>JAXRJS010000061.1:881666-1543333 GCA_037127375.1 Dione juno | reverse complement strand
GTCCCTAAAGACATGATAATAATAAAAATTTACCACAGCGACAACTAGGCGCCATACTATCGAAATGAAAAAAATAAAAACCGGCGAACAATGTCAAGTGGTTATTTTTGGTTTCCTTTCATCATTTATATTTCGTTTACTGTCGTTTTTACGTAAGTATTATGGCAGTGATAGTGGCATGATCACAGACTGCGAAGGCAGCATGGTCCAAATAATAAGATTGCGAAATTTACCATCTTATAATCCTTACAGCAGGGGAAAAGATCTTAACAGAAAGTGTAAATTCAAATATTTTTTTTTATAAATCAAAAATTACGACTTCATAAAAAACAATGCTTAATAGCCCAAAATTTTATGAAGAATAATACGGAACGATTACTCAATAGAAATAATTTTATAATAAATGTAGGTACACATTAACTAATTATATTTTGTTGATAAAATTATATCCGTAAAGCGCGAGTAGTACTCGCGCGCCGAGGGTCCCGTACCAATCTCATGATTGTAGATATTCTGTTGATGAAATATTTTTTTATATATATTTGTAGTATTTCTTGGTATAGCGGCAACGGAAATACATAATTTGTGAACATTTCAGCAGTCTAACTATCACGGTTTATGAGATACAGCCTGGTGACAGACAGACGGATAGACAGTAGAGGCTTAGTAATATGGTGGCATTTTTACGTTTTAGGTACGGAATCCTAAAAAAATTACCAGTCTCCTTGGTAAGATTTAATTGGTTGAAAATGGTTCTCGACTGTTGTTGTTTATTTTTTTCTTAATCTTAAAAATTTGCGTAGAGTTTTATTGTTGTTAAATTATATTTTTTTAACTTTTACGACAATGGGGAACTTCTACGGCTGCCGCAAACCTCCTTAATCTCGTCATAAATATATAAAATTATCCTTATTAAATATAAAAAAAAAAATCTTCAAGTAAATAATTTTAATTTTCATAGTTATTCTACAAGTTTTCATTTCCGGCCATAAGATATGAGATATAATAAGAATTTAATAAATTCTTAATTTAGACAAACTAAAGAAACTTAAATCAACGCTGACAAACTTCACAAGACATATCTTTTTAAAATAATTTCACAAACTCGACCTTCATTTTCAAACAGTAAGAATACGATCATCTTAAATTTCCAAAGATTCAAAAGCGAATCGTAGAAAGCGTTAAAGCTGTAAAAGTTTGACCTCATTTGAAATATCGGCTGGAAGTCGTCCAATATTTTCCTATTGTCTTAGCTCTTATATTTTCAAAATAGACACGTTCGCTTAAGTACAAAAACGGTGCCAATTTGACAGTTGTAATGTAAATCTCATATTATTTATATATTACTAGTGTCCCGTTCGCGGCTTCGCTTGTTCGATCGACGTTTTCGGATTTACTCTAATAGTATAATATACATATATAATACTTATATTTTTTTTTTCAATCACTTAGACTATAAAGTATTTTGTATGCAATATTCTATTTGGACGGTAAGTACAAGAGCGCGTTTTCGGTATTAGTAAAAAACTTTTTCCCATATATATCTCGACCCCGAGGGAATATCGGGATAAAAATAGCCTAAATGTCTATCTTCTAGTAAAACTTCATAGAAACGGAAAGGTATTGACACAAAATGTTTTAAAATGGTATTTTATGTTTTAGTAAAGTGCAGATCACTTGAAAAAACTCATTTATTTTGAAATCACAAACATACACTCCATTTTTATATATATGTATAGTGTCTAGATGTAAACATTCATAATCATTTAAATGTACGACGTTGATTTCCACCGCTCATACTATTATTTAGCATATAATTTACATAAATATCTAAACTCAAATAGAATTTTTTCTTACAAAAATAACTTCAATGCGTAAAAATATTTTTATTTAATTAACTCAAGAGAAAACACTTTAATGAACTACATGCGTATATATTTATATATGTTTATAATATAACCATGTAAGATGGTTACAATAAACAATAAACCAATTTATAAAAAATACACGTTGATTACGCAAACTAGTAGCATAAACAAAGATGGAAATTCTGTTTGAATATCATACATACATATTATGTTCATTGTGGAAATTTATTAACAAATTATTCCATTTACTTTTCTCTTTATATATGTTAATATATTTTCCCTTACTTAAGACATCCTTTTGCTCATTTTAAAGTAAGGATAAAGTAAGGATATCTGTATGATAACGGCAATTCTTATTGAGAAACCTCACCTTACTCATAGTAGTCCTATTTATTTTGTTCTTATATTATCTCTTCTTCTTCTTCTTCTTCTTGGCATTAGTCCTGGCTTTTGCCAGGGTCTGCCTTCCGACTAAGCCTACTTCACTTTGCACGGTCTTTAACATCCTCAGTGGACACAACCTATTGGCTCTCATGTCTTGTGTCACGACATCCAGCCATCGCTTCCTTGGGCGTCCGGGTGGTCTAACTCCAGGGACAGACATGTCAAGGCACTTCCTTCCGACATAGTTCTCACATCGGCGCATAACATGGCCATACCATCTCAGGCGTATAAAAGAACCGGTCGGATAATGCTCTTGTATATCAGTCCCTTGAGCTTGGGCGGTATTCTGCTATCGCAGACTACACCAGTGCAGTGCAGTGGCCCAGGCAGCGTTTATACGGGCATGGATGTCGTGGTCGATGCCTCCAAACTCATGCATAACGGCTCCAAGGTACCTGAACTTCTCCGACTTAACGGCTGGCTCAGGCCCGATATGGATGGTGCTCGAGTCCGGGTTCCCGCAAGCCGAGTACATGGTCTTCGACACATTCAGTTTGAGACCACCGTTCTCAAGCGCACCCTTCCAGGCGTCCACTTTACGCTCCAGCATCAGTCGGTTCTCGTCGATGAGTACTATGTCATCGGCATACATCATCAGCCACGGAGGCTGGCATTGGATGTGAGCCGAGACAATATCCAGCACTAGATTGAATAAGAACGGACTAAGACCTGAGCCCTTGTGAACCCCTACTGTAATCGGGAAGGGCTTGGTGTCGCCAACAGCGGTCCTAACCACTGAAGCGGAGTCATTGTACATATCTCTGATAACCTCAATATAGGCTTCAGGGATCCTTTTGGATCGCAATGCCCTCCAGATGCAATGACGTGGCACACAGTCAAAGGCCTTCTGCAGGTCCAAAAAGGCCACATGCAGAGCTCTCCTTTTTTCCCTGTAAGCCTCCATCAAACTTCTGAGGGCAAAAATGGCGTCCATAGTGCCTGATCCTGGTTGAAACCCATACTCAGACTCAGAGACAGTACATTCTTGGCGGAGCCTGAGGTCGATCATGCGCTCGAAGAGCTTCATGGTGTGGCTCATAATCTTAATGCCCCTATAACTACCGCAATCTTGAACACTGCCCCTTCCTTTGTAAATAGGGATAATAAAGCTTTGCCGCCACTGATGTGGCGTCTTTCCAGTATTCAAGATATGGTTAAACAGGTCAGTAAGTATAAGCACACCAAGAGAGCCCAACGATTTTCACGCCTCGATTGGGATGTCGTCAGGTCCTACCGCTTTTCCGTTCTTCATGCGTCGAAAACAATTACGAGTTTCGTCACGGGTTATTGGAGCAACAAGTCCGAGGTTAGGAGATAATTCAGGAGGAAGTCTACAAGACTGCTGAGTGTTCAGCAGCTCCTTAAAGTAGCTTCTCCATCTCTCCTTCACATATGATGATTCGGTAGACGGTATAGCGAGTAGGACCTCTTCATACTGCTCCCAGAAGGTCTCCTTTTCAGCCGCGCTTCAACCTGCCTGGGGAGTATAAGCACTGATTAAGTTTGTGATAACGCCCTCGATCAGTACCTTTATCCGCATCAAGCGGTCGCAGCGACGGTCCACTTGAAGAAGCCCATTCTTATTTCAGAGCCAATATTCCATGTTGCAAAGCGGAGTTTCCGTCTGGGTACTGACGTCGTTAGCTGTGCCCGTACTTGACACGGTAGCCCTTGCCCACTTATCGCAGGTGTAGAGCGATGTGCCTGCGCGTCGTTTAACGGCTACGCCCTAGCCATACCCAGCTTTTTTCCAAATCGTTCCATACGAGTGGTGAAGTGGTTTTTAGTGGAGCGATTGCCATCTGACCTCCAAACCCATTACTGGGAGAAACCAAGAAAGGAAAGGGAATAAGAGGCAGAAAGACTTGGCATATAGGGGAGGGACACCCCTTACATGGATTGGATCGGGTTATGAAAGTGGTGGCTCGAGGTCCCGGAGTCGCGTACCCGTATGCCGAAAACCAAATATCGGACAGATAATTGGCTAGACACCCTCTGGGTCAGGCTAGACACCTTCTTATATTATCATATTATGTATTTCATAAAAAATATTTTTATTGGGGTAACAAAGCTTGTATATCAAGTGACCACTTCGTATAAAATCATTGTATTTAAAGGTATTTTAGAGCACTATTTCCTTATCTCTTTAAGTTAAAGGCCGATGATCGCATTTCTAAAGATTACTCACACGCAAGATTATCATAACGTTGTAAACAAATACCACGACATTGGCCAAAGATCAAATCGATCCGTTTATAAGGCTCTTTTTTCGACAATTACTTAAAAGCCTGCTGACCTATTTAATTTTTTGTTTCTCACGAACTTGAGCTTTTTTCTATTATAATTTGAAAAGCAATGATATGTTTTGTATGAAATAGAACAATAATATGAAATAGTAATTTGGCAGGCAATATACGTTTATTATATTCACAAAATTATTAGCTTTGTTTCGAGACATTGCGCGGTCAGTGGCGGAAGCTCAATGCTGCGCATTTTTAGCCAGAGCGAAGGGATGATTTAATTTGTTCTATTTACTTTAAATATATATTTTTTAAATTCGCGTTATATCCCGGACATAGCAGGGCAGGCAGAATTCCGCTCTCCACTTTTCGCCTTTGCGTGTTGAGTGGCAGAATTCAACGCTGCGCTTTGCCCTATTGCCGGAGTTAGGAAAATTAAAATAATTAATTCCCCCCGTGTAGGAATTGAACCCAGAAACCGCCACGTTTACACGCAGACACTGCCTCCACTCCACTCCTCTGTCCTAATCTTTACGTATCTCTCGCTGCCGTGTTTTTTAACTTTATTATAAACTAGTAGATGCCAACTTCGTTAGCGTGGTTTTTATTTTCCTTGACGTGCGATTTCATTTACAGATTTACCGATGTTTCTGTTATTTTTTATAGTTTTGATTATTTATTGTGGTTCTAAATCATGTGTTCTAGATCCTTGATATTATACAACAAAATGTCAATGAAAAATGTCCATCACATTAAATTACTCATATTAACTCACCTGACCTGACAAATAAGCAACAAAAATGTCTAAAAAGTATAAAAAACGTAGTTTCTATCAATCCTATCCAGTAGATCCAAAGAATATAAACAGATAAAAATTTAAAAAATCATCGATTTATGTTTCATATAGTGTTAGTGTTTTTATATTGCCTGCATAATTTCTTCGTAAAAATATTCAATGTACAGACAATATTTTTTACTGTTTCACTATTACTATATACATTGTATATACTTTGTCTAATCAGAGCAAAATACCTATATGTTAGATTTAAACTTAATAAAAAAACCCAAAATAGAAAACACCTAGTGAAATTAGAACCTGGGATTTACGCAAATCCATCATTTTCATATTATTTGTGTACTTATTTTTTTATTTTAATAACAATTTTTATAAAAAATTTTAATCTACTTCACGTAGATGATTTAAGGAACAACAGCTGATAAACATATAATATATCAGCAAATCTAATAAAATGCCGCCTTAGCAAGAGTATTGAGCTTGATAGGCATTTCCATTGAGAATAAAACGCTTTGGTCTAGAACAGCTAATGAACAAGCATGATAAACGGACATAAAATAAAATAAAAAATATAAAAAATAAAGAAAAAGCACACTAAGAAATGATTTACTATGAGGCCGTCGTGGCGTAGAGACTTGGGATAGTATATGACTTACGATAATATCGTCAAGTAGAAAATGGTTTCTAAATAATATTATGAAATTATATAAAGATAGATACAGAAGAAAACTTACTTGAGAAGAATATAAGGTATAAATATTTTATACCTTATATTCTTCTCAAGTAAATTTATTTCACAGTAAACGAAAACCTGTAATAGTATATGATTAAGTACTTACTATTAAACACATTATTATTACCTTCACACATTATCCTATATAGCAGAACCATGCTTTGTAGTATTTAGCGAGATAGAGCATGCCAAGACTCGTTTTGATATTTAAGATATTGGGTGCCAGTGAAGGAACACTACGCCTCAAATTGTCTTACTAAAGTGGAGAAATGACAATAACTCAAAGGGTGGGAGACACTGTCATAGACTATACAGTTAAATCGAATATAAGTTAAACGATCTCAATACATTATTCAAGAATTCACAACAAATTCAATATAATAAAAGCTTTCGTACAAACGGTTACTCGATATTCGTGCACATGTTGCGCTTTTGATAAGCAGCGTACGATAATTTTACATAAAAACAATTTTCGCAATATTACCATCTTTCAAATGCTCCTTTTACACTTACATGGCTTGTATTTTATACCTTATATTCTTCTCAAGTAAATTTATTTCACAGTAAACTTTTTATATTTTGTTCAAATTTTGATATATTATTAAATTTGAACGAAAGAGTGGTATTGGCACCCAATGGCGACAACTTGAATAACTACATCTAAATCTTTATAAATTATAACTGACGTTATTTTTTCATTAAAAAGAAACGTAAATGATAAATAAAACCATTTTTGTTAAAATAGTTTATACTTTAAGGGAAAAAGAGGTCATAAAAAGCTATCATAACATTATAGCATAATTTCACAAGTACTTTACCAATAGGTATTGCAGTTCGATTAAGTGAAAATCTTTGTAGTAATAAATGTTACCCTGAGGCACTGAAGCGTTTTAAACTTGCGTCAGTTTTATTTTTTATTGAATGACCATTACCGTAGAAATGGCATTAAAGACGCCATTTTGCTACATTGCATCTGACAGCTCGTGGTTGTGGAGTTGGATACCGATATTTTAAATTAGTCTCTTTGTGTAGTCCTCTTGTCCTGCTTACACAAGTGAACGGGTATTTATTAATTTTATGTAATATATACTCGTATATTGTTTTTATCACAAGATACGAGATAAAAAAAAGAAGTTCAGCTCTAGATTAGTATAATGAATTAATTTATTTATCTACGATTTTTCTATCTATACATCTCTCCCGCTTAATGCAGTATTTGCAGAGATTATCTTATCAGAACAGAGCACATACTACACGTTGTTATATATCTTTACTGACAAGGGTAAATATTTTATAACATAACCATTATGTATACAGTCAGAATTATTATTTCTTCCTTATCGCATTATGAAAAATATTATACATTAATTTTATTATTTTTACTTATCCATCTAGTAGTAATAAAGTCGACATACTCCAATCCACTTTATATGAGAATATTCGACGTAATTCCAAAGAATTAAATTCATCGCTATATTTTCCGGTGCTTAAGTGGGATTCCTTGTAATAGTTTTGCAGGTTTCCACCTAATTTCCAAAACAAACACAATAAAACAAAGTATATTTTTACTGTGCACGTCTATCCTCATATTGGGATCATTTCCACATAATCCCGCGGAGGCACTCAGATGCTGTACTATAATAAACTCCCCGGAATTACTTCCAATGCGAAACTCGTGGGAAGCCATTAGGCAACAGGCGTTCAACTTATTTACAACTTTCCTCCATTCACGCCCGGTAATATCTTCTCTGTTTATCTGCTAACAAACCTTATAAAGATTCGGTTAATAACATTACTTTGTTATGGAAAGATTCTTTTATGTCTAAAATGTACAATTTATTTTCCTCGGCTATACATTTCAAAAATAAATCATATTTTTGTATTCATACCGATAATGCGATGTAAATATCGTATAGTATTGACATAATACATAAACGTAATTGTACTGTTTTACCTAAAAAGGCTAGTTCAACAAAAGAAGCGGCAATTAAAAAAAGAGGTCGTGAACTAAAAAGATTAATGATCAACATCTCAACGAGGTAGACAAATGATATCCAATTTATATGAAAGAAAGAATAAAAGGGTGGCTTTTAAAATGAATATTGCCTTAAATTAGGAGAGATTAGCTTTAAAAGCTCTTCAAGTTATAATTAATGGTTCTCAGTTAATAATGAAGCCCACTTCGTTGAAATTTTATAATGTATAATATATATATATATATATATATATATATATATATATATATATATATATATATATATATATATATATATATATATATATATATATATGCGCACCTAAATT
Organism: Dione juno; assembly: GCA_037127375.1. Lineage (NCBI taxonomy): Eukaryota > Metazoa > Arthropoda > Insecta > Lepidoptera > Nymphalidae > Dione > Dione juno. The sequence continues at coordinate 1,534,948 of JAXRJS010000061.1, read as the reverse complement.
TCGTGACGCCATAAAATTAAAAATATCGGTCAAGTGCGAGTAGTAGTAGTATTTACCACGAACACTCATTTTGTATGAAATGTATGTGAATTTGTAGTTCACAAATATAGGTTTGTTATGGTTTCTTTCTGTGTTAAGCTTATAAATGGAAACGAAAATAACAATAGGTGAAGATATTGTCGACCACAACTATCGGAACACAACTATCGAATCCAGTCGGAACATAGATGAGAATCTATTCATACTAAAACTGCTTAAGACCGAAAACCTCCAACTAATAATACTACAAACAAGGAAACCAGAACAAGCAACCAGGCAAGCTGCGTCAGATCTTTACGTCACCTATACCACAATGTCTGAAGACGAAAGTTTTCAACCAGTGCGTCCTACCTGTCATGACTTACGGTGCCGAAACGTGGACACTAACAGTCGGTCTAGTCCACAAATTTAAAGTGGCCCAACGTGCTATGGAGCGAGCTATGCTCGGAGTCTCTTTAAAGGATAAAATCCGAAACGAGGTTATCCGGAAAAGAACCAGAGTTACCGACATCGCTCGCAGGATAAGTACGCTGAAGTGGCAGTGGGCTGGACACATCTGTCGAAGAACCGATGGCCGTTGGAGCAGACGAGTTCTAGAGTGGAGACCGCGAATTGGCAAACGGAGTGTAGGGCGCCCTCCAGCTCGATGGACCGACGACCTAAAAAAGGTAGCCGGCTCTGACTGGATGCGGAAGGCGGAGGATCGGGATCTCTGGCGCACCCTAGGGGAGGCCTATGTCCAGCAGTGGACAGTAATGGGCTGATTTGATGATACTGTAGGTTTTGATTACGCGGCGATTCAAAGTTTGTAATTTTTTATAAATAGTATTTTCCTCAGCGGAATCATGAAATAGGTAAGGGACCCTCGGTGTGCGAGTTCTACCTCGTACTTATTTATATTACTTATCACCTTAAATCGAGTACTTGCTAAGAAATCCCCGGGGGCCATCAAAATTTGCAAATTCCTTAGTTACAAGTCAATTTCGAGTTTTTGTGATTGCACACACAAACTCGCAGAAGCATTGCATCTGCCTGTAAACGCGACGGTTTTTGGTTCGATTCCTACTCGTGAAGAATGAATTATTTTCATTTTCCTCGCTCCAGTAATAAGGCAAAAGCGCAGCGTTGATTTTCGCCACTCAACAAGCAATCCCTCCAACGGTGGAAAGCGGGGAGAGCCTACGGCTACCTCTGCCTACCCTGCTATGAGCAGCATACAGCGTGAAGTTATAAGAAATATAACTTAACTAAAAATACATGATCATATTTCTACTTTGGATATAATGCATTATATTGCACACTTTAAAAAGGGAATACTAGAATTCATATCATTTATATCGGCGCTCCACGTTCGTAGATCCTTCCTTTCTGCTTCGTAGACGAAGTAAACCAGAAACATGATGTTATAAGAAGCTTTCTATGTAAAAAATAATAATTTCATTATAAATGAATTTCAAACTATTGAGATAACGTAGATAAATTTCTGTAAGCGGGCGTAGAATCCGTGACTCTAAAGATAACAGATGTTTTATGATATATTTTTATGCAAAACTAACAATAAAAGAGAGAATTGAGGCTGTTGTGTCGCAGCCCAGCATCTCACTGTTGAGAATTCTATTGCCATTCTGGAAAATGCTGAGACAAAATTCCCTCTGCTAAGAAGACAAAACGTGGCGTTGGGGAACGCCACTGTGTTCCCCAATTTCTGCCCACACTTCTTAACACTAGGTTCCCACTAAGAAGCTATTATTTATTTATTTAATTTCAAAATTTAAACATCTAACACATAATCTGACAGTATAGCCATAACAATATAACTTCCTTATTACGACGACGTAATCATAGCGACGTCTCAAGTACGGCTACACTAATTTCCACTTGAAAACACTGCCGACGTGAAATAGCGGATTTTTAAATCATTTTCTTTAAGATAAGGTATGAAGTCGTGAAAAGAAATTCATTAAGAAATATGCTATATTTGTTATATATTAAAAATACAAAAAAAAATTACACACTATTACTATACTATTACGATACCAAATTTCATTAACACAGACAATAAATATATTCTGAGTGTTTTTTTAGCTTCTGTTATGTATATAGCAACGACTTAAGTCAATATTATTTTTAAATCTTTCATATATAGAATTGATTTTTCTATATTTTATTATACACCATCTAAAATACCATCTAAAATATATAATAAAATAAATAATAAGGTAATTACCTAATTGCTCTCAATAATTATGAATAAAAAGTGATAAATTTACTTCAATTTACAATAATCACTAGTTTGATGACTTGGAAATATGCTTAATTTCAACGGCAATCTCTCGAAAATTTCACACAATTAGACATATCTAATAAATGACTTCAACAGAATGTGCAAGTGTCAAATGCAAGTTATCTAGTATAAAACAACAAAGAAAATAATTTGAGTGTACTTATTCTCCGATACAGTAAGACAAAGCATGGCGTAAAATTACCACTCAACATGCTATCTCTCGAATTTGAATAGAGGGCGGAGAACGGTGGGTTTTGACATTAGATTCCCCTACGTGTAGAAAATTTAAATGACGACCGAGGGTCCTACTACAAGTAGCAAGGGTAATATAGAACACAGAAACGAAGTTGCGGTAACCAACTAGTATTGTAAGTGGAGCGACAATTTCCAATAGTTACATGCTTATTACTGGGAAACTTACGTACAGCCATACAATTTTGACTTCGCATGATAAAACAGTTCATTAGTATTTTGTTATTCATTACAATTAATATGTACGCATATACTTTCAATATACAGAGAAAGTTTTATTAGATATTCTCTTGGGTGACTACGGCTATCTGTATGTAAATAAGCTTTTACGGAATTGGACTAATTATAAAAACCCTCATTTGTTTTGGAATTAAAAATAATTAAGTGGGTGGTTTTTATAAATGTATTAATTATTAAACTATTTATATTTTAACTTATGAAACCATTTTACACATTTTTTAAACTTTGGCAATATCGTAAAACTAAAATTAGTTAGCAATTATATACTAAAGTAATTTCAATATTTGCAAATTCTTCTACCAGCGTAACAGGAATTCAATGCATCATCTCGATCAATCTCTCAAATTACACGTTCATCTCAAGAAGCCATTAGGGCGTGTGCCTGGATACCTACAAGCTATTGATCTATATGCAAAGTTTGGTACATACTCTTACTCATGCCAAACCCAAAGTATCCTATGTACATATTGAAGTTATGTGGTATAATAATATTGAGTTTTCTTCAAAAATGGTTATAGTAATGTTGCAATAGTTGCAAGACGTGAAATATGAGATATGGTACAAATTTTCAGCATTTCAAATTTATAAAAAATAAGATGGCTGACTAAAGTATTGTTAAACCACTTTCACATATTAACCTTTTAATGTAATATATTTTGAAAATATATATAATTATATAAATATGGTCTCAAAATTTTTTTTTGTTGGAAAATATGATATTTACACATTAATCTTAATTTTCACACTTTCCATTAATAATAATAAAATATTTATATCTGAAGCTTATTCATATTTTATATTTTATTAACATTAAATCTGTAATAGAATATTACTAGGCAATTTCATTTAAACAAATTAATATCAGTATTTTTAAACTTTATTTTATAAGCACGCTAAAGCCTGGCCTAGTTTGAGCAAATACATAGTTTTGTTTAACTAAAACTTTGACTTTCAGCACTAGTAATTCACTGTTCACAGCACTAGATCTCTACATTTTTTGGAAACAGTTAATAAATTATAAAATATTGTAAATAACAAGCTAAAATTCAGCAAGATAAATTACTAATATTATTTTTGCGTACCTCACAAAACGAGATGTCTACAGTTCGGAGGGAGAGCGGAGAACAGAGTGTCTAGACTAGGCTTTAGTTGCTACTTTATATAAGGAATACAGTGTGATACAGAAGCTAAAAAGAAAATTTTTAGATTAAACATATGCACGTCTTTTTATTTTATAAGCTTTAAGCAATTTATTATATATACCATGAGTCAGCCTATTTATCAAGTTGAAATACATTATTACTTCTATAATAAAGCACTATTTGCAATTACTATTTTCTTTCATATAACAACGACTTATTACTTTTTTTACTCAAAGAATAGCCTATTTGTATGGAAACAGAAAAATTAAGACGATAAAATGTTATATAGTAACTAAAAAATATCTAGGGCCATTTATTTGCGCTCGATTAAACATTACGTGAGGAAATTGAGCCTAACTGAAAATCTTCCGTAAATTCAATAGACCCTAAACGCCTTCATTTTATACTTCCCTTACATTATATGTAAGGCATAAACTTTTTTATTTAACGTTAATATTCGATATTTGGCAAGGTTTTCTTTTGCTTTTTGCAAGTTTATCTTTATGGTTATGTTTCAAAAATTTCATTTATTTTTATATTCTTGTTTTATTCTCGTGTTTTTATTTGTTTTGTTATGCGTAGTAAGTTTTTTGATATATTTGACCACTTTTAAAAAGTTTCATTCGATTTGGCTGAAAACAGATATAAAAATTGCTTTTATTTATACTAAGTATTTTACTATTAAGTTATACTAAGTATTTTTAAGATTTTACATGTCTTAGCATAATACAAGTATTTATTTAACCTTATGGTTGTAGATTATATTATTTAAGTTGCATCACTTATGTTTTATAAATATTTATTTGTGTAAAATGATTATCATGAACTTTCTGTCAGCATCTTTTAATAATTAACACAGGAAATGGAACATTGAGTGCTCAAAGTTTTCAAAACTTATTAAAACACAGCGCTTTAAATTATATTAAGTATTTATGGAATATACAGACTATCTAATTACGCGAATAGTTTCCATAGCGAGCAAGTTAAAGCTGTGATCAAAGCTCTTTTAATTAGCTTCAAAGCTTCTGGACCTGGAGAGCAAATGAATTTAGAGAGATAGAACATTTTGCTACATGTAGATTATAAAATGTTGTTTATTAGATTATGTTGTTTTGTAACTATGACTATATAATATATATATATATATATATATATATATATATATATATATATATATATATATATATATATATATATATATATATATATATATATATATATATATATATATATATATATATATATAACAAACTAAAATAGAATAAAATGCACTGGAAGACGTTTTCAAGGTTCTGGACTGAACAGGACTCGGTATCAACATCAATGCCTAGATATCGTAGTCATGGCTGAGAACTTGGAAGACTTAGCGTAATGCTCAATGATCTCACTAGCCTTTCCCACAAGTGTGTCTAAGATTAAACATGGAAAAGACGCAAATCATGTCGAATCACCATGTTAGACCTACCCCTGTCAAGATTGGTGACACTACACTTGAAGCTGGCGACGAGTACGTCTACCTGGCACAAGCAGTCCATTTTTTTTATTAGTTTGTAAACCTCACACCTCGGACATAAGTCGCCCGTGCTTTTAGTACTCTTGTCTTTTCCATTTGTGTTTGTTGTGATTTTGCAATTTTAATTATTGATGAGCATAATCAAGTAGATCACTGTATAAAACAAAGGATTTTGCACACTACTATTGAAGCTTCCAGTTAGGTAGGTCCAACTTCGAGAAAGAGGTCAGTGTTTCCAGTGACGGCCTATGCCAGGTCGCCTGAGTCCAATGAATGAGGTAGGCCCAGAACCGGTCATTATGGCGCTCATTGGGAGAGGTCTTTTTGTGACAGTGGACGTCTCCAGCTGATATGATGATATGATATATTTTAAATTGTAATTTGTATATTGTAAATCATCGATACACGATACGACAATATACACATAAAATTGTCATTTACTAAGTCACAGATTCAAACTTTGAGAATTAAAATTGTGTAAGTCTAAAATCTATTTTAAAGATACGATGGGAACATTTTTGAAAACATTACATTTTTAATAGTCACAATTAAAATGTCATTATTTTAATCCAGAAACTCGTAGTGTATATTTTATTCAATTATTTAACTGGCTACCTTACAATAATTAACTCTTCCAACTAACTTAATTTATGTCAGACAAGCTGTTGCAGGGAAAGTCTTTAAGAGCGATGACTAACTCTCAAAGCAATAGATTCACACTCTCCAAGTGATTTAAATCAAAAGTACTAAATAATTTTAAATATTATTCTACTATTATAATATTACTTTAAGTAAATTTTAGTATGTTTTGTTGCTTATTTTTGTTTTAACAAATGACTTAAATATCTTTAACTTATACGTGTCATTACCTCTAGATACTAATTGAACTCTAGGTCAACGAAAAGTAAATAATCTTTCTATCTATGTCAGATGTTACACAATTTATTATATGTAATACGTCATCATTCATTTTGTAGTGGAAATGAATAAAATGATGAATTCTTACTGCGACGAAGCGGATTGTAGCACGCAATATCTCCTAATGGCATTGCCAGCGCACCTGTTCTGCATGTTATTCAATATCAAACTAAAGAACTACCTTTTAAATTGCACTTGCTTTAACCATAGCTAAATGTATATATATATATATATATATATATATATATATATATATATATATATATATATATATATATATATATATATATATATATATATATATATATATATATATATATATATATATATATATATATATATATATATATATATATATATATATATATATATATATATATATATATATATATATATATATATATATATATATATATATATATATATATATATATATATATGTATGTATATATATATATACACATATCAATTTACATATGTGTTATCTAAGAAAAGCTTTTTTAAAGCTCCTATGGAAGGGACAATGTTCAAGATTGCGGTAAAGGCATTAGGATTATGAGTCATACCATGGAGCTCTTCGAGCACATGATTGACTTCAGGCTCCACCTAGAGTGTACTGTCTGAGTATAGAATTCAGCCAAGATCAGGGGCAATATGGACGCTACTTTTGCACTCAGAACTTTGATGTAGGGAAAAACAGAGAGTTTTCTATGTGGCCTCTTTGAAATTACAGAAAGCTTTGAACTACATGCTCGGTCAGAGCTTCTAGTGTATATTGACACTGACACTGACTGATGCTCGAAGGTTATAATAAGGGAATTATTGAGAACGGTGGTCTTAAACTAAACCCAAATGGGATCCCGATTTCAAGCGCCCTACTCCATATAAGTCCTGAACTGTTAAGTAGGAAAACTGTAATTACCTTGGATCCCTTATGCAGAGTGTGTCATGAGTCCATAGAAATCCACAACGATGTAGCCCGGATTAGCACTGCCGTGGCTAAATGACAAAAGGTGTGTTCCGCGATCACAGAATACCTACCCACACTCAAAGGGCGGATATACAAAAGCATGATCCGACCAGTTCTTTTATACGGCAGCGAATGCTGGCCAACACTATGTAAGCTTCAGTAAGCTTCACATCAATAAATTAAAATGCTGAGGTGGAAGTGTGGCGTAACTTGGTCCAACCGCATACAAAATATATTCATTAAAGGAGATCTTGCGGTCCCTGGCGTATCCGATAAGCTCCACGAGCATCGTCTAAGATATGGCATGGTATGTGTAACATGACATGTCGAAAAAGTGTCTTGATATATCTGTTCCTGGAGTTAGACTCCCCGGAAGACAAAGGACGCAATAGCTAGATGTTTAGCATTGTTGTGTAGCATTTTTTGCATTTAGTGAAGTATTCAGAGAACCTAGACATCAGTCACAAGTTCTTTATAATTTTCTAATCCTTGACGTGGACGTGGAAATATAAAAAATGAAATAAAATAGTTTTATTAACGAAACAAACCATTTGCCACAATAAAGTGAAATAAGTTAATCGGGCTAGATTCTGTGACCCAGGAGGTTTGTTAATCTGTTTTCATATATAATGTGATTTATTCACGTTGTGATTTATTCATATTTTATACTAATAATTTCAAATTATGCTGTAAGAATTACAACACATTGCTTTTGTGACTGTTTTTACTTGCCTGCTCTATTCAACAAAGCGCAGCGTTTAGTTACGCCATTCAATTCCATTCGATTAATTTTTCGAAAAATTGAGCAAATAGTGGAAGACGAAGTCTTATAATATAACATGGACAAAACATATGGATTTGAATATCATCACCATATGGCATTAAATATTTCCATTTAATCGTTTTTAATATTGAATGTCTATATGCCACGACATATTAATTCAGCTTAAGAGGTATAGGTAGTTACATTCATTACACAGTAATGCACGCTCCTTTGTTTTTGTCTTAACAAAAGAGTCTGGATTTAAAAGAAACCTCGTTCGACATCCTTGTGTTGTAGTTGCCTGATTAGATCTCAACGTAGAGCAAGTATTTAATTTAAATTATTTGATTTATTTGTCTTTGTTTGGTCCGTTCTCAATATGAACTTATCACTACACAAAAGTAATGAAAGTATTGCTTCTTGACGTAATAATTTTTAAATATTTTTATTATATTTTAAACAACTGTTACAAGTGACAACTTTTAACAGTTGCTTAAAATATAAATGAAATGACTATTTATTTTCATGAAATTGAAAAATATTCCACAAAAATCATGAATTGATTGATACATAATTACAGCAATAAAGCTGTAATCTAAAAGAGATTTCTGGCATATCCAGTAGGACAGGTTCTTGGTCAGACTTTATCTTACTACTTTACATTGAATTATTCATCTGTTATTTCATTTACAAATTACTAGCAGACTCGCATACTGATAGATTGGAAGGTTAAAGTTGAGCTTATTATTAGACGCCCAATCATATTTAATAGTACAGCAATAGCGCTAAAAACAAGTACTCTGAAAATGATCGCTTAAAATGTGTGTACATTTTTTCTTTACATTTATATTTTTATTTTACATATTTAACGAAAGAGATAGAATAAAACTAGTTACTATGTGATAAATTTTTTTACTTTCTAATCAGAATGGATTGCTATATTTCGCACATAGCAGGATAGGCAGAGGGAACGTAGTGCTTACACACTCTGTTTATAAGTTTTCCGCCTTTCGAGGCATTGCAATAGAAAATCAAAATTAAGAATTCTCGAATTCTATCCATTGATCGAACCCACAACCGTCTTGCTTATAGTTAAACGCTGTGCCGCTGCGCCACGACGGCCTCACTGCGGCGACGAATTTAAATTTACTGTCAAGATATCGCATTGATTTGCACTATGATACGATAGCTTCGTTATCATATAATTATACGTTGGCAAAGTCCATAAAATGGTATTATAAACTATTTCATATTTTATGATATATCGGTGTGTGTATACATACAAAATACTGTTTCAACACAACATTTTACATATGCACGGCTAAATAAATCTGAAAGTCGCCTACTGAAAGTTCAAAATGAGTACTTAAAATTAATGTTTTCTGAATAGATATCACTACATAAAATATTGCTTATTAGACTCTTGTGGTTCGCACCAGCAGCGAAAGAGTATTGTTTATGTCTACGATTATTTACGCTGTATTGTATCACGGGCTATTGTGCCCCTAATGAGCGATCTGAAGCCACGCACGCAGTATTCAACCAGAATGAAATGAGATGTGTCTACCTTTGAAATTTTATGCAAATGTAAAATTTTGCAAAATACTAAGCAAAAAATGTTAACAGGTAATAAAAATTTGATGTAATATTTGTCTAAAAAATATTTATTTCTGCACATTTTTTTAAAAACATTAGGTACATGTTTATTATTTGAATACTACAAAAATCGCTAGAATACAAAATGTGACGATAAATCTCACATTTGAAACGTCCCTACATCTTACCGTTCATATATAGCCAGCCAGTTCATATATATATATATATATATATATATATATATATATATATATATATATATATATATATATATATATATATATATATATATATATATATATATATATATATATGCTTAGGGTTGTTAATTGGCTCATTGAGACGGGTACTTGCATATAAAATTAACAACTTAATATATGTATACTGAAACCTGGCTTATTTAAGATTAAAACAAAAGATGTTTAAAACAAAAAAAATTAAGAAAGAATAATTAACAATTCACTATTTGTTCCTCTAATAAATTTTCTGTTTAGATAGCCTATAAGACAACAAATAAATATTAAATAAACCAAAGTAAAACTGAAAGTTTGTCTTATTAAATATGCAAAATTCTTTACCATGGCCGAGAGGAATTTGAAATTTAAAAACTTTGTTACAAAAACAGACATTAATGGCGCTTAACGTTGCAACAGGGGCTTGAATAGAGGCAATCAGTGTTCTGAGAGATTGGAGCTTCTATTATAGCCTGTGTACAGTCGACCTTACATGTTCTTAAATAGCTTTTAGATCGTAAGATATAATGTATTAATTCTACTCAAAATGTTCTGAGTGCGCTTAATTTTTATTATTTGAAACAGACTTTCTTTTTAACGATTACAAAAGTTAATCGAATATATCGACTGCAAATGGATAATATTTGTATATGATGCTCTTTCGCAGCAATTTAAAGTCACGTTTAGATGATTTTTTTTTATTTAAATAAGATATTTTCCTACTTAGCTTAAAATCACATTTGTATTTAAAATAATTTAGTTTTCTTGAGAGAGTTTTTTGGACATTGGATGACATGTACAAGTAATATAAACATATATTTAGGTAAATAAATTATATCATCAATAAGTCGTTATTTATTATTTTAAATTGGCAATTATATGCAAAAATTGTAGAATCTTACAGGTAAATTATTCGTTCGTACATTTCAAGTTCTCAAGTGTCTTCTCCAACACGACTTCATCAGAATTCAGATATTTTCAAACGCTTAATTGACACTGGCAACGCTGTCTAGGCTGCTTCCGTACTTTTTTATTTTTAAGTCTATGCCCACGTTATAATCGATATGAGTTTGAAAATTTATTTTCTACTTTAAACTTATATACTTAATCTCAGCAGTATATATATATATATATATATATATATATATATATATATATATATATATATATATATATATATATATATATATATATATATATATATATATATATATATAATATAATTATAATATATAAAATATATAAAATATATAAAATATATATATAATTTAAACTTATATACTTTAAATCTCAGCAGTATATATATATATATATATATATATATATATATATATATATTATATATATATATATATATATATATATATATATATATATCTATATATATATATATATATATAATATATATATATATATATATATATATATATATATATATATATATATATATATATATATATATATATATATATATATATACAATCTACAATTGTTACTATAGTGTAGTATGTACAGTATGGATATTGTTGCATTTACATTTTAATGTTTTTGCCATAAATAAGAGATTAATATCAAAATATATAATGAACCTAAAATATAAGCTCGGATTTATGATTTGAAGCCACAATTTTGAATGAAATAAATAGATGCCATTTTCGATACAATGTCGCCAGTAGGAATATTCTGTTAATTATAGTTAAAATCCCTGTATTCATTGCCATAATACACTCATCATACATCCATACATCCCATTCGCGCTACATAAATAGTAATTACTCCTTCAAAAGACATTAAGTTGTACACAAATCAGGGACAGATTGTTTTGAGCTTTTGATTAATATGTTATTCAAATTATTAATTAATTATTTGAAATGATTAAATTGAGAAAAATAAATTTATATATTTTCTTTTTTAAAGAATTGACATTCAGAATATTTCTTTGCAATATATACCTAATGTTATATAGAATAGAAGATAGAATAGAATGCTACTACTTTAGGTTGGTTATTTTTAGCGTTCGTACTTGAGAAGACGAAATTCCTATAAGATCACTTTGATGTCCGTGTAAGATTTGGCGAGTAATCAAAACTTATATGTTACTTCCTGTTGACATAGTATGTCTGTCTTTCGAGATATTGAAAGATGAGTGGCGAAACTCAACGCCGCGATTGTACTCAACTCAACGCGCGATAATCCATTCTTCCTGTGGGAAATGAACCCAGAACCGTCGCATTTACAGTCAGACGTTGTGCCGCTGCGCCACGATAGCCTCTTATAACTTACAGTACAAATAAAAATTTTTTTTTAACGTATAACACCAAAAATAACGACGACAAACATATACGTGTATTTAGTTTCATACAAATTTAAATTTGTTAACCTTTATAAGTAGTACTTTTAGTCCTACAATCATGAAATGATACGGAGCCCTCAGTGCCCGAGCACGACTTGCCAACTTGACGAGCGATTTATCTTTTATATTATTATATACTTAAAATATACTTTTGTTTTAGTTGAAACATACTAAATTAATTAAAGAAACACTTGTAAATGTCTCAAATTTAATATTCAAATTATTTAAACATACAGACGTGTTTACCGGTGAAATAAATTAACTTATATAAAATTACATCGTACACGCGCTTCTTCTAAGAAGTCATTTATAACTAGAAGAGATATTGCCAAGTAAACGCAAATCACAGATGGAATGAACGTATCGTAAGTGTCAAGCGTGCCTCGAGCGTTCGCTTTACTGTCACAATTCATTATAACACAATTAATATTGCGACAGTTGAAACTCTATATTATATCTACCCTCAAGACGGGTGACTTGACGGAACAAACAGCAACGTGATTTAGACAAAGATATAGAAATTATAAGATAACATTTAAAATTCAATTACATGTTTAGAAGTACATAATATATATATATATATATATATATATATATATATATATATATATATATATATATATATATATATATATATATATATATATATATATATATATATATATATATATATATATAGTATAGGATAGTTCGTCCAAAACAGTGTATTACTGTTTTATACATAAATTATAGTATTTATTAAATCACATATTAGATGGCCGTAAATGACATTGATCTTGTCCTCCACTACAGCGGCTCCGAGCTCCCTATCCTCCGATGGACACTTAAGTTAAATATGTATATGAACAATAAAAAAGTCTAAATGAAAAACTAAAGTGATATTTTTTAATTACATAGAAAAAGTCAACTAAAACATCTTGTAGGTTGTAAACAGCAAATTATATACAAATAAAGTATTACAGATATACAAATATTATAAAAAAATATAATTGTTATACTAAAATAATCACATTGTCATGTAAATCTATTATTTAATCTTAAACCAAAAGAAAAATCGCTGATTAGCATTATTATAAGACCGTCTTTTGTGCATCATTCGTGTATTTTTTTTACTTTATACTTTATAATTTAAATCACAAATGCAGTACAATAAAGTGTAAATAAAGAAATCATAATAATTTAATTTGAAAAAGAAGGCAGCCGAAACGTTTTGGAATTTTCTTAGGAATTACATATAAAATTTAAGTAAATATAAAATTAACTTATCTACTAAATAAAATAAACTTACAAAACATATGACTGTCATAGATAAATATTCGTCGAGTTTGCTGGTTTATGTAGTAAATTCTACTAGATTCTGTCCAATATAGAAGGAAGAGCGGTTGTCGCAAAATTAAACGGAAATCGAAAGCTGCGGCTTGCGGCAAAGCTACCTATAGAATACTATAGATACTCATCTCAGATACCTGTCTGTCTGATGCTATCGACGTAATTTACAATCTGTTCGATTGTGATTGCTATGTCCTAGGATTCGTAATGGACTTTAAATTACTATACATTGTAAAATGATATATTATTTATTCTAAAATTCAAGTACTGTAGCCACTCAAAAGCGGAAATTCGGCTCCTTGGTTCTTATTTTTCTTTAGCTCCATGCTGTATCTTTTTTAAAGCGGGCATGTAGAGGAAACCTAGTGCTAAGACACTCCATTCCATTTATCGAAAATGTTTTATGTGACGCAACTAGACATCACTTTCCAGAGTGAGAATCACACATAAAATCATCGGGTTTACAGTCAGACTCTGTGCCGCTGACCCATTACGGCCTCATCTAAAGAAAAAAAAATTTGAATTATTTAAGAATACGGAATGTGCCTATATACACAAAATACTAAGTATGCGTAATATTTTCGATACGTATAATTTGAATTGGAAGTATTAAAGAACATCGATCTTGATTATATTGGATCCACCTAGGACATAAACGTATTTGTAAAACATTTCACAGCTCAACGCTGGTATAGGCGAATTTCAAAGTGCTATTAGATCCGGTCCCTTCCGCTAATGCCCCCTATGGGATTTAGGTAAGCATGGATTGGGTTAACTGAAGTCTTGACATACTTGTTCAATATAAGTTTTACATCTAAATTTAATTAATAATATGATAACGTAAATTGCTTTAACAACAAAATATATCAGAAAATTCGATACTAAATTAAAATAATAAAATATTATGTAAAAAGCTTTTAACGGTCATATATTCAGAAGGAATTCCAGTAAGTGCTCGTAATATTTTTAATATGGAATTAAATTATCTAAAAGATAAAATATAAATAAAGCTCAAATTAAGTAAATAAGCCCATTTCTGAAACGATTTCTTAAAGTAGCGAATTACAACCAGGTATTGTAAGTGCTATTAGACCCGATCCCTACCGCTAACGTATCTCACGGGACTTTGATAACTATCAAGTAAGTTAAGCGATGCCTTGACCTGTTTTTCTAATGGATACAAGTTTCGCGTGTAAAAACTGATTTTATCAGTTGTTCTGGAAAATACAACGGCAACTAATAATTACTCCATTAGGAGAAGAAGACATAATAAGATATTTATTTATCTTATTTGCGAGCAAAAGAAATCCTCAAAGTAAAGATATTGTACATTATATTTATATTTTGAGACTTTAGTGGTATAGTGGAACAGCATCTGTAACACATTGGTTGGGAGTTCCATATCGTAACGAAAAATTATGTTTAATTTTATGTATTTTCTCATCTGGTAAGATAAAGCGCGGCGTCGCGTGGCGAAACTCCACACGCAATATCTCGAAAATTAAGTGGAAGGTGATTAAGGATATACTATATTCCTCCCGGCTACCCTGCTATATGTAGGAACGACTATAAAGCTGGAAAAAAATACTTTCATTCATTATATGATATCTACTACGTAAGATCGTTCAAATACAGAATGTCTTTTATTTTTATTTAGCTTCACGCTGTATCCTAACTTGACCTAGTGTTAAGAACCTCCGTTCCCTACTTTCCGCCATGGAGGCATTGCATGTTGAGCGGCGGAACTTAACGCCGCGCTTGCCTTGTTGCGCAAATAAAATGGAAATTATTCATTCTCCCCTAGTGGGAATCGAACCCACAGACCGTCGCGTTTACAGGCAGATGCTGTGCCTCTGCGCCACGACGGTCTGTGTGTATACGAAATATGTATTTAGTAATACGTTCTGTATATTAAATTAATATTAACTTATATTTTTTTCAACAGCAGTTCAAGCATCACTAGAGCCTCGAAGATTGCTGACCATCACAGATCCGCCGCACCACGTCGAGTTCACCAACGATACTGGCGTCATCCTAACCTGTTCAACTAGAGGCCAGTACCAGGTAAAATATTATTTTTATTTTATTATTAAATTAACGATCCATTCACGGCTTTGCCCTTGTGATCGATATATAAATGTATTTTTTTCTTTCCAGTAACTATGTTTAAAAATAATACAAAATATATGTATACAAATATTAATATTATTTACTATGCAATTCCGGGATACATATATAATATCCTCCTGTATCTTCCAGTGATAGTTCCACAGAAATTGGTTCAACTGTTCCGCAGATAAGCCTAACTTACAGAAAGTACAATTTTTTTAAATTACTGTTTACGTTTTAGTAACGTGTAAAAACATAGTTATTTAGAAAACACAAACAGACATTTTAATTTTATTTATATACATAAATGTAGTCAAGAAAATTATTCAGCTTTTCATGAGTTATGAATTCATTATACAATTGACTGAATGTAGAAAGAACTCGTGTATACAATTTAATATATATTAATCAATATAGATTTTTTTATTAATTATAATGTTAACTTAATAAATAATCCATACTATAATAAAATATTAAAAACTGATGTAAAAAAAAAACAAACTTGGAAATACTGGACAGAATAGAATAGGTTTTTTTTTTATTTTTAAACTGTTTAGTTGGGAGACTTGCTAAAAGGGTTTAGTATTTTTTTGAGGTACATAGCCCTAAAAAATGTATTATATATTCTATGAATAATTGCCTGAATCATAATAATAATGTATAGAATACTGTAGAATAATAACGTACAGCTGATGCACAAATCTAAATCAATTGAAAATGTGTTTTAAAAATATGCATAACTATATGAAACTAATTCTATGTGTGTTAAAATGCTACTAGTGCTAAATTCATTTATGGTTGACCTATTTCACTTTTAGCTTAAAAAATAATATATTTGTGTCAAACGATCCTCAAAGCATATAATTTTAAGCATATATATTTTAACGCCACGGTGACGCACTATGCCAGTGTCGGACTGTAAACACTATAATTATGGGTTCAATTTCCAAGGGAGCCTATTACTTTTATTTCCATTCTTTTTTTTCCAATCTAGTTTCGCCACTCAGCATGCATTACCTTGAATTCAGGCGAGAAGGTGACAACGGAGTGTCTTGAAATTGTTGCCTCTGCCTACTTGCTCTACTTTGCGAGATAAAGTGTGAAGACGCATCCTTCTATATACATTTGATATTTTGTTTTTATAAATAAATCCAGCGCTAAAATGTTGCCAGTTTACCGAAAGAGTAATGTAGATAATAATACTCAATTTGTATCTGATTTCATATTTCCTAAGAAAAAGAAACTCTGATGCTAAGCGTGCCGATTGTGGGTTTGATTCCCATTCGGAGGAATTATTGTTTTCATTTTCTTACTCTCGTAAGAAGACAAATCACGGCGTGGAACTACGACCACTCAACACTTAATGTCTCGGAAATTGTGCAAAAAAAAATATACGGAGTGTCTTTACACTAAGTTCCCTCTGCCTGCTCTACTATAGGTGCATATATTTATTATAAAATATATATGTGTATTTATTCATTGCTTATTTATATATTATAATATTGTTATTGTTACAATCGATCATATTATCTAGCCCTCAAAGTGTGTATCTTAGCTACGATCTCTATCCACCAAATCAATTTTGTTACGAACATCAGCATATTTTAGGTTGGTGATATAACTTAGGTGACCTACATGTATATGACGCAATTAAAGTAATATATTTTATGCTTTACAGCATTAGTTGAGTGCTGGAAGATATTATGTGTTCTGTTAAACTATACTTCAAAGATAAACTATGTAAAATATCAGTTTATCGTGGCGAAGTGGGTTAGAGTGTGACTACATGGTTTCGATCGAAAAAAAACAAGTTTAACTTAACTGTTCCATAGTTTGTTTGACTTGTTCTTACTATTTAGTTATAGGTGACGGCTGTATTTTAACTGGATCTCTTTTAAACATGCATTTTTCCTCATGTTTAATATTATCTCTTTTTTACCGAATAACCTCCTTCGTGTGTTATCCATGCAACGTGACATTGATGAAAGATGAAGTGATTAGTGCTCAACTGGCACGTTCGTAATGCCATAATTAAAAAACTAAACTGATTTGTTCTCACGCCAAATTACTACAAAATACAATTAACTAACAAAACGAGTATTATTTGTTAGTAGTTTAATAATAACCGGTACAGTCTTCTTTCTAAATAAGTATAAAAAAAATTTTAATATAAGTTTGTTATTTTTGTTGTTATACTTAGCTATTTATGATAACGTGTAACGGACTTAAAGTTTTTCGTTAAAATAAAACAATATGTTTTATAAATTAATATTGTTGTACACGCTTGTTATATACTTTACCCATAAACATTCACCTGTCTATAAAGTTTATTGAATGTCTGAAGGGCAAACAACGGCACACAATGGGCATGAATTACGCCCGACACGCCCGCACGCCATTTGATTTAATATTCACAAGTCGAAGTCAAACATTGATAAAGTTTTTTGTAGTCCTAAAAATATATGCTAGCCCCATCGGGAAATAAGAAAAATGCGTAGGAGTATACGGAAAGCTATTGCATTTTACTTCCTCGGAGCTTTTAGATATAAATAGATACTTATTCCATCTAAGCGTTATGAAGAGGTACAATTTTCCACATATTTTCTTCTTTTAGTATAAAAGAAATTCATTTCTCTGGTAACATTTCCAACACTCGCAAAAAGTTCAAACTATATTGGTATCTTCTGAAATAGCGATGATAGCTCTCGTCGTATCTTTCAAGATAAGGTTTCAAGAAATTATTGAATACGTATCTATGATAAAATATATTGTATTGCCATAACTTATTGAAATTGTGTAGTAAATATTACAAATAAGGAAATTTGAATATATGAATCGTGAGTATATTTGATGTTTATTATTCAATCACCCAAATATAGCGAAAAAGCTTTGGGTAAAAGACGTTTACGAACGAAAGCTTAAGACATTTGAAGGAATATTTAGTAATTATTATTCTATATAACGTCAATAATATTACTTTTTAAGCTTAGTGGAACAGTGTTTGACTGTACACACAATGGTTGAAGTTCGATCCCCACTCGAAGGAATGACTATATTATTATATATATTAATATTATATTAATAATATGGATATGCCTATCATAATATTATTTATAATGACAGTTGGCTTAATATATTATCTGGTTTTTATTTTTTTTAACAAATTTGCTTATAATTTATCATTATGAAACTAGTCGGTCTTCATGAATGAACTGTAACTTCTAAATGTATATACAAATAAAAAATTACGTATTATAAGGTTTTAGTGGCTACTGGTATAGGTATCTTTACGTGTTTCGACATTTTCCAGAGTAAGCAGAGAGAAATCTGTCGTAAGATATACAGTTTTTCAATAAGCTTGAATTCAACAGCAGTTCCCACAGACATTTACCAATATGCCTAGTTATTAGTTATTCTATATTTATTATTCTTTTTGTTTCTACCAGATGACATAAATGATATTATATTAAAAAAAAATTATAGATCAAACAAAAATATAATTTTCTGACGCGTCATCCAGCGTTCTAGTTTCATCCCTAAAAGGTCGCAAGAAATTGCTAAACAAAAACGAAAGGGGTCACATTACTCCGAGGTTAAAAGCAGGCTTCGCAAAGCGTGGAAACAATACAAAATGCGGGTCGCGTCAAAGAAAAACTAATGAAGTACTGCTTTTAGGAAATTGAATATTACCGTGATGCAAATGAAAGAAATCCTGTTTCTTCAAGTGCAGCTTAAACCGGTCTTAGCCGTTAAAGTATTTCTTTAATTTTTACCCTTAAATATTTTCTTATACATTTCTCTGATTTTATCAACAAAAAAAATCTATTAAACTATTTAGTGGCTATGACATTTTTTTATTATTTCAACATGGTAAATGAAAAGATAAAACCAAAACCCAAACCAAAGATATCTCAAGGAAACTACAAAGGCATTTTTTACTTGTTAGTAAGCAATATTTTATTTAAATTGAATTGACATATATATATATATATATATATATATATATATATATATATATATATATATATATATATATATATATATATATATATATATATATATATATATATATATATATATATATATATATATATATTTCATCAAAAACAACCTCACTTTCCATAGTTAGGGTAATACTAATAAAAAGATGTTATAAGATCCTTTCTCAAATAATAATTAAGAAGGGTTTATTGATTTCATAAATATTTTCTTATAAAGAGCCTAATTTCGCTTATAAACTTAAAACAAAGCACTAACAATCAATGCCTTATGTATTGTGATTTTCTATTCGACTTTCATCTAAAACAAAGACTCGATCATCAAAGGAAACAATATTAATTATTATTGAGGTACGAAATTAGAGCACATAATTATAGCCTTTTATTTAGGTCAATAAATATGCCTAAAGCAGTGGCATTAAAACCCGAACAGTAGTCGATTTAAACAATGCATATTCAACAATCGTTTTGATATTCTAGAGCATCCAAGTCGATTGTTTAAAATTTTATTTATGGAACCTTGAACATTGTGTATAAATATGATGTAGATATAATAACAAAATGTTTGATCTGGCAATTTTATATGATTACTTATTTGGACATATATATAAAATGGTAATACATGCTTACATTATGATAAATAATATGCCTTTAAAACATACATAATATTTGAGTAGCCAAATCGGGTAAGCGGTTTTATTTTAAGCACATGTAAGTATAAATACAAACCCAATTTAACAGAATACGTTTTTTTCATATTAAATAAAGAAAATTTTATTTCTTTTTCGTAAATGTAAATAGTATTATTATAAAATATTATATTTATTAGAAAAAATGGTAAATATTGTCATATATAATATAAGCTACCCTTTTGTAACATTTTCTCAAGTATTCTCGGAGTAAAATTGAAATATCGTCAGTATTTGCATACGAATACAATACTCGGCAAATACGTAGTACGTTCTAAGAACTATCTCCGTAGCAATGTCCTGTTCAAACATTCGACCTATGCGCGGCTCGTATCAACCGGATATTTTCTATAAGCGAAAAAGTAAAACGAGTACCGAGAGCTATAAATCGATATATTTTATATTGACTCAACGCCTTTGACTATCTACATATGAAAATATTATTGGAATAATTTTTGCTATACAAATATGATAACATATAAAATATAATGTTTAACCTTACACTATATTATAATAATAATAATAATATATATTTTTCTAGAATATCTAATATATATTACACTGGTCTACAGTGGTTTTGTTGCCCTAGATATAAGATTGATTTTGGATATATTTATACTCACAATTCATGAAATTATGAATGATTTTGTAAGATTTGCTCTCGTTTTCTTTTAAATACTTATTTTTATTTACATTACAAAAATCGGAAAACGAGAAACAAAATAACAGATATGTAATAATTTTATAAAAGGTAGTTTTATTTATCTTAAATGGCAACTCTCCTCGACCCCGCCACTCTTTTATGACAACTTCCGATGAAAGGATTGAGAGTGGTGGGGTTGAAACAGCGTTCTTGATTATTGAGTGAGGACCTGGGTCAATCGTTTGATAACTATCGAAGTCATAAGTTGTCTAGTGGAAACTATGCTAGTTGGCCGATAAGTGTTAAAAGTGGAATAAAGTATTTACTGTGCAGCGAATTGGAGTTTTTATTTGATATTTCAGAAGTGGGATATAAAAATCCAGGTATGTACGTCTTCACAATTTTAAATAAAAAAAGAAACAGAAGGAAACTCGAGTTAAAATTACTGTTACTTGTTACTTATGTATTTTAATACATAGACTATGACGCTTGTTAAAATTTATTTTTATTTTACTTTCGATACTGAACAATACGACACTATTACATTGCATTTGACCGGGGCTACCCTCCGGTAATGCACAAATACTTACCACACTTTTACATAGCATTGCATTTGATCGGGGCTACCCTCCGGTAATGCACAAATACTTACCACACTTTTACATAGCATTGCATTTGATCGGGGCTACCCTCCGGTAATGCACAAATACTTACCACACTTTTACATAGCATTGCATTTGATCGGGGCTACCCTCCGGTAATGCACAAATACTTACCACACTTTTACATAGCATTGCATTTGATCGGGGCTACTCTCCGGTAATGCACAAATACTTACCACACTTTTACATAGCATTACATTTGATCAGGGATATTCTACAAAAATGCAAATCATGCATATGTAACAACATAAGACTTTTTATTAAGATCATTTACATCATTATTAAAAATATTTATCAACTGACTTACCGATTTATTTATAAAGAATTAAATGTGGTTTTAACTCGTATGTTCAATTTACTTAATGTATATTTATACTACCTATTTTGAATTCTTTAGACGTTTACATGAAATTTGGTAATTGAATATGGGTAATTGAATATGATTTTATAGATACACAGGCCAGATCTAAAAGAGAAAAATATAATTGAAGTTTCTACTTGATTTTTTATGAAACATTATAATTGTATAAAACATTTACTTACTTTTTTTTTAAATTATTTGTATTAATATCTTTTTTCTTTTTTTTTGGAATTACTCGCTTAGAGTGACGAAACAGTGGAAAATTAACATGATCGCTGGATAGTGATTGAGTGAGCAATGATGCTCGCTGGATAGTGATTGAGTGAGCAATGATGCTCGCTGGATAGTGATTGAGTGAGCAATGATGCTCGCTGGATAGTGATTGAGTGAGCAATGATGCTCGCTGGATAGTGATTGAGTGCGCAAAGATGCTCGCTGGATAGTGATTGAGTGAGCAATGATGCTCGCTGAATAGTGATTGAGTGAGCAATGATGCTCGCTGGATGGTGATTGAGTGAGCAATGATGCTCGCTGGATGGTGATTGAGTGAGCAATGATGCTCGCTGGATAGTGATTGAGTGAGCAATGATGCTCGCTGGATAGTGACGTCATCTACTTCAACGACGACAAGTGACGATACTCCTCCGCCACGGAGGAACGTAAAACACCGAAACGATTGACTACAGATGGCAATTACAAAAGATTTGTTAGTCGGATACAGTACATAATACAGTTTAAAGCGATAGTTCCGCGATTACGTGTTTCAACTGCAATCATTCAAATAAATTTAAATTCATGTTGAATTTGTCTAATACAGAGTTATGCTCAGAATGTAACAAAATTGACGATATTTATCGTTTGTTATTTGAATGTGCACGAAATGAAGCGCTGCGGCCATGTTGGCTAAAATCATTTAATGTTGGTACTTGTATTAGTGTTCTTGCAGAACCATTGTCAAGTAATGCGAGTGCATTGGCTAAATTGTTCATATAATTAAGTAATTAGATTATACGGGGGTGACATAGTCAATAGTGTGACTAAAACTCCTTTTCAAATTATAGAATAAAAAAAAAAATAAAAAAAAAGAAACTGCAATCATAAAGGGCATCCATTTTACAATGCCCTAGTCCGATTGTAAAGTGCAAACATTGTCATAGGATTGGACATGATAATGACGACTGTAAGTTAAGTAAGTTAAGTAAGTTAAGTTAAGTAAGTTGAACTCAGAGGGTGTCTAGCCAATTATCTGTCCGATATTTGGTTTCCGGCATACGGGTACGCGACCCCGGGACCTCGAGCCACCACTTTCATAACCCGATCCAATCCATGTAAGTGGTGTCCCTCCCCTATATTCCAAGTCTTTCTGCCTCTTATTCCCTTTCCTTTCTTGGTTTCTCCCAGTAATGGGTTTGGAGGTCAGATGGCAATCGCTCCACTAAAAACCACTTCGCCACTCATATGGACCGATTGGTCTTAGTCGGCTGAAAAGGAGACCTTCTGGGAGCAGTATGAAGAGGTACTACTCGCTATACCGTCTACCGAATCAGTCTTAGTTGGGGGGGGACTTGAACGGCCACGTGGGTAGGGTCGCTGAGGTGTATGAACGTGTTCACGGGGGTTTTGGATATGGTCTTCGCAATGCAGAGGGAGAAAATATTCTAAGAACCTGCATTGCATCTGATCTGGCTATCGTGAACACTTTCTTCCAGAAGAAACCTCAGCACCTTATAACGTATAAGAACGGGTCCCACTTAACTCAAATTGATTATTTGCTGACTAGACGGTGTCATATAGGCAGGGTGACCAACTGTAAGGTCATTCCCGGCGAAAGCCTGACGGCCCAACATCGTCTCCTTGTCATGGACTATAATGTTACTCCGAAAAAGAAAGTAGCCGAGAAACGCAAGCCTAGAATTAAGTGGTGGTTGTTGAATGGGCCGATGCAGACCGACTTCTTGGCGGAGGTGGAGAGTCAAAATCTACTGACTAACACCGAGACCGCTAAGACTGCATGGGATCGAGCTCATTCAGCAATCATTGCGGCGGGCAAGCGAGTTCTTGGTGTTACTAAGGGTGGGCGTGTCATCGACAGGGAGACATGGTGGTGGAATGACCAGGTGCAGGGGGTGATTCAGGAAAAGAAGGCTGCGTTTAAAGAGTGGCAGCATTCCAACTCTCCTGAAGACAGACTGGAGTACATAGCAGCGAAACGGGCCAGCAAAAGAGCTGTAGCCAGAGCCCGCAGAGAAAGTTTGTCGCCATTGTACGATAAACTTGAAACTGTGGAGGGGCAGAAGCTCGTATACAAACTGGCTCGTGCTCGAGATAAAGCGACGCAGGATATTACAAAATGTCTTTGCGTCAGAGATTCTCGGGGCACGTTGCTTCGTAGTCATGCCTCTGTGAAGGAGAGATGGAGAAGCTACTTTAAGGAGCTGCTGAACACTCAGCAGTCTTGTAGTCTTCCTCCTGAATTATCTCCTAACCTCGGACTTGTTGCTCCAATAACCCGTGACGAAACTCGTAATTGTCTTCGACGCATGAAGAACGGAAAAGCGGTAGGACCTGACGACATCCCAATCGAGGCGTGGAAATCGTTGAGCTCTCTTGGTGTGCTTATACTTACTGACCTGTTTAACCGTATCTTGAATACTGGAAAGATGCCACATCAGTGGCGGCAAAGCTTTATTATCCCTATTTACAAAGGAAGGGGCAGTGTTCAGGATTGCGGTAGTTATAGGGGCATTAAGATTATGAGCCACACCATGAAGCTCTTCGAGCACATGATCGACCTCAGGCTCCGCCAAGAATGTACTGTCTCTGAGTCTCAGTATGGGTTTCAACCAGGATCAGGCACTATGGATGCCATTT
Organism: Dione juno; assembly: GCA_037127375.1. Lineage (NCBI taxonomy): Eukaryota > Metazoa > Arthropoda > Insecta > Lepidoptera > Nymphalidae > Dione > Dione juno. The sequence continues at coordinate 1,509,983 of JAXRJS010000061.1, read as the reverse complement.
TTGCCCTCAGAACTTTGATGGAGGCTTACAGGGAAAAAAGGAGAGCTCTGCATGTGGCCTTTTGGACCTGCAGAAGGCCTTTGACTGTGTGCCACGTCAGTGTATCTGGTGGGCATTGCGATCCAAGGGGATCCCTGAAGCCTATATTGAGGTTATCAGAGATATGTACAACGACTCCGCTTCAGTGGTTAGGACCGCTGTTGGCGACACCAAGCCCTTCCCGATTACAGTAGGGGTTCACCAGGACTCAGCTCTTAGTCCGTTCTTATTCAATGTAGTGCTGGATACTGTCTCGGCTAACATCCAATGCCAGCCTCCGTGGCTGATGATGTATGCCGATGACATAGTACTCATCGATGAGAACCAACTGATGCTGGAGCGTAAAGTGAACGCCTGGAAGGGTGCGCTTGAGAACGGTGGTCTCAAACTGAATGTGTCGAAGACAGAGTACATGGCTTGTGGGAACCAGGACTCGAGCACCATCCATATCGGGCCTGAGCCAGCCGTTAAGTCGGAGAAGTTCAGGTACCTTGGAGCCGTTATGCATGAGTCTGGAGGCATCGACCACGACATCCATGCCCGTATAAACGCTGCCTGGGCCAAATGGCGGGAGGTCACTGGTGTGGTCTGCGATATCAGAATACCGCCCAAGCTCAAGGGACTGATATACAAGAGCATTATCCGACCTGTTCTTATATACGGCAGCGAATGTTGGCCAACATTATCTCGGCACACTCAGGAGCTTCACGTCACGGAGATGAAGATGCTGAGATGGATGTGTGGCGTGACGCGGTCCGACCGCATACGCAACACATTCATTCGAGGTAGTCTTGGGGTCCGTGACGTAGCGGATAAGCTCCAAGAGCGTCGCCTGAGATGGTATGGCCATGTTATGCGCCGATCTGAGAACTATGTCGGAAGGAAGTGCCTTGACATGTCTGTCCCTGGAGTTAGACCACCCGGACGCCCAAGGAAGCGATGGCTGGATGTCGTGACACAAGACATGAGAGCCAATAAATTATCCATTGAGGATGTTAAAGACCGTGCAAAGTGGAATAGGCTCAGTCGGAAGGCAGACCCTGGCAAAAGCCGGGACTAATGCCAGGAAGAAGAAGAAGAAGAATGACGACTGTAAGTTACGCCCTGATGTACCACGATCAGCAGTGACAACAACCTCTGTATCCACGCGTGCTAAGCACGCAAAAAAAAGAAAAAAAAAATAAATTAAATAAAACAAACTCTAAAAATTGACGTTGGAATAAAACTAATTAAAAAGAAAACTTTTATAAGAATATCCTTGTTAATGACGGTTGGTTAAAAGCATACATAGACTTCGGGAGTGAATGCAGTCTTACTAAATAAAGCGAAGCAGCTTTCTTAAAATTGTCCAAGATCTTTGATGATATGCCTGTAGTGAGAGGTTTTAGAAAATTGGAAATTCGTACATTATACGAACCTTATATAAGGTTGCCTCAAGGCATCAATCACTGTGCTTGTAGTGGCTGATGAACACTCGGATAGAGAACAAGTGATGTTAATTATTGATGAATTACTGCAAAACGATATAATTCAAGAGTCAAATTACAATTATTGAAGTCCAATCATTATGGTGAGGACGAAAACTGGTGAGCAAAGAATTTGCGTAGACTTCAAAGCTCTTAACAATAGAACAGTGAAAGGTCGTTTCTCTCTCCTTTTAATAGAAGATCAGATCTCTAATCTCAGCGGAGATGCTTATTTTACAACTCTTGACCTTGCTTCTGGTTATTACCAAGTGACAGATACTCAACATCTTAAGAGCTTCGTCACGCCCGATGGGCACTGCGAATTTAAACGGATGCCCTTCGGGTTGGCAAATGCTCCAGCTGTCTTTCAGCAGATGATAAATAAGATCCTTGGAAGCAAAAGATACGAATATGCTTTAGCATATCTAGACGATGTGTTGATACCTGTCAAGAATACGAATGACATCTCATTCGTTGATGAATTGGAACAACTTGAGGAGATTTTGAAATTGTTGAGAGAATTTGACTTAACTATGAAATTGTCAAAATGACGACTATTTGGGATATGAGGTATCTTCAGAAGGTATACAATCCGGTAGCGCAAAAACTTAAGCTATCAAAGCATTTTCAGCACCTCGTAATATTCACGAAGTTCGTCAGTTTCTTGGTCTGACGGGATACTGTTGCAAGTTCATCCAAGATTATGGATTGGTTGCCCAACCATTAACTTATCTGCAGAAAGAAAGATTCTGCCTGGTTTTAGTCCAAGGCACAAGAAAATAAGTTTTCGCTGCTCAAAGAAAACTTTATAGATAGTGTTAGCTCTTATGATACCAAGTTGGAGACTAAATTGCACACGCCAGTGCTCTTGGCATAGGAGGAATGCAGTGGCAAAAAGAAACGCGAGTTTTTAAACCAGTTGCCTATTTTAGCAGGCAGACCCCAACTGAGGAAAAGGATCTTCATTCCTATGAGCACGAAACACTGGATGATGTGTGCTCCTTGGAAAAACTGAGAGTATACTAACACTACTCATCAGAGTATACACTTTAAAATTTGTACAGATTGCGCGGCACTTGGAACCACCTTGATAACAAGAGATTTGCTGCCGCGAATAACAAGGCGGTGGTTACAAATCTCTGAATTTACTTTTGACATAGAATTTCGTGCTGGCATCCAAATGTCGCATGTCGACGCTTAGTAGAAACACCACACTATCTGTTACAGCAGATGATGATCCATATGTTAATATTTATAAAATGGAACAAGAAAACTGACTTCTTACTGTACAACTAGCTGGATGATATTGTTATATTATTCGGATTTTGATATTGTTCGGATTTTTAAAATCCGAAAAGACAAAGAATGTAAAGAAATAAGGAGTAATTATGAAGTAAAAATTGTACCGTGTATAGAAAACTTGATGGCAGAATACATTTGGTTATTCCACGGAATGCTAGATGGAAAATATGTAAATTTTTTTAAAATAAGAATTTAAAGTAAGACTTTAGAAAAAGTCTAAAGTCAGTACTGGTTTTCCAAGTTTAGGCACTTTGTGAAGAAATATGTGGGCGCTTGTATTGACTGGTCTTATAACAAAGACAGAAAAGGCAGAAAAGCGGTCATTTGTTCCCTATAGAAAATATATGTAAACCGTTTCATACTATACATATTGATCACTTGGGGCCTTTCGTTAGGAGCAAGAATGGTAACATCCACATTCTAACAATTGGAGATGATATCAAAAAAATTCGAATATGAATTTTGCGGGCAGTAAAAAGCCTCTTTAATTCTTGCCGGAAAGAATTGTATCGGATCGTGGCAATTGTTTTACATCGTCAGCTGATAAAGCTTTTTGCGATGAATATAGCATTAAACACATATTGAACGTGGTTGCTTGTCCCAGAGCCAATGGTCAAGCTGAGATATAATCAAGTTACACTAAATTCTTTAGCTGCTCAAAATTTTAATGGTAATGAACTTGACTGGGACAAGCAACTGGGTAAAATGGTGTTAATAACACAATTATTACAACCACTAAAGACTCCAACTGAAGCGTTACTTGGCATTAGAATGCGCGACGATCTTGCGAACAAAATGGAAATTGAAAGCACACAAGACGATGTCGAATGTGTAAGAAGTATTATCAGTACAAATACAGAAATGGACCAGAATATTCAAAAACGTGGACATGACGCTTTTCGGGCTCCGGCACCTAAATACAAAGTTGGTGATCTAGTTAAGATTTTAAGAAATAATTACGGTAATAAAGGAAAAGGTGCTAAACTCCTATCTAAATTTGTAAGCCCCTTTAAGATGTTTCAAGCATTAGAAAATGATCGCTATCAAGTAACGGATATTCCAGATTTTGCTGAAAGAGGTACGCCTTATGAATCTGTAATAGCTTTTGGTGGAATTCTACCCTGGATTAATGTGAAAGTTATAGAAGTGCATGGTAGTGAAATGAGTGGTTCATCTTCTTGTAGTGATAAAGATGAGTACTACTAGACATAATCTTTTCCAGCTGTTACGAATTGACATTCAATATTGAGTAATTAAAACGCATAGAAAATTGAAGTACGCATACTTATAATATTATTATTTTATTTATTACTCTTAATAGAAGTATAAGATACAATAAAATGTTAAATCTAATGAATGTGAGTATGAAATTTAAAATTACCTATACTAATTTTGTATTTTTTTTGTTATAAATAGTATGATTGATTTATATATAAGGTTTTGTTTAAAACTGATTTCGCGCAAGCAATACATATCATTGTTTAATCTTAAAACATAATAATTATTTGAAATACAAATAATTTAGTTTGTATTATTCCGTATATTAAATTCCATATAAGCAAATTAACATCTATAATGTTTTTAACTCATTTATTTGTAAATAATATTGTATCCATACCTAAATGCGTTATTACAAAATACTGTATAATTTAACAAGTAGCAAGAAATCTTTTAAAATGTACATAACCGACCTTAGAGTATTTATTTACTTTTATGAGATTATACTTTTTAAATCAAAATTAAATTAATATTTTATTCCATTGGTTTCAAAATGAGTAATTTAAGTTAGTAAGTAATTTATTGGTAGAGATGTTTTTAGTGTTCCGGGAGGCTACACATTTCGTAGGATGGCCGAATGTAATAATTTTATAAAAGGTAGTTTTATTTTTCTTAAATGGCAACTCTCCTCGACCCCGCCACTCTTTTATGACAACTTCCGATGAAAGGATTGAGAGTGGTGGGGTTGAAACAGCGTTCTTGATTATTGAGTTGTGATCTAGTTCCTGGACCTGGGTCAATCGTTTGATAACTATCGAAGTCATAAGTTGTGTAGTGGAAACTATGCTATATTAAAAGTGGAATAAAGTATTTACTGTGCAGCGAATTGGAGTTTTTATTTGATAGATATATTTATAATGTCAGTTTTATTTGGATAAAAATATGATATATCGAAGTAAATAGAGAGGAAAATTTGGAAAACATGTTATATTTCCATAAAACGCCTTTTAAGAGCTTTTCTTTTATAATTTTTCCGGGGACAATCTCTTTTTAAAGACCAGCAGTAATCTGCCATCATATGACAGTCCCATCGACCCTGATATCTTTCTTCCATTACTTTCAGATCCTGGTGGAACCGCTCTCCTTGTTCCTCACTATAATTTCCTAAATTATCTGGAAATTTTCAAATGATTGCGGAGATAGTGTAACTTGATACTCATATTTGCTCCTAGAGTCTGAAAGTTTGTCAGCATATTTTGTACAATTTCTTCATAATTTGGTGCTTCATGGTTACCTAGGAAATTTTCGACTACCAACACAAAACTTTCCCAAGCTTCACTTTCCGGAACAGTCATAACTTTAATAAAATCTGCGTCTTTTATCAATTGCTGTATTTGAGGACCATCAAATATTCCACCTTTCAACTTTTCCATACCATATATATCTTGATAAATCTATTAAACAAACTCTTTCGGAATCCATATACATCTAGTATATGGATTCCGAAAGAGTTTGATTGTAAATAGCACTCGTATAGGATTTGCATTATAACGTATTATAAAATAAGAGCATAACTAATTGCCACACTCAGAGATATCAATTAAATCTTGACCTCTTTGTCTATACTATATAGTATAGTTATGTTGATGGTATAGTTCAGTTCAGTTCTTTAATGTTTCGAATGGTTATGAGATCAATCAAACTGAAGAACTTTTCATATATCTTAAGCCACACAACTTTCCAATGCTTAGAGTGTATTCTGTATGTATCTGTACGTGAAGGATTAAACTCAGGATTTAATCACTTTCAAATGCAGAAACCACAAGCACTATAATACAACCAGAATAATAATGAAAAGTAAAAAACACAAAAAAAAAGGCGCTGATTCTTTAAGACCGTAGTAAATAAAAATTATGGCCAAGTGCGAGTTATACTCGCACACCGAGGGTTCCATAACATAAATACTACTTGTCAAGTTAACAAACGTATAACGGTAACTATAAGTTCTAACTTCTTGCAAAATTTTGTGATATTTATCTCTAGTTCAACGGAAAGTAAAGTTTAGTTAAACTATAGGTTTTGATCACGCGACGAATTCATGCAAAATGCAAAAAAAAATAAGCGTTGCATTATAATTCATATTTTTGTTTGCTTTGACTGAGAAATTTGATTTTATGTGCTTTAAGAGTTCAAAGAAAGGATTCAAAGAAAGGATTTCAGCTTGATACTTTGACGCGATTTTGAGAAAATAGTCTTGATAGACGGACGTCTGTCCGTCTATCGGATAGACGGACCATAAAGTGATCCTATAAAGGTTCCGTTGTTTCTTTTTCAGATACGGAGTCCTAAAAATATAAAAACAAATTTTATATCTGTGTACCATAAATATACAAGTTTGCTTTAATATAGCCTAGTTAAAATATCGTGGTAATACAAAAATACTGCTTGCTATCCGCCACTCAGAAATTTCTTTGAAACGGCAAAAACTGAAATAAGTTCGAACTCTTAACGATCCTTCCAAACAAAATCCACTTTCCTTGAAGCTAAAACTATGAAGGCAACATATAAAACTTATTACTTTCAAGGGAGTAATCCTTTTATTTTGTTTCTTTGTTATAAAAAAAATACTGAATTATATATTTTGTTACATTACAATATATAATAAGAAACTTGACATAAATTGTTTTGTTTTAATATATTGCAACCCGCAATAGCAGCTTTATTATAATAAAAATAAATGAAAGATATTACTTACTTTGGTTAAATTATATGGAACTATAATCTAAAAAAATATATTTTATTATATCTTACAGTGATGACTGAATGTGTTAAGGTATTTTTAATAAATTTACTGAAATTACTCTATACTTAAACTTCTTCTTCTTCTCAACCTGGTTGATGATGATGCATCTATACAAGATACAGCCGCCTTTACACTGTTTAAAATGAAAGGATTTGTAGCGGTCGTTAGCGTTTCGGGTTTTTTGGACCAAGGAGTTTTGTGTTGTGGCTTTTATAACGTCCAACGCATAGAGGATCGACTTCATGACCGCTTGCTTTCTACTTGTCTCTGAACTACGAGTCGTTGAGTGGAGTATTCATTTCTGACAATGTGTTCAAAATATTTGAAGATCGTATCGTTAATTTTCAGTTCCTCGAAGATCGATATATTGGTCCTTAACAATGTCCAAGAGATCCGCAGCAGCCAAAATTTAAACTTATTAATGGTTAAAAGCCAGTGAAGTCCTAGAGACGCGGTGTAACAACATCTGATTCAATAGCTACTTGGGTAAATGGAATGTCTCAACCCTAGATTCTCTTTGCCCTGCTCTCCCTTGTAGAGTCTCTCTGTAACTGAATAAAAAGGTGATGCATATTTTATCCATATATTTTTCATAAATACAGATTAAAAATAAACGAACCAAATGAAATTGTAATGCAAATATTTCAATAAAATTCAAAATACCGAAGAGATGAAATTCCAGCACAACCGTCATTAATCATATCAGCCGAAGCGAACAAATGGAATATCAAGATTAATTTGGACAGGATACATAGATCATACATTTTATTTCTGTTTCACAATATTTAGATGTGGCCTACATTTATGAAGATATTTACTAATAAAAAAAATCGCTGTGTATAATGGCTGTACAGAGAGAACTGAGTGATAAATATATCACTATAAAACTAGTATTAGCGATATATATATATATATATATATATATATATATATATATATATATATATATATATATATATATATATATATAAGCGTAATAACGCTGATTATCACTTTTCAATTATATGAGCAAATTAAATAAGTTGACGGAGCTCTACCTCGCACATTAACTAACCAGACCGTACCACCAACATTATAAATGTCAACCAATGTGCAGCTTCACCTAGCGTCATGACAATTCGTTCTAAGCTTTCAACTCTGAACGGGTAACGTTGTTTATTTTGTCGCGCTGTGCTTTGTTTTAACAGAGCCAATTGAAATTAAAATAACTTATACATCCCCCAAACGGGCATCGAACCCACAACCCACGAAGTCAGACGCTGTCCCACTGACCTCAATAAACGTTGCCTAGAACCAAAACCTGAATTGGAAAATTGCTACCTTTGCTACAATATACACAGTAATGAGTACATTTTTTAAAATTTACTTAATTTAAAAAAATGTTTTAATTGGTTTTTGTGTTTGTGTTTAGAAATGAAAATAATAAAAGCAAACTAAGGCAGCATAGTTGCTTCGACAAGCTCATTTATTCATTGCGCTTTATTCGATGAAACAAGGTAGGTGTTCGACCTCAGTGGGCTAACTTTCATTCATTCATCTGGCAAACGTGTGACCGCAAGAGTCCAACTTTAAAGTACTATCTAAAGTGCCAAACTTCATGAACATAGCCAAAACTGGTAGTTTGGGTCAAACTATTAATTACTATTTGCCGTGTTTACAAAAGAAACACATTTGATGTGTGTTGTAATATTACATTGTTAATTTTAATGTAAATATTTATATTAAATGATGATTTATATTTAGGTCTAGGACTTGGTCTAGGTCTATATCGTCGTGCTTGATATACCGTGAGGCTGGAATAAAATATTTTTTACTTTTATACTAATAAAACACTAATAAGTAAAATATATGTGCAATTCAGAAATATATTAGAGGTATAGTCTTTATATGCTCCTACATTAAATTATTTAAAAATAAAGCTTTTAAAGATTATTCGTTAATTAATTAAAGAATCCCGCAGTGGCCTTCGTAGAGACGTGCCATGAATAAAGCTTTTATGATAATTTGAAGTAAAACTTGTAATTTGAATACGTTTTTAATAAAGATTAAATTAGAATAATAACCATTATTAGAATAACAGAAGTCATTATGTAATATTATTTATTTTACATAGTGAGTGCTCTATTTTCCAGTTACAAATGAGCCATCTCCAGTAGAGCTAAATTATAAGTATTAATACTGAGAGTCAAGAGTTCATATCGTACTCCTTTTATTGTAAATGTACACAAAGTTTCTTACATTGAAATTAATAATAATTTCCATTAAATGATAGTAGCGTAAAGTATGACTTACAAGTTGTTTCATATAATTATTTTTTCATACACTATACACACGTGAACCTTACCTTTAATTAGGCAATACATTTTTTAGCCATAGTTTTAATTGAGGCTAACAATTTCAGTTTATCTGTTCCAATATATGAAGTAGATTCAAGAAAAACGTTTTTCTTATATTATTATAAAATATAATATTCCCAAAAGGTAAAAATGTAAAAGGATTAAAGTGGTATCAGCTTTGCATCTGCCAGCCGGCGAATGGAAATGGTGCGGAAAAATGCAAATATATGGACAACGCCGCAAACTATCGCGCTCGGTTTTGTGTACTTGTGAGTTTTGGGTCTACTGTAGTCTAATAATGCAACTTTTACCATTCTATTCGTTTTAGACTGCATAATTTTATATAAATTAAAACGGTAGAAGTAAGGCTTTCTACAGCATGCTTATAATCTATTATTGAAACGTATCTTATTGAATATCATGGCTGTAGATACCCGATGCCCGGATGCCTGAGGGAACATATATATATTTTTAAATTGAAGTGTTTTTCCTTTTTCTGATCTGGTTGAAAGATATAGAATCAAAAAATCAGGCCTATAATCGTAATGATTCCATTTAGGCAGGGCGCATGGAAAATAGTTATTTTCTTTAGGTTCTATCTACATGCCCTGAAAAACACAAGAATTAGTTAAAAATAAAGAAATATTCGTGTATAAAATTAATAAAATCATAACAATAGCACAATAATAATACGTTTAAAAGCGTTTAAGAATTCTTCACGGCTATTCTCGCCTGGCAGGGTATGCAGATGGAACTTAGTGCTAACACACTCCGTTCTCTTCTTTTTATTAAAATTTTGAAACAAGTGCGTGTTAAGTGGTGGAACTTACACCTTACCTTACTTTGTCTATCACAGAAAGATATGAAACCAATTTAAATATAATTATTATTCTGAGTAGAGATCCCCTCTAAAACTTTAATAAAAAGAAGAGAACGGAGTGTGTTAGCACTAAGTTCCATCTGCATACCCTGCCAGGCGAGAATAGCCTTGAAAAAACCAGACGCGACGCTGTCCCATTACGCCACGACGGCCTCAAACGTTAAATGAAAGCAAATAAAGATAGATATATATAAATTGTAAATCGGTGGACCCGTTACATAAGTATTGGAAAACAGATTAGATATTTACCGAAACAAAATTTCCATCCAATGCAGAAAAATATGTAAATTCATTTCCATATAAATATTCGTGTAAGTTGCTCGGAAAAAAGGCACGAGGGAGTGAAATTTCAGGGATTATTACGTTCTCGAATGTTCCCACAAGGATTATAAATTACGTGTTGGGTATGAACTGTCAGTTGGGTATGAAACAATGAACGAATTAAAAAGTTTTCTAATCGCGTCGACCTTCGGTACACCTGAGCAAAATAACGATTTGTCAAAATATATGTATACTTTAAATGACTTAATTAATTAGATCATAATTAATTAAATATTTATATTTTACAAAGATTAAATATTTTTATATAAGCTTTTGATTTTTTAAATAAATAAAAGTATAATAAAGTTTGCTAGTTAATTTCTTTTGACCGTACCTTTTTGATCAATATTTTTTTACATAATTTTCCAAGCCTGATGCGGTGTTATGGAGGTATATAGTGGCAGCTTTTAGTATTAACATCTTCGTCTGTCACTGGCACGCTCGAACGCCATAGCTAAAGAAAGAACTTCGCCGGCCTGACTGTCATAACCTTGCCAAAATTTTGGAAAGGTAAAATTAATAATAATAGTAATAGAGAGTCTATTGTGGCGCAACGACACAGCGTGTGATTGTGAATACCGACGATTGTGGATTCGATTTCCACTCGGGAAAAATAAATTATATTCATTTTCTTGGTTCTGGTTTGTCTTCAACTACTCAACGCGCAATATTTTAAAAGTTGGATGGCAAACAACAGGAGAACCTCAACACTACTGCTACCCTGACATATTCGGGATACAGCGGAATAAATAGTAAAGATTAACAGTAAAATATCAGTAAATAGTAAAGATTAACAGTAATATATAAATATAATTAGTAAAATTCCACATAATATACAGCCGAAATCCATATTTGGAAGGTTCTATCAGACAATACGTTATTATGTATCTAAACATTCTTCAGACTAAAAGATGCTTTATGGATTTATTTAATTTCTTGTTACAGGTCGACTGGTTACTCTCCGACAATAGTCCAGTGACGTCGCTGGCGGGGCTTCGTAAGGTTCTCCTAAACGGTTCACTGGAACTCCCACCATTCTCGTCAGATCACTACAGACGAGACGTGCACGCGGCTACTTACAGGTGTAGGCTGAGGCTAGGCACAGGATTTACCATCTTGTCTAAAAACATACACTTACACGCAGGTAAATAATTATTTTATTTTCTTACTTCAATTAAGCCAAATAGTTTTGTAAATACTTACGTTTATTATTATAAATAAATCACAGAGATTCCACTTTAAAAGAACAAACAACCTTTGAAAAGTTTCTATTCGTATTTTGTCAAGATAAGAAGAGACTGATAACACTAACATATTTTATATTCAAGTTATATTTTTTTTACATTTTATTTTAACAAGTGCTTTGATTACTAAGGTTCGAAGCACCATGCAGATCATCAATGTTTCTAATACAAATAAATTTATTTTTAAGCTTAAATAAATATTATTACACTTATTAAAAGTAAAATAAAAGTTTAAAATAAAAGTAAAAGTTTATAAGTACAATTTTGTAAATAATAGGCAAAAAATATATAGTACTGTAATTAAAAGATGTTCTGTTTCCAGTTTCCTGTATTTCATATTCATATACAGCACGATCAATAAAATACTTTGAATAGAAATACAGATTCCTATAACGAAGAATATATATATATATATATATATATATATATATATATATATATATATATATATATATATATATATATATATATATATATATATATATATATATATATTAGAACTTATAATTTCAACAGACTTAGGTTAAGTTAATTTTCATTGTGGAGTCAGCTTCTGTCTCGTCATAAGAGTTCATATATTTATTCTCCAATTTATTTTTCAATTGTGTTTTTAAAATTATGAATATATGAAAATACAAAGAGGAAGTAAATCCCTATAACTGCTCTTATTTGACTAACGATAAGTTCCTCTAGTTAACATTTAACATTAATGAAAATCACAAATTTGCAATGCTAATTTCTAAGTACGATCTTGATCGTAACTGACACTGAAGTAATAAATGAAGGCACAATTTGCTACAGCTTATAATTGTGGAGCTTGTACATTATTATTCATCATAAATCGGTCGAATTAGTTATAAAATATGATCTTCTTATATTCTTAATGATATGATATATTCTTAATGATAGTGACATAGATATTTATGGATAAAAACATCGAGTTAATAATACAACAAAGTGAAAATGAAGTGAATTTAGTTGTATTTCGGTTAGGATATATAATAAAATAATTATTTTGCAGTATATTATATTTCTATTATTACAAAAGAAAGTTTATTTTATTTTTACATGTCACAGTCTTCAATATACCATGGGAGGTGCATGTACCCGACGAGTACGTTATGGCGGGGAACGCTGCAGTGCTACGGTGCGTCGTGCCGACCCACTGCACCGAGCGCGTCGACGAAACCGACTGGTTCACAGACGATGACACTAGTGTGTTTCAGTTTATAGGTAGGTAATATAAAATAATATTCTTTATTCTACTAAAAAAACATATTGGTGACAACATTAAAAAACATGCACAAAGGTGGACTTATCCGTACAAGAGATCTCTTCCAGCCAACCTATGGTAGTGGATGAGCTATAAGCAGCGGATAAGTGTATAGTACAATATAAATATACATATATAATATATAATTAAAATTCAATGTTATTACGATATGTATAATAAATAATGTTCTATGCGAATAATTATAATCAAGAATCAATTCTAATAAGCCTTTTTTTATTGTGAATATTAAACGTAGCTATCTGATCTAGTAGCCAATCATCAATGGTACCTACAAAAGCGGATTAAGTCCAACGAAATGTACTTTGAACGGACGGTCGTTTAGCTTTCATTAAATAAAATGCCTTTTTATTGCCCCTTAACGCAGATGGACGGACTTACGCAGGAACTAACTCATAATAAAAACTAACAGTATAAGTATGTTATTTGAAAATATCCTTACAGTTTTATTTTCAATATAAAGTACTTTAATAGTCATTTTATTTAATTATAATATTAATTAAGTTCACACTAAAATATTTATTATTCAAATTAGGTATATGATGATACATTAGGTAGTATGTACACATTTCTTATTTTCTGTTTCTAGAACATAACAACGTTTCTTGTTAGAAAAATAAAAATGTTCCTGTACAGAGTAAAAATTCTGAAGCTTCATTTATATACTAGTCTTCTTCCACTTAGCATTATCCCGGCCTATTGCCAGGGTCTGCTTTCCTACTTAGTCTACTCCACTTTGCACGGTCTTGAGCATCCTCAGTGGTTAGTCCATTGGCTCTCATGTCGTGCGTCACGACGTCCAGCCATCGCTTCCTTGGGCGTCCGGGGGGTCTTACTCCAGGGACAGACATATCAAGGCATTTTCTTCCGACGTAGTTCTTAGGCCGGCGCAAAACGTGGCCATACCATGTCAGACGACGCTCTTGGAGCTTATCCGCTACGTCACGGACCCCAAGACTACCTCGAATGAATGTGTTGCGTATGCGGTCAGCCCGAGTAACGCCACACATCCACCTCAGCATCTTCATCTCCGTTACGTGAAGCTCCTGAGTGTGCCGAGATAATGCTGGCCAACATTCGCTGCCGTATAGAAGAACTGGTCGGATCATGCTCTTGTATATCAGCCCCTTGAGTTTGGGCGGTATTCTGCGATCGCAGACCACACCAGTGACCTCCCGCCATTTGGCCCAAGCAGCGCTAACCCGGGCGTGGACATCGTGGTCGATGCCTCCGGACTCGTGCATAATGGATCCAAGGTACCTGAACTTCTCCGACTTAACGGCTGGCTCAGGCCCGATGTGGATGGTGCTCGAGTCTGGGTTCCCGCAAGCCATGTACTCGGTCTTTGACACATTCAGTTTAAGACCACAGTTCTCAAGCGCACCCTTCCAGGTATTCACTTTACGCTCCAGCATCAGTCGGTTATCGTCAATGAGTACTATGTCATCGGCATACATCATCAGCCATGGAGGCTGGTCCTGGATGTGAGCCGTGACAGTATCTAGCACTACATTAACAAAAGTGGACTAAGAGCTGAGCCTTGGTGAACCCCTACTGTAATTGGGAAGGGTTTGGTATCGCCAACAGCGGTCCTAACTGTAGAAACAGAGTCGTTGTACATGTCTCTGATAATAGCAACATAGGATTCAGGGATCCCTTTGGATCGCAGTGCCCACCAGATACACTGACGTGGCACACAGTCAAAGGCCTTCTGCAGGTCTAAGAATGCCACATGCAGAGCTCTCCTCTTTTCCCTGTGTGCCTCCATCAAAATTCTGAGGGCATAAATGGCGTCCGTAGTGCCTGATCCTGGCTGAAATCCATATTGACACTCAGAGACAGTACACTCTCGGCGGAGCCTGAGGGCAATCACGCGCTCGAAGAGCTTCATGGTGTGACTCATAATCTTAATGCCCCTATAACTACCGCAATCTTGAACACTGCCCCTTCCTTTGTAAATAGGGGTAATAAAACTGTGCCGCCAATGATGTGGCATCGTCCCAGTGTTCAAAATGCGGTTAAAAAGATCAGTAAGCATGAGCACACCACGAGAGCCTAACGATTTCCACGCTTCGATCGGAATATCGTCAGGTCCCACCGCCTTACCGTTCTTCATGCGTCGGAGACAATTCCGAGTTTCATCAAGGGTTATTGGAGCAATAAGTCCCAGGTTAGGAGGTGGTTCAGACGGAATACTACCCGGGTGCTGAGTATTCAGCAGCTCCAAGAAGTAACTTCTCCACCTCTCCTTCACAGAAGCATGACTACAAAGCAGCTGGCCCTGGGAATCTCTGACGCAAAGACATTTTGTGATATCTTGCGTCGCTTTATCCCGAGCACGTGCCAATTTGTAGATGAGCTTCTGCCCCTCCACAGTTTCAAGTTTATCATATAGAGGTAATAAACTTTCACTGCGGGCTCTGGCTACAGCTCTTTTGCTGGCACGTTTCGCTGCTATGTACTCCAGTCTGTCTTCAGGAGAGTTGGAACGCTGCCACTCCTTAAATGCAGTCTTCTTATCATGAATCACCTCCTGTACCTTGTCATTCCACCACCATGTCTCCCTGTCCATAATACGTCCTCCCTTAGAAACGCCAAGAACATGTTTACCAGCCGTAATAATTGCTGACTGAGGTCGATCCCAAGCATCCTGAGCAGTTTCGGTGTTAGTTGTTAAATTTTGACTGTTAACCTCTGCCAGAAAGTCGGTCTGCATCGGTCCATTCAGCAACCACCACTTGATCTTAGACTTACGCGTCTCGGCTAATTTCTTTATCGGGGTAACGACATAATCCATGACAAGAAGACGATGTTGAGCCGTGAGGCTTTCACCAGGAATGACTTTACAGTTAGTTACCTTGCCAACATGACACCGCCTGGTCAATAGGTAATCTATTTGGGTTGAATGGAGTCCACTCGCATACGTAATAAGATGCTGCGGACTCTTTTGGAAGAACGTATTCACGATGGCCAGATCAGATGCAATACAGGTTCTTAGGATATTTTCGCCCTCTATATTGCGGCGACCGTGACCAAAACCACCGTGGACACGTTCATACGTATCCGCAGCCTTACCCACGTGACCGTTAAGGTCTCCCCCAACTATGATCACCTCGGTAGATGGTATAGCGAGTAGAACGTCTTCATATTGCTCCCAGAATGACTCCTTTTCGGCCCCGCTACAACCAGCCTGGGGAGCGTAAGCACTGATTAAGTTGGCGATAGCCCCCTCAACCAGTACCTTCACCCGCATCAGGCTGTCGCTGCGTCGGTCAACTTCGAGGAGACCATTCCGTAGCTCTTCAGATAAAACTACTGCTACACCAGTTTTACCGGAAGGAGACCCAGTGTATATGAGCTGGTAACCCTGTCCGATGATACGGGACTTATTGCCCTTCCAGCGGGTTTCCTGAAGGAAAGCACACTGGACCCGACGCCTCATGAGTACATCTGTTAGTTCCCTGCATCGTCCGGTTAGAGAGCCAATATTCCACGTTGCAAAGCGGAGTTTCCTTCTGGGTACTTTCTTCTTTAGCCGTGTCCGTACTTGACACGGTAGCCCTTGCCCATTTAACACAGGTGTAGGGCGATGTGCCTGCGCGTCGTTTAGCGGCGACGCCCTAGCAGTACCCAGCAACATCTTTTTCCTTTTCATATGTGTGGCAGGTGGCGGCTTTTTAATGGAGCGATTGCCATCTGACCTCCAAAACCCATTTTTGAGGGAAAAGCCAAGGATGAGAGGGGAAAAGATTAGTAGACCCGGGGGGGGGGTAAGGACACCACGTTCATGGATTGGGAAGGAGTATGACAGTGGTGGCTCGAGGATCCGGGGTCGCGTACCCGTATGCCCAGTACCAATATCGGACAGATATTTGGCCAGACACCCTCTGAACTGACATTTATATACTAGTATATGTTAGTATATATAGTTAATAAAAATGTACGTAAGGCTTTATCTTTTATAATTAATTACAAATGTTATAAATATAAAAATAATATTTATAGCATAATTATGATAAATAATTATGACAATGCACTGATTCCTTTAATAAATTGCTTCAATTTCCAATATTGAACGTGTTTCAAATCACGATATTATCTTAACGTACGTAAGCCTTTTAGTGTAACAAGGCCCACATATTTGACAAAATGGTTTACATTGTGTGATATTTTTATGCAAAACGAAGTCATTGTTGGCCAAACTATAGAGAATATTATAGAGTTCCGTTAAATTAAAATTTATTTCATTCGTAGAGGAGGTTTGCTACACTAAACAATAGCTTTACTTTCTGCTATTGTTTCGTAGGTACGAAATACTCCCGTCTGGACGACGGTTCGTTATACATAAGCTCGGTGAGTCCGGGCGACCGGTACACGGCGTTCCGCTGCCAAGTCCGCGACCGGATCACGGGTGCTTCGTACTCTAGTCAATATTTTGGTAAGTCATCCTCACTTATATAAACTGCGTGAAAGCAATGTCATTGTGAATGAATGAGTTTATGTATTGTATAGATTTTCGTGAATTAACCTTCTCGACTCATTAATTCCCTCAGTGGTATTTGACCCTTGTTAAAGACCCTCGTAAGAAACATGGTTACTTACTACGAGATAAATACACAGGTATAAGCAAAGGACGTGGTTTGTAAGTCTTAAACTATTTATAAAATGTAGGTTTGTTAAGTAACGCATACTATTTTCTACTTTTATTATTTATTTCGTAGGTCACATAATAGTAACAGAACCAAAAGGAGCAGTGCGTCCTCGTATAGCGATAGAGCCCCGTTCAAGGAGAGTAATAGTGGGAAAAGATGTCAAATTACCATGCGCGGCTCACGCTTGGCCCGTCCCCAGTTACAGGTAAAGTAAATTATAATATTTGTTAAATAAATAATAATGTTTGTTTTTTTTTGTTTTTCTAATATTTGAATTTTTCCATTATGGTGTTTTGGATATTTCATTTACAAAGTGCGGCGTAGAGATCCATTCTAGTTCACTCATTAAAAGCATTTTTGTGATCGGTAGTATGTGTAGAATTAAGTGATGAAAGTTCTATATGAGTACTCTGCTTGATAAGGATGGTACACAAAAATATGTTGTCAATATTAACTGTTACTGAAAATCTTCTGATGTAGCACGTAACAAATGCACACTCGCACAACATGCATGGTAACTTATTCTAGAATAGAAACACTAGCATTTAGTTAATTTACAATGTGAACAAATGTAGAATATAACAGACAAATAATATTGATATAGATTTAATTTTAATAATTTCAAGAGACATTATATAAAGTATATACAAAATTAAAGCTAATATACATATTAATTCTACATGCTACATCTATCACAACCTTAAAAGAAACCACAGTATTATGTACAGCCAACGAAAAGAAAGTAGATTGTAATAAAATTCTCTATTTAATTTACGTAAAAGGCTTTCTATATATGTGAATTCACTAATGTTTTAACTTATTTGGCAGCATATGAAAAATACTATCGCAAAAATGTTACTCACTTCAATTTAATACAATCAAAAAACAATGTTCAAAGAGACTGGCATATTAAATAGTGTCAATGTAAAGAAAATGTTATCCTGAAAATATTTTTTTGTATTAAAAAATACGGCATTGTGTAATGTTTTGTTATTTTTTACTTTACTTAGAATACGCTTTAGTATTCCCTTTTCTATCAAAATTTGAAGGATAGTTACATATAAAAGTGTCTATGTAATATGTTCCTGTTGCTCTTTGATCAATCTTCGTTACTTTTAAACGATTTTCTTTAAATTTAAGCAAACAAATTCTGCGTACTTCATTGAATGAAGAAACAAGTTCTAAAATAAAAAGTTAAGGAAAACTTTGTCAAAAATGTCAAGTTAGGAAACTTATCATAACAATATTACTTTAACATAGATGTGATGTAATAGTTGTTAGTTCAAATATTATTGTTCAAAATTTATATATAATAAAAAATATCAAACAATGGCTCTAAATGAAATATGTGCATAGATACATATATTTAAATTCAAAGTCAAGTCAACTAAGTAAGTTCACCGGTTCAATACATTTAATATCTCAGACCTGAAAACAGCCTTTGAGGATTGAGAGAATTTTTATCTTTTCTATTTAATTTTTTTTCAAATTAATAATTTAAAACTTTTAATTTTTTATTGTAATCTAAAAAAACATGTTAAAGAATAATAACCTCTAACCACAAACGCCTTTTCACAATTCTTTTAAATTGTGATATAGAACATTCTCGGACATTTTCTGGGATCCTATTGTAAAAGCGTACACACTATAAATATTATGTGAATCACCGATTTTGGAAACATCATTAATATTTTTCTTAATATCTTATTTGTCAATATATTAAGAGATCAAGAAATCTCACATGTGAACCATTCACATCAACCCTCTGAGACCTGTTATCTAATTGAGAGGTCACAAAATCGAGTGCACGTCCTCTTATGCCGTAATGATGAAGCTTCATGACCAATGTCGGGTACGGAACACAATCAGATGCTTTGGACAGGTTACAGAACACGCCAAGAGTACCTGCGATTCCTCTAAATCTCATAAATACTCTTTATGAGCGCCAATCCAGATTTAGTAATGACTGACTGACTTGACTTGACTTTTAATAAAACCATACTGTTTATCATACATAAGACACAATCTTATATACTGTTATGTACATCAAAATGTTGATTTGAAATAATTTTACTCAATGATGGTAACTATCTATGGATGATGTAGTATCTTCTGGGCTACCAGATTTAAAAATGAGTATGACTTTACTAAATTTCTTTAGGTCAGGAAACACACCATACTCTATACAATGATTAAATATAGTCGAGAGATGAGGAGTAATGGCGCCTATTATATAATTAATAAACTTGACAAAAATGCCCCTTAAATCTGCTGTTTTCTTGATATTAAGGAACTTAGAAGTTTTATTAATGTCTTTCGAGTTAACTGTATTAAATTTATAATTTACATTGCATTTTTGTACGCTCTCCTTAAGTTCATTACTTAAGCTTCAGCGACGGTTGTGGAAGATTTAAGTTTCAATTGTAGATACTGGAATAACAACAAAGAATTTCTTAAAAGTACAAGCAACTTCTTTCTGTGAGATCAGAGCTGGTATGACAATTGTTAATTTTCAATTTAAATTCATTGTTACAATTCTAAGCCTTGCCAGTCTCAAAATTCATTATGTTCCATGTCATTTTAATATTATCAACAGAGTTTTTGATTCAGTTTTTTCACTACCAAGTTCATATAACCTTTGCCTACTCCTATGTATTCCCACAGTCGTCCAGTCATTAAATGACAAGAAACCCTACAGACTTAATAGTTTTAGAAGTAAATATAGCATTCAATTGTTTTTTAATAACACTGAAAAAAGAATTTAATATATGCTATTATTTATATTACTTCTAAACTTTCGTACACGGCCAGTTGTCGTCGGTATAGATACGATATTTTTCCTTTTATTAATTTTATTATTACCAAAATAAAAGGAAGCCAGCTGTCCGCAATGACATAAAGTTAACATATTGATTATAGATTTGTTTCTTGATACAGAGTTTGTAAAAATATAATCAATACATTTATTTAACCGTACATTCTCCTTCGTGTATTCTCCATACAACGTGACATTGGCGAAGTGAATTGTGCTCAACTGGCACGCTCGAAACGCCATTACCGTAGAACAGAACAGTACATTTATTTATTTATTCATTATATAAAACTTACATCTAACATTACAGAAACCCAATGCGTTAGTAAAGTTAATTCCAATAAAAATCCACGCAATAATAAACAATAATCAACAAAAAATCTAATACAAATCCATGTCAAATTAATAAAATTGGTATAAATTAACAATATATATTAAATAAATATTATACAATAATTACAATAATATATAGATTCAATCCAATATGTCAAATTAAATAATATAATTATATCAAATAAACTATGACTATACCAAATAATGTAGGTGTACAATTGTACTTCTCATTAGCTCTTGAAATAAGTTAGCTAGGTTATATGAATTTAGTAAATATCTGAATCTAGTATAAGTGGTGGAATTTTCTACTAAATAAATATTAAATCACAACATATAACTACATACTTTTAAGATAATTTTACAAGAGCTCATATAACCCAGTGGGGGATCTGTACACAAAATATGTTATATATAGATATGTTCATTAATAAATCATAAACAAATCAAATATAAATAAATTTTGTATACGAAGCGATTATGAATCTTAAATGTGTATAAAAATAGATATACACATGTATTCAATACAGATAATTAGAATAATTAATATTTATATTCTCTATTCATATCAATAATAAATTGAACATTTAAAAAAATGTACATTCGTATTCTATTCAATATTAAAATTAAAAGCTTGGTTATTAATTAGCTGTTGACCTATTTATAATAATGATGCTCTTTATATTCGGTGCTTATCTACATTTCAGTTAGCCTTATGATACAATCTAAAAGTGGCGTATTACAGATATTCACTTAAATAAAATATGCTGTGGTTTCTTTTCTGAAACATTAAATAATATAGTAAAGAAGAATGCTTATCAATATATACAAGGTTAAGTAGGAAAGCTCAACGGATGTGGAAAGGCGTTATTTCCGGTAACAGGATTAACGGTGTTTGTTCAGCGTTTATGAGACGCAGTTCTGGTACCAACGCTGTTATACGCCAGCGAAATGAATACTACAGTAGAAAGATGAATACTGGCAAGATGTCTATACGCAGGATATCGACAGGATTAGTCAGGAACTAGTAACGTCACTTAGAGAATGAGAGATTAAACATTTGTAAAAAACATATATGACACAAGAGTCAATCTGTTGTTATTGTAATAATGATAGCATATCTTCAAATATTTGATTTTCATTAAGGTATTTTGACTCACAAGAATGACATGCGCAAGTTAGGACTTTTAAATAAGAAAGAAGGTACCGCAGCTTACAATTAAATCTGGCTGTAATCATAAAAAAAAGTCTTAAATAATTTGGCTTGAAAAATGTGTCATCTTTCCTCCGTCACCCGTCGTCAATCACTTTTCATCAGTCGTCTATCACCTGTCACCTAACAATTGTCGTAATCCGTGACCAATCAAGCAATCTCAATAGAATAATGATTATTGTGTAAATGCACTTACGACATCAAATTGATTTTGTAAAGTTAAATTTGTTGTTGGTTGCTTCTGTCTCGATACATTACAGTAAATTCCTTTAAAATATATCTATCAAGCTACGAGCCATTGCGATGCGTACATGGTTTTCTAAAACTTTACATTCACAATATACATCAACAAAATATAACCACCAAAAGTTTAGAAAGAGCAACTATATTAAATATCAAAATAACCGTGTACTTCAGCCCCAACCT
The DNA here is from genome assembly GCA_037127375.1 of Dione juno. Classification (NCBI taxonomy): domain Eukaryota; kingdom Metazoa; phylum Arthropoda; class Insecta; order Lepidoptera; family Nymphalidae; genus Dione; species Dione juno. The sequence continues at coordinate 1,487,650 of JAXRJS010000061.1, read as the reverse complement.
AAGCTCATTTCCACGGCATTAAGCAACTTTTTATTTCGTCACCCTCTGATTTGGTTTAGGGTTGGCTTAAACGCAATTTCGTAATCCCATGCGGTGTTATTCAGTTTAATAGCCCAGAAGCCAATTTACCTTTAATTCACATGTCACGTTACTATTAATACGTCCCACGTGGTAACACGTAACCTTATTATTTCTTGATTAATCGTCAAACCTTATATAATATGTAAATCTTTTAAGGTCATACAAAATTATCTTCACGAGTAGTTGTTTTATATTAATATTTATTTATAACAGGGTACTTGAAGGTTAATTCTTTACAAATAATATTTTCAGCTATATCAGAATATTCGATGTTTTATGTCCATATACTTATGTGATAAAGCTGTATAAATATTCAAATATCACTGAATCTAATATTTCTATTATAGATCTGGTTCATTCTGATCAAAAAGTTTGATTTCCCCTCAAAGAACGCAAAATCTCTAAGTGAACAGAAAACGGCGAATTAAGTGAAATTGTAGGCACTTTGGGGCCACAGACGTAATAAAATTTAAATAAAACAAAAGCATTGTTAATTGACATATCAAGTAGGAATCTCATTAAAAACGGAAAGCATCTTACATCAAGCACATTCGAGTAATGAAACCTTTCCATGATATTTTGCACGATGTATGTATTAAGTAGATGGCATTGCAGCACTCGTATTCATATTGCAGAATGTATAAAAGGAACATGTATACATAAACATACACATATGTTCCTCTTAGATATGATTTTAATAACTACGTTTTTTTAAATTTAAGACATATGTTAGAATATATGACTCAAATTTAAAAAACGTATATATATATATATATATATATATATATATATATATATATATATATATATATATATATATATATATATATATATATATATTGCAGCAGAGCAGTATTATAACTTTATTATATTTAATTTTGGTTCGAAAGACTTAAGAATTTAATCTTGAGAATTATTCAATTCAGTTGTACTAGATAAGAGTATACCACGGTAAGTTTTTATATAAGTTAACGTTTAGTTTGTTACAAGAGATAACTTTTTAGTTCAGTAAAAGTAATTTTGCGTGAAATTTTCTCTCCAAGTTCAAACAATAAGTACCGGGTCGGAACCTAAGCAAGCTCTTTGACCGTGATTATTTGAACTCACCGGTAAAAACTTATAATGGCTTAGTTTTTGATCTGTAAATAGCGTAAATAAATATTTTTATTAGCTCATAAATATTTTTAATATAAAAGAAGAAAAAAATATATGTACGAATATTAATTAATACTCGTAAGATTACAGGGCTTATTGATCGTCATATTGTTAATCGTGATAAAGTCGTTCTCGAACGAAACTTTACCATTCGCAAAAGTGAACTAGGCTAGTAGTAATATCAAAACGAAAAGTTATATTTTACATAAAAGTTAAACTTGAATTGCCTTTGTACGAATATCTTTTGAACAAAATTCACGGGTATTATCAGCACTCAATCACATTTCCTCTCCAGTAATTCTTATAAGCGGACAGATGACTTCAACGTTTTGCAAATTCAAAAATTACGCTTGACTCGAGCTGCCACTGCCATAACTTTTCTTTCAGGCCACAGTCGGAAACCTTTTAGAATGCAAATGTCTCCTGCATTTCGACTCTTTTGAAAACTATTTCTTAAAAGGATGCTAACTCGCGAACATTCCTAGCGACAAAGCCATTTGGTGAAATTCCGTAGGATATTGGATGACATTTGCTTCCAACGTATCTTGAGATGAGAGTGTTACTTGATTACCATACTAGATTATAGCTAGCTTTTAACTTAAGATACCGTCTTTAATGATTTCATTACATGTCGTATTTATCTCTCTAATTTGTAACGAGTATAAATATTTCAGTAAATGTTATTTAACAATTAAACTATTGTAGAGGCCATCGGCATGCGGCGTAACGAGTAGATTCCCACTAGGCACTAGGGGGAATTAATCATTTTAATTTACTCGCTCTGGTAGATAGACAAAGCTCGGTGTTGAATTCCTCCACTTAACAGACTATGTCTCGTACTTTGGCCCTAATATGGGCTACGAAATGTCTAAACACTATGTTCCCTTTTGTCTACTACCCTGGTAAATTCGGTAAAAAAAATATTTTTAATACTGATATCTAAATTTTGTTTTATTTAGAGAACATTTATATTATATTATTATGAAGTAGATATATGTATAAGCTGTTTAATGCACAAAATGCATTTAAATGAAGTATGTAATTCTACAGTACAGTTTCGTCATGCGTGCTTGTTGAAATCTCTTTAGACTTTTATGCACAATAAGACTTGTTTGTGTTTAATTTCTCGGTCCCTATAATGTGCTTAAGAATGGCTTCCTTGACACTATTGTGCTGTACGAATTCCGTCGAATTGCATCCCAAGAGTCTAGTCTGTTATACTATTTGATGTACTCAAAAAAAACTATTCTACACTCATGCAATTATATTCCCGATGACATTGCGAATATTTACTTAAATTGAAGTTCCATTTCCACTAATTAATTTCTTATCTAAATAGCATAGTCAAAGAATTAAATTAAAACTATATACTGGAGTTAAAAAACATCTATTAACTATTTAAATTTCATCATTTTGCGTTGTAGTCGGGAAGGATCTAACCATAACACATTCCGTTATTCAGTTTCCGCCTAAAATTAGATATACTTACTGTATAAATATTTATTTAGATGGGATCGCATTGCTGGTACTTAATCTTTATTATTAAGTTCTATTTAAAAAAATCATTCTCGTAGATGGTTTCGCGAGCACCACGAGCAACTTATACCAATAGAAAAGACAGCGCTGTGGCCACGAGCGTCAGTACTCGGCGGCTTGCTCAGTATACAAAGGCTACAGCGGGAAGATGCTGGCAGATTTATCTGTTGGCTTAACAATACTGCTGGCAGCGAATCAGCACATTTCACTATCATTGTTACAGGTAATATTGTAGTATTTTAAAATTAAATTTTCTATTGAATTTATCAAATAATTGCACGGTACGATAGTAATGTACTAATTTTGACATATTATACGTAAAGCTAATAAATAGTGTATGATTGTCATTACCATGACTGAATTCTTTCTTTGAATTGCCTTTGCCTTTGAATTGTTTTTATTTCGACACCTCGGCAAGACAGAGCGTTGCGTTTAAAAGTATAAAATGGAGTGGAGACATTGGATTCTTTGAGGACTTGCTGCAAGTTTCAATGATAACGGGTTGTAAATAGAATTAACGTTGCTAGACTCATAAAATTAACTGCAAGCCAAGTTGCGGGCAGCTAGTAGTAATAGTAAGGAAATAAAAAATAAATGTATATTTGTACACAAAATATAACAGCTTTGTTACGGCCTAGATTATGTGTATGTTGTTTTTGTTTTTACAGCACAGTGCTATGTAGTTATTCGTGCGTGAGAAACGCATTTGTCTGTCACATTCGACGCACATGGCGGGCCTTACTGTATGACATGAATAGCACACACAATATTTATACAAATGTTGAATGCATGAATACAAGAGAACGATATCTCGAACATAATGTTTATTATTTTTGGGCTTTTGACTTTTTATAAGCTTATTAAGAATAACTTATATGTTAGTATAGATTTTTTTCACACAACAAAAATTTCCTTACATTTGAAATTTTCTAAGATATTCTTTACAAAAGTAAACACCTAGCCTCCTTGCAGAACCAATATCCGTCCGTATAAAACCAGAATTACTACGAACAAAATTCAACGCTGATGTCAGTTTCGAGTGCAAAGTGTCCGGTCACCCTATAGAAGTAATATATTGGATACATGATGGCAAAGTCGTGAAGGATACGGAAAGAATACGAATATCTCAAGACGGGCTTAGACTACATATCAAAAATTCACAACAAAATGATCAGGGCGTGTATCAATGCTTTGCGAGTAATACGAGAGATCAGGCGTTTGGAATCACGGAATATGTTATCGATGGTGAGAATTGTTTTTATAAAAAATATAATGCGAATATTTTAACCCTTTTTATTGTCCATGATTGTATATGCCATAGTCAGCCTAATGCAATAACTAAGCCCTTTACTTTGCTACAAGTAGTAAATACAAACTTTGATTCTCTTCAAAATGTTGGCGGTATATGTACAATGAACCAAACACTAACACTATCTTATATATAATTCAGTAAATTCCAAACCTTTAAATAGAATATTGAAAAAATAAATTCTTCTTGATAAATATTTTCATCTCTAAATTGATATTTCCTTTATTCATCAAATACAGCTTTATACACATTGGACACTTTTTAACTTATCAAACTCATCTTTGAAGACCGTCGTGGCGCAGAGGCGGTAGCGTCTACCTGTAAACGCGAAAATTTGTGGGTTCGATTCCCACTGGGGGACAATGAATTATTTTCATTTTCCTTGTGCTGGCAACAAGGCAAAAGCGCGGTGGTAAGTTCCGCCACGGCGAAAAGCGGGGAACGGAGTGACTTAACATTAGGTTTTTTCACTGCTATGTGCTGGATACAGCGTGAAGATAAAAAAAAATATTTTGAATCTTAAATTTGTAATTTTAAACTTCAATCTTGTTAAAGCATTTTCATCACTTCAAAGAATAAATTAGAAGATAAATAAATATTGTGTTACCTATTACTAAACAGACCTTTGTATAAAGAATGTTTTATCGGGTCTCCCTTTACTGTGTTTATATGTAGGTATACGTACCTATACCTACAGATAAAGGGTATGATGTTCAGTACTACCAATAAATGCCTTCCTCCCATCTCGTATTTCGCACAGCTTATAAACGGGTTCCTCTAAAGATAACATTGTTGCTTTGTCACATTTTATAATACAATAAAATCAAGTGAGCCAAATATTACTTGTAAAGAAATACTAGTGTGTTTGTTCATATAATATCAAATATTGATTTTTTAATATTTAATTTTTGTATTTTATTGGAGTCCAAAATAAATTATCTTAAATATTATAAAATAATATTTTTTAAATAAAAAATCCTAGTTACAAATATGAATTACAGAAAATTATTGTCATTGAAAACTGTTGATGTCTACTTAAAAAAAAACGGAAGTCATGAGAAAAGAACTAGTAATATATAGAATAATAATATATTTATCATAAACTAACAAAGTTCATTCTTAACTTTTTATAATAATATAAATAATCATATAGAAAATGGACGTCACTTTTATATTTTATCTAGCATCAGAAGGCCGGGGGCGAGCAACAGGGAACCGATCGAGGCGCGCCCCATTTGCACGGAATACTCACGCACACGACAACGACTGGAATTTCACTGGCACGAGAGGTAAGCATTTTTGTATATTTGTCATTCTATTCATTCACAGTATATTAATTAAATTTATATGAACACAACAACATTCTGACGTAAAAATGCTATGGCTATGAGTTCGATTCCCACTCGAAAGTTTATATTATTGTATCAATTTCTTTCATCCTCCACCATGGAGCTCATCGTCCAAATGCACGTCCATGAGCTTCGCCAATCTCCCCAAATATTTTGAATACTACTTTTTTAAATGAAGAACATATCAAACTTATCTTTACAATCTATGTTCATTATAAGCTGAGATTACTTAACAAATAAGCATTTACTAAAAAAATATATTTTTTTCAAAATAAACAAAAAAAAATTATACAAGCTTAAGTACCTATGTGATATTTCGTGAACATTTGTGTTTAAACTAAGAAGTATTAAGATTATTAACGACAATGTCCAATTGGTTGTTTTTTGTACAGAACTTTACTTAACTTGGGAGATAAATGTTACTTAAATTTTTTCACATCAATCATTTAAAAACTGTAAATTTAATAACCATCCTGAAAGTCTGTTAGTAGTCAGTATAAAGTACCAAGTGAATAATGAATAGCTTCACTGTCTTTCACTTGTGAGGCAGACATAGAAAAAGACTCAAAAAAATCGTGCACTTTCTTCTCGGCATTTTTTGCGGTTCCCACTTTGCCTTAATCAGACTTTGGATAATGTTCCGTATATAGTACGTGCATTCATTACATGTGCAAATTGAGCTGGAAACGGTGTAGAATGCAACTGAACTATTAAAATTAAGGGATCCATCATAGCTCTTTTACCATAGACTCATATACTATATGTCCACATTATTACAAGCTTTTTTTTGCAAATTAGCGTGCTTTGTGTCATAAACTTAATAATCTGTGAAATCATTAACCATATGAATACAAAATAATTAACTATATAATATAATTAAATACAAAATAATTAACTATATAAATATTAATGCCTTTACATATCTCAAATATATATGAGCAGACGTAATATATACCAATGAGCCAATAGAAGTCCATAAAATAGGAAGTCCGCTGGATGATAGCTATCAAACTTTCAAATCACTTATCTCTTACATTAAACTTGTCACTTAAAACTAGGTCATACTCATACATAGAGCACGTATTACATAATATATTCCAAACAATGCTTAAATAAGTATATACTAAGTTAAATGTATTAATGTGCGGCTCGAGGCTCTGTCAAGCCTCGTTTTATCTTGTTCTAAGGAAACTCGAAACTAGATGAAACGTGATGGTAACTTTAATATTACGGTAAATATTATAACTGCTAACTGGCTAGAATTTGTAGTGTTTTATAGTATTAGTCCTATTATATATGAGTATAGAAATTTAAATATGTCACATTAAAATGTTTGACAAAACCGAGTAAATAATCAAACGAATGCAGCTTTGCATTTAACTAAATAAAAATATTACTTTAATCATAAAGTAAGCTCCTTTAATACCACAACCATTGTTTGTCTATCGTATAGTTTAAAATAAAATATTAATAGAATATGCTTATCCTCAACTGTCGCTATAAATTGTACGGAGCAGCTGGTATTTTTAATAAAGTTATAATAAATGGCTCCACAGTAAAGCAAAAAAGCTCTTGTAAAGAATAAATATAATAGTTTTCTAGGACATGTCTATGATTATAATGCATTGTAGTTTAAGTCATATTTGTATTTAAGTACAATATGTAGAATAATTAAAATACGTTAGATAATGCCGTCTTATTTAATTTAATTTATAAAGAAATTACTAGATTACTAGATAATATATTAATAACCTGCAAATAGCTCAATACCACATGAAACTAGAACAATTTGTTGAAATTAAGTTTATGTTTAATACAACCTTATTCTTAGTTTAAATATAATAAATATCATATATATGTATATATATATATATATATATATATATATATATATATATATATATATATATATATATATATATATATATATATATATATATATATATATATATATATATATATATATATATTGTGATATACGTAATCAAAATTATCTAAATTACACAATTTTACATCCTTTACCAGCGGCAACAGTCCCTAAATGAGCCTACGGTAAAGTTTGATAGTTAGATTCATCGTGTTTGAGCTTCGCAGCTCTGTCAAGTCTTGTTGTATTTTGTTCAAAGGAAACTTTAAATTAGATAATGCATGAAGTTATAAGCTTTTTGAAGTTACAGATTTTGTATCTTATATACAAATATTATAATTATAGATTTTATGGGGCTGGATTGGATTTCATAATTTTATATGCGTCAATCTCCACTCGGGGAAATCATTGATTTTCATTTTCTCGCTCTGGTAACTAGACAAAGCACGGTGTTGATTTCCTCCACTCAACACGCAATATCTCGAAGAGAACTCCCTGAGGTTGCCTCTGCCTACCCTGCTATAATGTCCAACTATACTATGAAATTAACTAAGGAAATGGCGTCTAAACAACATTTATTCAGCGTGATGTATATTTTTATTGACATTCAATCAAGGATCTGGAACGCCTGAATCAAGGATCTGTAGAACCATAATAAATAAGCTAAGCTAGAATATTAGAAAAAAATGGTATATCTACAAATGAAAATCGGTTGGCAAGGATCATAAAGTCATCGCTGACGAAGTTGTGGGCAGCTACTAGTAATAAAATAAAATAAAACGAACTTTTTACCAATAGGCTTTTTAAAAACTGGTAATATAATATGAAAATTAATTTTGATCACGTTACCCCACTTTATGCGTAAAGCTGTAAACCAACAGCTCATAAAACCGGATCAGTATAACATAATCACTATCGAACTAGGTAATGTTCAACTTTTATCCGCTCTCGTTGCCTTCGTCATAAAATATTTAAAAGTCCATTTTTAAGCGCGGATCTGCTGCAAGCTATTAGAGTCAGCTCTTCAGCTCAAACAAAGAGCCCCAGTGACGGGGCACTGCCGCGAGCGTATGCAATGTTGTACTAAAACCTAAATCACGACGTACCAATTAAGATCGTATATCGTACCACTTAAGGCACATTTTACTATATAACCAAGTAAAAAATACGCCTCTTTGTCACATTATTAATTCGCTCCCCGCTATTTGGTGTCGCTGCTCTTCAGGGCTCGAGAGCCGTCGCAATGCACACACGTTCGCTATCGGGATATATAAACTATACATACAACCTTTTTATTTTCGTAAATAAAACTATATAATTAATTTAAGGATTATAGAAAGTTTCTTAATTAAAATTGTAACTGTGCTACAACCTCAGCTGATTACTCATCTTCTCTGTCATCTATCAATCTACGTGATGTCACAAACGGTGGAAAAAGCGCTGCAGAAAAGAAAAATGATAATGATACTTAAATAAAACGTATACTTACCTTAACAAGCATTGAATGTAGCCCTATAAGAACATATAGCTTAGTGGCTTATGCGCTTGCAAGGTATACAAGATTCGCAGGTTCGGGTGCCACTTCAAATTTTATACGATTTCTAAAAATATTTTCTATCTTAAGTATGGCATAGCCATTTAAAATAATAAATATATTTAATAAATAGCATTATCTCTTGCTTTCTTGCTTGATTAGTCTTAGCAATAGTCTTTGTGTTACAGTAAATTCTAAAAATCTCCAGAGATCCTATAAAATAAATAATGATTCAAACGATCTCCAAGAGGCGCGGTTTTTCACTTAAAAGTTATAAGAATGATATGAATAATATAAAAAAATGTGTTACAAGTGACAATATCTCTAAGAATAATATTTTCATAAACCATCACGGAAAGTACTTATAAAGTCACCACTCTGATATTATTTATTAAGTAATATAATATATTGAGAAATCAATATTTCTATGATATTTCATAAAACTCAGCTGGCTTTAATTCTTGCCAACGTGTGCATAACGAGTACCTATAGGTACTATATTAAATATAAAAGAGAATGGACACCGGCAGTATTGGTTGATTAAAATTTTATTTCAATAGCACCATACTGGGGCTGACCAATTAAGAAATCCTACATAAATATTCTGGTAACACCCTTTTAAAATATTTCGCATGTTAAGCTGGCAAAAATGTTGCGGTTAAAAACGGGCAACACACAATCTATAATGTTGTGTGTCGTGTGTGAGACGGGTCGAGTGAATAAATTATGCAAGTGGTGGAACTTCCGTTTATATGTCTCATTTGCGACCACTGCTCGCTCGCTATCTACATAAATATATGTTTTCACTTCAATAAGCTACAAATATTGTACATTATTTAGATACAGGATTTCATTTTACGGTTAGTTGATTTGGTAATCTAACTAAGACTTACTTTGCATTGTCATAAAGAAAATTGAGAACTAATAATTAATAATAATTCATCCTTTATCCCGCAAAGCGTGGTAGGTAGAGACAACCTTCTAACAAGATACTTTTTTAATCGACTTTCCGCCCAAATTCAAGCTATAGTGTTTCGAATGGGGGAATTCTACGCCGCGATTTATCTACTGGAAGTAATTTCTATTAAATTAAATTCTATTTGCCGATTTGCTAAAAACAAACAAACAGTAATGTTATTTAAAAAAAAACATTAATCTTTATATCTCACAGTAGAATATGAAAGGAAGGATGAATTTATCAAAGGGATTAGAATGAGATACATAATCAGATCCGATCGTCACTGCCGTCTGATAGAGCGGGATCGCGAATAAATGTTAAATCTTACAAAAGCTATAGAATACAATTTGAGTTCTGAATCTGCCTTTTATAATGTTCCATTGGAAGATAAGTTAATAGCATTAGTAAACTTTTATTTCATATTTTGAATTTATATATCTTAGCACATAAATATTTGTAGACAGTGAGCTTTAAATAACTTTGTTGTTATCTACTCAAATTCAATGTGGGAATATTTATATTTATGTAGATGATTTATAAGAAATAATTATTCAATTTTAATTTTAATATCGTAACAAGTTCTAAAATAACAAATCATCTACAATTGATATTGCCGAAGTTAAACGTTAAAGGTACACTTACTAATGAACCTAACGTATACCTACCTACTATATGATAGGTAGCTTCACATACCTATACCTAACATACACTCACATCAAATGCTACAGCATACATTTTTGTATATGATGTCAGAACCAGAATATACGAAAAAGTAATACCTAGCATGACATGTAATATTTTTACTTCAAGAAAATTTATATTTTGTTTTGTATCTTTCTTTATAAAATAGAGCACTTTTAAAAATTTTATAAAATATAAAAGGTCGGAATATTCGTATTTTAAATAAAATAAAAACATCTCAAATGAGCGTCATTACGTATTTAAGATTTAAATTTGCTCATAAATATACAAGCGCTCATCGTATACCCATCTACGTCTGTATTAAACTACATCAGAATATTGCGCGTCTGCTTATGAAATGTAAAGGAGCTGGAACTTTACAAGTTTCACTTAACAAGTAATAACTTTAGGTTAAACTTTCAAAACGAAACAAAGTATTCGTTAGCTGTAGTTTTCTATGAGAGAATGATGATATATCCTGGACGCTACGGTAACCTAAATACTCAGTTATATTTTTATCTTTGTTATTGCATTTAAAAAACAAACATCGTGGTGCAGGGAAAAGCTTATATATGTACATATGTATATGTTACGGTTGGATGATCGAATCCCACTTGATTAATGATAAATAATTTTTAAAAGTATTATTATTTCCCTAATGTGATGGCCATGAATTTAGGTGGAGTGTCTTAACATTATACTTACCCTGCTATATGCTAAAGATGCGATAAAAAATGAATGATGTTATCCTGGAAAATATAATTGGTGACAATAAGTAACACATAGCCTGCACTTACAATCAAACATGATTCAATATTCTAATTATAATATCTATTATAATATTTCAATACGAGCTTGATTAAGTTTGAAAATAAAGTATTGCTAATTCACTATAAATTATTATTAATAAAGGCCAACCCTCATCGAAGATCCAAATAATTCTATCGTTAATATTTAATACTTTCACATGTCTCACTATATTAATTTGCGCCACAATATTATTTTGTATGCGGTAAAACAATATTTCATATCATGGCCATCGCGGCCCAGTGGGACAGCTTCTGACCGAAAGCGGGATAGTTATCAAAACGTGGCTTTGAGTTTCGCCACAAAATTAGCTATGTCTCAAATTCGGGTGAAAAGCAGTGTATGGAGTGCCTTGTCATTAGATTCCCTGCTGCAGGATGAAGTATGTAGATAAAAACTATATATGTAAGATTACATAGTAACACAACTTTTCCTCTTGTTATTTGCATAATTTAAGACTACATTTTGAGTGCAACATTTAAGAGCATTAGTTCCATATAGAACGAGGCAGAGGTGCTTTCCAGCTTCTCAGTATATTTATGATGCACCTCAATAAAATAAATAGACATACTATATGTCTTATAAAACGTTATCCTATATACTAGAATATATATATATATGTATATATATATATATATATATATATATATATATATATATATATATATATATATATATATATATATATATATATATATATATATATATATATATATATATATATATATATATATATATATATATATACTGAATAGAAGCTCTCTGATTTAACTATTATGTTCTATTTTTATTACAATACTAGTAACTCGTTTGCGGGTTCACCCGCTAAGTAAACTGAACCACGTTCTTTTTGAAATTTTTATATGACCTCATATTGTAATTTTTCCCAATATAGGTATCTTATCTTTTCGAATCACTATATCTATTATTAAAAATCGTATACACTATGTATATGTTTCTTACGTGAAAAATATATGTAGATAAATTAAAATTATTATTTCAGATGCAATATTTCTGTGATAATAATTATAGAACATACCATCTGTAAGCAGACTCTTTTCTATTTCTATCTTTTCTATTATTACAGTGTACAAATCCACTTCCCACAATTGAAATTTACTATGATTTTACGGCACTCAATAAATCTTATTTTATTGTATAAAGAATAGTACTGTATTTTTAAAAATTAAATTAGAAAATCTCGTTATTTTTTTGCATTATTACAATATTTATATGGATAATAGGTACAATAATACAATAAAAAGTTTCATCAAAATAGGTCCAGAAGTGTTTGCGTGAAAGCAGACAGACAGAGAGGCAGACAAAAATTCTAATGACCATATTCTTGGCTTCTGTTACTTGTCCACAGACCCCCACAAGTATTGTTTTTTGGTTAATATTTAATGTACAGAATTTATCTCTCTTACAGTTTCATTATATACTAGCGACCCGCTCGCGGCTTCGCCCTTTTAAGTTCGCTAGATAGCGTTCCTTCTAAAATTTTATATCTACCTCACAATGCAATTCGAATCGATTCAATTCGATTTTCTCGTCGTCTTTTTTGAATCACTCTTGTCTATTATTAAAAATCATGATCAATGTACCTATATATTTCTAACATGTATATATTTAAATGTTAACGTATATGTAATTAACATAATATACCTAGTCTAAGCAGATTATGTTCTAGCTTTTCTATCATAGCGTAAAGACACAATATCCACTTCCCACAATTGAAATTTATAATCCAAATCATTCCAACACTATTTATTATTTATTTATTGGAACGCCATAATTAAATAAAATATTTTTTATTTTTAAATAAACCGAGTTCTGCTCGTTCTTTATTCTACAAATCTAGTCCTGACAAATGTACTTACTACTACTATCTTCTACTTCTAACATCGCCAACGTTTAAAATAATATTAATATTATACTAAAAAAACGTTATTTGAACTCAATTAATGCTCATATTACAAAGAAAATGAGTAATTTATTCAACAAAATCTATTATATAATTTAGTTTCACTTGCTAGTATTCAATCGACGTATTAAAATATGTATCTTTTTCTACGGAAACCTCATTAAATGCTAGGACGACAACTATGTATATATTTATTTAGGTTTAAAGCTGTCAAAATTCATTCGTATTTAGTTTAAGAGACTTTATCGGTAACGATAACTTAACTATATACCTATAAATCGACCCATTTATACATTTTTAAAATCTTTTAGGAACATAGTTGACTTTTCTATAATTTCATACTACGTCAATTTCATCTATGGTCTGTAGATGTATTTAAGATATATCTACATTAATACAAATAAAATAGTCCCACCAGAGTAATGTAGACATTTCATTTTAATGAATAACGACATCTGTTGACAGGTATAATAAGATATTACTATAGATTTTAAAACACATGAAATTGGTTTTCGAAAATGATTTTAAGTTACCTACCAGTAGGTGGTATTGTATCAAAAACTACTAAAATATAGCAATTGTAAATAAAAACAGCAATTATAAACCTAATTATTTGTAACTATTACTGTGACATCTAGCTACTGTGAAATCTTTTACCATTTACCATTGTTACTAAGTGAGAATGGAATAAAACTACCTTTACTTGTAAGTAAGTCATTCGAGGTTTGCATTGATGCGAGCTATGAAAAATTAGCATACCAAATCTAACTTACTTCTTTTCAGTAATTTAAATAATTTTATTTTATTACTTTTTATGTATTATCCAGGAACAGCATGGAATACCGGGATAACAACTATAATTTATGCGATTCGAGACTATAAGCTATTACTATACAAAAATTCATTTATTTCTGTCCAGTAGTTTTTGCGTTATTGGAGTACAAATAAACAAAAAGACAGAGTCAAAAAATCTGCTGAGTGAATTTTTAGCTTCTATTATCGATACATTAAACGATTAAATCAATATTTATTTTAAATATTGTACAGAATTGACTTTTCTTTATAGGTTTATTATATATATATATATATATAAGATAAAATTATATATATATATATATATATATATATATATATATATATATATATATATATATATATATATATATATATATATATATATATATATATATATATATATATATATATATATATATAATATATATATATATATATATATATATATATATATATATATATATATATATATATATATATATATATATATATATATATATATTGATATAGATAAGATAAAATTATTAAATGTACTACCAAAAATCTATTATACAATAAATACGGCAAAATAAATATTTTAAAATTAGCAAATGCAAGTTGTAATGTCAACTTCCATTTCACTCCCGTTAACTGGGCTGACTTTGTATTTTGGCTAAGAAATCATTGTGATTCAGCGAGAATAGCAGCGAGTGTTGTGTTTATTGTGTTTATTTTATATAGCGTGACATTGTCTATTTAATCACGTCTTTAAAAATATCTGTCAAGTACGAGTAGTACTCGCGCATCGAGGTTTCCGATTGTTGTTATTCCACTGAGGAAAATATTACTTATAAAAATTGTCAAACTTAAGTTTGCGGTCGTGTCCACTCATTTTGTATGAAATAAGGTACAAATATAAGTTGGTAATGATTTCTTTCTGTGTTAAACAAATAAATAAACAACATTGAGATTTTACAAATTTATAAGTTTAGTTCAATGAAGTACGATTAATAAAACTCAAGAAACTTAAATTTAAGGTCGCTTGCACTCATTTTGCATGAAATACTACTATAATATAAGTTTACAATGGTATTTTCCTTTGTTTGTACCATAAGTTCTAACTTATTGCCAACTTATTCGACTGGAAGTACCCTGTAGGTTTTGATTTGCGGTGATTTGCATACAAATGAAAAAAAGTTAAGCATAAACGCTCATATCTTTTCATTGCGTTGACTTACAAGTGTAATTTTTTGGTGTGAGGTTTTGGTGACTTGGATATTTGATATTAATTTCAGCTTGATTCCTCCACGTGATGTCAAGAAAATGGTCTTGACAGATAGATAGACAGACAGACAAACAGAGAGACAGACAGCCAAGTAGATAGACAGACAGACGGACAACAAAGTGATCCTATAAGGGTTATTTTTTTCCTTTTTAGATACGGAACCCTCTTTTTAACAGGGGTTTTAAGATCGCAAAAATAATTCGATTTGTAAGAAATTCATTCATTTCATGAAAAAAAATGTTATACAAATTCAATGTCATTATTCGTGCAGCAAAACATGTCAAATAATGTATTAATATTAATGTTAAATTATGTTACTTGTGCAATGATTACTTGTTTATGAAATAATATTAATTTTTTTTCCGTCCAATGTAATGCATAATGAATGCTTTTGAAAAAGCTCAAATAATACGTTCAATATGGATCTCATTAATTAATTAGTAATAATATTGTATATTATTTCATAAGATTTTACGTAACCGCCGTCCTATAAAGATTCGTGCCAGAGCTCGCCGGGGCCGGATTTGCGACCCGCCTATTTCCATAATACCTTAACTACTTATGCCGCTTAGTCGAAGCGCAAATTAAACTGGATCCTCACTAGGCATACATTTTGCCTCGACCTCACGCTCTAGAAATTAAAAGGCGTTTCTCTTATCTTCGCAGAAAATATTTTTTCATCATAAAATAGTGCAGCGTCTGCGATGTTTGTTTGATTCATATTCTTGCGTTGCTTTCTTTGTTGAGTTTTTTCATTGAAGTAACGCTAGATCTAATTATTGTAGAATATTAAAAAATTGGCTAAACTAAGAAAACGAAAAATTAATATTTTAGAATGTATATAATATATTAAATGTGTAAGTCTATATTAGAATGTAAATGTATTTAAAAAGAAGATGTAATCAAAGTCAAAATATTCTTCATTCAATATAGGCTATTTATTACAAGCACTTTCGAATCGTCAATTAACATAAGTATCAGTATTGTCAGTCCTACTAGAAGCTACCACCAGCTCGGGGGCAGTTCTACTGAGAAGAGCTGGCGAGAAATGAGCATCAACAGTACTTAATTCCACACACTAACATCCGTATAATAGCAAAATTATCCTTTAGATTATTATTATATTATAAAAAAACATACAATATAAATATGTATACTTATTATGTATTCTTTCTCAGAATCCAAACCTGAGCTAGTATATTGGTTTTCGGAGCAGACACTTCAGCCTGGACCAAGTGTGTCACTCAAATGTGTCGCAATGGGTCATCCACCACCTCAATTTTCGTGGCTTTTAGATGGATTTCCTATCCCGACAAATTCAAGGTGAATATGTTGATAGTTTATAAATCATTATAAATGAAAAATATATTAACATACATATTTAGCAAAGTGTATTATTTTGTAAAAAAACGGCAACTAAAGTAAAAAACTCAACTGCTAATGCATCGCCAGTTACTTTTAATAATAGTATAAATCAATCTACGTGTTTTTATGGTATTATTCATTATCTTTATATATAAAATCGATACAGGTTTGTTGTCGGCCAACACGTTACACTTCAGGATGATGTGGTCAGCCATCTCAACGTCAGCCGTGTAACTGAACAAGATGGTGGTGAATACGCGTGTGTCGCCAGCAACTCTGCTGGGAAGGCAATCCATGCAGCCAGGGTCAACGTATATGGCCTCCCATATATTCGGGAAATGCCCAAAGTAACAGCTGTTGCAGGAAGTGACTTGAACATTAAATGCCCTGTAGCCGGATATCCCATCGAGTCGATCACGTGGGAAAGAGGTAAGCTGGATTTTTCAGACAAAAAATATTTAATTATTCATTTATTTTTGTATACTTAACAATTTTACCTCCACATAGATATTGTAATAAAAATACGAAAATTAGAAAGAAGATATAATTAATTAACACAAGCTCTGTTTTAATCATTTTATATTTAAAGCGAAGCAGATATTACATTAAACGAAATACGCCGTTTCCCTCTCATCTTGTTTAATGAATGTTTTTTCATTTCGTGCCATTACATTCTAAGATTGAATTGTCGTCTTGATGCTTTTCCGAGATTTTCATCTCGTATTTATTCCACCTTGGTACCCTTTTACAGAGTTACATTGCATAAAAATACAACTTACCTTTAAAGTCTTTAACTAATATCAGTAAAATAATGAAAATTTATCGAATAAAATAATCTTTTACAAATATCAATACAATAACAACCCATGCCCTTTATCAAATATCCATTGCGAGAAAACATATAACGCCATCCTCTGTCAGTTTTATTTAGATCTATTTCATTCAATGTGACAGAGGTCTACCCTTCAACCCAATAATAATGTACGTAACTATAAAGTTAAAATACAATTCACCCAGTTTAAACAGAGCAACATAAGCCACACGTACTCTAGTAAATCCGTGCATCAGGCGGAAAATCAAACAGAGCGAAGAGTAAATTCCACAATGGTTGGAACGACGTAGAGAAAATCAAATATATTTCAGATTTAACCAAGCACTTGAAAGGACACTTTGGTGCAAGAGTATCGAATTAAACTCAGGGGAGACAGGGGAGCTTTCTCTTAGCAACAGGTCGTCAAGGAAACTAGGGCGAGTACGCGAAGACGAAAATATACAAAGAATGGCTGAAAGTCTCTATGACGTCAGCATTCTGGAGCGAGATTGTTGACACTTTCAAGACAAAATGTGACAACGTTATTGTGACCCGACAACGCCCCAGATTCATATTAACTTTTACACTTTATTCTAAGACTGTATTATGTCGTTGAGCATGCCTAGTGTCTACGCTCCACTGCACATAAGCACAAGTTTTACGACTATTTAAGTAATTTTGTTTGATACTCTAAACTCCTAACATTTGAAATAAATCAAATGTAAGCATTGAATACGGTTAAATATAATCCAGTATAAAAATCACTTACAGCGAGCGACCTCGGCAAAAGTAGATCTATTTTCGTTATACAACACTTTTTCCTCTCTCAGATCAAAGACATATAAAGAAAATATCAGACCGTAAAATCCGTAGCCCGTTTAACAAAATTACTGGGTAAGATCAAATTAAGACTCGCCGGTCACTCCTTCGTAATTTTCCTTTTCCTCTGCGACCCTTGTCAACAACGATCTTATCTTTTCATAGAGATCTCATTAGTCCGATGCCTTTAAATGGCTTTTATTATTTTTCCGACAAATCGCAACTAAATTTGCAATTACTTTGTTATTAACAACAAATAAATAATAACGGCGCAATTGTAATCGGCCTGGCTGAATGTGATCGACATATCAATTAATTCTTTATGAGTTTCACCAATGTACAAAATATATATGTATGAATAAAAAAACGTTACATGACAGACTCTATATTAGCTAAAGTACTAGTCCTTTCTGTCCAAGCGCCGAAAAATAACATATAAAATTTTATACAGAATTTTATTTCTGTCTGACCTTTTCCAGTTTTTAATATAAAAAGTTAAACACAACTTATTATTTACAAACGCTGGCCAAATAGCGCGTCATATTTCAACATAACTTTTGCAACTCCAACAAATGGCAGGATTTTTCATTTATCTTTATTTTAAATTAAACATGATACTTTATATATATATTTATAACTTTTTATTATATATCATATATTCCTATGTAGAGACTTTAATATAGAGAAATATATTTGATTACAACAACTAAAAAGTTAGAAATATAAAGCACATAAAGCACAGATTTAATTTATATGTTGGTATTAAAACAGCATTTATGACATATATAAAATATCAACAGACGGCCAATCTTTACCATTAAATCGACGGCAGAAGGTATTTCCCAATGGCACCCTAATAGTAGAGCAGACGCAACGCGGCGAAGACGCCGGTACTTACACCTGCCAAGCCTCAAATAGACAACGCCATGTTTCAAGAAGAGACGTGGAGGTGCAGATATTAGGTATAGTATATACATTTTTATCATAACTATATTTTGACGTTTAAGTATTCGATTTCTTATATATTAATTGTTTTCCCGTTGTAAGATAATAATCAAAAATATCCCTGGCGAAAATGAATATAATTTAGACTTTGGTAATAAGTATTACATGAAATTTTTATGAATTTAAAATAATGCATTTATATAATCAGACTAAACATATCCATATATATGAAAGCAATAAGAAAGTTGTTGGATATTAAAGTAATTAACAGAGAGAGATTAAAGACTTAAATTAGCCGATCATACAAATGTCTAAACAATATTATAACTCAAAAAATATCTTAAAGCTCCGTGTATAATTTATGATATGGTAATGAATGTAGAAAACTTACAAGTGAAAGCCGAGTGGGCAAATGTTGATATGGTAATTATCGTTAATTAATCCTAAGAGACGCCACCCACAGACGCCATGTTTGTTTTTACGACATCCTACCCTGTTTTATACTGCAAATAGCATATTTAACATATTATTATTATATTATTTTCTCTGTCCGTATCAACTAGTCATATATTATAATGTTATATTGACACATGTAGTATTAATATTATAAATATTACCTATATTATAAATTAAGTTACTTCTTTATTATTTAAGTCAAATGTTAAAACCAACTTACGACAAAAAGTTTTTACTTTTTTTTAGCAAGATTTATAAATTCATAAAATTAAAAATACAAAAGGACGATTACTCGTCAATAATATATTAAATTTAGCGCGTTCGCCAATTTGTACCGTAACCATAGCTTTCAGATTTCAGTAAATAGGCTAATAACACCAAAAATAGAATATATATTTATAAAATTTCTATTACTCAATAGTAAATGCTCAAACCCGATATTACAAATTTTCAAATGATAAAATAAAGAAATTTAGAGAGGAATTTAATTAGAACTAAGATTAAGGTTGCAGCTCGGTTGGCAAATATATTTCTTGTTTTCAGTTCAACCAAAGATATTACCAATACAGCCACTGACGAATTTATTAAGGGAGGGCATGAGAGCGGCTATTTCCTGTCAGATATTGGAGGGCGATTTGCCGATTGCATTCCGATGGGAGAAAAATGGCCAGCCTGTAACATCGTCGCCGTATGCCCCTAGCGGTATTATAACTAGAAGGATGGACGAATACAGTGCATCACTAGTAATAGAGCATATTACTTCGCTGCACAGTGGAAACTATACCTGCATAGCGTCAAATGTTGCTGGCTCTGAACGTTTTACCGTGCCGCTAACTGTGAACGGTACGTGAATATGGAATTTTATATAAGTTCACATGTCACAAATTTGTATTTTTATAATACAATGTATCTTATAATAGTGCCTCCTCGATGGAGATTGGAACCAAGTGATGTGGCAGTTGCTGCGGGACAAGATGTAACCTTTCAATGCCAAGCTGATGGATATCCTAAGCCTAATATTACATGGAAAAAAGCTGTTGGTAAGACTTCTATTGTCAGAAATCATTTTATAATATTTATTAGATTTTATTTAATGTGAAATATGATTATTTATATAATACGCTATACAATTTTTATTTAGGTAATACTCCTGGTGAATATAAAGACTTCATGTTTGAAGGAAGTTCTAGAGTTTTAGAGAATGGATCCCTGGTTTTCGAACGTGTTGCGAAGGACAGCGAAGGCCACTATCTTTGCGAGGCTCGTAATGACATAGGAGCAGGACTTAGTAAACTTATATTTCTGAAGGTTAATGGTAAGTCATATTTATATTTAAATATATTTTTCTTTATTCTTTTTGAAAGTATTTATTACGGCATAAATGATGATAGCCATCAAACATAACTTGTCATTATTAGCAAATGTCTTAAATATGGCATTTTAGTTATATAAAAAGAGAAAAACTTTAGACATTATAAAATGCAGCCATATTCTAGATAAATTTTACAAATACCACTGGAACGGCCCGATACTTGGCTCTATGACGTCGGACATGCGATCGTAAAATGAAAAATTCTTTTCTACCATTACTGCTTATATTGACATTTAGGATTAATACTGCCTGGAGAAAATGTACAAATTAAAATCGCAGACACTTTTCGAATTGCAACGATAATTTAATTATAGATAAATATAAAGGAAAATTATGGATACATACATATATGAACTTACATTTTATAACGACCTCTCAATATCACGTAATTAAGTCAAAATAACGTATTTAGGCGTTAAGGGACTTGAGTCCAAAGTTCAATTCTTTTATACATTTTCTAAAAATACTTTGTTTTCTTTAGTATCAATAGAAAAATATTAAACATATGTGATCAATAGGATTCTCTCTTTCCAAATGATCTTTGGGTAGTGGAATTTTGCAAAAAAATTCCCTACGGAGATGCTGACATAATAAGTGTATAGAAAAATGTGTGATAAAAAGCAGAAATCAGAGCACTTAAATAGGTCCAACTGGAACACCTTCAATTTTATATACGTTTTCTAAAAAGATAATTATTTAAAAAGAAATGATTATTTAAAAATATTAATTATTGCATTCTTAAGAACTTCATTAGTGTGGACGAAAAAGGTCCTCTTCCTATTCAAAATACGTCACAGTTTATAAATTAAAACATAAAATAAATTCAGCAAAATTTAATGTACTATTTCATTCTATCACTCTATATTAATTTCAGCATTATTATAAAAATAAACGTAACTAGCAAAACTGTTTACACTAAAATAAATTGTTGATTGTACGAGCATGTGTTGTACGTACCTACCTACTGTATATTCTATAATATACAAAGATAAATTTTGAGACAGTCACGTCTTTCATATAATATTGTCTAATAAGATAATAATTAGAAAAACTAGAAAGGCAGCAAAGAAAAGGCTCAATTGTGAGCGGCGGAAGTCGGGCGCGTCTGTGCAGAAAACTCAATGGCCGTACGTCGCAATACGTCTCCTCTTTATTGGAAAACGAGACAGTTGGCTTCCACTAGAATAACTTCGTGTACGTGTTTGTATTCGACGATATTGGCTTTTGTGGAGCAAATATATCTCTATCCATTACAACGTTGACGTTTAGCAAACTGTCTAAAACTCTATATTATGTAACTAATTTATCGCATTGTGATTACGTTAGTTTTGGGGTGAAGGTTTCGTGTTTAACTATCCCGCCTTTGTAAAGGATTATACAACTGATCAAATAACAACAATGTTCAGAAACGTTACATTAATTTAAAATTCAAGTATATTTGTTCTATTGTAACAGATATTGGACAATTTCAATTAAAAAGCTATGCATTATATATTATAAGTTTAAAACAGATACTATTAACTACTATTTATATACTATTAAATACTCTCTATAATATAGATGGGTATTAGAGTCGTTTTGGTGAAAATGCAAATTAGAGTTTTTTCACAAAGAAACAAAACAAATCTTGTTGTAAATATTGACGGAGATTACTCGGAGCCCAAAGTAAAACATGGGCTCAATTTATGCAAAACTAACAAGTTCTTTGGCGCTTTGGCACTCGTATACTCGTATAGTTTCCTTAGTTCGAACCTCGATTCGGTCACGTTCCGGGCAGTTTGTAAACATTTTAGCTTTCATGCCAATCGCATTCTACCAATTTTATTCTGTTTATCTTACGAGTGCTTTCGTGAACTAGAATACCAGTGTCATGGTTAACTAAGCAAACCTTAAATAGATTATGTGACTCTCTTTGTCGTTGTACATTGAAGAATAAGGTATTTATTAAATTCCGTTTACAGCGCCTGCTCGTTTCCCAATGAAAAGTAAAACGGTACAAGTGACTGCTGGTGAAGCAGCACATTTACAGTGTGCTGCATCAGGTGATGCACCGCTTGAAGTTAGCTGGCGTAGTCCTCATCACCATACGATTGCTCATCATTTGGATCAAAGGTAATCATTTGCCCTTTTTTGATGGTCTTCATGGCATAGCTGAGGGATTTAATAAAAATATCTATTTTATTGTACCTAATCACTGCCTTTATATCAGTTTAAAGACTAGCCTAGTTAATTTGAGAGTAACAATTATTATTTAAAGAAATTACGTTGAAAAACTTATAGATATACAATACGCGAGCAAGTATTAGATGACGGACTGGTGTCTGAATTAAGTATACTACAGACTTATCGACAAGATACTGGTGCCTTAACCTGTCGCGCTTCAAACGCTTACGGCCAAGACGAAATGTTAATACACTTAGTTGTACAAGAGGTAAAACGTGATTTTTTTATTCATCCTACTTCATTTTGACAATTATTACAACAGACAGTTTGCATTAATTTTATAACACTATTTAGGTTCCAGAAATGCCCAAAAATATAAGGATCATAGACCAACAATCACGCTCTATCCAAATATCTTGGACTCAACCGTATGCTGGGAATAGTCCTATAATAAACTACATTGTACAATATAAGGAAGCACCAGGTCACTTAAATAATTATTTAGACGAACGGTAAATAATAAAATAAAAAATATATTTTATATTAATTAACATTTTAGAGCCATGGCCGACAACACCACAGAAAGTTATAGTACCCGGAAGTGTAACATCAGCTAGTGTCCAAAATCTTCAACCAGCCACATCATATCACTTGCGAATAATTGCCGAAAATCGTCTCGGACAAAGCGAACCCAGTCAACTAGTGCAAGTTACTACTACTGAAGAAGGTAATTCACTTGACTCGATTATAATAGTTTGACTTTAACTTCAAACGAAAGTTACCGACATTTTGAATATAGCCATACTAAGTTGGGTAGCCAAATACTATTAGTGAATTGTTTGAAAGCTAAATTAGCAAGAGAAATTATTAAGTACGGTGGCAGCGTAGGATCCAAAAAAAACAAATCTTTGAAATATTTTATTTAAAATTACAATTTAAATTAATAACTAAAATGGTGACTACTTGCTCGATGTGAGAAAACAAAAGTGAATAATTATTTTAATATTAAAACTAACATGATATAAAACAATTGATGAAATACATTTCTTATTGTTACAATTCTTGAATTTGATGCAATGCAGTAAACAAGTTATGCGAAATCTAGCTAAGCGGTCCCCGGGAGGTGTGGGAACGTAACAAGTGTACGTATGCATAATAAATATATTTTCATATTTTCACATTGTTTATCTAACTTATAGTGCCGAGTGGCCCACCAATAGACGTGCGGGTGGAAGCTAAAAGTTCAACGGAGTTAATAGTAACTTGGGATCCGCCGCAGCGGGATCTTTGGAATGGAAACATTTTAGGATACTACGTGGGGTTTCAAGAAGTAAGTTCAACGTAAAACATCTTAAAATATAAACAATATTTAATTAAAATGTACTATTTATAAATAACTATATTTCCAGTTAAACAGTAACAGTACAATATTAAGTGCTAGTGGTCCTGGTGGTGCCTCTTACACAGTTAGAACTGTGGAAGGTACAGGAGTAGCGCGTGCTCGCACAACTTTGTCAGGTTTGCAAAAACATGCAGCTTATGCCGTGGTCGTGCAAGCATACAATAGCCGAGGAGCTGGGCCTGCCTCGCCACCTACTACTGCCACTACAATGGAAGATGGTAAGACAATATATTCCTTTGGATTTTACGCTTACTGTACATATAAGAGGAATAAAAGTGTATGCATGACAATAACAACTTATTCATAAAAATTTCAATGGAATTCAAAGAAAACCTTGACTTTCAGTGCCGTTTCTATAGTATTATTGTAATTTAAATAAATTGCAAAGATATGTTTATATATGTACCTCCATTGTATTCCATTCATATATGTATTTTACAAATACATATATGAATGGATTATATTAATATGATTCCTCCCACAGTCCCCAGTCTACCACCCGGTTCGTTGCAATGCAACGCGCTCAGTTCCCAATCAGTGCGCGTGACGTGGGAGCCGCCGCCGATGCGCGGACGTAACGGCGTATTGCAAGGATATAGAGTTACATATGCACCTGTGACTGATTGGTATGGTACGTATTTCGTATATACAAAGAAAGGCCCAACGAAGGCTTTTTATAGTCATATAAGTTCAGTTGAATCAAAAATTGTACCTCATAGATTAAGAAGGTAAATAAATGCTGTGAAAAAAATAACGTAAAACATGTAATATTGAAAAAGTTTCCTAAAAATCTAGCGTACAATTCAGTTAATAACATATACAAACTATATAAAATAGACAGACTCATTTGCTTGTAAAATACAATATATTGGATCATTAATTTACATCAGCTATAAACTATTATAAAATAAATGTATCATTATCATATTAGAATATGTAGAATATGTAACAAAAAACATATTACACGTATTGCAGGTAGTGAAGAAGCAGTGACGAAACAAATATCAGGTCTACACACGACACTCTCTGGTCTTCGTCGATACACGAACTATTCGGTCACTGTATGCGCATTCACAGCGGCTGGCGACGGCGTGAGAGCCGCGCCTGTGTATTGCCATACTGAAGAGGATGGTATATGTCTATTTTATCTTCTTAAAATGAATTTAGAATTTATCAAAATCGCGCTGTGCTAAAAAAAATGTCCGAAAGAAAGTAAATTTATTATTTTTTTATTTATAAAGTAAGTTACAACGCCATACAGAACATATATTTCGCCAAACTGTATGCAGTTTGCTGGCGAATATATATTAAATATTTATTAGTATTGTAAATTAAAAATGGCCGCTGTAACAGTATGGCTAAGCTAGAAAAAGCACACACACACACAGAGATACATACACACACACTAAACTAATAAAACTTGTCAATTTTTTTATTGCATTAAGAAAATTAAATAAAATTATACTCACTTAGCTTATCTTTAAGTTGACTAGGATTTAATTTTTTTTATCAGTCGAATCATTGAAAGTCGCATTACAGTTTTTGTAGTTAATTTGGCCAAAAAATTCTTACTAAGTTTTATAAAAAGACTCCGAAATCTCTACATTTATTTCTAATCTATTGTTAAGTTGTAAACTGTTATTAACAATAACAATAAATAAAATAGTCGGCCTAACTTGTCAAAATAAATATGTTTCTGTATACAGTTCCATCGGCACCAGCAGACATCAAGTCAGTAGTTTCCTCACGGAACAAAATATTAGTATCTTGGCTGCCACCTGCGTCGCCCAACGGTGTGCTTGTAGGATATACGCTCTATATGAGCGTTATCGAGGACGGCCGTGAGGTACCATAGTTTTTTTTTCCACATCAAATTCATTCCTAAGGATTACTTATTCAATAGAAGATGGACCTAAATGTAGTTTTAGTGTAAAATACAAATTGACTGACTCATTTGAACAATTTATTCAAATTTATTTAGATTTGCAATTACTTCATTATTACAAATAGGTAGCTATAGCTAAGAACAAAACAAGTGACTTCAATATGTCAAAATAATTGCATTCCACACTTTCAGGAGGGAACACACAAACGCATGTTATCTCCAAGCACATTATCTCACGAGACCGCACGCTCGCCGCCACGTGCGACGCATCAGTTTTGGGTCTCCGCCTCAACTAGATTGGGGGAAGGCGACGCCACGAGAGTTGTTACTGTACTGCCTTCCGATACTGGTAATCAATATATAAATATCTATACATTATATAACTATATATATTTTTTATAGTACGAGTCGCAACTGACTACTTCATTTCATTTTCTAAGATTTTCTATGAATCCTGTCTTAGGGAGTGCAGAGGAGCGCACTCCCCAAGGAGTTAAATTTCTTCTGTGAGGAGGTTTACGTATATATACAAATTTTGTACTAGACTATATATTCTGAAAACCTATTTAAGTTCAATATATTCAAAAAGATAATATATATTTCTATTTAGTCTTCGTGGTATAACTGAACTTTTAATGTTTTAAAGCTAAATAATACTCAAAACGCTTATATTTATCATAATGACTCTAAAGTACCTAATTATACTAATTAAACTTAAATAATCTTACACAATATAATTATAACAAACGTATTGTGTTCATATTTATTACAGTACCTGCAAGAATAACATCATTTAGTAGAAGTATAGTTACACCATGGAAAGAAAACATATCTTTAGCTTGCAACAAAGTGGGTGTCCCGATACCATCTACTACTTGGAGCATGAATGGCGCTTTACTAGAGTCCACGCTAAGGAAAAATGTTACCAACGACGGCACTCTCGTAATTAGGTAGGACGATGTTTATATGGAATAATTAACATTCAATCGACATACCAGAATAGCGCTATTTTGTGATGACAATAAGTCTGTCTATAATTTAGTAAATAGCCTACAATAAAACTTGCCAATACACTTTATTATCACTAGAATGTTTTTATCCTATTAAATAGCATAATAACAGGTATTAGGCATGGCTTTTACTTATTGTTTATGCAATTTTAGTTTGAAATGTCACTTTAACTAAGTTTCTTAATTAAGTTAATTTGGATTCCTGAAATAGATTTTATTGTTATAAATAGCAGTAATACTATATTCCCATAAACTTACCTGTACATTATCTACAGTATGACACAGTACGCAGATAGTGGAAACTACACATGTCTGGTAGAAAATGCACACGGGCGTGATGAAGTTACGTATGGTGTAGAAGTTAAAGTACCGCCGCAACCACCTGTGCTTGCAGTTGTCGATTCTTATGCAGACTCGCTTCATCTACAGTGGAGCGACCAGGGCGACGGTGGCAGTCCTATCTTAGGTCCGATTTTCTTTTAAAATATACTTAATATATCAATTACATATGTATATCAAAAATAAAATCTTAGTATTGTAAATCTAAATCAAAATAGAAAAAAATAAGTGTTTGTTTATTATATATTTGTTTTGATTTCAATTAAAGTATGGCAATGAAATTAATAGGTAAATGATAAACAATACTTACTTTTTTTTAAATCAGCACAATTTTACATCGAAATAAAGTTTTTCTTGCATAAAATAAAAGGACTTACTGTATTTTTAAGATTTTTTTTAAAAGAAACTTTAAAGATCCTAATACATAAAGTCTTAGCCCACTAAATAAAATTCTAGGTTATGTCATAAACTACAAACGGGAACACGGAGACTGGGAGGAGTTACAAGTGGAGGCGGGGACGTCGGAGCACGTCTTACCAAATCTCTGGTGTGGGACACGATATCAGCTCTACATCACTGCGTTCAACCGTATTGGCACCGGGCTACCTTGTGATATCGTACATGCCTATACTAAGGGCACAGGTAACGGATTATATTTTGTATTTATTAACATATTTTTACTAGCTTCACAGTTTCGTTATCCTTATAAAATGTATATAATAATTTACATTTAAATGAAACTGTGTACGTAATGTTTACTACTAAACTTTGTTTACTAGACCGTATGACGTCATATCATGGCGGCTGCATAGAGTAAAATACTCAAATATATTTCAACAACGTTATATACACTTTGCGCCACATATTTTAGTGCCAGTAAAGCCGAAACACTCGCAAATGATTACGCTGAACACCACTACAGTGACTGTGTGGTTGGACTCCTGGGGTGACGGTGGATGTGGTATTCTATACTTTGTCATAGAATACAGAGAGATAAGTCAATCACAGGTGAGTAAATCACTACTTTTATACTGTCATATTATTTTATTAATATAATTACTAAATATTGTTTCCTAAAAATATAAAATTGTTAATTTGAGGGAAAAATCCACAAAATTTTAAAATAAGTTTTTTATGATGAGTTCTTAGAGAGTTCTATGAGGATTTATAGAAGTTTTCAAATATGTAACTCTTAGCGTATTCTGAACATGCTACAATTAAGTACTTATTTTCAATCTGTTTGATTGATTTATTATAATAATTCGTTTATATCTAAGTAATAACTATCGTACCATATCCAATAAGTACTATAGGAAACATTTTATTTAAAATATTTAATTTCTGTATATTTTCTAGTGGCGGTTAGTATCCAACAGTGTGCAAGCAACAGAACGCGTGTTCAGTGTGACGGGACTCAGCGCTGCTACGCACTATCAGTTGCGTATAACGGCGCACAACAACGCGGGACATGCTCTAGCACTTTACAACTTCACTACACACTCGTTAACTGGCAGTAAGCTATTACTTACTTATGGTTATAATTAGATAGATCCGCTTGATTTCAAACAATAATATTAGGTACATCAACTTTATAGACATCTCGTGCTGATTCTTGAAACCCAACGCTGTACTCTTTCCTAATAAAATTAAAGAAATTTCAAGCTGTCATTGAAATAATCAAAATATTGACCTCAATCCAATTTGATCTAACAAAAATGTTTATCGTTCAATTGAAGATTGATAAAATAATATTAATTATCTATTAAGTAAACCACAACATCGCTGGTATATATTATGTATTAATAAATTATGCTTACCCTACTTAATATCTTACTTAATATACGTAATACTTACCTTACTTAATATATTTTGAGACTGTTGAAGCTGATACAAATATATTTTCTAAACAGTGTTAGAAGGTGAAGTATCACCAGCAGTACCAGCGGCTGGAAGTAGATCGCTGGGAGGCGCAAGGGTGTTGCTGCCAGCTGCATTATCACTACTCGTGCTGGCCGCATTGGTAGCAATTGTACTTCTAGTGAGAAGAAATAGTGAGTATATTTTAAATGTGTAAAGTAAAAATTATACAGAAAGACACTAGATATAGTATACCTTAGAATACTACTAATTGGTCAATCGCAGAAACAGTACAGAAAAAAAATTATGTCTTCAGATATGGTACTGATTTGATTACCAACATAATAATAAACTATGGAACCTTTTCTCGCCATGGATTTTTTTTCCGTAAAATTTATATAAAATTAGATAAGTCAAGAAACTCAACAACATAATTTTTTTGGTTTCTTACCAATTTCATGGTTGTAGGTCAACGTGAAGTGTAATTTATAAAAGTTGACAAGCTATAATTTGCTGGCATAGTATATAATGTGATTTTCCATGACATACCTATATATTTCTGATTTACAATTATTTATCTTTTATTTATATTGTAAATTCTAACTCCTTGCCATATTACGGGTGCGAAGCCCTAAAAATACTTAATAATAATATTAAGACAAAAATTTCCAACTAGAAGCAGGTCCAACTGAGACCGCAGCGCCAGAGACAGGCGTAGGCGAGTCTCCTTCTGTAGCCCAGTTACAAAATAAGGCTAATCGCGACCAGCAGTACCTGGCTGCGCGCGCGCAACATCCCGCGCCGCCGCATCATTACAAACATGCTTCTAATGGTGATTATTTGTATAATATTGCACTTTCTTTGTTTTATTTGAACTTTAAATAAAATTTATTATAAAAACGATTCCTTTGTGAAAATTATTTATTTAAAATATTTTATACTTAGTAGTACTTTCAATATACGTGTAATACGTTTTTTTTAATTTATTGAAGATCTTTTAATTAATAAAATATACCGTAACAATAAATATATTCATTTTCTAATGTTTTTATTAAAATATAAAAATAGTCAGAGTAATCACCAAGCAATACTTTAATTTGATGTTTTAATATTAATTCCAGAATACATAGAAGATATTTGTCCCTACGCGACGTTCCAGCTAACCAAGCCAAGCGCGTACAGCGAGAGCAGCTACAGCGGCAACGTGTACAGCGGACCCTACCACTCCGTCAGAGGCTCCTTTGTGTACCACGACCTCAAACAAAATGATAAATATAAAGTAGGATGATTACTATTTATTTTGTTTTTATAGATATACAGTTGTCATTTATCGACTATTTTAGCTATAAATAACGTACGTTACACACATTTTGATTTTAATCCGAGTTGAATTACTTAAATTATTTGTCACGTAATAAAGGAACATGAAACATAAAAACTTAATTATTTTTATAAATAAATAAATATAAAAAAAATAAATACTTAATTATATTTTTTGATCTTTTCTTAGCAAAAGGTAAATTTACCGATAACATTCATTCATGAACGCTCTTTATAGCGAAAAATAGTTAATACTAGTTACTTGTAGTTAAGAATTATTTTCGAATATTCACTAGTATACATATTATTAATATTTCATATACATATAAATATATATGATAGTAAATCTATAGTTTATTCTTCTCTTATTTAGGGCAAAGAGCCAGAATACACAAAAGTAAGGAGAAAAGGGAACAGACTAAGAGATCCACATTCAGAGAGTCAAGGTATGTGAAATTATCAATATTAATAATAAATAAAGCTTATCTATAAGTAGTTAGTTACATTAGTTTTATTTTACGTAGATGCACCTTCTATTATTAAGTTTAATTTAACCCATTTAAGTTTAAGTATTGATATTTGAATTTGACAAAATGATCGCCTTTTATGCAACCTGATGGGAGCGTAACTGGTGTTGTAATTTATAAAGGTAAGCATGCACATAATGTACTGTAATGCTGTCCTCAATAATTTATTCTTTGATTTTTCATAATATCTGTAGTTATCTTCATTCAATAGCTTAGTGAATGGATCCTCTCATCTCCTACGCTTCTTATTCAGCAATCGTGGTCGTCGATTATTCCGCCCATTGTGATATCGTTCTACTCATCATGTCAGGACATCATCATACATCTTTTCTACTCACACTCTTTACGTGCTTCTCGCTGTGACACATGGTACCACGATAACGACAGACAATAATTTCTACATAAATTTATTTATGATACGTATTTTTACTATTAAAAATACTACCTAAATATACTTCTACTTTTTGAGCACTGATCAAGTAGGTATTGATTTTACTCATCGTTGTTTTTTTTTATCATAAATGTTATATGGATGTCGATGTTCGCTATCATTTTCTGTATTTCAGTAGAAAAATTACTAGTTTTCGAATATTTTGTAACTAAAATTTACTTTATCCATACTTCATTGATCTATTAGGTGGTTTTCCTGTCGTTAGCGTGTTACTGCACAGCGTCACGTCCCGCCGAGTGTTCGACCAGTCTAACTTGAGCCGTGCTTCGTTTGCAGAGTCGGACAACTTGGGGTCAACGGACTCGGAAGTGAAGAAGATATTAACGCTGCACCTGCCCATTACAGAGTACGAGGACGACGCCAGCGATGACGCGAGCGCGCCGCACTCCGACAGCGAGCCCGGCGCCCGCGTGCGCCCCACCCATCCCACAGCCTGTAAATTATTTATTTCCTTAAATCTTCAGGAGAAATTAATTATTCTAATGGACACAAGAAAGAAAGAGCAGTATATAGTCATTTTATTTTGGTGACCTTCTTATTTAATTCTAATTAATCGTAACCTCATTTTTCGTATACGTATATATGTATAAAATGAGAAAGAACAGAACAATAAGTACCTACAGCTCAACAATAGATTAGTCCAGACTAATTACAGATAATTTACCTAAGTATGACAAAATCAATTTACCATTCCAGACCCGAGCGTAGAACGTGAAGAGTCATCATCATCATCAGAGACATCAGTGGGCGGGGCGGTGCGGAAGGCGTTCCCGTCGCGCAAAGGCAAGGCGGGCGCGCTCGGCAAGCGGCACGTGAGATCCTCCAGCGGGTACAGCAGCCACAACGACGAGACTACTTTCAGGTGAATACTTCATATCTTTCAACATTTAGATACACGCGTCACTATATTGTTTGGCTTTGTATATTCTAATTGATCCTTATTGAGTGATGAAATTTGTTTTCTTTAGAATGATCAATATTATCGATGATAATCAGTAGGTACCTCGTTTTGATAACTTAGAGGCAGTAATGTAAGCTCAGCATTCTATAAGCAATAATTTAGTTTATGGAAAATACAAAAAAAGCTATGAATAATAAAAATGTGTATGTGCATTTCCAATTCCATTTGTATTTAATTGTATATAATAATTCTTAAACCAAACTCAAAGTAAAAATAAATAACTCCAAGATTTTGAATGATAATAAAGAGTTTTAACATTTTATCAGCCAGTAAGGAAAAATATTTGTACTGTTGTGTAAATTTGTTGTGTCAAAGGTTCACCAAAGATTTTAAGTAAAACTAACATAGTAAGTCAAAGCTACAAATGAACGATTTTATAAAATATATAGAGCGATATAAAATTGTACATTATTCTATATGTATACCTATTGCATATACATAACAATCAATATCTCTTCTTAATATGCCTATTTGTCAATAAATATTATGAGATATACTCACACACATAAAGTACTTGTTTGAAAACAACATTTGAAAATAAACCTATTCTTATGTAGGAATAGAGACAACGTTTAAATGTAATATTTAACACGCTTAAAATAGGTTTATTTTTAAATTAAACACACAGCTTATGAGCTCAAATCATATACAGGGTCGAAATATTTGGTCGAAAAAGTAATTTACACTACATGTAGTTGTACACAGAGTTCAAAAATCAAAACAAATTGTCTCACACATTCTATGGAGTAGCACACACAATTGGCGATAGATGTAGAGGTCAGCACCTGGTATTACACAGTAGAAAAATATTTTTCGATCCAGTATATCGAACTACCCGTCGTTCAACGAGCACATCCACCCTCCGTCGCGGTTTTCAGACGACACCGAGTGCGAGGGCCACCACCGCCGCAAGCGCGCACACGCGCTCGCCAGCGACCCCAAGATGACACGCGAAGCCTTCCAGATTAACGTCTGATGCCAGACACCACGAAGGTAACGCGAGTCTCATGGTTCAGACGGGCATTACTTATGTATGTGAGAACGTTCTAAATTCATAAAAAAATATTATTTCATTTTTAATATGCATGACGTCTCAAATGCCGTCTGTATAGCCGTCTAAATCATGGCATCTTTTCAGATTGACATCCTAAAATTGAATTTGAGGTACATTTATAGCAAATTGTATATGCTTTTTGTGAAAATAATCTCGTATACAACTTGAATATATTTCAGAGGTTTCTCGTATCAAGGATAGATACTGTAATTTTGAATTGATAATAATGTTTCATATTCTTAATATTAATACACAAAGAAGAATTTTCGACAGACCAATCTATCGATCTCTGAAAGATCAATAAATAATATTATTGTAATTTACAATGCACTGAATTTTTATTATCTATCGGGGTCAAATTATGTAAAAAAAAAAGGTTTGTTAACGATTTTAACATTGTTCCTATTTATCCGAGTAATGATATGGTAATTTTTTAATGCAAACATACACACTTACATACAATAATATATTGCCGTTATTATAACTACGATTTGACCCCGCAGAGTTGTTGCCAAAAACTCAATATATCAATGTACATATATTGTAGATAGATAGGTATAGTAATAACAATAAAATAATTAATTAATCTTAGTGCCACATACATAATATATAATAATAATCGTTTTTGTACTCTGTACTCAAATCCGAGTTATTTAAACAATTTATGGATATATTATTGCAGTACCTATGTATGTAATTAACTTGACATCGAATTATACGCATTGTCGTTACGTTATATTATTATGTATTAAATGGTACACACAAATGCCAAACTAGTGTTAAATTAAAGCGATATACGCACAATACAAATATGCATAATGTTTAGTTGCTAATTACAATCGACATGCCATTTTTGACTGCCATTAATCAACAATAGGATAATTTAATTAATATTAAGTGTCTAACCAAACTATGGATAAATAGCCGGAATGAATTCTATCTTCGAAAAGAGCCACTTCCAGTCATACAAGCGTATAATCCAATGTTTAGAAATAACAATAATTTATTCATAACTAACGATTAAGAAGGAAGTGTCAATAAGGGTAAATTTAGCACCTCGAATGGCGATCATTTGTAAATATTGTTATAACGAATGTGTATTTAATATCAAATCTAAAATTAAGAAGAACAATAATTAAAATAAATATATATACATATTTTAAACTTAATGCCTTATTGACCAAAGTCTTAAAACTAGTTATGGATACGATTGAAAAATTGTATCCCATATTAATTATGAATTGTTTGATCGTTGTAAAGTTTATGAAAACCGCTCGTTTTCATCGGAAAATTTAATCTCTGTCTATAAATAATAACTTTAAGACGTATGTAAATGGTAAATAATAAACATTTAAACGTAGCTCTAATATTTCATAATATGTGAACGTTACACCAGTCACGTTGAATCGATTCGATTATATCTAATAAATATTTTAGCGTATTTTAATCGCAGTTTCATCGTCATTGATATTGTATGTTGTCATATTTTTGTCTTCTCTCGATAACAAATCGAGAATAGTTGAGATGTGATTAAAATCGTTTAAAATCATTAAAATAATACGTTGATGTTTTCTATCGGGTTACAACACTTTTAAAAACTTTTTAATCTATCTAATATCGTCTGTCACTAAATTGAAACACTTTTCATGTTTGTAAACATAATAAACTACTTATTATAAAAATAAACCGAAAAAATGAATTGATAGTAGATGCATACAACTTTGTTCCTTTTCTCTTTAATTTACCTAATGTTATGAAATATCAATACCTACGCTCCTTTATTAAAAAACGGCGTAAAAGATTTAATTTGTCATAGTGATAAAATAAATATTTAAAATAAAATAAGGCCACGTGTCAGATTGAATCTTTAGCGCCGAGCACTAACATAATTCTGTATGCCTAATGTATCTAATTATTGGATGTAAAGTATGGAGTATGGAGTTAGTATATACAGTCCTCAGTAACAGTAACACGAGACAATACACTTACCTATAGTTTGGTGAATACGGCAGAAAGTTAACTTTATATGTAAATTGTATCAGTAGCTCTAGTTTGACGAGTTTTGTACTGACGCACGTTTACGTGGATTGCGCGTTTTTTTTTAATAATAATTTACAATCGTTTACGTTGACTCTCTTTCGTAATTCCAACGAAGACTGCCCTATATTTAATTGAAATCTATTTTATATAATCTAGACACGAATACCTTATGCTAGTTAATCAAAGTTAATCGTTTAGTAGACTTTTAGTGAATTCCGTGATTAATTGAATGATCATTTTAATGGAAGTTTCCACAACGTCTGTAGATAAATTAATGTTTCATGTTATTTCTAGCACTGATATTACAGTCAACTGGACTGATAACCTTAGTTAACTATTTCGCCTAAATCAACATAGCATGTGTATATTTACGTGCGACATAAACATTATATTCGACACCTGAACCAATTAACTTAGGTACTATAAACCCTGTCAAATAAACTAAATAAAAAAATAACAAATTGCAATGAGTTTTATCCTTTAAGCTAAAAAAAAGCGGAAGTTTCTTTAATATAAAATTAAATAAAATTTAAACACTTTCTATATCAATTGAAGGGTAAAATATAGTTAACTTTAATAAATAATGTACTCATTAGTTTCCATACAAACAGACATACAGGTGAACTTTAATACATAACTATGCCACCCACGTAAATATAAGCATGTTAAACTTAAATATAATTTACAAATGTAAACCGGACTCATTATCTACAACGAACTCGCAACTTTCATTATAAAACACCAGCAGATCACTTCATTTGTAGTCGATGTACCATATTTTAACGTTTTGTTAACACAACACGTAAGTATTGTAAGTTAGTTAATCATGTTGTTACAGATATGTTTTTATAAATGAGTTATATTAGAAACAGTATGATGTGAAAGAAAATAAAAATTCATTTACTTGACTATGTGTTTTATTTTGTAATAACATCTCATGTAAATATTAATATTGCCCTCATATTTTTCATATAGCGTACAATATGTGCTTCAAAATAGGTATCTTATTCTTAAAAAATATTATATAAAATAATTTTACTATTTTAAGTACTTTTATATATAAAGAGAGAGAAAGATTTAAAAGTATTTTCAAGTCTTGAATTGTTATCTATACTAATATAACAAAGCAAAAGAATTTGTTGAGTTGAACACACTAATCTCAGGAACAACTCGTTTATATTAAAAAATGATTTTTGTGCTAGTTCAAATGAATTAAAAAAATATGGAATAATCCCATGTTACAACATGACGTTAATGGTTTCGATATGAACCCATAGTACGTGTGCTCATGAGTCACACACAACCGTTAGTTATATATATTTGACTATGGGGGTGAACTTCAAACATCTCATAATAGACAGAAATTATTATCAAAGCACTATTCTGACAATAATAACAATTCTTTCATTGCCAAATATTTCTCTATAAACCAAAAAAAGATCAAATGTTATACTTTATTTAAAACCTTGCAATAAAAATATAACATTATGTTTAATGCAATGCTTGCAATAACATTATGTTTAATATCAATAAGTTACAACCAAGTATAGAATGAAATATTAAGTAACTGGGCTCAGTTACTAACAGCTTTATTTTTTAGGCTTTATTAACAAACTGCACTGTATCAATTACTCATCAATGTATATTAATTCATTTAAAGAATACAAATCTCCAAATACACTAATCACTATCACTGTCACTATCATCACATGTGAAATCAAATGGCTTGAACTTTTCCCTAAAGACAGCCACCAGAGCGTCCTCCTCGTCCCGACTAAGGAGACACTGCTTCCAGTCCGCTTTGTCCTCACAATTTAATATAGGTGGACTTGATAAAACATCTCTGAAATTTTAATTGTTAAATGAAATAGAATAAGCTATTTATAAGTAGTCAGTAAGAGCATATTATATAAGTAAAAAATTATACTCCACAATTGTATTTTTCTATTAAAAAAATCTATTAAAAAAAATTATAATTATTATAGCAGTATTAAAACTAGAAAACTATGTATGACGTAGCGCTGTCGAGAAGTTCTATGTGCCTACAAAAATATACACTGTTGTTATTGAAGGAGTTTTACTTTTTAATTGTTACAGTGAGCGAGCATTTGGTTGACGAGAGAAGCGAGCATGGTGCAATGTTTTTACTTTTTACTATGTAATAAGAATAATGTTTTACATAAATATATTTTCCAAGATTAAATAGAAAAATTAATATATATTTAATAGTTATTGGTTTAAATTCTAGTTTAAATAAGCCATACGGTTTCGCTTTTTAACATCACACAATTTTAATTGAACCGTGTGGAACCCGGAATGACATGCCTCTACTTTACCTATATAAAGAAACAAAAAACATAAAAATGATCACCTGCCAAACTGCAAAGGGAAGTGTTGCTTGGTCTTAGCAAGTATCTGGTCGCCAGAAGGCATCTCCGCGTGGAAGTATGGCGCTCCGGGCAACGCTATTTGTGCTATTTCTGAATAAGGAGGCAGGACTTCCATTTCTATGCTGTTTATGCCTGCTTCGTCCTGTATTCATATCAATATATATTATACATAAAATATTACGCTGAGTGACTGACAGACAGACGACGCACGACCGAGAATCTGTTATTTATTCATTTATTATTTAAACATATATTCTCAGTATTTTTTGTTATATTTGTAAGCTTATAAACTTTTTCTAATAAAGATACGATTGTACCTGAAATATTTCCAATATCTGTTCGATGCTGGCCGCCGGCACCGGCACACACTGTATCTGCATGTGAGACGTTCGGAAGTTTCTCTCGAAAAATACCGCCAGTTTCCCCATTGACGCGTAGAATTTCTTTATAGCTTCCTTGAACCTTTTTATTTCGTTCACCACGTCATCGGGAGACTGGAATAAATATATATACATATATTAAGGTTTAATTGTGAACTTATTTTACTTTTGGAGTGACAGTATACAATCTATAGGAAAAATATTCTTTAATTTTCTCTAAATTTTAATTATTTTACAGGTTGAAGTTTTTGGCGATAAAATTATATCCATGGTTAATTTGAAAATTTATTCAATGGTGTAAGGAAAAATTAAACAAAAAAACATCCTCTCTTTTATCCCAATATATCATACATAAGTAAGCAGCAACTTGAAAGAAAACTATGGTGTTGTTATTTTTTTTGCCAATCACAATAGAGATAATTATTACATATCTGTTTCTGTTTCATTTTTGTTATATTTGTACAATTTAATTTAAAGTTAATAATGATGTTAATGTTACCTTTGTGAACGACTGATGGTGAGCTATAGGCAATATTAGCACATGGTACTTTGTTAAAGGTCCTTTGGGCAACGCTATGTAGGTGTGACTTCCTACTGATATTACAAGATGTTTCTCTACTGTAGGCGAGGAGAGGCAGAACCAACATGTCTCTGAAACAAAAGTATTGACTATTAAGAAAACCATTAACTAGTGTAACACTAAGCCACATATGATCATAACACCATGCCACATGTGCTAGCCAAAGCCAAGCCAGCCGAGCCTGCTTTTTTAAAATAGCATAGATTGTAAACTACAATCTTGAAAAATAAAATATTAATGTACCATTAGTGATATGCTACGAAAAACCATTGATAACCATCAAATGCGACAAAACTAACTTGGGCAAGAATTCTCCACTAGCAAGCCATCAAAGCACCTATAATGAATTTAAAAATTAAACATAGATAAACATAAGAAACATAAAAATTAAAAAAAATTGGACATAGCTCTATGAACATATATGGTGTTTAAAAACACAATAAGTACATTTATGATGCAGCCCGGCAATGACACTTGTAGTATTTTTTTTTATTTATTTAATTTTACAATATAATTTATTATTAATTTATTAATTATACAATTAATTTATATATATCATATTTTTTTAGAACCTATTATATGTATGTAGTTTAAGTTCGTTTCTTTTTTACAAATTAATTGATACAAGGACAAAAATGCATGATGTGATTGTCTGTTAAAGGAAAAACATTTAGCTAATGCTGACTGCATTAGCTAAATGTATTGAAACATGTTGAATGTTTATTCTGTTGACAACCCCAATAAATAAATAAATAAAAATACTAGTTTGAGGCCATTATGGTGCAGTGGAAGACTGACTGTGGGTTTGATTCCCACATTGCACCATCTTAACTTAATTTAAAGAAAATAATAATAAACAGTATATTCGCCTTAAAACATTCTGTAATGTAAATATGTCACAAGAAACGTTCAGGATGGATATTATGATTGATTTTGACATAGCTCCTAGCATATATACTTGTATAATTGCTAAAAGTACTTGCCTGGATCAAATTCTTTTCTTTTTCGTTCAGGATGATCACCTTTCCTCTTTCTCTTACCAAGATCATCATCTGCAGCATCCATATTGAAAAAGAATTGACCATTACCAGATACCTATTGCAAACATAAAATATTAAAAATAATTATCTCCATCTGCCCCTTTAAATAGATTACATGCAAATAAATTATATTTTAATAGTAAAAAAAATAAAAAATCTTTACAATATTAAAATATTACAAGATTTTATATTAAATATTAAGCATTTTATTTTATAATTATACGTGATGTGGGCCACTTTAATAGTAAAAAAATTTACCTTAAAAATCTTATATTAAATTTAATATAAGTTTAATTACACAATTACACAATTGCTAAATCATAAAACAAAAATATAAGTAAAAATACCTTCACAACTTTCCCCGGTTGGTGTTGCTTCAGTAAATCAGGGTCATAAGGGCATTCTGTTTCATCAGTTGTGCTCTGTAGTAGATCAGTCATTCTCATTTTAGTTATTGGTTGTAAAGAGCATGCATATATCCATTTATCTTTTGTTTTGTTTCCAACTGGAGCAAGTGCTATGAATCTTGTTGCACATTCTTTGTAGTCTTGATGTACACTTTGATTTCTAAAACAAGAGAGTTTTTTTAATAAATA
Source organism: Dione juno (assembly GCA_037127375.1). Lineage (NCBI taxonomy): Eukaryota > Metazoa > Arthropoda > Insecta > Lepidoptera > Nymphalidae > Dione > Dione juno. Next base: position 1,446,627 of record JAXRJS010000061.1, on the reverse strand, counting down.
AAGTATGGAGATGGGTAACAGATATACATAATTAAAATCTTTAAAACAAATATTAAACTACAGAAGAAATCATTGTCACATTTCATTTTAAAAAAATTGACAACAAGAAATAAAAAAGTACCTGTAAGGCTGCCTCTCAAAATATTTTTCTTTTGCAGGCACAAAATGATACCTTGGTTTAATGTGTATTGATAACCAAGATATCAAATCTGATAGAATTTCTGGTTCCACATCTGCCTAAATAAATGATAAAAGAAGTAATTAACCACACTCAAAGTTTTTTCATATATACTATGATTTTTTAGATGATTGACTATTATTATCATCATCATCATTAAGTAAAATAAAAAATATTTATTTTATTTATAATAATAATAATTATTTATATATACTTCATTTATATTGTAACAAACCTTTTGATTATGGTCTTGCTGTATGCCAGCCGGCCACACAGTAGTGATTAAAATATCAACACCTCTATATTCACTTTGTCCCCTAAAGCAAGCATCCCTTACAGCACTACAGTGGCTAGGCTCAAATGTACACATAGGTATATCTTTTCCTAATTCACGTCTAGACAGGCCCGTTAAATAAGCAATCTTAACATCAGCACTAGTTGTAAAAATACCTTTTGTACCTGTAAATATTTATACATACATGAATAACAAAAATTTTGTAATTTTTTTAATAAAAACATAAAAAAACTTCATGTTTACTATAAATAATGAGTAATACCCATGTAAATAATATTAGGAGCTATCTCAGCTCCTTCTTCACAATAAAGAGAAACATGATCACTATTAGTTGGACCAAATACGTAAGTTGTAACTGGAACTGCAAGTAAAGTGTAATAAATTAATGATTATTATTAAAAACGTCAATTTGTTTTTCTTTAAATTTTATATTATAAAAGAAATCAATAGTCATACTTATAAAACATTTCGTATGAAATTTATTTATTTAAGCGGATTACCTTTTTTCGCTCCTGAACGATATGGATTTAATTGAGCATTTTCTGAACCAAAAAAGTTTCCCGCGCAAAGTACTACATCAAAAGGTCCAGATTTTTTTGTAATACTTTCTACGCGGGAAAATAATACATCAAAATTTCCGTTTACATCACCGCAAACAAGCCTACAAACATATTATTAAAAGTAAGTGAAATATTGAACATATTCTTAGGTTAATAAAGTTATTGATACTTACGTTTTTTGTTTTTCCGTCATGATTAAATTTTGTATGGCATTTATGTAAAAGTTCTTTGATAATAAATATTTACGTTATGTCATCTTAACGTCATAAAAATCTTTAATCTTTCCTGCTCTACTTTGAAAGCTTGAACATTTGACATGTAATAATATAAATGGGGTGACCATCCTATATACTAAAATTAGACGTGGATTCCTAAAAATTTACCTAACACAAATTGGTATTTATTTTCAATCTTAATATTTTATGTCTTATATTTAATATTGAAAATTTTATATATAGAAATATTCTAATATTTGAATTATTCATTTTTATTGTATTGAAATCTCAATATACATAAATAAAAATTTTATATATGATGTTCGTATAAATTTTGCATCTGCCAATTTATCGAATCTATTCTTTTTTAAGTTTAGCTTATCTGTTATGGTTTTACGTGAAGAGTTCCAGATCCTTCAATTGCTCATCACATTTAACAACTTTTACTGGAGAGCTATTTCTTAATTCTTATAGTTTAGCTGGTCTATTGTAGTTCTACATCAGGTTTACAGATTTTTGACTCGTATATGTCCAATTTAAAGTGCCAGAATTTCATTATTTCTTAGATTCAACTTGACTTTTGGTTCCGCATCAGGTGTGATAGTCTTCAACGTAAATTATAGCGTAGATACTGCACAGACCTAACAGCTAAACAATAAAAGTGATGGTATGTAATGATTTATGAAACTTAAAAGCTTAGTAAAAAAAAGTATTTCAGACATAAGTGTAAGAGTTTCTTTAAAAAAGAAAAAAAAAGATATATATAAATAGTTGGCATTATAAGCTTAAAAGACTTTGTATCCATGGCATTAAATAAGTGCATTATTATATCTGACATTGACACTGATAATTAACAAGTGACAGTTACTTTGTTTACTAGCGTGTTGATTTTCCGCGTTTTGATATTTTATGTTCGAGTTTCGGAACACCATAATCGAAGATCAGTACATAACTCATATTTAGTGTGTATGTGTTGTAATGGCTTCGTCAAGCAAACTACCTGGAACTGGATTGGAAGATGTTGGAGTACCTGGTCAAACTTTTCTTCGTGATGCCCTTACAAGTTGTACTGATCCACTTAAAGCTATTGAAGAATTTCAACTAGAAAATGGTATATTACTGCCCTCGCTTAGGCCTATGCTACCATTGCTCGATCTTCATGGTGTTCGTCGACTTGATTTTCATACATCGGTTTTAGAGGAATTGAGGGATAAGTTAATCACGCATATTAATGATTTACGTAAAAAAGACAAGAAAGAACACGAAAAGAAACTCAAAGAATTACTAAATAAAAGCTTTTCTGTTGTTAAAGTAAAGGCTCTCAGACCAGTTATAATGAGCATTTTAAAAAATACTCCTCATATTGATGACAAATATTTAAGAGTTTTAGTTCGTGATAGGGACCTTTATAATGATACAGACACAGAAGTAAAAAGACAAATTTGGCAAGACAATCAATCCTTATTTGGGGATGAAGTGTCACCATTGTTAAGTCAATACATTAGAGAAAAAGAAAATGTATTATTTGACCATGAAAATATTTCTAATTTATTTTTCTTTCCATCGCCTAAGGTTAGAAGACAAGGTGCTGTCGTACAAAAATTAGCACATATGATTGGAACTAGTATCAAACTCTATGACATGGTATTGCAGTTTTTGCGTACATTATTCCTTAGAACAAGAAATGTTCATTATTGTACTTTGAGAGCAGAGCTCTTAATGGCTCTTCATGATTCAGAAGTTCAAGATATTATATCTGTAGATCCATGTCATAAATTTACATGGTGTTTGGATGCTTGTATAAGAGAAAGAAATGTTGATATCAAAAGATCGAGAGAACTTCAAGGATTTTTAGATAGCATAAAAAAAGGATCTGAACAGGTTCTTGGAGACCTATCTATGACATTATGTGATCCATATGCAGTTAACTTTCTAGCAACATCAGCTATTAAAATACTCCATCATTTAATAAATACAGAAGCTCTTCCAAGAGACAATACTATATTAATTTTACTATTAAGAATGTTAGCATTAGGTTTAAGTGCTTGGGAAATAATTGATTCACAGGAATTCAAGGAGCCTAAGCTTGATAGTCAGGTTGTGACGAAGTATCTTCCAGCTTTGATGTCCCTTATGGTAGATGATCAAGTAAGAGCACTGCATAATAAACTACCTCCTGACGAGAGAGAGTCAGCCATTACAACAATTGAGCATTCTGGTCCCCCTCCTGATGCTTGTGAAGCTTATATGAGAGAGAGTGCAGTGTGTGGTGTCATAGCAATGTATTATACTTTGCATGCAGCCAAGTTGAGGGATAGAGGAGCAATTCTTAGAATTCTAAGCATATTAGGTAGTTGTAAAGATGGTAGAGCTTATGAAGATCCATTTTTGCATGCATTAGTAGCCTTGTTGATACAGCTTCCCGATGAGTTCCAAGGGGAAGATTTCAGTACTGTGCTATTTGATGAATTTTTCTTTGCTGGTCTGTCAAAGGACAATGTTACAAGGCATTTACTTAAATTACTATGGTACATACATCCAAAGCTACCAGATACTAGAATTCAAACTTTAATGAAGGCTTTACAGCCAGGAACTCAACACAATGAATCTGTTCACAAACTATATGAAACATTACTACAGAAAATGAATACACAAGCTGAACCAGCCCCGAGTACTAATGAGATGGAATATTTAGATTCTCCTCTTATGAGTGTTCCAACACCAGCACCTTATCATATATAAAATTAGACTATAAAATTTAATATTATGTCACTATACTTCTACTAAATTATTAATATATACATATGTAATGTATTAATAAATATGTTTCAATAAATATATTGTTTCAATATTTTCTTCTGAAAATATATTGTGTTCATACAGAAAAAAATATTGTCCCCTAATAGATTTTTTATTGTATTCATCCAATGTTTTCAAAGTGAGATTGCTTATGTTGCCTAGAAATACATCAGTTAACCAAGTGTTGAGAAAGTCCCAAGGGTATTATAGTACAGATAAGTTTGGGAGGTCCTGGGCTTTACAACAAAAAACCATTTAAATTCATTCAGCAGCTCCAAAGATGTGTGTCTGATGTACCTTCAGTTTTAACTGTTATTACTTATTTTACTAGATATATGTAGATCGGAACTATGAGGTGGAAAAAGGAACATATACAGCAAATAAAATTTCCATATAATCACTGTAAAATTTATTCATTAGTACTGACTTATTATAAACAGTTTAAAATATACAATAGAATTAAGAAGTGAAAAAAAATTATAATATAAAATAAATTGTATATAAAGTTCTTTGGACGGATAAGAAACTGAGCATCTTTAGGCGAATAAATATTAGTTTATTAATTAAGATTTAGATATAAAATTGATGATAATATTTATGCGTGATGTTCGCGACGGTCCGGTTTCAAATCCAGTGAATGCAAGGACCTTAGAGACCTGGAACGTTCAAATAACGAGGGGTCTGTGTATATTGGTTCGCTGCCGTCATCAAACGCATTCGCCAGACGACCTGATGATCCAGCCTCTTCACCAATATCAGTGAAATTTCTACCTAGGCCACTAAAAACAAATTAATAAATAAGTAAAAGTTATTTGTAAAAACAGATAAAATATGAAGTAAAATATATTTTTTTGTGAAATTTAAAAAAAAGCAATATATCCTTTAACTGGAAAATGTTACAATATAACTAAGGAACAAATATTTAAGAATCTGACGACATTGTCTAAAAATGTATTACAAGTAAATTATCATATATCTCTGTGTAAATATTTATATAACTAGGATAAATAGCTAGCTTTATATAACTAGGATAAATAGTTTTTGCATTTCTAAAATAAAATAAATATATATATTATTATAAATGTCCATTTATTTCTTTTTTTGAATGATAGCCTCGCCATGGCACAGTGGGACAGCATCCAACTGTAAGGGTGATGGTTGTGAATTCGATTCCAACTTGAAGGAATAAACATTCTCCCGCTCTAGGTAGACAAAGTCTTGATATTAAATTCAAGATAAATTCTCCATAAAACAAAAGTACGTACTTTAAAGAAAACGGCTTATGCAAGTGTGAAGCGGAGAACAGTGAGGGCCGTGCGGGGCGCGGCGCGGGAGCAGCTGCTCGGGGCGCCGTCACTTCTATGTTCTTGCGTACTACGCGCCAGTAGCGCCTGGCGAGAGGTTAAAGCAAATTTTGTGTTTTTTATTAATTTTACGTTTATTTTTACCTTTTTTTTATGTAATATTAACGGTTAACATTTTATAGTTAAAGAGAAATCGCTGCAATAAATCGTGTGCAATGATAAATTCTCAAAGGTGTAAAAAAGTATAATGATTAATGCATAATCCTTATGGTTACCTCTTAAAATTCAAATCAAAGTAAATATGAATTTACATAACAGATAATAAAAAATAGAAATTAAAAAAAAATTACAAAAAAAAACTAACTTAAAGAAAATGAATCAATTTATGGCCGTAGACAGAGACCAATTATAACCATTATGGCGTAGCCAAGTCATATGTCTTATGGAGAACATCAGTCAACCATATGAAGATCACAAAGGTGAATCGTGCTAGTATTTGTAATATACTCAACACAACTAACTTATAAACATAAAGCGCGACACAGAGCATGGTCAGCAGCAGCGCGAGCAGCACGCACAGCGCCGAGAGCAGCGCGCGGTAGTGCTGTGACGTCACGCACACGCCTACTGCTGATACCACCGGTGCCGAGTCTGCTGCGTTCTCTTCTAGGAGTTCGTTGCGGTTGTCGAATACCTGTTGTGAATAATCACAATTATTTATGCATTTTATATTAATATATTCGACACGTTTAGAAGTTTATTAGATTTGAGATAGCTCCTTGAAGGTAATATTTATAGAACTTCATATTTATAAGTTATATTTTTCCAGGTTTTTTTTTTACGTTAGAATCGAAGTTCAAATTAATTCATTTCTTGAAAATTTAATAGGTACCTGTACCAACTGAAATAGCAATTTGATTGTTTACGAGAAATTTAGTTTATAAATTTTACTTATAAAGTGAAAATAGGGTAATAAAAAATGCTTACTTCTATCATTTTCCGAACATGGCTAGGCGTTTCCACTTCATCCTTCAGATATTTATCAACAGTGGCCTCTTCATACGACACTTTATAAACTGAAGTTTCACTTTTGTTGTCTGTTTTATTTGATTTATCATCTTCTTCTTTAACTTCTGTTTCTTGTATTTCAGTGGAGTTTACTTCTCTACGTTTGCGTCCAAATGACGGTTCAGATCGACCTGTGTGACCTGGACAGTAAGCCTGAAGAAAAATATTATTTAATTTTTTTTTTCTATTTTCAATTAGTTGGATTATTTCATTTCCCCGCTCTAGTAGACTTAGCGCGGCATTTGAGTTCCGCCACACGACGGAGTGACTTAACATTATGTACTTAAATATTTTTTGCCAACTTTACTATTTTTTGGAAAAAATCATATATATCACCTGGCTTGAGGTTTCCTTACAAAAATATAGATAAATAGACATATTTAAATATAATAATACGAGCGAAAGAGATTATTTAAGTTCAAATAACTTTTTTTACCATAATATTAAAATTATTTTAAACATTAACGATATTAAAAATGGAAGTTATTAGTGCGTGTTATTAGTGAAGGGCGGTGTAATTAATAATAAAAAATTATTTAATTTAATTCTTATAATTACGGCGTTTTAATAAATAAAATAAAAAAGTTTTAGTATGATTTTGATTTTAAAAATTAATTGTGGGAAGTGGATATTGTGTTTTATACGCTAAATCTTAATCTGCTTACAGATTACATGTTAATTACATATACGTTTACGTTTTAATATATACATACAAGAAACATTCATACACATTGATCGCGATGTTTATAATAGACAAGAGTGATTCAAAAACGACGACGAGAAAAACGAGGAATTGCATTGTGACGTAAGTATAAAATTAGGTAATAAAAAACGAACGCGATCTAGCTAACATAAGAGGGCGAAGCCGCGAGCGGGTCGCTAGTATTCAATAAAATGAGAGGCTTAATATAAATATACTTATGTATCATTTTGAACGCTTGGATGCATTTAAACCCAACTACTTATTCATATTTATATCAAAAGTGCATAAATGTCCCAGTTTTCTTAAAGAAAGTTTGATGTTGTGAGTAAACATGCAATATATCTTAAAAAGGCAGGAAATAATTATCACTTTCTTCCTTGCTAGATACTTTTTCCGCATAATGTCCAAGAATTGTACAGATAAGAAAATCTTTAATAGACTATACGACATAAACGTTGTTATTTATTATTAGAAACACGAATACAAACACGACATGTTTATTTAAACTACACAAATATAGACGTTTACGCTCAGATAACCTGGAGTTAACCCCAACTTATAACTTCTTGGCATATTTATTTTTATTAAGCTCAATTGACGTAAGTAGTTATCGTACGATAATTTAGTAAATATTTTTTTCTGTTTTAATAAATATACATTCGGTTTTTTTTTTTAAAAAAAAGGTTTACAGATACATAGATAGATAGACCAATAGTTGTCCTGGAAGCCGCAGGTTATTGAACTAGGCCGGAAGCTTTTTGGAGGCTTCTCTTCGTATACTGCGAAATTTTCTTCCTATATCTACTAAAATTGTGCTGGCAAACTCTTTATTACAATCAATTCTTGATTATACTGATACTTGTTATCTCGATATTAGAGATGAGTTTTTAATTAGGCTTGAGTGACTCCAAAACCTTTGTATACGGGTTGTATTTGGTTCAATCCTTTTACTCCCTCTTACTTCCTTTTAAGTAACTCTCACGATCGTTCTCTTCGGTCCAATCAAAACCTTATCCTCAAAATGCCCTCATTCTACTTCCTTTTTCATCAATTCCTTTACAGTCAAAGCTGTTCGGCTGTGTAATTCCCTTCCTACCTATTAGACGTGCTATTAGAGTCTTAATCGCTTTAAGTCTCTGCTCAATGCATACTATCTAGCTCTCTAAAATCCTTTAAATTATTATTACCACTTTCTCATCTGTATACTCGTACTTTTCATAATTTTATTTGTTTTTGTTCTTGATGTGATCACATATGAATTTGTTAAATTCAAGTAGGCTTTAATTTTAATATTATATTTATATATACGTATTTTTTTTATTTTTTTTTTATTTTCTTTTATCTTATTTCTTATTGGTACATCTTATTCTTATTACATGATCGTTTAATGTATATGTATGTATATATATATAAAATGCCCCATAAGAAAATATTTATTTTGAGTATGGGCATATTTATAATGTCTTATGTCTGTATTTATGTATTTACTTAGATATGAGTTCATGTATGTATATACCAAGCAAGTACACCGCCTACCGTTTTGGAATATTCCTACACCTTAAGGTTGCCTGGCAGAGATCGCTTATAGCGATAAGGTCGCTTACTGTACATTCTTCTATTTTTGTAATTTTTTTTTTGTTTTTATATATTTTATTTGTGGTGTACAAAAAAGTATATTATTATTATTATTATTAAAAACTTACCGGCTGGCAGCCATCTCGACATGTTCTTACTGTAGCTTCGAATACTAAGAAATTAGATTCAGGAATTTTGAACGCATTGAATCTGGCTTCAAGTGAATCACCACTACGACCTTTATCCAGTTCAGGGAAAACATCTGGATCGACCGGACATCTTAAAACATGATTCAATTTTTTTTTATTTTTGAATCGAAAACATCAATTAGTATTATTTATATTTTATGAATCATTCATGCATTAAATAAAATAAATTAATTACATTAGATTAAGATTGTGAATAATGGCTATACATACCCAACCCGATCTATAAGTTGAACAGAACGTCCTGAGTAAGGATCTCTGGCGATCACATTCGTTGCAAATATATCGGTAGCATAATTATATCCATCTTGAGCTTCCAATCTAAATGTGAGTGGATCGCCAACAGCTATGGTAGTTGTGGGTCTTCCTTGGTATAGAATCAGTAATCGAACCTTGGAATTCAAGGAACTTTCCTCTGGTAGATATTCTATGGGTATAGGACTTCCGGACCTATCGACCAAGTCATAGCCAAAACTATGGTTAGATTTAAGATTGTATTGCTTTGTAAACGGATTGGTACTTTGAATGAAATCTGAATTCATATTTATTTAAATTTATATATATTTTATATTCCATTAATTTAATATTATTTTAAAATATTTTAGATGCAACAAGCTTATTTTGAATTAGCTTTGCCACTTGTAGAAAGTGAACTTGAATAGCTTTTAGACCAGTTAATCCAGACTGGGCTAATTAAAGACCCGTTAAAGGTTGTTGATTTCATTCAAAGTTTATCGTTAGTAGCTGTTAGTGAATAACAGCACTCAAAACATAAAATATATTATACAGTCCCATACATACAAATATGCTTGAACGACTAACTAGCGCACAAAAAACAAATCCAACACACGAAATCATTCAAAAAGTAAAATAAAATTGGAGAGCTACAAAATATATAGTATTTCAAAGAAACCTTAAATCCCGAAATATATTCTAAAAAAGCTCATATAAAACTCTTAAATCTCACACACGCAAATGTAAACCACACGTTCTGTTAACTGTTAATCCTCACATTCACAAAATTTACTATGTCTATCGAAAAACAGGAATTAAGGCAAAAATACCTAAGAAAATACAATTTTAGATGTTGTGAAGGTTATTATTTAATGAATATATATTTTTTCTCTCTTTTTCGATAGACATGGAAAGTTATACTAGAAATCTCACCCGGCCCCAATATAATTTGATGTGACTACAGCTTCAGCCGGTCCTCGGAACAGGCAGGTCAGATTAAAGCGTTTATCTCTCGAAGTTTGGACGTTGTCACTAAATTGCACTACAACTATATTGGTCATTGTGTCTCCATACTGCAAATATGTATATATTAATAAGTAAAAGACTTATGTTTTAGATATTTTATATCAAACAATGTACGTTAACATATTAAAAAAAATAATATTATACGGATATCCTTTTAACATAGTAACACCACGCAGGTGAATAGTGTCTGTTTGTTTTTGTGTTAAAAAAAATATAAAGGCACCAGATTCTACAGTGGAGTGGATTTAAATTATCTTCATTTCCTTGTACTCTTGCGACAGTGTGCGGCGGTGGGGTCCGCTACACAATATGAATTTTAAATAATGATAGAAGGTATATACAATATCTAATATATAAAATATTTAAAGTTCCATGTAACTTTACAAATAGAATATTACGTAAAAACTAAATAAAACTCACTCGCTGCGTCCCACATTCCGGATAACCATGAGCTCCAGTTATTCGGAGCACATTGTTGGTGCCGCCATTGCCGCGGAAGAAACATCGATCGTAAAATCCATATGTATACATCCTCCCATAGAAACCCTCGGGAAGTCGGAGTGTAAACTCCATGCCGTCTTCGTTGCAAACTTGTGACACTAAAGAAATATTCATTATTGCACATTTTATGGTTATTTTTTATTCGTAAAATATTTATAAATAGAGAATTTTGAAATACAAGTGATAAAAATCATCTTTTTATATGAAACATTTGGTCTTATATTTATACAATCCTGTCTTTACACCTTTATACGCGTTTTTACAACATACAATGCTTTATAGATCGATAGATAGATAGATAGAGTATAAATTTGTTTAAAATAGACAAATATATTACTATGGTAATCTATTAGTTCATTTGTTTAAAATAGACAAATATATTTAACTGTTATTGTTATCGACCCGGCTGAATTATATTGTTAGATATCGCCATTTAACACGAAACAATGTCAATAAAATGATATATTTTTTTTGCTATTCAAGACGAAGAACAAAGAAAAAGTTGAATAAGTAATGTAAAAAAGTGGTTACCATCCAAACAATCATCAGCGTTACGCCCCAAAGCTCTCTCATAGAAGTCGTACTCGTTGGCAGTATTATCGAAGTGCGCGGGGTTCGCGGCGTCGAGCTCGCGAGTGTCGCGGTCACTCAGCTCACAGTTGTCTCGTGGCTCTGCACCGTAGGCTACTTCCCTGGAACGTCTTAATAGATTAACATGTGTGTTAATTGCGGTGACTTTACTCGTAAGTCAAAAACTTGGATAATGCAGACGTAGTGACGTCAGGACGTGCTTGATAAAGCAGCAAATTAAAAAAAGAGGAAATATATTATAATTTTCGTCATAAATACGCGTGCAATTCAATTCTGTAACGTGGCGTAATCATTTCAAAATTTGTTTCTGGAAATCCTCCCCTTTAAAAATATTTGTATGATAGACAAATTATACATTTTATCATATATATAAAAATCATATTATATATAAATTATGACAAATACACAGTTTGCATTCGTAATATATATTTGACAAGTTTAATATTTATTTACCTATAGTTGAATGACCGGCAAATGAAATCTCTCGCCTCAATACACTCTCGTTGGCAGTGCGCCAGTGATTGCGCAGTCGTGAAGCGACGGACAAAGCGCCGCTGCATTCTTTGCCTTCCAACTTGCCTAAAACTATCTTCCTCACATCGAGACCCTTGCCATGGTCTTTGGCCAATTTGAGGTCGTCCTCCAATAGGTCCCCCTATCGGTCCTCCAATAGGTCCGCCTATAGGTCCCCCAATGGGTCCCCCTAAAGATGCTCCTATTGGACCTCCGATATGTCCACCAATACCATTACCAATAGGAACGTTTACAGGACCACTGATTGGGCCAATTGGTCCATCTGGCTCGTAACCACCATAGCCTCCACCTTATAAATAAAATAAAATTTTTCTAAGTATATCGGTTTGTTTTCAAAGACAATTATATAATATATATATATATATATATATATATATATATATATATATATATATATATATATATATATATATATATATATATATATATATATATATATATATATATATTATATCTATTTAAAAGGACTTTGAACTCAACGACTGTAAACAGCACGGTTGTGGGTTCGATCCCAATTTAGTGGAATTAATTATATTAATTTCTTCGCTCTGGTAATAAGGCAAAGCAAGGCATTGAGTTTCACCACCCAACGAAACCCAACAAAAGTGGGAAACGAAATGTCATAATACTGGATTCACTTTGCCTACCCTGCTAAAATTGGGATACAGCGTGCAAATGAAAAATAATTAAAGAGTAAAAATCAACCAAAAGTACAAAATATCCACTTATAAAATCTATGTTTTGTATTTTTCTAAATTTTATTCATTTATTCTAACATCGTACCTATAGGTCTGTCTAAACCCTGTGATGGGTAGCTGCCGCGGTAGCCTCCAGGTCTATCAGAAGGCCGTCTTACACCGAATGTGGGCCTTGGCTCTATTGGATATCTATGAAATTAACACAAATATTGAAATAACTGTGTATAATTAAGCATAATATTATATTTCATAAATAAGCATACCTATCAGGTCCAGGACGAACTCTATCTGGGAACCGGTCGTTAGCTGGGAAACGATCGCCGGAAGCAAAATCTGAACCATAATAACCGCCTCGTCCTATTTAATATACACAACAAATGATTCCATGATTTAATTTAACGCATTTTACGAACATATATATATATATATATATATATATATATATATATATATATATATATATATATATATATATATATATATATATATATATATATATATATATATATATATATATATATATATATATATATATATATCTAGCTATATGCTTCTTTTATGTCATTTATAAAGTGTGCTTACCAGGGTATGAAGATCCAGTCGGTGGATATTTGTCATACATATCAGGGTATCGATCGCCACCCAAAGGTGTAGGATCACGATTTACACCCACTGGATAGCGATCGAATGGGTATCGACCCCGATCATTACCAGGTACAGTACCAGGATAGCGGTCCTGGTCGTATCTGTCAGGATATCGGTTAAGCCATGGTCTGGGATACCTGTCCCTATCAGGAATCGGATACCTGTCCCTATCAGGAATGGGATACCTGTCTCTATCAGGAACGGGATACCTGTCCCTATCAGGAATCGGATACCTGTCATTTGGGTACCGTCCAGGTGAAAACCTGTCAGGGTAGACGTCAATAGGGTATTTGCTGACAGGATATCTATCGGGAGAGGGATATCTACCAATGTCATTGGGTGGATCGTAAACAGGGAATCGTCCACCATCTACTGGGTATCGATCTCGATCTGGATATCGATCTCTGTCCGGATATCTGGCGGGATATCTATCGACACCTGGAGGATATCTATCTACAGGTGGAGGATATCGGTCGGATGGGAATCTGTCAGGGCCTACACCAGCAGGGTATCTATCTTCCGGATATCTGTCTGCTGGATATCGGTCACCCGGATATTTTTCGGGGTATAGGTCAGGGCCGGCCGGATAGCGGTCGTCGGGATACCGGTCCGGCCTGGAAGGATAGCGATCACGATCGCGATCATCTTCGTAATAACGATCGTCATCCGGATAGCGGTCTACGCCTGGCGGATATCTGTCTCGATCTCCGCCATTACTACCACCTTGAAAATTTAAATATTTTATTAATTAATACATTCATTTTATGTTTTTAGAGGAGGTTCTACGTGCTATTTGCATCTACATTTGAGTTAAACTATAAATTAAACTATATAAAATATTAATATATTCTACACTACTTAATTTTATATAAAAGCTACAGCTACAGCTATAAGAGGAAAAAATAGAAATAAAGAGTATTACAAAATTAACTTCAATCCAAACAATATATCTACTTACCAAAACAAAAGTAACATAGAATAGGACCAGATAATAACCTACATAATTAGATTATATAGTAAGAAAAAAAAAAAAAATTAAAATGTTATCATGCAATTTTCATTACGTATATATTGAAACACATATGTATATGAAACAGAATAATATATGTCTACGAGTACACAGTCAATAAGCTTTTAAAAATTCCATGCCAATCGAACCTGATGAATTTGAACCCCAAGACGCTTTCGTTCCACCTCCTGAACCCCCGGCGTCAGTTTCACCACTAACTAGTTGATCTGACACAATAATTTTTGCCATTACATTTTAACTTTAAGGTGTTTCTCGAAAAAAAGATCGTCGTATTCAAATTATAATTTTAAATCGCATTTGAAAATAAAGAAATTCCGAATGCCTACACGATCATAATACGCTGTTCTGTTTTCATTGATTGATACCAACGTCACGTGGTTTCAGCTATGCCACTTGACCACTTAAAGAAGCAGTACGCAAAAATAGCCCTCTAATTGCATTGAATTACTGTTACTGGTCAATCTTTATTGATACCATCCGCCAGAATAGCGAACCATATATAGAATCACAATATCAAGGTATATTTTGTAACCATATATAAATATAACAAACATAAGCTCTTATGAGATAACTCATAAAATGAATCAAAAATATGAACTTACGCATAAGGTTTTCGTAGTAATCGAAGTCCGGGTCGTATAACAATCGCATGCCATCTTTTTGATTGTATCTGCTTAATCTACATGTCCTTGCGCGATCACTGTATACTGCTGACCTGTGACACATCTATATTTAAATTGATGATTTACAAGATGTACAACTAGCCTTAAATTAAACGAGAAAAAGTCTAACGATATGTCAATAGGACGCTAAGCTAAACCACTTAAAACAGATTTTTCTAATAAAGAAGAAGATTTTATATGACAAAATTGCAAGGTATTTATTATGTTGAATTTATTTGTATAGATAAGTATAAATAATAATTTATTAAGAAACATTTTTGAATATTTTTATATTTATTTAGTGTCATGTCGGTCTTAATACATTAGTGTCATGGGTAGAAACAAATATGAGTAACGTAATCGTTCATTGAACTTAGCTGTTATTATTAAAAGAACATTGAACATGGCGTTGACAACAATAATGTTTGTAAACACAGTCTCTGTAAATTTTAGATAGTAGTATCGTATTACATATTAATTGAATACTAATTACAATTTAATACAAATGAAATTTCATTTAATGACCAATAGACAAGCTTTACGATTCAAATCTAAATTATTTAAAACGATTCAAATCTAAATTATTTTTAAATAACTTAAATCATAGGAATATTATAGATTTGTGAAAAGTTTTATTGAAATAATTAATCCATGTAGTAGGTATTTATTTATAGAATTCTCTCGATTTGTTAATCTAAACTTGCTATTGCACTGTAAGACTTGCCTTGTTTATCTTCTGAAATATACTTTGAAAGTAGGACACGCATTACGATAAAAACATTTGCGTAAATACTCTATCGATTGGCTAAAAGAAATACACGAAATAGATATAGAAATATTATTTATATATATGAAATAATTTATATTAACAAAGAGGATTTGTAACTATGATCATCTTGTTTTCTACAAGATATATTTAATTAATAATTTAAAAAAATATAAAATATGTATACTAGTAAAACATTGTAATTTTAAATGTACAGTAAATAAGTAAACAAAAATGATAGAACACTATAAGTGGAATGCTTAATTGGATTGGAGTGACGGAGAAAGGATAGTTCCGTCTTTTTCATGTTTTAATTGGGGAACATGTCCAGGGTTCCGAATTTCCCTTCTCTAAAAAACAAGGACGTGTAATAATTTGTTAATTATTGCTTTTGAACCAAGCCCCAAATATATGGAAGGCCAAGGGCCCCGATGTTGTCTTAAACGGCAGTGAGGAATAAGGAAAATAATTTAAATACATGGCATGCCTCAGTGTTACTCAAACGATAGCTTCTTCACATTTTAAACGTGTACCTACTTCTTTCTTGGCATATCCTTACAAAAAAATCAAAGCTATATCTACATATTTACCTGCATTGAAAGCTTGTTTGTCTCAAGCATTCATCCAAGCACTCGCTTAAGGATCGTCCAGTGATTTCTGAGTGGAATTCTCCAGTTATTCTGCTGTTCCTATACCTCTGGAAGGCAGTATCGGGCCTCCTGCCCGGGGAGAACAGGTGTGACGTCACACTGTTATCCGGATACTCGGTCCCGCGAGCTGTCACCCGATGAGAGACTAATCATTGCGAGAGAAACCTTATTGTGGTTTTATTCTGTTAATCCGACCAACTTAGGTTATGTTATTTTAATTTTAGTCAGTCTATTTAAAACCTTCTAAGTATCTATTTGTTAAATTCATTTAAGGTGCAGTGCAAAATATTTACTTTAAATTAAGCTGTATTTATTATGCTTAGTTTTTGTAAATAAAATCTATTCTTAGTATATTTGCGTAGTTTGTATTTATTTATATTTCATTAGATAGCAATATAAGCTGCTGTGTACATTTATTTACTTGAGATTGTTTACAAAACAATGTTCCATATTATCTTGAGAGAATCTCAACTTACGATTATCTAAACAAACGAGATCGTAGAAGTGGTGTGTGGGCGATGCGCTCACAGTCACGTCGTCTTTTTGGGAAACCGAATCTTCTTCAGAAAGTACACATTGTCGTGTCATTGCGTCATGTTCGATTGATCGGCAGAAATATCTAATATATTGCAGATTAAACATAAGGTTATATTATGCTCTAGCAGTAATACCTCCCTCCCATCCAATAAGTACATATCTATTATTATTATTATCTTTTAAATTTTTCTAAAGATTTGATAGTAATCAAAATTCACTTCAGTGACTCAACAAAGCCAATGGAGCCAAAGGAGGCTCATCTCGCTAGAAACTTAGAAAATATTCCTCATATGTTTTTACAGATACATATATATGTAAATAAATAGGTAAGTATATGTAAGTAAATAAAAAAAGAAATAATTTAATTTATGTACATTGAATTATGTACATTAACATCATGTTGTATATATTGTATAGATGTAAAAATTGGAACACGCTCTATGTATATGAATCTATAGACATGTATAGCTTCAATCATTAAATATATTTTGGCTTCACTTACTTTTCAGCACGTACACACATAGATTGACATTCATCGAGAGTCATGTTTGAGAAGACATCGGCTTCGAAAGGTCCTCCGAGTCGCTTGTTTTCTTCTTTAATGAAAACAGCGAGGCCATCGCAGCGACGCTCCGCTATATAAATATTAATAAATTAAATTAAAAATAACTCATTCCTAACTAATCACACTAAACATATAGACTTCTTATTGGCTTCCATTAATCTTCTCCACATTTCAATAATTCCTGTAGAGCTTACCATTGAGACAAGTATTTTCTAAGTAATCAGCATTATGATCGTCTTCGAGTAACTCTGGATGGGTCCTTCTTGTAAACCTGCTGAGAGAGCAAGTTCTCAGTGCAGAATCATAAGTGGCTGATCTACAAACGAAGCTGAATTCACCCAAACACTTGTCCTCGCATTCTGTTCTATTTGCAACCATTATTTCTTTGAGATCTGATGGTGGAAGCTTCAGTCGCTTACGGGCATGCCGCTCAAAGACATATCGACGTGATGGACATTCACGTTCAGGACGATTTGCTATAAACAAATTTGAAATACCTATGTATTTTTTATTTTATACTGTAATGCTGATACTTTATATATACTAAAGAATGTTTTTACATACAACGTTCACATCTTTTTGTCATTAATTATACAATACGAACATATTTTCTTTAGTTACTTTTAAAAGAGTGACATATAATTGGCCATAGGTATATAATAATAATAGTATCTAGGTGTTGAAATTAAATCCTGCTAAGGTTATTTTTTATATATACGACAGTATAAAGTATAAACTTATTTTATTGAATAATAAAAGAAAAGTATTTTTATATATCAATTGTAAATATGTGACGTCGTAATATTGATATGAACAATAAGCATTGTTCGTGGGAGGTGTCGTGATAAGAATGATTAATGCAATTTTATAGAGCGATTACTTTAGCATACAAATTCTAATAAGACTTAAATACCTTAAGCACTTGATTATGAATTGGACATTTTAAAGTATCAAAATTTTTTTTAATGTATATCATGAATGATAAAGATGAATTATTTTAATATAATATCAATATAGGCCAACTGATATATTAAGATATAAAACATGCTCTCAAAAATAAGCGCATGTTTTAAATAAATTTATCCACAACAATGGAGGCCATTAAAATATAATTACAATATATCTTGAAAGGCAAGTTAGTTAATTATGCTAACAGATTACATAAAAAAATATACTTTCTAGTACACAATAAAGCTATTTTCATATTTTTATATAGTTATACGTATAAGTTTACATAATTATGGAAAATGTAATAAAATAAAAGAATAATTACACGTGAGACAGATTTCGTTAAAATGAACGCTATTTGGGACAATCATGAGCGTCCCTATGCCTTCAGGTGCAGCCTGCTCGCGTGTCAAATAACAGGTAGACTCCTCATATTCAGGTTCTGGGCTAAAAGCAGCGATGCGGGCCCCGGGTTGGAAATCAATAGAGTTGCAAGTCCTAACCAAACTGTTTCCAGAGCGATCGCGTAAACATAGGTCTTGGCATTTTTCAAGAACTCGAAATGGCGGTGCTGTTTCACGTATCTTGAATAAAAAAATAAAATTATCAAAATTCTAAATATTAACAGTACCTGTAGTATAATTACAGTATTAAATAAGCTTTGTGGCATATAGAGTATTGATTTTCATTATATACTTACTACATCATCATCGAATCCATGCAGCTGCTGATTCGGTAATCTTTCATACATTACACGTCCCATACCTTGGTTACAAGTTGTTTGAGCTGTAAACGTAAATGAAATAAGTAAAAATAAAAGCAATAACATGCAATTTCCTTATTATATCATTAATCCACATACCTTTTGCCATAGTGAGCATTGTGAGAGCAGTGAAGGCGTGCATGACGCTCGCCCCCCGGGGCTTCATCTTCTTGTTTCTAATCTTCGCGTCACCGACGTCGCATAAGGTCCTTGCAATATAAAATAAATTATATATGTATAAATATATATATATATATATATATATATATATATATATATATATATATATATATATATATATAAAATAAATTATATATGTATAAATATATAACATTTATTTATTTCAAATTGGAGTAAGTAACAAATACAAATTATAACGATAACAACTACATTACTATTAAACTGGGTCGCAGTTGTTAACGCCCGCCTCAAAATTAAGCACAAAAGACAATAATTTAAGGGAAAAAAGTGTGTGTGAGTGTGTGTGGGTATATGTATATATATGCGTTTATAATTGATTTATTTATCATTAGTATTATCGTCGTTTTTGATTTTGTATGACCAAAAGGTCCTCAGTCTGATTATTACTTAATTTTAGTAAGGAATTTGTTATTTTAGTTCTTCATTGGTACGTGGTATGCGGATATATGTATATAAGTTTGCATTTTTTGCAAGCATTTTTGTTGTTTTTTTTTTGTTGTGAGTGTAATGCTGTTAGCTCTATTGGCCTTGACAGTGCCACCGATTGGGAAGGGAAGAGGGTTCTCCGTCCCTGAGAAGTAGCAAGCACTATCGTGTCTGCTTGAGAGGAAACGTCGGCGTCCCCTGCGGGACTCGAGCCTCAGCTTGCGGCTGACGAGCGGGCTGGGGTATGTGCCCTGTTCGTAACAAACCAGCCGCGACCTGAAGACGCGACTGGAGACACTTAGACTAATCTACAGGAACCTAGCAGTCCCTAACCGTTGGGTCTGGCCACGCCAACGCGCGGTCGGGCCATCAAGTATGCGATGCATTTTTATTGATGTTGCTGTACAGTATGAGACAAACAATGAATAAATAATTGCCTAACAACAAAAAATAATATCTATACAAAGGACATTTACTGCACACGATCTTCTATTTAACCAACTCATTGGATATTTTAAGAGATATCCAGTCATATTAATGAAACGTAACACCTAAATACTTCTAGGTACACGTACATCTAGATCAGTATAATCTTTAACAAGATAAAAACATTATATTAAGGGTAACGAACCAATAATCTGAGATATATATCTTTATTTATCCGTAACACAAGTACATATACTATAATATATATGTATAGTATTATCAGTTTACAAACAAAACAAGCTATTTGCTTGGTTGGTATATTAACAATAATTGAGGCATCAGTAAAGACATAAACAAAATATTTGTTTTTAAAATGACTTAAACAAGGCATCATCTAATGTTGTAAATTATATTTCTGTTGGTACAAAATATGATACATAAGCACGATGCAAAATCATCGGTTGGCTGCATCATATGAATGTAGGGACAATCGGGAGCAAGGTTGAATAAATATTTTGCTTCATGTAACATCAAATATCTACAGTATCATATGTAGAGATCTATATGACTATATACGTTTTTTTTATGTAAAACTACCGGTACTATAATGAACGAATAAACGACTGCTGAAACACTTCAAATTAGTAATATTTACATACCAGGTCGACGTTTATTTGAATATTTGGTTGTGACTTAGTTTACATAGAACGAAAAAGAGAATTTTATATATCATTTTCATGAAATTAAGATAATATTTATTACAAATTAACTTTTTAATTAATATTTTTCCTAATTGTAAAAATAATATAGCTCTATGGCCAGGCAAAATTAGCACCTACATAATATGTTACTATAATTAAGCTACGGTACATGATATTGCTAAATAACGGGATTCAAACCGCACATCAATATTATCAGTCATATCTCAATGAAAATAATGACTGCTGTTGTATTTGCTCTTTATTTGCCATTAAATATTGATGTATCATGTTTCCAACAAAGGACTGCTGATTAAGGTGTTTAAACCGAATAGAAAATATACATTATAGATACTGTTAGGTTTTTGTTACATATTGTTACAAATTGGTTATTACAATTAATTTAAAACGGGGAAAGCTTTAAAATAAGCTTAAATTGTTGTCAATTGCAACTATTCATAACGTTATATGTTATATAGTATCATAATATGACATTATCATTGAATATTTATTTAAATATACGAATTTATAGGCATCATAATAGCTTTGAAAGTGCAAGCTACCTACATACGTTTAATATAACACAACAAAGAAATTTTACAGGAGAACCAAAATAATCCTTGAATACACACTTTAAATGAAATGAACATTTTATATGAAAATCGCTGGCGGTAGTTTCGTATAATTATTGTATCACGTGACTAACGAGTGCCACCACTCGAGCTCGAACTAATACAAACTTTTCGATACGTCAAGTTCCTAAAAATGTGTTTTTGAAGACAGTTTTATGCACGTAATAATAATGCACATGCACGTAATAATAATGCACATAATCTTTATCCTTAATCTGCATTTTTAATTTTAATTTTGTAAACATCGCAAGATTTTAAAGTTTATTCTATTTATTATTTCTACAACTGAAGCGGTGACCATCAACTAAAACTGCTCCAAAATATGCAGTAGAGGTAACGATTTCTCTTTATTAATAATAACAATATTATGTTGCCAGCTTACAAAATAACTAGAAATCATGGATAAATAATAATAATAACCTATTAATAATGCAATGCAATTTATTTTCCCTCAATATTTACTTTAATAAATATTAAAGATCGTACATACGTTAAATATACAACAGTACAACGTAAAACTAAGATGATTCACGAGTGTTTTAAATAACAATAAAGTTAACATTAAATAAAAATGAAATCTACATGACAAAGGCGTGAAGGACTGTACAAAAATTTTGGCGTTTCCAAAAATTGTGCCGATGGAAAGCGGATGTCTATTTCCTGTGCTTTGTGGCCGACCGATGTCCTCGTCAGAGTGATCTGGCTAATGGCGTAGCCTAAATTTTAAACAGTTATCTGTACCATCGCTGTCTAGGTAAATATTTCCTATATATTTTTGACCATTAATGACATTCATATATATAGATACGATTTCTGTATATGTGTATATGTATGTAAGATATCAAAAACATGCTTTATAATGTGTTCTTATAAAAAACTTTTTAAGAAGCTTTTCTTTTACTCATATCTTGTTGTATGTTAATATACGTAATTAAGAAAATACGGAATGATTTTAACTTTCTATACTCTTTACTAAAAACTAAATTTATATTTTTCATTTTTTAAGCATTACTCTAATTCACATTGCAGGGCAAAATAGTTTTATTTTACTAAAATACTATTGATATTGAAACCATTTAATATGTTATCCTTTATAGATGAAAAAAATATTTAACTAAGTACCTACTTGAAACCAAAGGTGGTATTTGAATAGCATTTCCTTTATGCGGAAACCAATTCATCTAGTACTTAACGGGACTCTTTCATGACCAATCACGCACAACGATAGTGTGAAAACTGTTGACCTATTGTAAAAATGGGATTGGCTAGGATGGGCTCGTGGGAAAGTGTACTGTTATCCCTATCCTTTCGCAATAGAATAAAAGTAACTGTATTTAATTAGCTTTCAAAAACGAAAAGCTTTATTATATATAGCCTATTTCTCATGTACAATCTGTTAACTGCTAATAGTTTTGTAATAAGCTGTTTTGTATTGTTCGCTCGATTTGCTCGAATACACGTATATTGATTTGAATAAGTAGATTTGTAGTGACTTAAAGATGAAATACAGATGTAATATGTAATACTTTTCTTTTTTTATTAAAAATATATTTATAATTGTAAAGCAGGGAAGGCAGGGAAAACCTAATGTCAAGACACTTCGTTGTCCGCTTTCTGTATGAATTCGAGGCATTGTGTGTTGAATGGCGGAAGTTTGTTTAGCAGAACGGGGACATTCATTATTTTTATTTAGTAGGGACCAAACACATAACGAAATCAAGTGGTCAAGATTTTGTATATTCAACCGGACAATATTAGTTTACGAATACCTTTATTGTATTAATATAACACAGATATATATTAATTACCAAAGACGATATAATATTTTTGTATTCGATTGAAATATTAAATTTAGAATGTGTAAAATAGAGTATGATATGTTTAAATACAAATATAAAACGTTATTGTACTAAAATAAAAAATATCAGTCAAGTGCAAGTATGATTGTAGGTATTCTGCTGAGAAAAACCCTACTTATAAAAATTTACAAACTTAAATATTGGTTTCTTTTTGTGTTAAACTTATAAATGAATAATTTTGAGACTTTATCCTTTATATGTACTATAAGTTGTCACTTTTCGTCAAATTTCGTAAGTCTAGTCAACGAAGTACAACTAATAAGAATCGACAAGCTTAAATTTGCGGTACTATGCACTCATTTTGCATGAAATGAACTACAGTTAAAGTTTGTAATGATCTTTTTCTGGGATATATCTGAAAATCTGAAAATGTATAGACATTTCCAAATTTTAGTGCTTTTCCTTGGTCGGTACGATAAATTCTAACTTGTTACCAACTTATTCACCGGGAAGTACCCTGTAGGTTTTGATAACACGGCGATTTCTATACAGAATGCAAAAAAAGTTAAGCATAAACGCTAATATTTTTTGATTAGACTGACTTGACTTAGAAGTTTGATTTTTTCTGTAATATAAGGGTACCGTTTTTTTCTTTTTGAAGTAAGAAAACCTAAAAAGAAGTAAAATTACATTTACATTTACAGTAGTTTATTTAGTAGTTGCGTGATTTAGAAGAAGGGAATACATAGAGAAATATATACCTATATGTCAGATATATGTTATTTATTATTTACAAAAAGTAACATCAATAAAGGGATATGGAATAATTGACGATGAGTATAATGTGATGTATAAGTGTATGGTGAACTCACTTTGGATAAATTAATCTTCTTGAATTCAGTCTGTCGAGGTAGCAAACCAATAATTATATATTTATATTTAATAAATGCTTCAACAAATCATAAATTAAAAATTAAATTACTATTAACGAATATATACTTAAATAACATATAATATTATTTAAAAAAATTAACGATAGCAAAAAATATATAATCTGTTTTGTATTTCCTTCAAATAAACTATTTGCAGTGTAAGTGCATTTGTTTTAGTTGCATAATAAATGCTGGTTGATAATACGTAGTATATAAATATATAATCGTAGTATATAACGTATACGTAGTATATAAAAATATAAGATCGCAGTTTTCAGTCTAAATCAATGGCAATTATCAATTAATACTATCGATTATATGATTAAATAGCCAATGTGAAACGATAATAGAAGCTTGTGTAAGAGACAATTCGTAATTTTTTTTTATGGGTAAACTTACTGAGCTACAAAATGAGCACTAGGAGAGTATCGGTCTATCAACTAATTGATACTAAATTTATACTAGTTACTTTGTATTGATCGCACTGACGAAACTATTAAACATAGAAAGTTAAAATTTAACAAGTAGGTTCCTTAGAGGCTAGGAAAGTACAAAGAGGGGATTTACTTAAAATCTTACGGGAACAAGAAATAGAGACTTGAAATTGTAAGCATCAATAAGTTAACGCAAACGAAGTGGTGCGCGCCTATTTTATAGAAGCTAGTAAGATAAATATATGTGGTCCGCTTGTAAAATAGTAATAGCAGGATAAAAAATTAAGTTAAATTATCTCTGCTGTAATATGATTAAAAATGAATAATATATTTTTTGTTTAATACCTATATATATTATATATACGCTAGCTCGGCCAGCAACTTTATCTACGTGGGAAAAAAAAATTAAACAAGATTCAATTGAATAAAATAGTTATTTTGTAGAAATTTTGTCGGCCAGAGTGTTAAATTGATATAACTTTTTAATTTATGAACCGATTGAACTAAAACAAACTCCAAATATTAAGTCAAGTTTGTAATGCAAAATGCATTACAAACTTGACTTAACTGATTAAATTGCGTTTAAATCAGTTAAGTCGTTGATATTACATTGATAAATGTCCCCAATAATAGATGTTCTTAATATATCTTCTATGTACAGACAGCGACTTCTTTTTTGCGATTTTTGACATTTTTATTATATGCAAGATTTTTTTTGTGACGAGCGCGGAGAAGCATAAGGTTTTTATAGGATAAAAAAAAACCTTAGCTACAGTCATAATCACTGTCACAATATGCAGGCTCGACTAAAGATTTGATATATAATCATTTTTTAATATAATCCAAAACCGTTACATTTACTAAGGTTAATTAAATAAGTTTAAGCTAATGATTTTTTTATACTTTGAAGTATTTATTGGCATATTTTAAATAAAAGAAATATTTCTTTAATAGGGAAGAAAAATAGTTAGATTTAACATAGATTTATAATATCTAAATCTATGGTTTTAAGAATATACTTTTGAGAGAAGTTAAAAGTTTATTCATAGCACTTAATATTTATACATAAGATACTTACCACATAGTAAGATTAAGATTAAAAACGTGTATAGGGTATTACAGAATAGGTATGTGGGTTCAAAACCTTTTAAATATTAAAAATAAATAATGAAAATGAACATTTTACCGTCAAAATAACGTAATATCAAAATAAAAAGCCGAATATTCAAAACGTTATACACATTTAACTAAATTTGTTACATAAATCGAAAAAATTATTTTAAAGTAACTTTATTTCATTCTGATTCATATTAATATCTATTAATGTTTCTTCAGAGTTAATAAACAAATACATAATGAATTCCCTTACCGAGCAATATAAAATAAAGTTTAAAAATCTGCATCTGTTATAGAAAATCAAAATTTTATTTGAATATAATGATGTTTAAATTTTATACTTTAAGACCATCATGGCCATTAGGACAGCGGAAACAGTGTGATTGTAGGTTCAATTTGTACTTGGGGCAATTAAATTGTTTTCATTTCTATACTCCCTACACTAAGTATGATGTGTACATTAAATTAATGTGTACATTAAATAACATTAGATTATTACTGTGTCATAGCTGCTTACACTGCTTTGTGGATATGAAGCTGTTTAATTAATCAAATTTCAATCAAGCAGTATTAAGCATTATTAAGCACCACTACTAACTGTATCGATATTTTATTGATTTACTAAAGGAAACTATTTCAAAACCATGTATATTGTATATTTATGAAATTATATTCTAAGCTACTACTACTACTCACTTAAGCTTTTCTAAAAAGGCGCTTACAACTCGTAGCGTTACGTAGCACTTTGCAACACAGTGTCCAAATAAAACAGTCCACTCAAGTACTAGAGCCTGCGGGCGCACTACTGGACAGCCAAAACTAAATTGTGGATATTTCTACACCATAATTCAGTTAAATTACATCAAGGGGGGGACTGACAATGGGAGAACAGTACCAGCGAATCACACCAACGTCATGGTTGGCTAATTTCCCATAGATATGCTGACACCGGTGACCGAACTGAAATCATCATACATGATGGATACTAACTACGCTAACAGTTCAATGCATTAGGGGCCGACACTATACATAAGTCAACTTAACTAACTAAAAAAACTAAACTAACTTACATACTTTTCTGGTCGTCTCTATAAGATAATTATAAACATTTAGACAATTATAAATTTATGATAAGGAATACCCTTATTGTAAATTTATAATTGTCTAAAAATCTATATGGCGATTCATTGTTAATGTATTCACTACTAAGTTATTAAAATTTAATACCACAATATCATCTAATTTCATGTTCGCATTTTGTTTTGTATGTAATAAAATTTAAATTGTAGATTAATATTTATAATATTTTAATAAAAGTAAGGAACAAATATTTAAACATAAATTCAGTGACCCCAAACCGCGCGCTTTTCCGGAAGCAGGACACAAAGGCGTAGCGTCGCGCTCTTTCAATATGGCGGTGTACCAGCCGCGTTCCCGCCAAATGCACCCACAGATTATAATCATATTAATTACATGATCGTATTGTTTTTACCATGACCTTCAGTGCGGTCATATACGATTATAACAAAGATCTATAATGTTGATCACAGGTAGGTCTGTCGGTTCACAGATTTTATTAAATGACAACGTAAATGTTATTTAAATACACATGGGATCAAAGATCTCTAGGTTGAAAATTAACAACAACAACATATGCACAATTTTTTATTGAGCCAGTTAAGCAAATTCCATGTTAAAAATTATATACCTCAAATTTATATTTATATTATATTGCAAATTGTACAAATTGTTCTAGTTCGATTACTAGTTAATTATTATTTTTTAAACTTTACCTTTTAAATATTAAAAATAAATAATGAAAATGAAAATTTTACCGTCAAAACCGAATATTCAAAAAGTTATACACATTTAACTAAATTTGTTACATAAATCGAAAAATTTACTTTTAAGTAACTTTTCAAATTGGTAACCCATACAAATTAGGTACCCTTAATAACAATTTAATATGACATTAACTTAAATAAATATTATCGGTTTTTGTTCTTATCAAAACAGGTTGACTGATCACTTAAGGAACAATAGCTATGATTTTTTTCTATTTCATCAAAAAAATTTCGGCCACCCTTGAACAATTGTGAATAGCTCCTTGAATCTTGTATGTGGATATTATATATACAATAAAGAGTGAAATATTATTGATGCAGAGTAATTTTGCGTTAAATTAGTCTTAAGCTATCCTCAAGAATTTTTTTTTTTAGTTACGCTTCTGATTTCTAAAAATACATTAACTTTTCAAATCAATCAATATATTTAAAAAAAACGCATATGATATAAACAATTTAAAATTTCATTGGTACGTAAATATTCCTCAAGAAACAAATGTTAAAAAAACGCTGTTTATGCAGTGTTTATTACTAGGCAGAGTGATTCACGAGTTCTTAAGATAGAAATTCCTCGATGTTAATATATATTCTTACAAACTTTTGATAGTCTCATATCGATTTATAATATTATTGGACCGTAAAAAATGGCAACAGGAGCACAATTCAGCTAACTTAATAAACGTACGTACGCTAGTACTACAGATTTTGCACGGTGCGTCGCTTAAAATTATACATGTCTTATCTACATCGTAGAATTGACGATTTCACCGAGCATATTGACATGGTCATATTTCATGATACGCTCAATTATCTACTGTTCAGATCATGATGTATATATTGACCAGATCAATGATAACATATCGTTTTACGATATAATAATCAAGTAAACGTGCGACAATTTCATGAAATTGTCGATCTTATTTGACCAAATCGTAACACACGAGTAAATTACATTATCTATCGATAGAGGCTGTAGAAGCGAGTTTCTTGCATGTCAACATAGTAGCCGTAAGTAATAAAGATAAAACTCTTATAACTTTTTGTCGAATGAGGAAGATTTTTTTGTTTATTTGAAGTTAAAATGGTGAGCTAACAAAAATATTACGAATCTATTTCAAGTAAAAGTCATCTACCAACACCAAATAATGTCAAATGGTTTTGCTAGAGCAATCATAATAGTTAATAATTTATAATTATTCCATAAATTAATTTTATTAGAATAATATTTTAATAACCAAAGCATCTGTTAAATAAAAAAAGGCTAACAAACCTAAATTTATCAGTTAACATTACTTCAAACGGAATAAACTAGGCTTTAATTTGGCTTATAATTAATTTTGATAAAAAAACTTTATATATCATGAGTTTGTACACAGCATATACTAGCGACCGTTTTTATCGACCGACTCGTTATTATTATATACTAGCGACCCGCACGCGGCTTCGCCTGCTTATGCTAGCTAGATCGCGTTCGTTTTAAAATGTTATACCTACATCATAATGTAATTGTTCGATTTATTTTTGTATCTTTTTTGAATCACCTTACTACCTACCTACATTAGTACCTATATGTTTACTGCGTGTATATATTAACATAAAGTCTGTAAGGAGATTATGTTCTACCTTTTCTAACATAGCGTAAAAAACACAATATCCACTTCCCACAATTGAATTATTTATTTTTTTATTTATTGGAATTTAAAGAATGAAATTGAACTATTTTAACATTTCTCGTCCTTTGGCGTTCTTTATTCTAGTCCTGACAATTTTACTACTACTATGAACTGAAATCATCATACATGATGGATACTAACTACGCTAACAGTTCAATGCATTAGGGGCCGACACTATACATAAGTCAACTTAACTAACTAAAAAAACTAAACTAACTTACATACTTTTCTGGTCGTCTCTATAAGACAATTATAAACATCTAGATAATTATAAATTTATGATAAGGAACACCCTTATCGTAAATTTATAATTATCTAGGAATTTATATGACGATTCATTGTTAATGTATTCACTACTAAGTTATTAAAATTTAATACCACAATAACATCTAATTTCATGTTCGCATTTTGTTTTCTATGTAATAAAATTTTAATTGTAGATTAATATTTATTTTATTTTAATAAAAGTAAGGAACAAATATTTAAACATAAATTCAGTGACCCCAAACCGCGCGCTTTTCCGGAAGCAGGACACAAAGGCGTAGCGTCGCGCTCTTTCATATGGCGGTGTACCAGCCGCGTTCCCGCCAAATGCACCCACAGATTATAATCATATTAATTACATGATCGTATTGTTTTTACCATGACCTTCAGTGCGGTCATATACGATTATAACAAAGATCTATAATGTTGATCACAGGTAGGTCTGTCGGTTCACAGATTTTATTAAATGACAACGTAAATGTTATTTAAATACACATGGGATCAAAGGTCTCAAGGTTGAAAACACTCAACAACAACATATGCACAATTTTTTATTGAGCCAGTTAAGCAAATTCCATGTTAAAAATTATATACCTCAAATTTATATTTATATTATATTGCAAATTGTACAAATTGTTCTAGTTCGATTACTGGTTAATTATTATTTTTTAAACTTTACCTTTTTAATATTAAAAATAAATAATGAAAATGAAAATTTTACCGTCAAAATAACGTTATATCAAAATAAAAAACCGAATATTCAAAAAGTTATACACATTTAACTAAATTTGTTACATAAATCGAAAAATTTACTTTTAAGTAACTTTTCAAATTGGTAACCCATACAAATTAGGTACCCTTAAATAAATATTATCGGTTTTTGTGCTTATCAAAACAGGTTGACTGATCACTTAAGGAACAATAGCTATGATTTTTTTCTATTTCATCAAAAAAATTTCGGCCACCCTTGAACAATTGTGAATAGCTCCTTGAATCTTGTATGTATATGGATATTATATATACAATAAAGAGTGAAATATTATTGATTCAGAGTAATTTTGCGTTAAATTAGTCTTAAGCTATCCTCAAGAACTTTTTTTTTTATTTACGCTTCTGATTTCTAAAAATACATTAACTTTTCAAATCAATCAATATATTAAAAAAAACGCATATGATATAAACAATTTAAAATTTCATTGGTACGTAAATATTCCTCAAGAAACAAATGTTAAAAAAACGCTGTTTATGCAGTGTTTATTACTAGGCAGAGTGATTCACGAGTTCTTAAGATAGAAATTCCTCGATGTTAATATATATTCTTACAAACTTTTGATAGTCTCATATCGATTTATAATATTATTGGACCGTAAAAAATGTCAAAAGGAGCACAATTCAGCTAACTTAATAAACGTACGTACGCTAGTACTACAGGCTTTGCACGGTGCGTCGCTTAAAATTATACATGTCTTATCTACATCGTAGAATTGACGATTTCACCAACATATTGACATGGTCATATTTCATGATACGCTCAATTATCTGCTGTTCAGATCATGATGTATATATTGACCAGATCAATGATAACATATCGTTTTACGATATAATAATCAAGTAAACGTGCGACAATTTCATGAAATTGTCGATCTTATTTGACCAAATCGTAACACGCGAGTAAATTACATTATCTATCGATAGAGGCTGTAGAAGCGCCTTTCTTGCACGTCAACATGGCAGCCGTAAGTAATAAATATAAAACTGTTATAATTTTTTTGTCAAATGAGGAAGATTTTATTGTTTTTTCGAAGTTAAAATGGTGAGCTAACCAAAATACTACGATTCTATTTCAAGTAAAAGTCATCTTACACCAAATAATGTCAAATGGTTTTGGTAGAGCATACATAATAATAAGTTATTTATAATTATTCCATAAATTAGTTTTATTAGAATAATATTTTAATAGTTAAAGCATTTGTAAAATAAAAAAAAGGCTAACATAACCTAAATTTATCAGTTAACACTACTTAAAACGGAATAAACTAGACTCTTTAATTTGGCTTATAATTAATTTTGATAAAAAAAACTTTATATATCATAAATTTGTACACAGCATATTATCGTTTTTATTATATACTAGCGACCCGCACGCGGTTTCGCCTTCTTATGCTAGCTAGATCGCGTTCGTTTTAAAATGTTATACCTACATCATAATGTAATTCTTCGATTTTTTTTTTGTGTCCTTTTGAATCACCTTTTCTATTTGTAAAAATCCTGATTAATGTACCTATATGTTTACTGCGTGTATATAATTAACATACAGTCTGTAAGGAGATTATGTTCTACCTTTTCTATCATAGCATAAAAAACACAATATCCACTTCCCACAATTGAACTATTTATTTTTTATTTATTGGAATTTAAAGAATGAAATTGAACTATTTTAAACATTTCTCGTCCTTTGGCGTTCTTTATTCTAGTCCTGACAATTTTACTACTACTATCTTCTATTTTTAACATAATACTAAACATACAATATTATACTAAAATAACGTTATTTGAACGTAAATAATTATCATATTTTGTCATATGAGCATTATTATTCGGCAAAATCAATTATATAATTTAGCTTTTTAATTACTTTACCTGCCAATAGATGACAGTCTATCAAAATACTACTAAAATGCCTTCTGATCGCTAAATGTCACTATAATAATAATAATAATAAAATACATACACTGTACGAGACGAAAAATGTTACACTCAGCGAATTTTTGGATACTTTAAAACAAAAGCCGCTTACGTCGATATAAACAGACAACATTGAGAAAGTCACAAAATAAATTATTCCATACAAATGAAAAATTATTCTACCGCAATTTGACTCAAGCACCCAGTAATAATAATAAACAGGCTAATAGCCACCAAACCATTGAGACTCGTAATTATAAAAAAACATATAATACATGATACCCAAATAGATCTGTGCAGACATTGTCATTGTGCTAGCGAAACCGTTCAGCACATCACCGGAGCTTGTAAATCAATAAGACAAACAGATTACAATCATCGACACGATCAAGTAGCATCCATTATACACCAATACTTAGCAAAAAAATTAAATGTAATCAGTGAAACTATGCCATATTACAAATGCAAACTGAGGTTTGTTATAGCTGTAATAGATTCAAAAGATTTTAAACTTTATTGAGATAGAACAATTATTACTGACAGAACAATCCATCACAACAGACCTGATATAACCTTACACGACAAAAACATAAATTAGTTTTCTTAATTGATGTGGGAATACCCAATACATATAACCTCTCTGCAACATATTCAGACAAAATCACTAAATACACAGATCTTTCCATAGAACTTAAAGCACAATGGCAAGTCAACACCGTGAGAACCATTCCAATAATACTTTTTTCCACAGGAGTCATACCGACCACCTTACACTCTAGTCTCCAACAACTCAACATTCACCCACTCCTTTATCGTCAGTTACAAAAAGCAGTTATTCTAAACACTTGTCGCATTGTTAGGAAATTTTTAACATTACAATAAAATTATCCTCAGAACTTCCTAAATGTTTGAGTAAAAGTCCGCTTTTGGGAATAAGTCCCCAGCAATGGAAGAGTAAAGAAATTCAAAAATAAATAATAATAATAATGACTCTTAATAAAGAGTAGAGTATATCCAGAAAACATACAAAAAATAAATATAAAAAAAATTAAAAAGTATATGTACAACAGGCGGCCTTATTGCTCAAATAGCAATCTCTGCCAGGCAACCTTAGGGCAAAATAAATAGCAAATAAGATAAGATAGGGTTAGGGTGAAATATCTAATAATTGATAGTATAATTAACAAATATTCATACTTATGTACATACATACATACGTACATACACACATACGTACATACATACATACAAATATAAATGAATAAATAAATAATAATTGTAAAATAATAAAATAGTAAATAATAAATCATCTCTATAATAATTGTAAATCAAATGATTTTACTACTTGATTGATCAAATTAACTTGATCAAATGATTGAACTATTACTGTAACATCTAGCTAGACTGTGGAAATAATTTCGAAATGTTTTTATTATAAAATTAATATAAAAAACTTATACTGTTATGTATACTGTTGCTGCCACTAGTGAGAATGGAATAAAACTACCTTTACTCGCAAGTTATCGACATAATTCAACCGTGTCTGTTTTTATTTTTCGTTCGAGGTTTGTGTTGCACATCAGGATAAGTACTATCCTATGTATATTGTTTAAGGCTATGAACTATTAATATGCCAAGTCTAACTCACTACTTTTTAATAATTTAATTATATTACTTTTTCATTTATTTTCCGGGAACAAAATGGAATATCGGGATAAAAACTATAATTTATGCGGGTCGGGACTATGATTACGTTTTTAGTTTTTTGCGTGATTCTAGCATATATATTTTAATCAACCCAATACATATATTTTTTATATCTTTAATGTACAGAATTGACTTTTCTATCCTTTTATCATATATATAGATGTAGACTGGCTGCACCCGCAGCTTCGTCCATGTAGAAATGTATATTTGAAGTTTCAACAACTTCAATAAAACCGTTATTTTATATTGTCGTACAAAATACTTTAATTTATATTATTATGTTTTTTATTTATAAACTAAATTAAAATAAAACAAATTCTAAAAATTAACTGAAGTTTACCATATTACAGCATTTGAAACGGTTAAGCCGTTCCTGAGATTAGCGTACACAAGCGCACAGACAAACAGTTTTGGGTCCTATTATATTTATAAATGCCCCCAATAATAATTTGTATACATATAGGTTCATGTACAGACATTTTTAATATATGTATCGATTTGATGATAATATGAAATCGTCAATTTTACGATGTGGGCAAGACATAAACCCTCTTGTCCAACTGTCCAGCTTAAAATATTTTTAAAGTGTCCACACAAATTCAATTATCAATTATTATAATTATAAATATATTTGTATATGTTTGTTGAATATATATTTTTTGCAGTGTATGTATGTATGTTTTGTATATAATTGTATAATATATATTTAACATATTTTATTATTGAATTCATTTATTTTATATTGTAAAATATATGTAAAATATGCCTTATTCGCCTATTCCTGTATCAACTAGTCCTGCATTTGCCAAAGGTTGTCTGTAAGAGATTGCTTGTAGCAGTAAGACCAACTTTGCATATATACTTTATATCTATCTGTTTCATTCTTACGTTTTTTGTGTGTGTGTTTTTTTATGTGTGTGCAATAAATGATAATTAAATAAATAAAATAAAATAAATAAGAATAGAAAAATACCAATTTAAACCATAGCTTGAAGAACGCATGGCTTAGTGGTCTGAGTTATTGGACGGTTTCAATGAGACGCGCGTACAAATCCCGCTGCGTTTAATTTTTTATATGATTCCTTTAAGTATTTAATCGTATATACATTTAGAGTATATGAGTACCATTACCACCAGTACCAAGATCGTGAGTACCTTTTAAGCTTGAATCTTGATCAATAAATCACATGATGCTCTTTATCACGCAATTTAACATTGGGGTCACAATTATCGAAACAAACAACTGTTTATCGGACATGGATGCTTATATTAGATAATCAATCCTAAAAATTATAAATTGATAAAATATAGATTTATCATATACACATTTTTAATAACAACTGATTGAACAGTATTATGTATGTCAAGACTGAATTATATAGACAACATTACACAGTTAGGTTGTATCATGTATCTAACTAAACGTGATGACATTAAATGCTTAGATAAACTGTTAATTTAACTTTTGTCTTTAATCAATTTCAGGTGTGGTTCAATGTAGAAGAAACATGAATAAAAATGTAATAAAGACGGAACGTGGGAATGAGCTGAATATAGTTTATTTAATAATAACTTTTATTTTGGGTCGGTCCTACCTGTGTATTGTATTGTTAGGTAGGTTAGGCGCCCTTACAATTCCAAGTAAAGTGTAGTACAACAAAACCGCGCTTACTTTTATTTGTTTATTCAAATATTCATATTTTAATTTCTCGTTTTTTGTGATTCTGTAGCCAAATCGCAAAAACTAGAATTCTTATAGATTCGTCATATCTGTTAGTCTGTCCATACATATGTCACAGCCACTTTATTCCGAAACTATTAGGATCACACACTTAAAACTTGGTAGTTTAGGTTAGGTTACGTCATAAACTGATTAATATATTGTATTCTCTTAACCAGTTTATAATTTAAATACAAAATAAAAATAAAGACTTTAAGATTGCTTAAAATAAGCGGAACAAAATACTCCAAATCAATAAATACAAAGATAGATAGGCTTCTAAAGTAGTAAAATATGATGTTCCCTTTTGAAATAAGATAATTAAAAATGGTATTGTATTATAATATTTAAAATAATGATGATTAACCGATTATAAATCTTAAAATTCTACTTATATACTCGTATATTGAAGAAAAGCTTAAGTATTTCATTACTATTTGGAATTGTATTGGACTTGTATGTAAGCGTATTAAATAAATTTAAGACCTAAATAAAATTAGTAAAATATTTTTATCTTTTGTATTAAAAAGTACATTAATTTCCATTGTTTTATTTTTTACACAAATTTCAAGTATAAGTACAGTAAAAGCATCGTCGTACAAAATGAATCATCATTTTTATCATATAATAGACGGCTTTCTATTAATGAAGTCCATAACAGATATTATTATTATAACTTGATCACATGTAGCACACATGTTCAGTTATCAACAAGCGTCATATCATGTTATTATTTAAAATAACTCTGGCAAACATGTATTCTTATATATAATTAAAATATTTTATTTATTTAGTTGCATATTATAGATAGCACTCGAATTATGCATTTGTTGAGTAATTCTGTATTTGTATTATGGTTATCATTGATGTCCCCATGGGTCATGATACTGTAGCTACCTATACTAGGTTTCCAGACACCCAGTAGTATCTAAATTTATGTATTTGCTTTTCTACTTTTTCTATACGAGACAATCAATACAAAAAAAAAATAACCAAGACAAGAACTAAGTATAATTGTTTTATTATAATGTAACTATTATACATAACTATACAGTCTAACATTTTGTGTTTCTTAACTAAATTCTTAGTAATTGTGTACATAATTAAAGTGATTTATTACACTGTTAGTTAGTTAGTTAGTTTTTTGATGAACGAGTGTTAGTGTAGTTAGTGTTTAGTTTCAACATAAAACATTAAGTGAAAATAAATTTTCAAGTAAGTGAGTGAGTAGAGTATAAATGCATATAGTTGATAGTGTCTGATTGTAAACTCAATGGTTATGGGTTCGATACCTGTTCGAGAAAATAATTTGCTGTGATTTCCCCGCTCTAGTAAGCCAAAGATTGAGTAGTTGAATTCCATAACTCAACACGCAATGTCACGAATTCTGTTCTGTTCTACGGTAATGGCGGTTCGAGCGTGCCAGTTGAGCATAATTCACTTCGCCAATGTCGCGTTTATGGAGAATACATGTCGCGAATTCGTGCGGGGAATGTTATATGCGGAATACACAGATTCAAACAACAACTTTTTTTCTGGCAAGAATATATTTTATATATCGATAATAACATACTCTTATAATATGCCCTACATATTTTAAAAGTGCATGCGGTTTACATAAAAATATTCTTAGCGCATTGAGTCCTTTGCCTTGTTCATGGCCTTCACAGCAAGCACGCGGTGATAACGTGAAAAACATTATTTTAAAATACTATTATCATAATTACTTTGCTTACTTTACATAAACATGTAATAAAAATGGATTTAATCGTCACATTTGCTGTTAATAAAATTGCATACGTATATATATATCATATTTGTATTTCATTCAAGTTCTATTTTGGTGGATTTCATAAAATTAATACATTATTCCTATTATTCAAAAATATCGGTCAACTGCGAGGGATACTCGCACACGTTCCGTACCAAATTCATAATTCAAGGTCAACGAATTTATATATTATTATAATAATATATTACTTTGGTGCTTTTTAATCACATACTTATAAATTTCTAATTTTAACATATTGCCAAATTTCATAACTCAATGTCAATTGAACTCAATTTCAATGGGAGGTTTTGATTACGCGGCAACTGAATTTCATACAAATGCAGATCTTTTTATTGCATGGACTTAGAAGTTTGATTTTTTCTGAGCTTCAGGGGACTATATACCGACCTGGGTATTTAATATTAATTTCAGCTCGATGCCTCCACGTGATTTTGAGCATATTAGCTTGAGCACAGATATATCGTAAAAAAAACATTTTAAACTTATATGTGTAGTTAATTTCATACAAAATGAGTGCATATAACCGCATACTTAAGTTTTTTAACTTTTATAAGTTGTACTTTGATGACCTAAACCACGACTTATGAAATTTGACCAGTAATGAGTAATAACAATATAAATAAAGGGAAAGATCTGAAAAATCATAATTTAGAATTTTAATACAGAAATAAATTATTATAACTACTATAACAATCTGTAACTTCATTTCATATAGAATTTGTGCATACAGTCGTATGGTAAATTTAAGCAAAAGGTTGGAGTAATTTTGTCAAGTTTCATAGACTTATAATCATGACGTTGGTAGTAGATACAGAATCAACTATGCGCTAATACTACTCCAACTTGATTGATATTTAGTTCCTTTAGATTGATTTATTTAAAATAACAGTGTTCGGCAGCACCAATTCTCTCCTGATCTGATAAAATATAGGAAAAAAGAAAGCAGCAAATTCTGAGAGCAATCTAAAATAGCATTTATTTCAATAGATTAACTGTTAATAATAAATATACCTTATTTATTATGTAAACTATTTTTAGTTAGTTTATACCTTGATTTGTTTGTAAAAGGTTGTAAATTATTTCAAACCATAAAGGATACAAGGATAAAACACCAAATACGACAGAATAGTGCCATTGAAGATTTATATATTATATAAAAACCGGTCTAGTGCGAATCAGAGTCGCATAACGAGGATTCCGTACCAACTACCAATGTCAGTCTATAGTGCGTACAATGACTGTAAGGTAGCGGGAACGAGAACTACAACTTAATTTCTCGATTTATGTCTGTCTTTATACTTGAAATAAAATTTATATGTTAGTTTGTTATGGTGGTTTGTGATGGGTTTTTCTGTTATATAGCAATAAATTTGCGAAAATTGCATTATTTAATTTTTATGCATTATTTACTATTTAAGCAGGACAGATACATATTTATTACTAACGACCCGCTCGCGTATTTTTCCTTGATCGTATTCGTTTTAAAATTTTATACCAATATCACAATGCAATTCTTCTATTTTCTCGCCGTCTTTTTCGAATCACTATTATTAAAAATCAATGTACCCGTATATTTCCGTACCTCAAAAGAAAAAAACAGAACCCTTATAGGATCACTCTGTTGTCCGTCTGTCTGTATGTCTGTTTGTCTGTCAAGACCATTTTCTCCAAATTACGTGGAAGAATCAAGCTGAAATTGATATCAAATATCCAAATCGATAACCTCTTGGGGCACAGTAAATATAAAACTTCTAAGTCAAAGCAATCAAAGGATATGAACGTTTATGCCTAATTTTTTTGCATTTTGTATGAAAATAGTCGCGTGATGAAAACCTACAGGTACTTCCCGTCATCCTAGAGGTATGAAATTTGGCAATAAGTTAGAGTTATAGTACATATAGTACAGTAAAGACAGTGCAAACTTATATTTGTAGTTAATTTCATACAAAATGAGTGGATGCGACTGCAACTTTAAGTTTATATTAAATAAAACAGTTTAAAAGGATTAATCGCGTATATTATCATTTTTTGGAAACCCTACGTTTCGAACACTTTACAGTAGTCCGTGGTCACGGGTAGACTGAGGTGGCATTCGTGTCAGTTGATATAATTATTATATCAAACTACCGCCAACGGTTTCTGAGTTGCCTCGCGTACTGCCCTGGATTCTTGCAGAATGAGCTGACTGTATCCTGCCCTCTGGTGTGGTGGTTTGGGACTTTAAAGTTTTTATAAGTGGATCCCAGGTGGTAGAAAGCTTCCAACCGTCTTCTCTATTGAAATTGGGATATTTTTGTATTTCAATAGCCTTCGCGGATCATTCTGGGGATATATCTGTTTTCCCTAGCGAGTATCTAAGGTTTATCAAGCCTAATGAAATGGTTAGGCTTATTCATTGTTACTATTGGTACAGTGCTCACACACAGCAGACTTCAATATACGCCCATTCTTGACATCAAAGATGTGTTCCTTCACCCTAACACCGATGTTCTTCTTAAGATGTTGCCGATCCTGTCTGTAACTCCCTTTACATATGAAAAAAGTGCTGGCTGTCTCTCAACTGTGGGTGGCTTGTTTGTCTTCTTACAACGCTGGCGGGGAACTGGCAGCTTGTTCTGATGAAGGACATTTTTCACCAGTCGAAGCTCGTTCCCTAGATGTTCAGCGACGCAGAGGTGGTGGGCTCTCTGTAACAAAGATTTGCCAACGGTAAATAACTGTGTAGGGTGATGGTGAGATTCATCATTGAGATATCTATTAGTGTAAGTGGGTTTTCTATATACTGTGTGGCCTAATGTGCCATTGGGATTTTTTATAACTAAAACATCAAGAAAAACTAAGGAATTATTTCCCTGTAATTCTATTGTAAATTTAATATTGTCATTAATAGAATTTAGATAGTTTAGTAATATATAAATATTGTCCGTAGGTAAAATTGTGAAAGTATCATCTATGTACCGCTTATATATCCTAGGTAGACAGGTTGCAGTGCTAAGAGCCAACTCCTCAAAGTCCTCCAATTATATATCTGTTATTACCGGGGTCACGGGCCAACCCATAGCAATACCATCTACTTGTAAATAAAATACTTGATTCACACCACTAGTTATCAGATGTAAGCAGTGTCTAAAAATTCAAGATATTCTATAGGCATATTGTATTCCTCTAGCTTCCTCTTGACAATTCTGATGCAGTCCTTAATAGGTATACTGGTAAAAAGTGACTCGACATCAAAACTGACCATGGTCTCATTGTGAGCTAACTTAAGGTCTTTCATTCCGCTAACAAAATGGTAAGAATCCCTGACATAAGATGTTGAGTGGCCACGCAGTGGAGAAAGTACTTTCGCGACATGTTGGGCCAGTTTATACGTCGACGTATCAATTTGGCTAACGATTGGACGCAGAGGTACACTTTTTTGTCTATTTTTGGTAACCCATACAACTTTGGGGGTTTTACACAGCTAGGCACGAGTGATTTAACGTCAAGATGTAATTTTTTTTCGCATGTTTGGATATTAAGTTGGATGTTTTTTTAAGTATTTTTGTTCTTTCTTTTCTTTTTTTCTTTGTAAGGTCTTTGTCAACAACTTTAAGTTTGTCAATTTCTATAGGTAGTGTTTTCACGTTTCAAGTACGGAACCCTCAATGGGGGCGAGTACTACTTGCACTTGACCGATATTTTTTATTTTTAAGTACACCTAGGGTAGGTGTACTTTATTGTAGTCTTGTATTTGGCGTTCTTTATTGTAGTCCTGACAAATGTACTACTAATATATTCTACGTTTAACATTGTCAATGTTTAAAATAAGATTGATA
This sequence comes from Dione juno, assembly GCA_037127375.1. NCBI lineage: Eukaryota > Metazoa > Arthropoda > Insecta > Lepidoptera > Nymphalidae > Dione > Dione juno. Next base: position 1,405,407 of record JAXRJS010000061.1, on the reverse strand, counting down.
TTATGCCCATATTACAAAAAAGAAATTTATTCGACAAAATCTATTATATAATTTAGCTTCACTAGCTAGTAATCGACGTAATTAAAATATGTCTATGTTTTTTCTTTGGAAACCTCATAACTATTCTATATTTTGATTTAAGTTTTAAGCTATTATATCGTCAAAATTTAGTCATTCTTTAGTAGATACCAGTAATCAAAGTAATTTTACTTTATTGGTCTTTAATATTTTTCAAGACAAACGTACAGACAAAAAATCCACTGTGTAGATTTTTTGGTTTATTTTTACAATAACGATAGCTTCCCTATATATACACCGATTCATTAATACATTTTCAAATCTTTCATGAACATAATTGGCTTTCCTATACTTTATTACTACGACAATATCATCTATGGTCTGAAGATTAAAAAATCCCGCAAGCGTGATGAAAAAAAAATTATTTCCATGAATAACAACATCTATTCACAGATGTTATAAAATATTTCTATACATTTTTAAAGACAATATTGATTTTCGAACATATTTTAAAGTTACCTACCAATGGCATTCTATCAAAAACTACTAAATTATGTTCTGATCGCTAAATGTCACTATAGTAAGTATAAATCAAATAATTTGTAACTATTACTGTGACATCTAGCTGGACTGTGGAAATCATTTTCAAATGTTTTTATATATTAAATTTTTACCATTTGCCACGGTTGCTAAGTGAGAATGGAATAAAACTGTTTGCATTGCACGTCAGAATAAAAAATATTCTATATATATTGTTTAACTGTTAGCATGCCAAATCTCAATCACTTCTTTTCACTTATTTAAATAATTTTATTACCTTTTCATTTATTTTCCGGAAACAACATGGAATACCGGGATAAAAACTAAAATTTATGTGGATCGGGATCGGTAATAGCTTACATATTACTATACAAAAATTCAGTCATTTCTGTCCTGTAGTTTTTGCGTACTTAGAGACCAAATAAAGAGACAGAAAGACAGACAGACAAACAAAAATTCTGCTGAGTGGATTTTTAGCTTCTACTATCGATATATAAACCGACCTAATCAATCTTTTCTTTAAATCTTTAATGTACCGAATTGACTTTTCTATCCTTTTATTATATATATAGATATAGATTAAAAAATTACAATATGGAGTCAAATACTTGGTCAATGCCAAATTAAAGGCTAATTTCACCAAAGTCTAGATTGTAGACTAAGAATGGAAACTATCAAGAATAAGAAGAGTGTTAAAAAATATGTGGTGGTGGTTATATCATTTTACAGAACATTTTATAATTTTTTTTAATATGTACTCAAAAATAATCAATGATAATTTTATTAGAACTATTTATGTTTATCGTACATAAGTGTTAGATCTACCTTTGCTTTGCTTTCTACATGTCTTAGTTTACTAGTTTATATTATGTTTTAACCTTTATAAATGAATATTTTCATTGTGGAATAAAGAGAAAGTAGACAAAATTTGAACTCACCAACAGAAACGAACACTTTACATTTGTACATCTACTATACATATATGTATATGAAATAAATTTTGATAAATATTGCTTTCGAATATCAAAGTTAATATTTATATAATTAACCAGGTATTTTGACAAAGGTACCTTGACCACATTTTCTTAAGTTACATGAAAGCCAGCTTAACTATTTTATTACTAGAACAAAATTAATTTTTTATATATTGACGTAAGTATTTATTCTTATAGCTTTTAATTAGGAAATTTTAATCAACGAATTGGATTATTACTGATTTTTTGTTTGTAAAACAATAACAAAGAGCATTGTTCATACTAAATAAAGTGCTACTAATTAATTTGTTGAATATCGTGTTTATTTTTATTTAAGAAGCGTGCTTAAATATGTATCTATAAGTATAACCTTCCCAAGCAATAAAAATATTCTATTTTTCGTAAACGTGATACAAGAACGATAGCCAGCCAGATATTCAAATATTGTAGGTCATTATTGCATGGAGTTGAGGTGTTGGTAATGATACCGGCTCGGCAGTCGGTGCCTACGTGACGTCGCCCGCGTGGCACAGCTGGGAGGGGGAGCCGGCCGGTTTGTTTTGCGCGCGCAGTGCGTGCCTTACTTTATTTGTATCGATATTTTGGGATATATTTTATTATTAAATGGATTAAATATATCTAAAATTCTGTATTACATATAGTAAGCATTTGACACATTTATTATATAACAACAACAACGTGATGATAAATGTATAAAGTGTAGACACACACAATTTTGCGTGTACATACACAATTTTAGGGTACTAACACATCTAGAATAAGTGTTACTCGTAAACATCCATATCATGATTTACATATATATAAAGCTTTTATCAGAATAATTTCAATAAGCTATATGGAATAAATATCAACAATACAATATCGTTTTTATCTTATTAATTAGTGTTAGTGCTGCTTTACTTGTTTAATATTGCTGATAATAAAGTAGGTTCACGCGATGCATCATGCATTTCATAAAACCGATTAACAGTAACTCAGTTCATTGATAGCCTTATCGATATCGATAAGACATTGTAAACATTGCAGCCAGCTCTATGGCTTATTTTGAGTGAACCCACTGTGAGTTGTGACTGGCAAAAGCCTAGAAGCAAAACATAACAAAGAAGCCCGCAGTCGGTCGCAATTCGCCGTTGTAGACAGACGGTTTCTTATTTGAAAAATACGATTCAATTTGATCAATTGAAGTTACAAGTTTTATATACAAATATTTTTATAAATCACTTAAAGTAATAAACAGCAAGTTTAGAAGTTGTCAAAATGTTCTCTACCACCAAGAAGAGTGCGGGGAGGTTTTTACAATTTTACAAGAATGAATTACGTCGGCATATTAGCAAGACTACCAGTGTAACCAACTCCGACTCCATGGCTCCTAGACTCGATCAGCAAAATATCCAAAATGAAGAGACGCTACCTAAGAGGTTGCTGAAGTTGCAGAAATATCACAGGTTAGTGAACTCTCTTAACCGGAGTATCAGTTTGCGTAACACTAGAAGCCGTAGCGCGTCCACGCTCATTGGATATTCACATATATTTATTTAGTAGTCAATTTATCCTCATACATTACACTATTGGTGCCGCACCTCGAATCAATACCAAGTGTATTTACATTTAGTTATGTAGTGAATTTTTATAAACATATACTATGCTTAGTTCTAACCTACAACATTTCTTAAATAATTTTCAAAGTATTATAAATTAAAATGATATGACTCCTTTAATAATATATATGTACTATACATATCGTATATAAACAATAAATAACGATAACTGATTGTCGTTCTTTCACCAGTTGTATGAATAAAATTTCTATATTATATAGTTTTACTTTTGTCAAAAGTAGGTTCCTTATCATGTCGACAGAAAGCGGTCAATCAAAGTGTTTTATCCTTAGATTCCTGTCGACTCTGACCCCACAGCAAATGCCACTGGCAGCCCGTGGACTGGCTGTCTCCAAAGACCAGTCCCGGGAGTTCATGGCTTGCTTCCCGGACATCGTGAGGGACCTGACTGAATCTGGCAAGCATATTGACGTGCCTGACGCCAGCATGTGGTTGGCCAAGGTACGTTCTATGTTAATTTTGTCAGTGTTTAGACAGATTGATATAGAACTTATTTGCAAAAATAATGACGAAGTGGAGGACAATAACAATAACCGGTTACTCTAACGTCGTAAATGGTTGGTTGTTTTTAAAGTTCTCATCATTAATGCCCAAGGTCATAATACTCTCACATATAGCCTAATCTTAAAACATATTATTTGATAAATATATCTTACATTTAGTAATAAGTAAATAGAACATTAACGATAATGATATCGTTCGCTTTACCACGATATAAACAACAACGCATAAGTGCACGTCATGAATAGTCAAGCAGAGAAACATGGTAGAAAAACAAGGTGTATCCATGCATATAGCCCGACATATTTTTAGAAACAACTGTACATTTATACCAGCTACTTTGCAATTAAGGACAAGGTTTTGTTTAGTACTTGTTTTAGTGATTTAATGTAATATACAAATTACATTTAAGATTTATTTTACAACTCGTGTAAGCTTGAATAATTAAAGACAAAAAAATACCTGCTTCTATTCACTGAATATTAGCAATATGAGCCAAATAGAGATATCGACGAGCGATGTAATACTTTAAAAAGTAAAAATCATTATTAAGCAACTTTAAAGGAAACAAGCCTTGTGCAAGACATTTATTTACCGAAACATTTTCTATGCTATGAAGGTTGTAAGTTTCTAACTGAGTACTTTTTATTACTCTACAAATAAACAATTATATTATTTGTTTAAATATAATATAAAGTATGTTTTTTTTTAAATCATCCAACCAAACAGAGTCAAAGTTAATTAATTATCTTTAATTAACACCCTAAAATTCTTTTATACATTTAAATATTTGTTTACGCTAATTCTACTAGGTAGTATCAATATTTATAATATAATGATAATTTATTTTTTTTTCAAATTGAATACGACATTAAAAACCAGTTCGTACCTACAAGACTCATTATTGTTATAAAGTAAAATACTAACAAGATATTATTGTTGCAGCTTCTCCAATATAACGTACCAAATGGCAAGAAAAACCGCGGTCTCGCAACAGTACTTGCTTACAAAATGTTGGAAAAGCAACAAAATTTGACGCCAGAAAATGTACATTTAGCTAACATTATGGGATGGTGTATTGAAATGGTAAGAACTATGATTACTTAATTAGTATAGGCTTAGATATTATAGAAATGATGTGGGCATGTGTTCTTTTTGATTTTACTAAAAACATGATTATGCTATATAAAAAATAATTTTGCGTTTATTAATTCCGTTTAAGTCAAAATAAAACTTTAAGACATGCTTCAAGCGTCTTCTTTACAAATTCTCTATATTTTTTGGTATATTAAAGACTTATCAAACAATTGAGGTAAAACATTGAATAATAAAAGAAAAACGAGGCGATCATAGCAGAAAAAAGAAAACTGAAAAAAAAGATAATTAATTCTATATTTATTAAGATTTTTTATACTATAAAAAGCGTATATACATAATAAATAAAGTGCGTATATACAGAAAATGCTATATAATAACCTTGAAAGTTTTTCATGTGTACATAGATAGATACACACTTGTTTTTGTCCCCCGAATTGTTACTAACGTCTCAATTTATATGTAACTATGGGAACAACGATATCTATTTACGCTTATCAAAAATATTTGTAGTAGAACAATTATCAAGTGTACGTTAAACAATTATATAATAAAACAAAAGAAATAAACTATGTTATGTATCTAAGTACTTAAAATATAATTTAATTAGTATATACATATCAGATAGAAGCTGATATTATATATTTGTTTAATACATTCTTACATAGATAGATATATATGGATGTTTAGTATTTAATTATTAATAGTATCGTTCGTTATTTGGTTTCATCATACAGGTACATAATTAGAATTTTAAGCATTTACTTAAAGAGTTCATAGCTGTACAAGGGTATGTTATTAAAGTTTTATTGCTAATTGCTAACAATTACTGTTGCCTTCGTAATAATAGGGAAACAACAATTAGTCAAATAAAATATTGTATATTTATTGAGTAAATATAATGTATATTTTTATTTAGTTTTAAGACCGTCGTAGTAGGACAGCTTCTAACTGTAAAAGTGATTGTTGTGGGTTCGATTCCCAACTCCTTTACGCACTTTAGTAACACAAAGCGTGGCGTTGAATTACACTTTCCCACATGCAACGTCTGGAATTCTAAGGAAGGTGAAGACCAAAGTGTCTTGACACTATATTCTCCCTGAATACTCTACTTTATGCGCGATAGATATATTCAGTTTTACTGAAAAAAAGGTTTTATTTATTTGATATATTATTTCTTTAAATATTGTCCACCAACAGAATACACACAATATGAAAATTTATATTATCTTTAGTTCAAAAGACAATTGAAAACAAAAATGAAAGAAAATAACAACGACTTTTTTGGTTTTTATAAATATGTATATATATTAATAGCATGATATTATATTTTAATAACAACATTACATGAAGTTAAAAAATACGAAAAACGTGATTGTATTTTTTATTTTAGTATAAATAAATTTAAGTACGTATTTGTTATTATCATGATTGTACGAATTACGATAGTTATAACGACTTGGTCGTTAAAATACCTCCTTATATATGACTCATGTAAAGTTAACATTTGAAAATCTTCATTGTACTGTAAAAAAAATACATCTTACAAAAAAATCTATAATAATAGAAACGGTATGAATTTATTGAAATTAGCAATAGCATTAGGTACATTCGCATAGCGCTTTTGCGTTTTGCTTTGCGAATGTTGTTGAGTGTGGGCGTCAAACCTCTAACTGTAAAAGCAACGGCTGTGGGTTCGATTTCCGCGCCACCCAACACTCGAATGTCTCAAAAAATTGAATGGAAAGTATAGAACGGAGTGTCTTAACACTAGGTTACTACGGCCTACCCTGCTATATGTAGGACATAGAGTGAAGCTATTCAAAATATCATAATATATTTGATGGCAATATATTACAAAAAACATGTTACCTTACAGTTCCACGCGCACCAACTAATTCTCAAGGATATGATGGAGGGAGCGGATATGCGTCGGGGTGTGCCATGTTGGTACCGCCAGCCTAATGTGGGGCTCGGTGGTATGAACGATGCTAGCCTTGTTAGCTCAGCTATGTACTCCACCCTCAAGAGATACTTCTCCAACAAGCCCTATTATAAAAATGTGCTTGAAATGTTCAATGAGGTTGGTATTGCTTGTGAATTTAAGGATTTAAAATGGAAAAATATTTTGTTTTTTTTTGTATAATTCGAACTGAGTACCCGTATGATACATTAACAATAGACAACTTGTTTTTAGCGTATCACTTAGTTAATGTTAAATGATACACTAAAAACCAGTTGTATAATGTTAATGTGCGTTAATTTAATATCCAGTACTTTTGAGTGATGATATAAAATATACGTATCTCCACGCTTTAAGTACATATTCGGATTTTGTTTTAATTTTATTTAAGCCACAGTCCACTGACTGCCGAATGAACAGAAAAATAGTTAAAATACTCACACATTTTTTAATTTCATTTTAGATGTTGCTCAAATGTTCCATCGGCCACCATTTAGAACTGCAGCTATCGAAGACCGATAAACCAGATCTATCCTTGTTCACAATGGAAAAGTACGAAACGATGACGAAATATAAGACATCATATTATACCTTCCAAATGCCCGTTGGCTTGGCGTTACTTATGAGCGGAGTGGACGATCCAGAAACGCACAGACAAGCGAAAACGATATTATTGGAAATGGGAGAATTCTTCCAGATTCAGGTACTTGTAAATATATCTTACAATTAGTCTTGAATTGTACATTATACTGTGCTGTGATGTCATACTGTGCATTACACTGTATATATGATGCTATGTTACTTGCTATTTTACCGGTTTGTTAAAATAAATGATGAACTGTTTCAATGGAAATCAAACATTAAATATATTTACGCTTTTTATTTAAATAACAGGAAAAAGCCTAGATACGAATCTACATAGTTTCTGCACTATCTTATCTTATAGAAATTTATACTACACTCATTAACTTATTCATGTAACACGTGAATCTGTTACCCACTGGGCTATCATAAGAAATCGTGCAATATCTAATATTTATATATTAATTTGTAATATTGATAATAAATTGATTATGTATAATTTCTTTTATCTATTGATAATTAATAAAAGTTATGAAATGAATTTACAGGACGATTTTCTCGATTGTTTCGGTGATCCGGCTGTTATCGGTAAAAATGGGACAGACATTCAAGATGGTAAATGCACATGGCTTGCAGTAGTTGCTTTACAAAGGGCGAATCCATCGCAACGCCTATTAATGGAAAATCACTACGGCAGTTCCAATTTCGAAGATGTTCAGAAAGTAAAAGATCTTTATGAAGAATTACAATTACCACACACATATTCAGTATATGAAGAAGCCACATATGATCTCCTTAGGACTCAAATACAACAAGTCACCCGAGGCCTCCCACATGATTTGTTCTTCAAAATACTGGACAATATATTTAGGCGAAGTATTTAAATGTATTCTGTGTAACAAGTAATCAATTGACTTGGAAAACGTTAGTTCACATCTTATGATTACTAAATATTATATAGGATATGATGTATGTATTAAATAGGATAGGTTTATTTAAGGAGTAGAATTTGATAAGGATAAAATGTTATGTTATACTATTAATATTACTGTTATTGTGTAAAGCTGAAGTAACTTTATTTTACTACACAACACAATATGATGTTATTTAATCAAGTAAAATCATCACAAAAATGTTCATGTCACCAGAAAATGAGTGCGCTATGTAAGGTTGTGTTCACTATATTTATAAAATACGATAATAACAACAATCTGTTAAATATATAAATGATTAATAAATGTGATATTCATTACTGTCTGTATTTAATTATTTTTGTTAAGATATCTAGTCGCTTTTAGTGTTTCCTATCGGTAAAAACGAAAAAAAAAATTAAAAGTAAAGGATAACTTTGTTGTCTGTCTGTTCATTAGGCAACTTGACAGATCAATGAATCAAAAATCGATACTATGCATCAACCAAAAACTGATAATATGCATCTAATTAGATATTTCCTTTTTGTCCTTGTTTTTAAAAATTAGGACAAATTGTACGTTTTTCTATACTTAGGGAAATTCTCCTTCATATAAAGATTTTCTAAATATAAATAATAGTGGCTTAGTCAAGAATAATGCATAACGTATTACAAATCTTGGAAGTTTGTCATCTAGACCAGCTCCTTTATTTGTTTTTAAATTAACCAACCTTTCTATTTCAGCTTTTGTAATATTGATTCTCTGTAAATAAGAGTTCTGGCATTCACCCTGAGAATGATTTCTTACTGTTAGGTTTTGGAAAATAGTCGTACAAATAAATGATGAATGCGATTATGTTACTGATTAAATAGTATAAAAGCGACGGATTTTATTAAAATGGGTCGCAAACCTAAAAAGCCCGCCAACCTTCCCTCCAGTTACAGACCTATCAGTATCATTAGCTGCCTAGGTAAAGTATACGAGAGAGTCGTCCTAGTTAGAATAAAAGAAATAATAAAGACGGAAAAACAGCTCATCGACGAGCAATTTGGTTTTCGACAACACGTCGTTTGGTTTTCAATTCACCAGCTAATCGAGCACATTTCAAAACACCACGTCCACCGAACTATCCTCAGCGACACGGCTGCTATTTTCTTAGATATCGCTAAAGCCTTCGACAAGTTCTGGCACAACGGCTTGCTCTTCAAGCTCCGCCGTATGGCACTGCCAGACTCTCTCGTGTACATCATTCGAGAGTACCTGTCGTATCGTATGCTCCGCTACCGTATAGAAAGGACTCTTTCGTCGGCTCGTCCTGTCCACGCTGGAGTCGTGCAAGGCTCCACCCTCTCTCCCCTTCTACACGTATTTTACACTTGCGATATTCCATAAACACCGAAAGTCGAACTCGCGATATATGCAGACGACACCGCGTTATGTACCACGGATCACTCCGCTTGGATCGTAGCCGAAAGATTGCAACGTGCGGCCGACGCCCTAGGCGTTTGGTTTAGGAAGTAGCGGTTTGAGATTAACCCAGAGAAGAGCGTAGCGGTACTCTTTCCGCGTAAACGATACGGGACCGTCTATACTATCTATTTGCAAAATAAACCGGTCTCAGAGGACCGGTCTAGAGGTCAGTCGCAGCGAGAGCAGGAGAGATGCAGCCGCAAGACCTGCAGCAGGCGAAGTCGGCGCACCGCAGTACTTGATACCGGTCGTCACACTGAAGCCGACGAAGATGAAGGTGGCAGGAACCGAAACCCATTACTGAGCACTACCGCCGATGGTTCGCATCGCTTACGAAGTTGTAAGCGGGCTTCACAAATCTAGCACGAGCAATCAACTAGCACCAGCTGAGACCATCACGCCGTAGCCGTCGGCAGAGCAGCGAACATCGTAGGAGTAATCGTGGGACTCATCCGCCACAAAACCGAAGAAGGTCAGAAAGTCTTGTTTTTTACATAAAAAAATACACATTTTAAGTTATCTTAAAAATCAACTAATAAAAATATAATAATTTTTAATAATTTTAAAAACTAGATTACTACAAGATAATATATAATGTTTTAACTGTAAGGAGAAGTCACTTAACATCACTTTCTTAAATGCCCAAAGCCGCTTATTCAGTGTAAAATTTGTAAAAGAATATCTTCAAATACCACGAATAAAAATACAGCGAATATCGAATACTAAATTAAAGTTTATAAAAGATGTATTGATAAATAACAAACCGGTGAATGGTTTTGTGGATTGAAGTCTTTCACCTAAAGGTATCTTTAAGGTATATTTGTACCAATTCTAGCGTCGCAAATAAAGCTAAGCCTTGTACAAGTCAAGCAAGGATTCTAGATTAGTTGCCAGTTCTACATATGATATTATCGGTATACTAACATGAATAAGCGACAAAAAAGGGAAAACTACTCCAAGCGAAATATTTTACCGATACAATTTAGGTGGGTACAATCTTAGTTATTTGAACATACAGTAAATAATAGCTTTTAATATTGAACTGTTACTGAAAATGATGTTTCTGCCAGTGACGTTCTAATAAAAAGTATTTTTCATACATTTTCTTGTAGCGATGTTACGTGCTAAATAAAATCAGTATTGGAAGTACGTGTTGAAGACTATTAAGATTTTAACCATGGTAAATAAATAATATTTTACGTTTCGCTGTCATATTTAAAAGAAAATGTCGAACGACTAATGACGTTTATTTGGGTATCATTTGGGAGACATACTTATAAATATCTTTTGGAACAAAATAGCTAAAAATACAACACAGATGTGAAAATTTAATTTAAAAATGTTTACTTAAAAATATATTTCTAAAAATACCTATTGATTAGTGCAAATTTATTATAAAATAAAGTATTTATTATAATTTGTGGTCATCTGACACTATGGCGATGTAGATCAAGGAATAGTATCAAAGAATCGATCTGAATTTAACTGACGTATTATAATATTTTTCGGTTCAAAAAATCTTACTGACTATTAAGGAATACTCTCTAGCTCTTAGAAAACATTATTTGTGAGTTATAAAAAACTCTTACCTGCAAACCGAACTTCACCGAAGTATGTTTGACAAGACTTTAGATTTTTGAAGTTTGAAGATTGATGTCAACTTGTAAACGTCACCTTCTATAAATTAAAACATTTAATATCAGACATCAGTCAAAATTATATGGAGCTTAACGTCAGGTGTTTTCTAAATTAGAAGTTTGTGATCAGAATTTTTAAAATTAATTTTATAAGTCAATATAACCACAATATACAAGTGAAAAAAACTACGCATTGCCTTTGTAGATATTGTCACACATTAAGGTCTCAATACATAATTTTAGTAAAATATTTCTAAAATATTCCCGTTTCGATAGAGAAGGTCGTTGGCGCGTAGCGCAAATCTTGCAACATGAATCCTTTGATGATGGTATTTAGGACAGTGAAAAGGTGTGCTCGACTGGATAGAAGAACCTTAAGGTAAAAATGTAGTATATTATTAAAATAGTTTGCAAATATTGTTTAATTGTATTTCCGAAATATGTCACACATGACACATGAATATTAATTCATCAGGCAAGCTTATAAGATATTTTAATATAGAATAAATAAAAAATCTATTACTAATGCGGGGCTATATATATCATATTTTAATGATATTATATAAAGCCTAAAACTAAAACTTAAAATATAAAATGTTACATTGATATTGTAGAGAATCTTTTATCTTACATATTGAAATGATCAAAAACAGAGGCAATATTCTTAATTCATTAATATACAATCAAAAAATACAGTTACATGTGAACATAGAAATTTTTACAATGATGATTATGTAATGTATTTCTTGTTTTAATACTAATATTTACAATCCATAAAATTTTTCATATTGTCATTTAATGTCAGTTCAAATAATAATTTTGCAAATATTTAAAATGATATGTAAATGTTGTGTATGTAATATATTTATATCATTATTATGTTACATTCATTTATTTTAAATAAAAAGTATATGTGGGTAATATTTCTATACTCTGAAAAGTGCAACAAAATCATTGCTTATTCGTGTATATACTTTGTCCTGATTTCACTTTGTTTACCGAACCCTTTCTAGCTGTAATAAAAAAAAAGGTTTTTGATGGATATATATATATATATATATATATATATATATATATATATATATATATATATATATATATATATATATATATATATATATATAATATATATATTATATATATATACCCTCTTCATTTATAAAATCATTACATATTTTATAAGTGTCAAAAAATAAAAGTATGATCTTTAAAATAATTAAATGAGAACCTTTCTGACACACAAACACACACATAAATAAATAAATATACACAGTTATATTAATTTACATCATCTGCATTGTTTACAGTATACCAAAACAACAATTTATAAAAATGTCAACAAGTGCATCAATATCTGAATTGCAAAGAGAGAAAGATACTTTTCAAGATGTTTTACCTAACATTATTGACACACTGAAAAATAACTCAAAGTTCACTGAAGCCCCTGAAGTGGCTGATTGGACAAAAAAGGTATAGATTATTACTTGTTAACAACTTTCTTGCTTTATTTCTACTGCTTTTTATTTTTTTTTATTATTAGGAATAATGCAAATAATGTGCTTATTATATAATTAAAATATTCTAGCCTTGTATAACAGCAGTGTTTTTAATTGAATTATATATTTACATAATTTATTTAATCCTAGAATACTAAATTATCCTAAAAGTGACATAACCTTTAATTATTTTAAAAAAATATGGTACTATTCTTAAGGTTTCAGTTACATAATATAAAAAAAAAGTTTCTCAACCTACATAATTGAAACACACTGTTCTGCAGCCTATATATTTGACCTTTGGTATTTCAGGTAAAACTATGTTGTCGTTTAGTATTCTAGGTTTAATAGATTAATGATCATGCAATGTCTGTTTACTATAAAATACATTAAATGCTAAATTATGTCATATGCAATGTACAAATCTTTTTTAATTTTTTTTTTAAGTTTAATAATGTTAGCCCTATTGGCCTTGACAGCGACACTGATTGGGGAGGGAAGAGGGTACTCTGTCCCTGGGTCTTTTTTTAAGTAATTATTAAGAATATGAATGAAATATTCAAAACTACACGCATTTCTTTCAATGTAAAAAATAAAAATCTTTCTCAAATATTCTTAAGAACAATCAAAAGTAATATATGTTCATTTAATTTAATCACTGTTTTTTATAGAAAATTAGTTTTTTTTTGTCTTAATCTTAACAGTGTCTTGAACCTATAGTCATCTGCGTTCTATACATAGACCACGAAATAATCAAATATAACGTATAAGTAGTCACGAAATAATAAGCTATTGAATATTGACATTTTTTTTTTCCTACACATTGCATTGTGACATTCGTGAATTCGTGATAGATTCGTTCTAGAGTTTATGAAAGTGTATATAGTAAAAATATGTCCTTGTCCTGAAAAAAAATCCTTGTAAATTTTTTTATTATTTTGTACATTTTTTGAAAGTTCACCTGTGTTTATATTAATACACAAATCTTTTTTAGTAAGACTAATAAAATTTTAAAACAGTATCGTTACAAATTAAAATGGTTCACTTTCGCACCAGTCACTAAAAATCATACATCTATTCTTTATTGTATGGTCCAAATAACTTTATGATTGATGACTATCATTTTATCTACTTCCTGCACTTCACGTTAGCTTTTCATTGATTTGGTGGTGTGGTGGTTTCAGCTGATATTTGGTACGGCTCTTTGTACTCGTTAAAAACCTAGCCTGTGCTATTATGTTCCAATAGCCCAAATGCAATAATTTTGACTACTATTGATATATTTTACTACGAATTCTTATCGATATATCATAATCTTTTTGTAGAGATAGACTATTTTAGTTTACAACACACGTATTTTTGTGGCATACTCGACAAGCAGTTAACATAGACAATGATATGCTGATCTTGTCTTAAAAAAATCGTGGCTGCAAATACTTAAGACATTTCGTGAGATCTTAAAGATTGAACCGTTTCTACCAAACAGTTTTTAGTTCGACCACTTATAAGGCACTAAATCTTGCCAAAAATATAGGCGAGTAAAGATTTAAGAGAAACATAGTCAACCACTAAACGCAAAAGCTTATAAGCTTATTATACTATTGATAAAGCGTGATTTGTTAACAACTTAATTTACAACAACCTTCCAGACCCTGAAAATAAATCTTTTGAAATTGTGTTTAGGTGGACATTAAAACATTGTTATAATATATTTTATATACAAAAAAATCCCTATTTTAAAAGGCTAAGTTAAAAAAAATGTAAATCCTAGGCTAAGTTTTGCAGTAACTATTTGCAGTAGTTAACTGTATATTGGCGATTTAACATGAAAACACGTAAATTTAAATTAGTCGATAAATTAATTGTATAGGTATTTTTTTATATATAGTGCCACCTATCGCGCAATAATTGTAAGAATGAGAGAAGGTGAAGAATGAGAGTGACTCATCATTCACTAGGTCATACTCTGTATGACGTAGAACATGTAATACTTACGAGTAATAAAAAAATGACCCCTTATTTTATTATACTTCATCTTCACGCTTTCTCCTGCATATAGTCTAGTTTTTAAACGGTCTGTTCTCCATTTTGCGTCCGAATTCTAGACCGTACGTATTGAGTTGTCGAAAGATGGAACTCAACGCCGCACATTGTCTTCCGGAGCGGAGATATAAATATGACTCATTCTTCTAAGTGGGGATCGAACTCGCACCCATTGCGTAACAATCAAACATTAAGTTACAATCAAATCAAATCTCCCACGATGACCTCAATGATGACCCTTTATTATATCGCATTTATTAAATTATAAATTTATTTATTCATGTCATCTAGCAATTATACAATACATATTTTATATACTTAAGAAATATACGGTATTAGCTTAAAAGTAACATAATTAAAAAAATTAAAAATTAAACATTAAAATAATGTGCAGTAGGAAAGTAAATTTCTTCATGCGTGTCTAAATCGTTAATTGAATTTATTTCCTACAGTTTACACCATTTGCAAATTCAAATGAATCCAATATGTACGATTAATTTAAAACATAGAATAAATTTAACATATTTAAATTTACTTATATTTGAATACATCTTATTAATTTCGCACAATTCAGATAATCGCAATAAGTCACCTTGTAGCCAGGATGGCTCGGATAACTATGTATACGGGAAAAAAGATATGGAGTTGAGTTTTTGAACCCATCAGCTAAATATATTAAGAATAATAATACCTAAGTAAGTTCCTTGGGGATCCCCAGATATAATGACAATTTTAAAATTGTTATTCGTTAATTAGATATATATATAGATATCATTTTAACCATTTTAGTAACATTTTGTCTCCATTGAACGTGTGCTTTTGCATCTCAGGGTACTCCTCCTCGACCGTTGTCGGGGCCACGGACATGGAGACTGGAATCTTAAAATAAAAAATGAATTCTTCTTTTTTGATCCAGTTGGTTGTGCCAATATTGAATTTACCAAGAAATTGTTCAATTTATGTTCTTCTTTAACTCAAACTAGTAATTGGACAAGAATTTGTCTAGCAAAATGTTGTTTTCTCGTGGTGGCAGGTATAATCCATAATTGATTAATTGGTGACATGTACTACATATTTAGGTCTATACACTCACTCCATGAAGATTTTAAATTCAAAAATATGTAAAATTATGTAAAAAGAAATATGTAAAATTTTCCTGCTTACGGCTAAAGGAACTCCTCCGTTCCTTCATCCTTCGTCCTTTAAGGGTTCCGTACCGCAAAAAGGACGGAACCCTTAGGATAACTTTGTTGTCCGTCTGTCCGTCGGCGGAATCTAGCTGAAATTAATATCAAATATCCATGTCAATAACCTCTTGAAGCAAAGAAAAAATCAAACTTCCATGCCAACGCAAAAAAAAGATTGAGCGATTATGCTTAATTTTTTTGCATTTTGTATGAAAATGGCCGCCTAATCAAAACCTACATGATAGTCCTGTTGACGTACGACGTTATGAAATTTGGCAATAAGCTAGAATTTATAATAGAAACAAAGGAGAAACTCCGAAAATTGTTAATTTATAGATATATCCCAAAAAAAATGTACTTAATTTCATACAAAATGAATGGATACCACCCCAAATTTAAAGTAGTATTTTCCTCAGCGGAATACCTACAACCATGAAATAGGTATAAAGTACTAGTGCGTACCCTTAGTGCGCGAGTACTTGCTACACGCACTTGACCCATATTTTTTTGTCAAGCGATTGATGGCACAGTTTCTTTTTGTCGTCGAAAAAATTTCTTGTGTAACCCTTTAACGATAATGGATAAGAATTACGAATATATTGTAACCAATTTAAACGCAGTGATATTTAAAAAAAATGTTTGTTCTGAATATTTTTATGGTCACATCTTGTAATAATATATTTTGGCATTTTGTGACCAAGTAGTTGGAGTCAGAAATTTAAAATTTAATTTCTCTTTTTGGCTTTGATACTTGCTGCTGCATGCATAGTCTTGTTTGCTGGCGATTGATGCTCAGAGTTATAGATAGGAGTTCTACTCCGTCAATTCTTGCATGAGTAGTATTATTTCTACTGACGTAATTGATTTAGAAATTACGCACATGCCACAAGCAGACGTTCACGTTTTGTGATAAACCTGAGAGCAAACTATCGAAGCATCCCAACCATCTTCCAAAATTTTATATGGAGCTTTGTGAACAAAGCTGGTGAGCTAACCCCTTGTGCGCCACAATTACAGCTACTACTGCTCCCTTGAGAACTGCCACCTGGTTACTACTAGTGTTTTACATCGGCTATGGGAATGTGCACAATTTCTTTCACTGACCCTGATCCTTCAAGTGACACAATTGTGAGTTTATTTTAGCTCACATCACAATATTTAGCGTCTCAACGATTAAATTTGTCTTATAACTTACAAAACAAACTCTTTCAATTATACTTATATATAAATATTTCACTTAAATATCATATTATAGATAAATTTCACTGTAGTAAAATATAATTGTACTGGTATAAAAGGAGCACACGCCTATTGGCGACAGCTTAGTGAAATTTATCTTATAATAAATGTAGGTAATTATTTACTGCGTAAATATATAAATTTCGGTTGTAATTACTTTAATATTGTTCTTCTTCGCGTAAATTTGAGTTTCAGTTTTGTACAATATAATACTCTACGATATTAACGAGGAAGAAACATTAAGACAGTACTTAAAACATTTTTAAAATTAATATCACATCCAAAGTTAAAAATTTATAAATATGTATAGATTACTTGACTAATTTTTAAAAATAACTTATCTAAATAAATTTCGGACTTCTAAAATTGCGGCAAAAACACTCTTTATTTAATGGTGAACCGAACATCTAACGCGCGTGACTTCATAAAGAAGCAAATGCGATTTTGACATAAATAAAAACAGTGCAGCTGTAGCGAATTTCATCATTTTGTAAAGATTTATTTAGATAGGATGGTGGGTAGTGCCACAATGTACAAGTACGTCTATAAGTAGTCCAGACAAACCGTTTGTTTCTGTGCCGAGGAATCCCATACGACCAATTATGTGGTCACACTTAGCCCGGAGGGACCCAAAAATCATTCCATCATATTCATATTTTCATGTGTGAAGATCACTTACCGTAAGTATCTATAATTTAAGTATTGGTAGATAAAATCGGCGCCCGTCGTAGAAAAGTTGCTGCTATCAGCCCGTACAAAAACTGTCATTTGAAGATACTGTGATTTCATACTCACTACATACTTACTATATTATCCAAAAATTATCACATAATAATAAAAAGCATGCACTATGGTTAGACAAGACATCGGTGCCTGCCTCTGACTTATCATTGAACATTTTAGTTACAGGTAAAATATAAAAAATATTATTATACTTCTTTATACTGTCATCGAATATGATGACTATAATTTGTAATATATGTACAATGTCAAGAAGCCTATTATTATTATCTTGAAATTGTTATTTTAATATTAACATGTCTTTCTGTATGTGTATGTGGTGACAATTTCATGATAGCATTAAGCATTTCATGAAATAACTAACTGAATTTGACCATATCAAGCAATCGGTGCTTGATCATATACACAACAAGAATAATAATATGTTATATACTAACCATATATATATATATATATATATATATATATATATATATATTATATATATATATATAGATATATATATATATATATATATATATATATATATATACTATATATATATATATATATATATATATATATATATATATATATATATATATATATATATATATATATATATATATATATAATTATATATATATATATATATATATATATATATATATATATATTAATTTAGCTAACCAAGAAAAAAGTCCCATTCCGTATTTTTTTATTTAATCTGCGTGAAGTAGTGGTGATAAAAAATGTTTTATTTGTTTTTAATATAATATTATCATATAGATGACTATATTTTACCTGTAGCTTCGCCCCCGTGGTCAAAAGAAAATACGACTTGTGTGTGACACATGACACATTCAGCACTTAGAGCGGGTTACATCGAAACGATTAAAGTTATGAAACATAGCCTAAAGCCGTCCTCTATAAAAGGACTATGTAATAAAAAAAGGTTTTGCAATCCGAACCAGTGGTTCCTACGCTTAGCACGTTCAACCCAACCAACCCTTCAGATTTATAATATTAGTATACATATACTCGTGGCGCAGTGAAAAAGCATCTGATTGTAAACGTAATCGCGATGATAGTCCCCACTCGCGGCAATGATTTATATCTTTTTTCCACACTGGTTAGATAAAGCCAAGACAATGTTGAATTTCACTACACAACACGCAATTTCTGGAATTCAACTGGAAAGTTGAGAAAGAAGTGTCACGTGGCATAATAGCGTGAAGCCTAAAAAAAATTATCAAAATATTTTAATAATTGAGCTGTAAACAAGACTTCTTTGGAATTCAGAATTTAATCCTAGTTGACCCCAGTGAAATTTACAGAAATTATGCACAACGGAAGGAGTAAAATATGTACTAATATGCTTTTTATAAGTTGTTTCTTATATTAATGTAAACTTAAACACAAGTTATTTTGCCTATAGGTACTCGAGTACAATCTACAAGGTGGCAAAAAAAATAGAGGACTAATGACCGTTTTCGCATACGAAAATATTGAAGATCCACGAAACATTACTGAGGAATCGCTCAAGATTAGTCGAGTAGTAGGATGGTGTCTTGAAATGGTAAGCAAACTTCTAATTTACTTATACCTACATATATTGTAAACCTTCGGTCCTCGGTCTATGACAATATTATTAATATCTAATCACAAATAGGTACGTCTCCTATTGTTTCGATTGATGTGAGCAGGTTGTATATACATAAACTGTGTATAGCTTACATTACGATCTACAGCACATATGAATAGGCAGACGATATTTTCGTTTTAAAACCGGAAATTAACTCTAAGATAACTATTGAGATTATCGCGTCGTAGTGTGACAACGTCTAACAGACGTAATTGTAATAGTTATGGGTTCGAGGGATGTTGAAATTAAAATTAATTGATGATTGATTAATTATAATTTACATCTACTCACTGTGTTAAAAAAGCATATTGTTCATTTCCCGCACTCAAAAAATGTCTTAATTCGAGAATCGGATAGAAAATGGAGAACAGAGTGTCTTAGCACTAGGAACATGTCGGAAAGATGTTATTACAGTATAAACATCAAATCATAATCTCATATCGAAACAAAGTAGAGACTAAAATAGAAGGCATATTGACACGCTATTGGCATCACGAACTTTCTTTTTTAACATGCCATTTTACTACTTGGCTGGGATCAATGAACTCGAACAGCACCCATTTAATATTATTTACATTTCGATAATATTATCATGAGACTTATTTTTAAATACAATGAGGTTTTAAATATGTTAAAGAGTTTTGATAATCATCGTTGAAATCTTACGGACCATTCATATTATAACCAGTGTCATTGTTAAAGAATATAAATAGGTCTTTACAAACGTAATAGGTTGATGTATGCACCTACAAGTTCACAATAACATTATAATGGCAACACTAGAAATTTACATTGAACGTAATTCTATAATAGCTATTAGGCGTGGGCAAATATTTATTTTGAAAATGGGCACATTTGCTTTAGAACCGTCATCCATAGTAGCCCACCAACTATAAGATATATATAACTAAAACTGTGTGTGTTTCTTTGTGTCATCACCCAACACGCAATGATTATAATTCTTTATCAAATCTTGCCGTCCAATCAACAGCAGAGACACTTCATTTTATTTGCACATCTGCTGATGATAATGTAAAGAAATAATGTTCTTATCCACAACATCATCTTTATACGGAAATCATAAACGGTTTTGAACGAAACTTTTCTTATTGTATAGCTATTAAGCCTGCGAGGAACACAGGGTTTAATAGATTGTCAAGCTTAAGACATCTGATGTTAAATCATAATAGTCCCACCAAATTAGAATTACGATGTAATACTTAGTAATAAATGGTCAGCAAGATGCGCGTATCCCGTTACATATAAAAAATCAAGATTTGAGAAATCTGATATGGAACTCAGATATAAGAAGCGTTTAACACCTAACAATGCTTATGGAATCCACGTGAGACAAGTTACAAGCGCCGCCAGTTTCTTAATAAGTGGAAGTTTACACCGTGTAACTTTAGTACAGGAATTGTTGAATAATATTACCGCCACACCACATAATATGTAAAATGTAAAGATTTTTTTAAATTATTTAAGTCAAAATATCAACATTATTTAATAGATAAACTAAAGTTTTGTACAAAATTTACAGTTGCACGCGTATTTTTTGGTGATGGACGACATTATGGATGGTTCGACAAAACGACGCGGTGTACCTTGTTGGTACAAGCTACCTCATATTGGGCTTGGTGCCATCAACGATGCAATTATTATACAATCCTGTATATATGAAGTGCTATATGTATATTGTAGGCATATGCCTCAATACAAACATATCGTGGACTTAATTAATGAGGTAAGTTCAATATATATATATATATATATATATATATTTTAAAAGGGACAATTCTGTCATATATTATTTTTATGTAACTAAGCACTTCCACAGCGCATGCACCTATAATCAATACCTCACAGATAATAAAAGACCGTAATGCTTAAATCGGTCCAGTAGTTTATGAGCCTATCGTTATCAAACAAACAAACAAATCTTTCTTCTTTATAATATTAGTAAACATAAAACGCGGATCCATCCACATAATCAATTTAAACTCTTATATTTAATTTTTCTTGCAAAATTAAACGTCAAGATTAAAATCGACTGATAACAAACGTTATTGTAAAGAAATCGACTATATTTAGTTCCTCATAATATATCACATACATCACTAAATAAAATAAAACAGTAGAATTTAGCTAATTAAAAATATTTTGATTTGATAAATCTATGTAGGTAAATTCCTCATTTTCTTATGTACATAGATTTAGAAGTTTTTATTCTATTATATTATATACATTAGTAGTACCTATTGTTTCTTTTTTACAATACATTCAATTTACGAGTTATTCTAATAAAACTTATTTTATTTTATGTTTTATTTTAATACTATATGCCCACTAGCGACCCGCCTGCGGCTTAGCCCGCTAAGGTAAAGTGACTCGCGTTAATTTAAAAATTTTATAGATATGTAATTTCTACTTACATACTTATACTTTCCATTAACATTATATAATTGGTTTTACCTGCGAGTAATTGACGTTATTTAAATGTTAAATTTTTATTTTTCCTACGCAAAACTGCTTATTATTTTATATAGAAGCAATGTAATAGAGCAGTACAAATGAGTGATTGTACGCCAAATGTAGTACGAGTGCTTGTATATGCCAAATGCCATGCACAGCGGAAACAATGGACTTTCTGAGACAGGCTGGACATTGCGTCTTGAGTGATAGAACTCAACGTCGCGCTTTGTATCCTTACTAAAATCTGAAAATAATTCTTTCCTCCAAATGGGTGTGGTCACGCTTATAGTCACGTCCTACTGGGCTACAATGGCCGGTGGGCCAACTACCGCCTACTCTGCTATACTAACTGGTAATGACATTGTGTCTGTGTTACTATATATATATATATATATATATATATATATATATATATATATATATATATATATATATATATATATATATATATATATATTTTTATTTTTTTATTTTTTTATTGTATCTTTTTTTGTTCACCACAGACATTTGGCATCCGTGCCATTGTTGTTCTGGTTAACCTATATTAGTAACTTCCCATAAGATACATACATCAGGTCGGGTATATGGTTGCATACATCTTGTTATCTAAGCAAAAATCCTGACTAATATTAGTTGTTATTTTACAAGGCTTAAATTATTTAGAATGCTGTTTATTTCATTATATATGTATATATATATATATATATATATATATATATATATATATATATATATATATATATATATATATATATATATATATATATATATATATATATATACTCGACTCGACTCGTAGCTGAGTAAGCTGCCAAGATAATCTACTATGTTGGTCGAAACTCTAAGGTATATAAAATAATGTGAATGAAGTGTCCAGTAGCTTTTGCGTTATTGACTCACACATTCACAAACAGACATATGATTATCGATATATAACATATCCAATTATTACTTTTTTAAATTTTTCATCTACAGAATTGACTTTTCTATTATACAGGATTATTGGTAATAATTAAAAAAACTTGTACAGATCGTCAGCTTGCTAATGAGCTAACTTAGATATATATAAAAACTGCGGCGAAATGCTATAACGAAAAGGTTGACATTTTCGTTTATTTGTGCATATGTTGCATATGAAAAATACATAAATAGAAAACATTTAAAAATACTATTAATAATTCACATAATGTGTATCAAGGTTCAAAATGAGCATTGTTGGTTGCTCCCCATTGGTTAAACATATGGAAATATGCTACGTCATGGTTTTTTTGACTCCTGGAATCTTACATCTGATCTATCTATGAATTTTACATCTTGTAAGGACCTTAAGTTCCTCTTTGCGGGAGTCCGTCGAAATATCAATAATCCTGTATGAATATATTATATAGAAGAAGTAAATGAAAGGCATTCTAATAGCCCCCTGAGTGGGAATTATCTCTGGATTCAAACGCAAACTTTTTATCTAATAAATGCTCATTATATTAGAGTAAGCCTGAGAGCATCGAAGACCTATAAAGTCGTTTATAAGTATTTAAAAAAAAATTAAACTATCATAATATACGAACTATAAAAAGTCGACGTTATTTTCTTGCTATATTCTTATCTGTACAAATGCACACAGTACATTCGTGGTGAAAAAACTATTAAAAATAAATTACTAGGACATTTTTTAAGCTTTACAATGAAGTAAATTTTATTTCAATAATATTTATTTTAATATTTCAATAGTATAAAAATATTTGTCTTCTTATTTGGTACCTACTTGTATAATAATTAATTATTCGTTTGTCCGCTATTTTATTTCAATATCTTAACATTAATTAATGATATGTGTGAAATGAAAATTTAAGCGCTATCTTATAAAGGTTATGTACATGTATTATCTATATATTTGTTAATATATATTTATTGTATACTGTAGGAAATGCATATACAAAATAATATTTATATGTTTTTACTCAGGGTCTTCTATACACGTCGATAGGCCAACATCTTGACTTCACAATGGCGCATCGCAGTAAGAATGACTACAGCTTGTTCACACCAGAGCGTTACAGGTCTATAGTGAAGTATAAGACTTCGTACTACACTTTTAAAATGCCAGTGTGCTTAGGACTACTACTGGCGAATAAACTGGATCCCAAAATGCACAAGCAGACAGAGGAAATATGCTTTGAAATTGGACATTTATTTCAAATGCAGGTAAATTCGCTATATTGTTATTACATAATTGTGTGCTCTATTATATCTAAATTATGATATATTATTCAAAATAATATTTTACTATTATATCCAGTATAACAATATTAATTTATTTATTTAGCTTCACGCTGTATCCCGCACATAGCAGGGTAAGCAGAGGGAACCGTAGGTTGAAGGAACCTAGTATTAAGACAATAAGTTCCCCCCTTTCCGCCATTTGAGGCATTGAGTGTTGAGTGGCGGAACTCAATGCCACGCCATCTTGCCAGAGCGAAGAAAATGAAAATAATTCATTCTCCCCGAGTTGGAATCGAACCCACAAACCGTCGCCTTTACAAGACGCTGATGCTCTGCGTCACGACGGTCCACTATATCAATATGTATTTTGAAATTTAAAATAGCGACTCGTAAGATGCTAATAGTGCTACAAGTGGATTGAGATGGAACAATCTAGTACCGTTAAAAACCAAAATATCCTTGGCCCACTCTCTACACCTTCCTATCTTAGGGTATGTTGATTCTTGCTATCTAGATTTATCCCAACAACTGCTATAAACTCGAGCGTCTGCAAAATCTTACAATAAGATTCATCTTTGGAGTGAGAAAATACGACCACAGTTTCGTACTCAACTGAAGTAGCCATTGATACAACAAAGACGTAATTTACAAAGTCAAAGTCAAAATCAAATAATTTTATGTAAAATAAAAAGATATAAGCTTAATTTTGAAAACGTCATATAAATTACCACCGGTTTACAAAAAATAGTGTCTCAGACCTGAGAATAACCGGCGCAAGAAACTCAGGACTTTTTTTTGCTCTTTGTTTTAAATGGTATTTTTTTTTAATTATTCACCAGTGATAATGATACTTTTGACACAAACTTGAACGACCATTTCATTCCCAAGGCGTGTTATTATTTATAAAATCATTAATTAGGTATTAAAACACAAACGTCCTTTCAAAATTCTTTTAAATCTTAATTTAAAACATTTTTGAACGTTTTCTCGAAAACTATTGTATAATACACGTACACAGACCCATGAAAGGAATTATTCTATGCAATGATTTTCTAGGCGCGGTAAGCTTAAGCCTATTTCGAGCATTAATATTATGTAAATTACCAATTTTGGTAAAATCAATAATAATTTTCTTATATACTCAAATATGTATTGAGATGTAACTGTCAATATATTAATTTCATAGTATTCCTTTTTATATATTTTTATATAAAACATTAATAAATAAATATTTTCATTTTCCTCGCTCTATTAACAAGACAAAGCGTTGAGTTCCGCCACTCATACAGCGTGAAGCTAAAAAACAAAAGTTTATATAGTATAATTATTGTTGTAAAGAAATGCTTTTTGCACTTATCTGCGTTCTTTTGTAGTATACCCTTTATTAACTAATGGCTGTAGTAAGAGATCGCTTTTAGCGATAAGGCCGACATTGCACATTTTATTTGAACTGTTCATTTTAATGTAAATTTTAAACTTTGGATTTGTTTGGTTTATCATATATGTTAAGTAAAGTAGAGAAATATAAAATAAAATTGTCACATTAATACAGTTCCTTCAGATATTGCTAAACATCATAGAAATCTTTTCTGAATTCGTTTAATTCACAAGGAAACTAGTGGAATAGTAAAGTCTCCAGACAGCGCTACAGTATTCAAGAATGCTGCTAACATGACTATTATCAAGCATTATTTTAGTTTTTGCTCTTGTAAAAATTTTACAGTTCCTTAAAATAAATCCAAGTCGGCCTGTAGCTTTCTTAGTAACATAGGATATATGGCCATTAAATGATAATTTAGAATCAAAAATAACGCCAAGGTCCGTTAATATAGCAATCGCAAATAATACACTTTTGTTTTTTGGTAAACGTTAGATGAAAACATTTTTTACCATTAGTACACACATAAGTGTTTTACCATTTACTGTACACCAAGTTACTAGCTTATATATATATATATATATATATATATATATATATATATATATATATATATATATATATATATATATATATATATATATATATATATATATATATATATATATATATATATATATATATATATATATATATATATATATATATATATATATATATATATATATATATATATATATATATATATATATATATATATATATCACTTTACAACATAACTGCATCTTTAATCGTATGTACGACTTTTAGAAATTTTAAGGAATCTGCGAACATGAAAGTGTAATTATTAAATACGTACATTATTAAATACGTTAAATAAAAAAGTAGGTGAGAGCCTTGAGGAACACCAGGTGTAATAACCGGAAATAACGATATAGTAGTTTACTTGTATACCCATATTCATATTACTATTCAAATTAAATGCGATTGTGTTTATTATTATAGTTTAGACTATGCAGTGGTTTAGGCTGGAAAAACCGACAGTAAATAATAAAAATATATCTTAAATATTCAATAATATAATGATGCTATTTTACTCTTTGTACTGTTTTTGTCGAAATGTCTAGAACTAATTTATTTATAATAATAATAATAAGAGCCGCTATTTACAAGATCATAGTACATAATCTATTATTTTATTTAACTGATAACAGCATGTCAAAATTCATCTGATTTCTATCATGACATAGGGATGTCATGGTGGACCCAAATTGAATACTTTGATTTTACTTAGCAGGGTAATTTTCCATCTAGATTGATTTTGTTAGTTATTTCTTTATTTATGAGATCAATTGGAACTATAATATGTCTGATACGGGATTATTTGAAACCTACAATTTAATTGTCTGCAGATCCATCGTAGGTCAGAACCACCTATGTACTGCGCAAACATTTAGTCTATATGTTATCCCATTCCAGACAGCAAAATACATCAACTCTTTCTATCGTTAAATATTCTTCTGTTCTTTCAGTTTGTATTTTACTTTTATTGATAAGAACAATGATACGTATATACTATACACATTTGCCTATATGTGTGTATGTATATAAATATTTGCTCTCATATTGTTTAGTATCTTAATAAGTCAAAGACCTTATTATTATCATCTGCGAATCCTATGTAGAAAGTTATATTATACTCACTCTTGTCATAAATATTGTAATAAAAAAAGCAACATTTTTTATTTTATATATTTATATTTATTTCTTTTAGTGTAGTAGTGTGGTAGTTTAATACATTTATATAAAACCATTAAAAATTGTAATACAGACCTTTAAACGTTGAGGTTATCCAGTTATCAATAGCAGCGCGCATTTTTTCTATAGGAAATTCTTCACTGCCAACCGTATGGATTGTTTAAGGGACTCCAAATTATCATGGTGTTTGGTAGTCCCTAAAAATGATCATACATCGTAATGCAGTGGATTAGGATCAGGACTAGATGACGGCCAGTCTTCAGCTCTGATGAAGTCCGGAACGTTCTTTTCTAAGCAAGTTTGGGTGGATCGATCCTTATGACCCAACGCCGAGCCTTGCTGAAACGACTATTGTGCCGATGTTTTGATACCTTTTTAACAGAAATATAGCTATCACTCCTTTTTCGTACGCATACTACGTGAAATCCCAGATGTTTTTCTGTCACAAACAGAATAGGTCTCATTGTACCTATCAATAGCTCGATACACAAATAATTGGCTAAGCTTATTATATTGTACTTGGCTCCATACCTATTTTTTGTAATACAATCATACAATGTTTCTTTATCATCACACTGTAAAATATTTTGCAATATATTGGCGCGAAAATAAGAAACTATCATGTTCATACACAATCGTAGGTATAAAAATGACAGATGCTAAATTCAGAATAAGTATTCACTACATTTGTTAATTACCAAAATTCAGAGGCGGAAAAATTTTCTTTCGATGACACCGCACTTGTACTGGTTTTCAATATTTTTTATTATATTTTTTATATTTTTATAGGGATACAGCGTGAAGCTAATAAAAGTTGTTGCTCATGACTTTGTTTTATGTGAGCTGTCAATTATGAACAAAACCATCAAATGCATTCCCGTTTTCTTAGTAATTTCAAGAAATTGCACTAGCTTCTAATATAAAAGATTAAGCTAAATCAATTTTCATATTCACAGGATGACTTTATAGATTGCTTTGGTGTCGAAACAGTAACGGGTAAAGTGGGGACAGATATACAAGAAGGCAAATGTTCGTGGCTAGCAGCAAAAGCTTTACAACAGTGTAATGATAAACAAATGAGAGTATTCTCAGCTTGCTACGGAAGTGCCGAGCCGGCCCACATTGAGAGGATAAAACGATTGTACGAAGAATTAGATCTTCCAGCTGTCTACAGAAATGAAGAAAAAGCGAGACATGATGCAGTTGTGCGACTAGTCCAAGAGTTCCCTTCAGATACCATATCACCCGACCTCTTCTTGAAACTACTGAACATAATATACGACAGAAAGAAATAATTATTATATCGAATGTTATTTAAATGTTTGCATTTCTATTTTTATATAAAATTCAATCAAGTACGTAGTATATGTTTGATATAAAGTTACATTTTATTTATATTATTGAGTTATTATTGGCATTTGCATTTTATTATATTTCACTATAAAAATACTAACTAACTACTCTGTCAATAATCTTACAACTTGAAATAAAACCTCAAGCCAATATACAATATGATGCTTAACACCCGACTGACATTGTATTGAATTTAAATGACGTTTAACATGAAAAATTAATTAATTGTAAGGATTAATTGATTATTTTAAAAATAATATGTTGTTAATACAAAAATAATAATATTCATAAGATAAAACATGCGGGGATTGTTTTTTTGTTAAATTATGGTAGGTATTTACTGGTAATTTGTAATAAATAAATATATATTTTTTTAAAGCGTATTATCACGCCATAAAGATGTATTCGGTTAATACGCGAACATTCATTGTTAATGTTTATTATTTGTATATTAATTTATTTTCATTCAAAGTATTATCGATTCGACGTTTACTGAAACCTAGGGTAGAAAGGAATTAGGTGTTTCATCTACATTATTGAAATTTGTGTGTAAAAATTAATATTCTTCTTATTTTTTTTATATTTAGAAAATATATATTTTATTTTTACATCTGGCCACTGCCTAATCTCTAAATGGTATAGTATGGTATGGCTAATGTGCAAACATTTGGTAATTTTTCTTCTTATGCTATTCTACATGTTTTATATCCATTGATTTCATATAATTTAATTTTTTTTCCGGTGCTTATTGAAATTATCATCATTAATATCATCTACTTCTTTCCTTTTATGTACTTATTGTAATTATCCAATCTATTCAAAACTTTTGCCCAGCGTTGAAAATATCGGTAAGGGTAGTGTAATGACGGTGGTTATTTACAATAAATAAATTTATATTTGAGGTATTTTGTGTTTTTTTTTCAACGATATTTTGTTGTAAGAAAGCAATATATCCTGCATTAAAAAATAATCCTGTTGTATTAATTGAAGTGTCATCAAAGTGTGTGTATTGTTTTTAAAAAAAGTATATTTTTTGAATTTAAAACTTAATATTCTGTAATTTAGGATTGTTACGGGAGTGGTTTCAACGGCACCAAAGTCAGAATTGGAGTTTATTATGTTGGTTTATTGGAGTTGGAACCGGAATCCGATCCAGAGTTCAAACCGGAGTCAGGGGTAGTAGACATATATGTTAAGAGGTAAGCAAGCTTATAAAAATCGTAGATATGTTAAACTTAAAGGGATGTTCAAAAATAAATTAAAGAAAAATAAGTGATAGGGTAATATATCGAAAGCACCTAGGGGTAACTAAAAGTATTAACTTTTTTGAAAAAAGTTAAATTTAAAAAAAATACTAAAAGTAATTACATATATTGTATGTGTGTATGTAGCAGATTTTATCGTCACGTATAATAATCGTGAAGTAGATTTTACCGAAGTGGTAAAATGGAAAACTTATAACAAATTGTATAATATGACAAATGAGAATTTCTACCTGATTAGATTATTTTTGTAAAGAAACACATCTGCAGACAAAGCAGTAAAGACAAAGGTTGTTGTGGTATTTCTTGCTTGCCAAGTTGTTATTACTAAATTGTATACTAGAACCATTATCACCTGCAAGATAAGCGTTTAAACACGTCATTAAAAACATATTATATGTTTTATGTTAAAAAAGTATAATATATAATATCATAAAAACGTGTGTGCACGTGTGAGTTACATATGTTTATGAACGAATAGATAAATAAAACACATGTATATTCTATCATAGTGTATTCCAAAAATATAATATAATGTTATACATAACATTGCTTCAATTAATAGTTAAGTCAAGTTACAGTAACTGTTTACAACCGTTACTTACAAACACTAAAGAGTAAGCAATGACCAACTTAACAGATGTCAAATATATTACAAACATGGAATATCGGAACTATTTATTCTAAAGTCCACGACAATCTTCTGTCGATGTGTTTTTACTTATTTAATAAACAAATGTAAGTTTAGAATAGGTCTGACTGTTATCGTGATGATTTCGAGTTCGATTCCCACTCGGGGGAATCAATTATAATAGTTTTTATTTCATCGCTCTCCTCGGAAGACAAAAGAGCTCGGCATTGAGTTTGTTTGTTTGTTTTGAAAATTAAATTTAAATACTAATGTGGAGGTTATACATAGGACATTAAAGTAATGCATATTAAAAAAGAAAAAAGATATGAGAAAAATTAACAATAGTTAAATTTATGAAGTCCTTCAAATTTATTTTTGAAAAACTAAAAACATTGACAGAAGATTGTGTGGAAATTCACAATTCGTACTACACGACAATACAGGACTACTGCAAATTATGGCAACATTAATAATGATATAATTCAAAACAATCGAGTAAAATGTGACGAGTATCAACTAGGTACATTAGAATATAATAAAACTATTGTTATGTAACGTCCATATATAAATATGTTCAAATCCTAACAGGACACAACGCTGAGGTCACTTTGACTCAAAAACTTCCAAAAAAAACAAAAAAAAGACGTTTTATTGACGCTGAGGTTTTCTGGGAATCAACAATGATCCATGACGTATTACAAGCCATTCTAATATACACATTATTTGTAAAGGTAGGTATAATAATAGTATAAGATACGTTTTATGAATGAAGCGCTCAGCTAAGTAAGACAGCGGTAGTCAGATCGAGAGTCGCGTTGCAATGGTTACATTGTGTACGTGCTAATATAATTTTGACTAGTAAGCACCAATTGACTAACATACATACATAATTGTATCCTTAAAAATATTTACACATATTTAGTGGCTAATAAAATTTAGCCAGTACAAAATTTTTGGGTCGCAAATACCCGAATCTATCCCCGCACCGTTTACTATAGAAAAAAAGTATCTCAAGAATAATCTAGAATCAAGTTTAAATTGTTACAATTTCTTTAATCTTATATAAGTATTTAAAATAAAACGTAGGTAGATAACAAAACTTTTGAGCGTTAAAAGTTCAGTTCGAGCCCTAAAGTAACGCAAGGTATCGTTTACACATACATAAATATATTCTGTTTTAATTAATAATAAATATTGTACACTGAAGCGAATATGTAAGTGTTACAATGTAAAGCTGCTACGTTTTTAGGTTTAATAGAAGTTATATTCGAATCGAAATATAAGAAATTCGGTGGTACTTATTCTAAACAATTTGCTTACTGACCGCGACAGTGCAACTGACGACGTCTAATTCATAATTCTCTTGTTTTTCTCCATTGCGTTCCTTTTCACCTGTAATATACATTCAATTATTATATTACTTACAGAGAACATTAAAAAACATAAACGCAGCGGGACAACGTATGACGTTGTTTGCATTTCTGGAGATTTTTACAAATGTACGGTTGAAATTCAATGATTATCTTATTTTTTTCTTTTACATTACAAATATTTGTTGTATTCACGCTGTATCCTGTATATTATTATTACATGGTGGTCAGAGGCATCAAAGCTCCGCGCGTGACCTTGCCGGGGGGGGGAAATGGAAGCAAAATTAACTAACCCGAGTTGGGGTCGAACACACGCTGTCCCTCTGTGCCATGATGGCCCCTTGAATAAATAAATATAAATGACTGGAGTTCAGGCGGAAAGCCGAAAACGGAGAGCACTGACACTAGGTTATGGCCAGCCGTGCCTCACCTATATATAGTGTGATGCTGCTTCTTGTTAATTTTTCTTATCCAATTCTACTTCCCGTACTAACCTCATCACGAAGTACCAGGCAAACATGTCACACGTGGGGGTGTGAGGGGTGCGCGGGGTGGGGCGGCAGCGGCGGGGCGTGGACCAGCCGGCGGTGCGCCTCAGTGCCGGTCAGCGCGGCGACGGTGACGCCCGCCTGGTACGCGGCGGGCAGGCGGATGTGACGCGTCCGCGTGCCCGCCTCCGCCCAGCCGGAGGCTCGCCATTCGCGGATTACGTTCGCCACTTGTCCTTTACCGATAATGTATGTATTAGCTAACGCGTGGTAATGTGTATTGTTACGTAATAAATAAATTTTAATTATGGTGGTGAGCATAACACCTAGTAGTAGGTAGTGGTTTAATGTTTTCATATATTTGTCAGTAATATAATAAATACTATATATTGTTGACTTATACAATATCTTGCAAATCATATTTGTTACTAGTTCTATTTTTGATATTAGCTATACATTTTAACACATGTATTCTATGCATAATGTCTCCAGCAAACCCTATTTATGATGGCTATTATAAAATTGACTTATCTGGTCCGGGCCACACGTGAAATTGCTGTGATATAATTTAAAATTTTATTGAGATATGTGTTGTTGAATCTTATATGCTCAGTAATAATACAGATACATTATAATATAATAACATCATAATGTTAGTGCTTGCAAATCTGGACATTACCTGTTCTTGTGCCACCATTTGTAACTGATTAATTGTAATTTAAAAATGTTGGATTCAATCCCAGATAAATATAATCCTAAACATAACATGATTTACATTATTTTTACAATTAGTAATTAAAGTTTACTTATAACACTGTCAACTCACCAAGAACATTAAAAGTATGAAAGCGTCTATCAGGTACTACCATCAATGGAGTCAAATCTGTATTTGCAGTAAACCTTGCGAGGATATCTCTACTTTTAACTAATAGTACAGATGGGGATGTTAATTTTGGCCACAACACAGATTCCCTTATGCATTCCACAGGATTCGACAAGTAAACTCCATGGGAAGACACTCCAAACACCATCTGATGGTGCCACGCATCAGGCACCTCTCCCTCACAACCCATTTGCAAATTTAGAGTAAGAATTGGTACTGCACCTGAAAAGTATTATATAAGTTGACAATGCACAACTTTGAACAGAAACATTTTGATGTTTTATTCTATATACATATAGGGTCAATATCGAGAGATTTAATATTTGAAAAACCAACATCTCCATGTACACACACAGCATATACTAGCAAAAATTCGAACAAATCACTACTCATATATATGGACCATTTATTTTGTATGTGGTTGTTTCAATCCATTTTCCTTTGTTTCGAGAAAATCAAAGATTAACATATTTCTTAATCAATAAATATATTCAAATTACATATAGCAGTAGTTTTAATATTTTAGATGCCAAATACATTGCTAAAATTACAAAACATACA
Organism: Dione juno; assembly: GCA_037127375.1. Classification (NCBI taxonomy): domain Eukaryota; kingdom Metazoa; phylum Arthropoda; class Insecta; order Lepidoptera; family Nymphalidae; genus Dione; species Dione juno. Next base: position 1,371,370 of record JAXRJS010000061.1, on the reverse strand, counting down.
TAATATTTATTTATGCACCAGAGGTATATAAAGTAATAGCTGCTTGTTATTTTTATACGTTTTACAAATAAAATGTCTGGCGTCTTGGTACAAATACGTCAGTCATTTTTACATCTTTTAGTGGTTTTCTAGGATGTGTAGGTAGTAAATTTACTGTTTTATATATACATTTTTTATCTTCACGCTGTATCCCGCACGTAGCCGCTTGTTACCAGTGCGAGGGAAATAAAAATATATCATTCTCCCCTCATGGGAGTGGAACTCACAAGCCGCCGACTTTACAGGCAGACGCTGTGCCTTTGCGCCACGACGGTCCTGTGTCAAATTCTTTTTGCCTTTTTTCGATGTTTTACGTAAAATAATGCGTGGTGCACTTTCCACAAGCCTCAATGTATATATGTAAAACATCTTTTCTCTGTCAGTGTTTTTTTATCGATGATTTACATTGCTAATTATATTTTGCTGTTTAAAGTTATGTCAAAATGTATGTTATATAAACATTATACATAATAGTACAGATGTTATATTAATAACATAGAATCAGAATTTATATATTTGTTTAAAAAGCTTATAAGTATTATGAACATACTACTTAGTAAATATATACATTGGAAAATTATTAAATTTAATAAAGCTATACGATTTATATACGATTATATTACGCTACGCTAAACGTCACTATGTTTTTTAAACATTCGCTGACTAAATAAAATGCGTAAACTAAGCGCTAACTTAATATTCTCGTCCAGGTCCACCTTATATCTGTTTCTTTAATAAAAATATCACCCTTTGTTACTAGTAACGTAAACTACTAAAACTACACACGTATTGTGATTTATAATCTTATACAAATATAAACTAACGGGTTACTTTTATAATCAATGATTATGCAATTTAATTCACCGAACGATTTTAAGTTGAACAAAACATGCATTATACGATATCTATATTTTAAAAATTAGCTAAAAATGGACAGACAGCACTTTCAAAATAAACGTGCGCACACAAATAAACACACACATCAGATGTTAATTTATTTATACACACATGAATTTATTTTACTAACCAAGTGATATCCAATCAGCCAACCAGTGGGACAGTGACATGACTCTCTCCGGATAAGTGGGGAAGAACCTCGCCGTGACGAGACCGTCTGACGCCCTTTGTATGCCCGTCACCAGGTCCGCGGCGGTGCAACCAGCTACTGCACGAGATAAGAGATACCTGGGAAAAATATAAATAAAATGTATTATAGTATAATCATAATAAAGGCATCAAAAATAATATAAAATACATCATCAGGAATTTATCACAATAAATAGAAATTATAATTAACTGTTATTTCTCACATTAAGCATTCGTTTAAGAAGTGATTTTTTTAAGGTAAATTAATACTTATCATATCATTTTAACGATAGAGTCTAAGAAAACTGGTTTGACATATGCATACAAATGTTACCTTGGCAATGGTGCATTGTTGGCTCTCAATCTGGTTCCGACAGCTGAGTTAATTCGCTCTATATTAACAGGTACGCCTAAAGCTATCTATAGTATGAAAGAAAAACATAAAACATTAAGCTACAAGTTTTAATAATTAATAAGTACATCTTTATTTCCGGGTATAATATCTTGGTAATATTAACTTTACAGTTGATATTAACTAATGGAAGCCCAAGCAGGTTGGGAAAATTAAAATAAACCGGTATATAAAAATTGAAGCTTTCCCTAAAAGTGTTTTAAGCTGCAAAAATCTGGTTACAGAGTTTCATTTACAACGCGTAAAAATCGTGTATATCAATGAACTTATTACATATTACGTCCACAACCATAAGTAACAGTCGGTTACTGATGGTACTGATAAAGTAGCTATTCTAATACAGAATTACAAGAATCATATTTGTTAAACATAAAACCACTTACAAATACATTAACAACAGCCGTGGCCCCACACGCCGAAGTGCCTATCTGCGTTACTTGACGTTCACACGCTTCTCGTTCCGACCATACCATACACCGAGGGGGTTCCACGCAACACATAGACTCTGACGTTCCTGGGGGTTTATCGGCTGCAAGCTTTATTAAATAAAGCGGTTTTTAATAAAACAACAACAGTAAGTTAAATTAAACCTTTTACCAGATTAATCGCGTATATTATTAGATTGTTAATATTTTAGAAACCTATCGTTCGAACATTTTGCAGTAGTCCAGCTACTGTCCATGTTATTAATCCGGTAATAGAATTCCATAGTAAATGTATAAAAATCACTAAAATCAAAAATCTTATTAACAATAAGTTGATTATATGTAACGGAGTGTTTCATATGAAAAAAATAAAAAAATCATTGCATTTGCTTTGTTACGTATGACAGGATAGGTAGAGAAAATTAGTGTTAAGACATTTCGTTGTGCACTTTCCGCCCGAATTTGTGACGCTGCGTGTTAAGTTGCAGGACTCCTTATCACATCTTACCAGTGCGAAGAATTTAGAAGAAAAAAATTAAACATTTATATGGCATCACTTTTCATAGAGCACCATCAGTGTAGCCACTGGCCCCTTAACAATGTTAGGAATGGTAAATATTACTCCGAAATTGACACTGCCAATATTCTAAGAATCGTCTAATACCTCTTTATTTTAATCCCATAATATTAATTGAAAAAATGTTGAGAATAAAAATTAAAGTAATGATGTGAAATAATATAACAAAAGGTTTTAACTTAGCAATAAAAAAATATATAATTATAAATATAGAAACAAAAACCTATTTAATTAATTAAAATAAATAATGAAGTACAAAATAAATTAATATTTCACTAATAATATTGTATGCATTTGTGTGTATTAAATAATACATTATAAAAATATATTTTTTATAAATATTTAAGCTACTTCATTACTCATTTAAATTGGCACAGTCAAATGAATTTCATTAGTCAAAGTGGTGAATTATAAATCAGACACTTCTTTATTTTATTGAAAACCAAATTGTATGGTTATTTTTTATTAACTATCACTATATTCATTAATATTCAATAAACACATGTAGTTTAGAACATACCATGCTTGCTGCATCATGACTTTCAATATCTGCTTTAGTCTTCTCAGTCATAAGCTTTTTAGCCATAGTTAGATGAAACAGTGAGGAAGATAAGTTTGATGAATCAAAAGTAGGCCTTTCTCCTTGATTAATTTGATATGTGAAAGGTGCTTCAGTATGATCCTCATCATCTAAAATTGCACACTTAAAGGTAAAAAGCATGCATTTCATTTAATAACATCATAATAATTTTATATAGATAATATATAAATAAGCCTTTATAATAAAAACTATATGACTAACTTACAATTTAGTATTTCTCTTGGTGATATTAAGTCACCACTGGAAACATGATGTGATACATAATGATTAGAATGCCAATGTGCCATAGTCCTCCTCACTAATAACTGTTCCCCTCGAAAATTTACATGAGTGATGTAAGGTCCAAATGCCTGTACCCCTTTTGCATTATCTGGTATCTCTTGTATTATTTCTACACGACTAGTCGATGGCACACTGTGTTGGGCTTCTTCTTGAATAGAATTTGACACTGCAGCTATAGGATGCTGTTGAACTTGTGGTGGTAGATATTCAGGTGATGTCCCTCTTATAACTGGGTCATTTTCTTCAGGCATGTTGGCACCATCGAGATCTGTATCAGATGTGGAAGCATCTTCAGTATCTACTTCGCAAGAGGGTCCAGGATCAAAGTCCATTTCTAAGAAATCCATATCAGGGCTAGATGCACGAGAATTGGTCTCCCTAACATTAGCACCAGCTGGCTGAGCGGCTGCATATGGTGGAGGTATAGGCAGATGTTTATCTAGGGGCAGGCCCATATCTAAGCTGAAGAAAGAACTTGGCAAATCTGCCAGGTGCTCTCCACCCCTGTATGTGTAGATGCAGCCATCTTCTGAACCTAAGGAATAATCATCATTGCCAGTGTCACTTGAGCTATCATCTGCATCCAAATTTGTTTTATTCAACTTCAAAGTTGATGGCCTTTTTCTACTCTCTCTAAGACCACTTGGTTCACCTATATCAAAAGCTTTGCTAGTTGCTCCACTTGTAGAAGGAGCATTTATATTGTAAGTTAGAGAAAATCCAGCTGATTCTTGACAAACTTTGTGTTTTTGACATTGTTTCTCTTGATTGGATTCTACACCATTGTCACAAGTTTTATCTGGCTTAGTAGCACTTACGTGATCTAACTGATTATTAGATGATATTATTGAAGTGGATGATACAGAACTATTTATATTATGTTGCTCAAAATTACTTCCCGAAGGTTTATTTGATGAGTGTCCGGTATCATTATTGGTTATTATATGAGAGTTCCTCGGTTTAGAACCATTGAGTGGGCAAAAACTTAAATCTGTTTCATGTGACATTGATGTAAACACATTTTCATCGCATTCACCTTGCCCTCGTTGTTTTGATGTGCCCTTGCGATTGTTACTTGTTTCACTTTCACGATCATGTTTATCTCGATTTCTTAATGAATCAGATTCCTCGTGAGAATCCATTGCCGTAAAATTTATACACTAACAATTGTCGGCATTGTCCAATTTAAGGTTACTCAATATTATACACTTTTAGATTACCTAAAAAATTACACAGTATTCATGAAATAATATTACAGAGGTAAAAGATGATTTTCACGTCTTTTAAGTGTATTAAAAATTTCACCTACACGGCGAAATAGGAAAGTATTGGATTAAAAACAAACCAATTCTAACAGACCAATTGACAGATATTATAGTCTTTAGTGCAGTGTTCTAAGTTATAATAATTATATTTTTTTTTTATTTTTCTACCAAAAGCGACGTATATCCATAATATATTGTGTGACAAACTGGTTTTTATTACCAAAAGAGCTTAAGTTATATTTTTTTAAAGTAATATTTAACTTTTTATGTTTATTTTAATTTATAAATATTATAATAAAGCAGTATGATCAACTTTGGTCTGTGGTAACAGAGATGTCAATTGACAATTCTAAAAATTTTTACAATGACATACTAAAACTTCTCCATCTGTAAGATCGTTAAAATTGCGTCTTATACAATACAAATTGTGTGATAAAAAGTCAATCTAGTGCTAGTAGTGATTATAATCAACTTTAATCCAAAGAATATTTGCTATAATGGCGTACGCTTACTTGTTTAAATATATCATCATTGGTGACACAGGTATTGATTTTATTCCTTGAATATTTTTTACTTACTAGCCACACCACTTTGTGATGAAATTGCACTATGTCGTATAATAAAAGAATATTCAAATGAATATTATCTAAGATAGATTTATCTATTAAAGTACACAATTCATAGTCTAAATAAAATACTGAATAATTACAAGATACCGAAAGTCGACATAGTTATTGACTATTGTCTTCCGCCTACGCTGTATATGTACGGCGTACATGAATGCGACAAATAACTTTTTGTAATGTACTTTTTAATTTTAGCATCTATTAAGTTTGCTATTACCCACCAAATTTGGTTAATGTGTGCTAAAATATAAATAAACAAAGAAAACAGGTCTATGCAACAACATGTGATTGACTGGTTACCCTTCAAGGCCTTTCTTTGTTTTTTATATGAAAATATAAGAGCTGTTGTATTTATTTCTTAATTATACTTAAAATTCTCAAAATGCTTAAAATTTAAAAACTTATTATGTAGGTGTGGGCAAGTCTTGCCTGTTACTGCAGTTTACAGACAAAAGGTTCCAACCAGTACATGATCTAACTATTGGAGTAGAATTTGGGGCTCGCATGATTACCATTGATGGGAAGCAAATAAAACTTCAAATTTGGGATACAGCTGGACAGGAAGCATTTAGGTTGCTAATTTTTGCTATTGTTTGTATAAAATATTTTTTTTGTATCTAATTAAGATCATATATGAAATGAGCATGATTTATTTAGAAATACTTCATAAAAATATTTTTATATTATTCATTGAAATGTCTTTCTGTTACTACTTGTTTTTTATTTTCCATATTTTAGACATTTGCTGGATGTTAAACATAATATTATATATATACTATGAAAACAGAAACAAAGACAAATTAATAATAAAGTTGCTGTTTATCAAAATTTAGTTTAATTTGTCAATGTATCATATTCTCAAAACAGGTCAATCACTCGGTCATACTATCGGGGTGCAGCAGGTGCACTCCTTGTGTATGACATTACTCGCCGAGATACCTTCAACCACTTAACCACATGGCTTGAAGATGCCCGTCAACATTCCAATTCAAACATGGTTATAATGCTTATTGGTAATAAGAGGTTAGAATAGTTTTATGTATCTTTCTTATTATAGATTTCTTTTATTTTTATATTTTCTGCATTTAGAAAGGTAGGCAAAGGCAAAGGTATCTAAAATGAATCTCTCCATTTTCCATCTTTTGCCAACTAAGAATATTTCAAATATACCACAGTGATGCAGTGGGACAGCATCTTATTAATTTAAATATTTAATTATAATAATAATTATATATTATTATTTTAACTTCTCTACTCTCATAAGAGATACTGCATTGTTGAATTTTTCCTTTTGGTTTATTCACAACATGGTTTGCGGAAAACTAATGAACTATGTATTCTCTGTCCATGCTTTTATTTGAGAAAAAGCCTGAGGAAATTAAATTTCCAAAAAGTAAACATTCTACATAATATTTTGAATAAATTACCGCACATTTTAAATTACATAAGTTCAACTTTGTAGTGACTTAGAGTCACGACGTGAAGTAAAGAAAGAGGAAGGAGAGGCGTTTGCACGTGAACATGGTCTAGTCTTCATGGAAACCTCTGCTAAGACTGCGGCTAATGTTGAAGAAGCATTCATCAATACCGCTAAGGAGATCTATGAAAAAATTCAAGAAGGGGTCTTTGATATCAACAATGAGGTATGTAATATGCTCCTTTTTATTTTAACTATGGCTTTGAAATGTTGCTTGGTGATTAACGGTTGTTTTCATAATTTTTATAATACCCTAGAGGGAAGATTGAACCCACAGCAGATTCAGGTCAGGTTTACAGTGAGGGCTTTATTATATTGAAGGCATTATCCCACTATGTCATAACACATACAATATAATATGTATAAAATAAACTTAAAAAATATATTTTTTATATTTTTTATTGTACATAAAAAATAAACATAATTCAAAACAAAAATGTTATTATTTCTCGTAATTTATCATTTTATTTACTCAAAGTAATTTATTTTTGAGTCATTTAAATGACTAACTTACTCATATATATATACACTTTAATCTATTTGGTTTGTGCTAAAAAAACAGCATGTTACTATAATTGTACATCACATCTGTCAATTCACATGCATTTTATCATTTACGGATAAGGTACTACGCTGCTTTCGATTAATATTTTGTAAAAAAATATACAAAATAATAGAGAAATATAAAAAAAAATCGACAGCACAGCGTTTTCAATAAGCGATTTAAAACGTATGCTGGCAAATTTTTATCTATACTTCTTCTATATTATCATAAAGCAGAAGAGTTTGTATTGTCGAACACGCTTATCTCAGGAACTACTGGTTCTGATGGAAAATTATTTTAGTCCATTAACGAAGGCGACTATACACATATCGTTATGTGATTTTTTTTTGTTTGTGAGTTTAACGCTGTTAGCCCTATTGGCCTTGATAGCGACACCAGTAAAAATTACCGTCCCGTACCGGAAATCGAACACGAGCCTCCTGGGCGAAAGCCAGGTATCTTAGCCACTAGACGGCCGGGAATCGAACCCGGATCAACTGCTTGGAAGGCAACTATGCTGACCATTACACTAATATGTGTATAGTCATTAATATGTAGTCTTCATCGTTAAAGAATCATTAACGTGATGTAATCATCACGTTAATCGTTTTGAACTTTTACCTACGGTTAGTGCTACCTGGATTTGAACTTGGATTGCGTCATATCGTAAAAGCTATTTTGTATCTGTTAAAGTTTGTGTTTTATTAAGCTTTTTATCATAATAAATTTATCTATTTTGCTTTATTTTAGCGTGATATCAATAATAGTATCTTGCGACATTATAATCTTATTACATTCGGTTTTATTAAGTATGTATATTAAAACATGAACTTTATGATGTATTGTTATATTTTTTTCTCACACATTTTCCGTACTACGCAAAGTAGTCAAAGAAAACATAGTGTCAATAAAAATCTATTCTCCATTTTCTGCCCAACTCATTGCAGTTTCACTAACATACCGAAAACGAAAATACTATGTATAACCATTGTGTTCACACTCAGCGAGCACTTCTCAATAGCACCATCATTACGTCTTTATGAGATGGCGATTTTATAATTTATTGATGTGTGATGTGTCGTGTTATAATTTATTGATGTGCCTAGTATCCGTTCGATTTGATCCGATAACGATACAATATTCGCAATGTGAACCTGTCGAGAATGGCGGGGTAACAAGAAAATAAGTTTAGTTTTCCTTCTTAAACTATTTTGTTTTTGTTTTTAAATAAACCAATATTTTAATACGACCACGATGTTGATATGGAGCGAGAACGCAGGGTTTTAGTCCAAGGCAGATTGCCAGATTTGTACGTTGTACAACGTAAGTCAAATGAATAGTTTCGAGCCTATTGCTAATAATTTTACACGTGCAGATTGTGATTTAATATGGTAAAAGTGCGCGGCGGTGCTTGGTCCCTCTGCCTATATACGGGATACAGCTTTAAGCAAAATAAATAGTAAAATGTTCTAATTAACATGTATATTCCAGGCGAACGGTATTAAGATCGGGCCGCAGCATTCAAACGCGGGAGCAGGTGGAGCGGGAGGCGCAGGCGCGGGGGGCGCTCCGCCCGGCGGCTGCTGTTAGGTGCTGGTCTGCACACGCTGAGCGCGCCTCACTTTATGTGGGATTACGGTATGCATCATGGTGTATAACGCTGCGATACGCCACACTACTCCTAGTGCACCGACTGACGGACAGATTACACTATAAATGGAGCATTTTGATTAACACCGTTTAGAATACGGGACTTCCAATTACCCTACACTATGTGTGTGAAATCGCGATCTCAAATGTTTTTAGATTCTAATGATGATGTCACATAGATGATGAAGGAATGCCAATAATAATCTTTAGAATTAAATTAATAAATATATTTCGCCAAACAGGTAGCTGTAATAGCGTGGCAATGTTACCATCAACTTATAAATTATTAATTGTGATAAATACTTAGTACGAGTTAATGGTGTATGATAGTAATTTTACTTTTCAAATAATTTTCACAGAAAGGGTGCAGCTGTGTGCAACAAACACTGGTACGGAACTTACTGCATGCTGGATTACTTAGTTTTATTTAAATGCTACAAATAGTTGCATCTCAACTTTTCGTAATAGCGACGAGGCTGCTAAGCCTATATGATAATATTAAACAAAGAAAATTAATCTGTAAGTGTTATTTCGGGTATACTATAAAATACCTATTCTTATAGAAATTTTATTACATTTCAACAGTACATGAATTATTAAATTGTTTTTCTTTTTTAAATTCAATTCAAACTTTCCCATGGATTTCTAAAATTTTGTCTCCATATTAATTTATGTAGTAGCAGTAAAGGCTAATCTTTAGCTATTATCTTAAATATTAGATGTAAGTGACATTCATCATGCATTACTTGACATTGAGTATGTGTAAGGTTGGACCAGTCGTACTCATATATATGTAATTAATGTATGTAATCATCCATTCTATGTAGTTTTTCATGTCCTTGCACCCTTTTGTATTCTCCATTGTAAATTAATCAAGCATTTATTATTAAAATTTGAGCTTGGTTTTATTTATTAAAAGCTTTCATAAATAAATGGAAGATTTTCAGCTCTTAGCTAAGTTGAACTGTGTGTGCAATGATAAAAAGTAATATATTATAAACAACTTGTTGCTTCGAATGTCGCTGACTGTATGTATGTAATTTATAAATTTTGTATACCACATTTAAGTCACAATATTATACATTTTTATCCTGACATACAAAGTTTGTGATTTTTTATGTGACTAACGAAATTACAAATTTTACTTTGTTAATAAAAGATGTTTATTTTATTTTTATATTTTATTATCTAAATATGTTGTACATCATTGATCTTAAAACTTTTGCCAGAGGATTTCTTATATAATAATCATATTTATTCACTGTCTACATAATATTTACGAGAACTAGTGGTGGCCTAGTACAATCTTGCACAAGATGTAATTTCGGGGGGGTATACTTAAAACGATTCGACGGTGGACGTAAATATGTCGATTATGTAAACACTTTTAAAAATAGTTTATGAACAGACTAGCTAGTTATAAAAGTTTTCGAAAATGACGAAAATGTGATCTAAAGGACTGCTTGTGAGTTAATGGAAGACATGATTACAAAACTAGATTACTTTAAGTTTAGCACATTGTAATGATGTAGTAATATTTTATAAGGTTACAATATGCGAACACATTTGTAAGGCATAATTCATGAAGTAAATGTTGAAAAATAATTTTGTGTTTTATTTTACTATTTACCTTTACATATTCTGTATTACATGTTCATAAATAAATACATTTTATTTAATTTTATTAAGATGTAGAAAATCAATTATTAAGAAATAGAAAAGATAATATTCATTTCATTGATTAATTTGTCAAATATGTTAGTAAGTTTAATAAGTATATATCAAAACTACCAGGTACCAATTATTACCATATGTATACTAAAATAATATGATGTTTCAGAAGTACATGCAGATCTGTGCAGACTGATAATCCAGATGACATAGAGATGCGCATGAGTTGAGGGAGTTATCAATCATGCAAAAAATTACAAACACAAAAGTACACTTGAATGTTACACAAGAGTTTTTTCACAGACAATATGTTACACCAATTATAAAATAGTTATTGATTAATGTCCAAATGCAAAATACTTGTTATGTTATTTAACACAGTGAATACAGAATTTACAACTTCCGGTGTCTTCATCTTAACTACGCCATTGCTCCTCACTTCTGCTTTTGGCAGGACTACTTCACATAAATCAAATATTGTAATGTCCAAGGTAATCATATTGTATATTTGATTTTGTAATACTTGATATGCTAACGTGATTGATTCTGATTCATTTTCAAGTTCATTTTTAATCCTGGAAATAAAAGGTATAAAAATATTTTTCATCTAAATAGAATCTCATGGTAGAGGATAGGATACATCTAAAACAAAACTAATAAATTACAAATCAATCTATAATATTTATATCCTTAATAGGTTTATAGTAATAAGGTAAGTATTGAATATAATATTTACTTACCCATTCCAGATGGTGTGTATGTCCCCAACTTCAAAGGATAAAGTTATTTTGTCTTTGTAATTACAATCAGGTGTCTTGTAACTTAAAATGAATGCATCTGTGCTCTTTGAATTATCATATTCAACAAAATTAAAACTAAACTGCAATAATTGATGCTAAAAAAAATTATAAGTTGTATATATACTCATTTAGATTATATATAAATGCATTTATCCTTCTTGTTTTACAGTTTCATAGAGATTAACTTATATAAGAGTAAATTAATTACTTAAACCAAGGAAAGGTTTGGTATTAATTACCTGTGTAAAATTGCACTGTTTTATATTACAATCAAATAAAGTCTGTAAAGTTGATTTTACTACTGTGCCAACTTTTTGTTCACCTCTTTCTAGCATATAAGGCAGATGTATTGCATTTTCCAATGTTATACTAACTCCCCATGATATGAGTATAGCAGAATACACTGTTTTCTTATTACTACTAGTACTGTCTTGTGAATGCGAGGTCACTGTTATCTGAAAAGAAATCAAGTTACTACATACTCATGTATCGATAAAAACTTGAAGAACTTTGCAAGTTACAATAAGTTTCTTACCATCAAACCATTTGAATCTTCTTCAGCGTATTTTAATAAAGGTAATTCTTCGAATAATACCTCGAATTTTAATGTTGAATTTGTAGTAATATTACTCACAAATGCTTGACGTATTTTCAATGCATATTGTTTTAATTTAATGATATCATATTGTAAGTTATGCATTGGAGACATTTTACTTAATCGCCACTGTCCTTCATTGTAAATAACTGAAAAAAATATCAATTAGTCTGGAAATATACCCTTATTTTAAAAAAGTCCAAATACTTATTAATATTGCAAGGATTAAATTTACCGGCGAGTGGATCGTTATAAACGTAATTAGTATTCATATTTATATATTACTTTAAGAATTTTTTTTGTTTCCATTAATGGTTAACAAATTTTAGATTACACATCGATATTTTACTAAGACGATAAGAAAAACAAAATATTTTAAAAGTTTTGCCGTTGCGCGTAAAGAATAAGCCACAGTCTATAATAAAGTTGATAAAATGTGTTATCTGTAATTCTAATACGCACAGATAAACAAATTTACTTTATTGAAAACCAAGAATTTAATATTTTACTATTGAAGGTACTACTGAAAAATAAGTAAGTACTGAAAGTTTTGAATAATCAACTTCTAAAATGACGATTCGTTAAATGATTTGCAATATCTACCTGTTAGTAATAACCAAGATATTTTTATTTTTATTTCTTTTCCAAATCAAAATTTAAAAAATATTTAGATAGTTCTATATTCAAAACTCAAATCAGTTATTCAAATATAAACCATGAAACGTTAAATAATAACTTACTATTTAATTAATTTATGTAAAATTCATATCATCATTCCCGTCCTTTTCTTTGTGGCGAGACTCGAGATTAAGCATCAGCTGTGACGTATTGTGATTTGTGATTGTGACGTACCAGGTAATTAAAAAAAGTGGCAAAACAACATGATAAAATTAGTATATATTCCTTACTAGTTCTTATTAATGCCTTACTTTGGTTAAGCACATACTGGAATTAGTCTTCCAATACTAGACTGCTATAATTTTTTATTGCTATCACTTATTGTCATTAATACTTAACCAGTTATTACGAATAATTATTGTAGAATAAGGCTAGTTGCTATTTATCGTCGTTGTTATAGTATGTTAATATTTTTATATGCAAAATAGTATTTGTTCATTGTTATCTTTTGGCCGAGTAAAGTTCATTACACCACAATTTATTACGATATTGCTAGTCGTCCTCGTCACCTACTGATATTTTATACAAAATATTATTGCTTATTCTTTACTTTACTTCACTTCGTGCCGGAACGCCGTGCAGAATGGATCAACTACGTTTCGACGGTCGCGTTGCAGTTGTTACTGGGGCCGGTGGCGGTTTAGGAAAAGCTTACGCTTTGCTCTTGGGCTCGAGAGGTGCTAAAGTTGTAGTAAATGATCTTGGAGGTGCCAGAGACGGCCATGGGAAATCAAACTTCGCAGATGCTGTCGTAAAGGAAATAAAGGACAAAGGTTAGCTTACTTAAACATTTCAACTCTATTGAAGGATGAATGTGCATATTTTAGTTTATTATGTGTAAATTAGTAAACATAATCTTATAGACCAAATATAATTTTTGATTAATGATAATGATTTAAAATGTGGCTTGTTCTTAGCTTTATATATTGGACATCTAAAATATGTGCTTGTAATTAAGCCTGGAGGGGTCACTGTGTTTCCAATTTAAATACTACGGTATACACAGTAGCATTGTAAATTAAAATGAAAACATTACAATGCTTATTGTGATTTTAGGCCCATTCTCCTATGTACGAGTATAATTGAAATTAACTTAATATATAATATAGTAGTAATAGGAAACATACATATTTTTATTTTTGAACAGGTTTTACCTTATTTATTCTTCCTTAACTCATGAAATGTTTCTTTGTGTTTTAAATTAACATAATTTATACCATTATATTAAATTATAAATTACTTTATAAAAATAAACATTTTATTATATATTCAACAAATCTCTAATAAAACTTGGATAAAATTTTGTGAAACATAATAAGCCATGTTATTAAATTGACATTACTTAGGTGGAGAGGCAGTGGCAGATTATAACTCAGTAGTTGAAGGAGACAAAATAATTAAAACTGCTCTAGACAAGTTTGGGCGAATTGATATTTTGATCAACAATGCAGGCATTCTTCGTGATAAAAGTTTTCAAAAGATGTCTGACCAGGTAAATATATTTTATATATTTTTGTTTTTTATCTACTTAGCTTGATATAAAAAATATTAAATTTAATACTTATACTTAATTTGTACTAGCAATTTGTATTTGTAACTAAAACTATTTCATCCACAAAGAAAGAAATTGTTTGTTTGTAGATAAATAGTATTTCATACTCATGAATAAATTATTTGTTAGTGCCTAAATTATATGTATGTATTTATATTTGTACATATAATTTAAGGAGTAACAAGTAATTTATGTTTACAAGGCATTATATTACAAAATTATAGTGCATACTAACATCCCTATTTATTTTATATATTTGTCAATTGAGAGACTTAATTTGAATATATAGGTTATTATTATACACCCATTATTTACTTCATTCTTATGTTTTTATTAGATATACATTTTAGTCTCATATCTTGATGCATATATTTATATTATTTATATTATTTATTTATGTGAAAGATAAAGTTTTTATGTAAATCTCTAAAATTGTTCATAATTTGTGTAGGTATATTTTATCATTCTTTATCAAAAATTTTACCACAAGCAATATGTGATAAGATATTACTTATATATCAAAATATATAAAGTAATATTGTAAATAATATATGTTTACATACATACCTAAATAGTAAAATATAATTAAGGCCACCATAAAAACTGTAAAATTTAAATAAATTTTACAGATAAATGTACTAATATAACAGTATAGTCTAAGTATTGCATAATAAACATTACATAAGGTTATTACTTATTTCTCTACACAGTATTCTGTATATAATATGACCATTCTTTGTGTGTGAACAATTTTTTTAAAAGCCTTTCTTTTAAAGTTTTTCATTTAGAGAGTTGTAAATTACGTTCATCAATACATATTTCTATCCACTTAAACTGTGAAGTTTCCATTGGTATTTTATATACCATCTATAGTAATGAAAATCTTTGTAATTTTTATTTCGTGATGAACTTAATGAGAATTTTTAAGAACTTTCGAAAATGTATTATTATCTCTAGGACAGTTTGAACAAAATTTTACAATATTTTAACATTGTTTATAGTGTAATTCCTTCTTGGACAGTATCCGATATTATGGTACAAAAGCTAATTATTTGTCCCGCTATATTTAAATGATTAGCTTTTGTACCATAATACATGATAATATTACAAGTATTCAACCAGGATTGGGATCTGGTTCACGCCGTACACCTGAAGGGTGCTTATAAGACAACTCAAGCCGCATGGGAAACGTTCAAAAAGCAGAATTATGGCCGCATTATTATGACCTCTAGTAATGCTGGTCTACTTGGAAACTTTGGACAGACTAACTACAGGTAAAATTCAAACAGTGTTAATATATATATGAATATATATATATATATATAAATATATATATATATATATATATATATATATATATATATATATATATATATAAATATATATATATATATAATATATATATGAATATATATATGAATATATATATGAATATATATATATATATTATATATATAAATATATATATAAATATATATATAAATATATATAAATATATATATAAATATATATATAATATATATAAATATATATATAAATATATATATAATATATATATAAATATATATATAAATATATATATAATATATATATATATATAATATATATAATATATATATATATATATATATATATATATATATATATATATATATATATATATATATATATATATATATATATATATATATATATATATATATATATATATATATATAATAGATCGGTTTACAAACAGACGTTATTTCACTGCGACGGGATGACTGAAACTTATTTTAAAAATTATTAAATAAGATTATTATAAACAAATAATAAAGCCGTTAGATACCGTGTTAGACGTTGTTGTGCCGTGTACGATGTCTACATTAAGTTATGGATAAAAATATCAAAGCAAAATTGTTAAGTCATCGCGCTAAGGTCATTTTTTTTTAATAAACCACTACTTGTTACTACAAATTTTATAGTAGGTATTTATAATACCTACAATATTTATTTTATAAATTTAACAATGTCGATGTTTTTTGACACTAATATGTCAAATATTATAGCGATGAAACGTGCAGAATTGAGAATGTAACACAGCATGCGACTGAAAGTGAGTTTTGAGCTAGCTTTCCACATAATTTTATCCATTTTGGCTCTAGCCAATGCATGCATTTTGCCATTTAAACAACAACAATATTTCGAATTCAAGTGAAACGCGGCAAATGGGAGTGACTTGACACAAAGTTCCTTCTGCATATCCTGCCTATTTGCCTGATACATCCTATAATAACAAAAAAAAAACCTCTTTGGTTCAGTGCTAAATTATTTGAAAGTGAAAAAACTAGACACCTACATATACTAGCACTAACATGGAGAGAGAGAGAGAGAGAGAATATAGAATGTAAAAAAAAGTAGAGGACAACTTGTAATTCACCTTGACTACAATCAAAACTATAAAGTGAAATATTCTATTCAGGATTTATTTTAAAGAGTCGTTTTGTTTCGATATTTATTACTTATTTTAAAGATACTTTAATTTCAATATCTCTACATACTTTATAATCCTTTATTATTGTTTAAAGTGCAGCAAAAATGGGCTTAGTGGGATTTGCAAATACTTTGGCGTTGGAAGGAGCTAAATATAATATTAAAGTGAATACGATAGTGCCAACTGCAGCCTCCCGTCTCACTGAGGACATCTTGCCGCCAGATATGTTCCAAGCTATGAAACCTGAATTAATTGCACCTGTAGTGGTAAGTGACGGCATTTTGATTTTTATTCTGTATCGATATGATGATTGTGGGTTCGTATTTATCTAAGGGGATGTTTTATACTCGTATACTCTTAACTTGTCTTAATTTAAGAAATTTGCTTCTCGGAAATATATTTTACTAGTGACCCGCTCGCAGCTTTGTCCGCTCAGTAAACTGAATCACGTTTGGTTTGTAATTTTATACCTACAATGTAATTCTTCGTTTTCGTAAAAAATCGTGTAAGGATTAATCTGTATTGTTTACAGTAGGTTCGTAAATAAACCAATATTAATAGTATTTTGTATAAGCAAAACATTATTATTGAGGGTTATACTTGGACCATCGTACTTTGTCTATCACTATTAAAAAGGTACAATCTCACCATTCGTTGTTTTATTTTAACTCAAAAGGTTTTGGCAGCGTTTTTGAGGAAAGCTACCGATCGGCCTAATTTATTCCAACATGTTGAATTAATATCGTCGTAATATTATTACGTCGAACTGGTGACCATCGTCATCATCATTACACAAAATCTAAACTAATTATACACTGAAACATTCCTCAGAGATCACATTTTCACAAGTATTACCCTTGAACTTGACAAATTGTGACTAGCCAAATATTATGTTGTTATGTTTTTAAAAATATTACAACATAATTGATTTCTTTAATAATTAGCCTTTAGATTATGCAAATAATCAATATCTAATTTTGATAATTTTATGTCATTATCTTAACAAATTTTGTTTATATAGATGATTTATTTCTTTGTTTCGAAGGTGACATGTTTGTGCAAAGGTGACATTTTGATTCTTATCAGCGTTAGCACTTAGCAATAAGTGTATGAATCTATTCTAGTGTTTATGATGGCTATTCCTAATATTTGTTTTATATATGGCGTTAAATGCCTCGCTTTGTAATACATTGAGATGAAAAAAATATGTCCCCTGAATGGAGATCGAACCCACAACTATCGCCTTTACAACTACGATTTCCCACTGCTTATTATACCTGTAGTATATAGTGATTGTATGTTAACTTACTGGCCTAAATCAAGATGTTTGATATCTTATTTTTAGTAAATGGATGTGAAGTGAAGATTTACACAGACAAAGTCTCTCTCCAAGTGTTATAATGATTTATTTACACTCTTTCCCACTTTTTATCAATTCCATAGATATACAACTACAACACTCCAGTGACGGGCTTTCCTCGTCTGACGTCTATTTAAAAATGAATCTCGAGTGCTGTGTCTTTTGCCGTTTTATTCATATTCAACCGGAAAATACGCAGAGTCCCTAGAATATATATGCAAACTATGATAGTCAAATAAAAACTAATATACTATGATTTAGTTATGATAGTCAAATAAAGTTAATTATGCTAACAATAGTCATAAAAAAAAAACAAGAAACGTTCTGTGTTTTCTTAGTCATGTAATTATTTTTCATCGACTTTATTATGGCTAACTACAATGTAGTCTTGATACAAATATGTTCTATGTGGCTTCTAGCGATGTTTATTGAGTAACAAGTGCTAAAATGAAAGGAAAAAAATACGTAAATTATTATGAATTAACTTTTGTAAAAGCAAATCTTTTTAAAAGGGTACTATTTAAAAAAAAACTTATATAAGTAATCTAAACACATTTTGGGTATTATAATTATACTAAGTGGTATTATATAAAGGAGAAAAAATAAATATTGTGATCATTTTGCTTTGTGATTATTAATTATTATTATTAAATGAAATACATAGGCAAGTTTATATTATAATAATCAATTATTAGCATGTTTTTTGCGTCACCTGTATATGTAAAATAATCCTGCAACGCTATTGTGGTCCAGTTCTTGCTATTTAGAAAAAAAATTGTATATTGTAAACAGTATCTGATAATAATGTAATAATTTAATAGCATCAATGTAAGTAATTTGCGGCGTTGAGTTCCGCTACACATAATGTCTGAAATTCTATCCATCCTAATTTAAGAATGGGGTGTCTTGATCCTAAAAACCCTGAAGGTGAAATAAATATGATAATAGGATTGTTTGCCAGAACGACTAGGATGACATTTTTTTTAATAATTTGTAATGCTATTTTAACAATAATGTTTTTATTTAGTTAAATATTGTTTTAGGCATACATGGTGCACGAATCGTTTGAAGCGACTGGCGATATAATCGACTCGACGCTCGGCTTCGCTTCTAAAGCGCATCTAGTCAGGTCCAATGGCGCGCCACTCAGGTAATGTTAACACTTGAACTAGACATATTTTCGGAAGAGGTACAAATATAGTACTTATAATTGGCTCAATTTTAATAGTCTAATTGTTTTACCTACTCAAATTCACACAGTAATCTTAGAAATTAAAAGAATTAAAAATATATATATGATACTCATTGAAAATAGTTGTTTATAACTTAAATTTTTTTTTGAAATTACATAATAGTATTGTTCTTATTTTAAAACAGGAACAAGCCATCAGATCCTGTGACAATAGAGTCCGTGAAGGAGCACTGGCAGGACGTCGTCAACATGAACAATGCGAAGCGAATAGATAAAATAGCCGAAGTCACTGTCGACTTGGTTGAAAAGTTGCAGGTAAATTATAAAATTAATTTTTATTATATTAGTCTTACGTTTTAAAACGGCTTAAGTACATTAAACTTAATTTTAACATTATTTTAAAGTTATTTCTTTATTGTAGAATATATGTTTAATACTCGGTAAGGTCCTCTATTTCAAATGTTTTCATATATATAAATATATGAAAAAAATTCAAATAGAGGATAGGACGTTTCCAACATTTTCCTGTTTACTAGTTATGAGCAGTGGGAAAATTTATTTAAAAATTTACGGAAAACGACAAGCGTAGACGAGCGTAAGATATAATATGTATTTATTTATTTAATTATGATATAGTTACCACACCTATGTACCATATAACTGTATACCATCTATACAGTTTAGAATATTATCTATATATAATTTATACGTTCTCTTATTTCGTTATAAGACACTTTTGGTCACATTTTGTATGGTCTTTCTTTTAATAGTTTATATACGATTATACCAGTTATATGTAGATATGTTTATACCACTCAATTTACACACATTTCGCTCTTTAAGAATAAAAAAATATGTCAAAAAAGTATGATAAATAATATATTTTCTATTAATTAATTCTATTTAATAGGGTGTCTATCAGATCAGAAAGCCTAATCCATGTTGTTAACAATTTATCTCCGGTATTTGTATCGTAACTTTTATAATGATTAAAAAAATATCTATGTAGAAAAGATATATAGATTATTATTCCTGCGTATAATAGAATTGAGTACTCTTCAAAGATATTGTATATTTTACACTAGGACTTTGAAGAGCGCAGCAAATTGAACAGCGAGCATCCATCGCACTGGGGCTCGTACAGATACAACTCCAAGGACCTGGTCTGCTACGCACTCGGGAGTAAGTCAGTTGTACATAATATCAAGTATAGTAGTTTGAATGTTGCATTCGATTGAATTGAACGTTGAATTCGAAATGAGAAATTGTAAAAAGTACGTTTTTAACAAAACGTTACTGTTATTCATTATGTAATGTGGATAACTTGAGTAATTGAATTATTCTTTTAAAAATGTAATTTTTGTAGATTATATAATACATCGGTCGCGATTCACTGTGTCGCTGGCAGGCGTCGGCTTGCTGTCCTTTGCTACCGCAAAGAAATAAAAAATCTGACGGTATTCTGATGTCTAACACATAGAAAATCTGCGATATATTTTGCCGATGACTTTTTCTTCCTACTTGTAACTTACAGCCTATACCTATATACCTATAGATTGTTTTCGCCTATGTAAAATGAAGTGGTGTACCACCACCAGGTTCTCTTTGTAAACCAATGTAACTACACATTACACATCACGTGACATGCCCACAATCGTTTCAGTCGGCGCGTCCGTAGAGAATGAATCTGAGTTACGGTTCCTGTACGAGAGCCACGAGAGCTTCGCCCCGCTGCCGACATTCTTCATCCTGCCCGGCATGATGCTGGAGTCGCCCAGCGTGGCGGAGAGCATGCCGCCGGGGAAGTTTGCCGACTTTACCAATGTTAGTATTGGGCTGTTTACTTGTTGTTTATATATGAAGCTGAACTGCTTGTTTGGTGGGAGTTGGGACGCGCTCGGTGAGACCAGCCAGCAAGACCTCCATTTATCGAGGGAGGCTGTAATAAATCAAGTTAATACTGGCGTAGATTAACCCCGCCCGCTCCCCATCGCATCCGCTAACTGAGTGATATATCATACATAAATTTAATACGGAGAAACCGCAGGTAAAATTTTGGTCTGAATGAAACTATTTTAAGCAATGGTTGCAGATTAACGATAGATCACTGTATAGTTTCGTTAAAAATATGTACAAAGACAATTATATTACATATCAGACTCGTGTATCTATCGTGTGTGTAAAACGAGATGATTATTTCTAGATACTACACGGAGAGCAATACATTGAGTTCCTTAAGGATTTCCCGGGCACTGAGGGGGAGTTCACAGTACGCAACTATGTGGTGGACATGTTGGACAAGGGCTCCAGTGCCGTAGCTATCGTTAACAGTGAGTTATTGTTTTATTATCACTTGTTAATAATAATGGGAAGCCAACTAATTAACCATGGAATAAGAAATTAAAGTGAAACTGTATTATATAATATTTTTAGGCTTTACACTTGTTTTTGTTTTTGTCTGTTTTTTATTTACGTACTTATTAAAGATAGTGCTAATATGTTTATCGAAACATTATACGATTACATTTTAAGATAAAAGTATTGTATTACATATGAATCAATCAAATCTTTCTAATTCATTACTGTGTGACTGGTGCGATACAATGATTACTGCGATTTTTAATCACCTCTACCTATTTGAAACCAAGCCAAACGAATATTTAGAGATTTCTTTACAAAAATTAAGTTAGTATCCCAAAAGTAGTCAAAATATGAAAACAATATTTCTTTATAACTTTCAAGATATTACAGGGGTGTTCCTAAATGGGCACAGCGTAATATAATATTTATTATGATTTATTATTATTATAAGGATCATTTTTTATTAATAAATGACACACACGCGCACATACGAGTATACATGCACGCTTGCACACGCGCTCGCACTCAATCACATTCACGCACGTCGTTTTCAATTATGTTATTTTTTATATAAACTTTCAGCACTGGGATGGGTCTAAATTCTAAATGAGATGGTCATAGGAATTTTTGTATTCAAATCATTTTCATTATCTTAGTCTGGTAAGACAATACAGTGCATCGAGTTCCACTATACACGCAATATCATCAAAATAAGTTGTGAAAACTAGTGACTTATCCTACCTCTTCTCTCCCTCCTCCTCTTCTCTTTCTTCTGTTCTAAAACACTTTTTAATTAAGTTGAAGTAGGGAGATTAAGATTAAATAACCTGTACATTGTTACCAGGTGAAATCTACCAAGACCGCGAGCTGGTGATCCGCACGCAGCAGCACATCTTCGTGCTGGGGCAGGGCGGGTTCGGCGGCGCGCGCAACTCGGCGCGGGCCGTGGGCGTGCTGGCCGCGCCGGCGCGCGCGCCCTGCGCCGTGCGCGAGCAGCGCACCGCCGGGGACCAGGCCGCCCTGTACAGGTCGGTGCTAGTGAATATCTGTTCAACTACGTCGTCTTCACTGATTGCTTAGTAATTTGATTTCCCATAGCCGAAGTAATAAATATGTAGGATCTTTCTGGAACGCGGGAGACCACTAAGAGAGGATTTGCCAAAATTCCAACGATAACAAGGATAAAGAGACTACCTGACATCCACATCTTCCACATATAGTTTACCCAAATGAGATTACAGGTTAACAGCTCGTCATTTAACAAAACCGTTTACAAATTAAATACCAACAATACATTTTTAATAAACTGTATAAATTAAATAATAAATTCCACATGTTTGCAGGCTGTCGGGAGACCTGAACCCGCTCCACATCGACCCGAACGTCGCGAGTGTGAGCGGTCACCCCAGGCCCATACTGCACGGGCTGGCTTCTCTGGGCTTCTCCGTCAGACATGTTCTTGCGCAGTGAGTTGCTTCATCATTTTTAAATTGTACAGACATAGCAACATAAAATTTTACGGAGTTTTGACATACATTACGTTTACTAAAAAACACAATTGGCTCTGTGAAATATTTCAAATATGGATTATAAATATGAACAAACAAGTGAAATAGAAGCATTGGATTCAATATACAATGGAAATATGCAATTTTTCAGACAGAGCCACTACATAAATTTGGTATTGGTATAAAATCGGAACAATATGACGAAGGCGAAAGATTAGCTTGTCAGTTGATATTCATTTATACTCCTAAATATCGTGAAGAATTACCGATCCTGGAAATCCTAGAATGTAGATAGTGTTAAATATGCACCAAGACGTATTCCGCACGTAGAGGAGGCAGAGAGAGTCGGCCAATATTAAGACATTGTTTGTTGAAAAGCTGCGCTTTAATTTCATACCAGAACGAGAAAATTAAAATAATATAAATCTCCGAATGGTAATCGAACCCACAATCATATATACATACATGTACATTCATGTTAGTAGTAGGTCGTGGTAGTAGTAATTAATAAATGATAACGTTCCTTGCAGGTTCGCCGGCAACGAGCCGTCCAACGTGAAAGCTATTAAAGCACGTTTCGCCAAGCCCGTCCTGCCCGGGCAGACGCTCGTCACCGAGATGTGGCTGGAGGGGTCCCGGGTTCAGTTCCAGACGAAGGTCAAGGAGACGGGCACAGTCGTTATTGCCGGTTCGTTACAGATTAATGAAAAAAAATAAGTGACCTTATACATAAATGATTTAATAAATAATAAGTTGTGAACTAAATATTTATCATATAACATTTTTTACCAGCAACATAAAGACTTTATTATCATATAAATTGTGTATAATGGAGGTTATAAGTTGATAGTTAAAATTTAAAAGGAAAATTTTATTTACTTATTTTTAGAGCCATATTGCATTTAGAATAACGTCACATTATTTTTCAAGCTAATCTCAACGAGCTTAAGCTCTCAACAAGATTTGATACCCATATTGTGGCAGTGTTTAAGGTTATTGTTATTGTTTTTGTATTATTTTTATTAGTTTATAAAATATAATAAATTATATTTCCAGGTGCATACGTTGATTTAAAGAATGTGGTGAAAGATGGTGCTCAATCATCTTCCGCTGGTTCTCCGAAGGCAGCAGGTTCATCTGCCGCCTTGAAAAGTGACTCGTTGTTCGCGAAAATAGAAGAAGGAATTAAAGAGAATCCCGACAAAGCGAAGAGCGTCGGTGCCGTCTATTTGTATAATATTACTCAAAATGGCAAAACTGTTAAACAGTGGAGTGAGTATATATTACTAAGTATAAACATAGATCGTATCTTACTAGATTATTTTATTAAAATTTAATTTAGCTTGATTTTTTAATATATTGTGAATCAGTTACAGAAATCAGAATAAATACTTATATTAATTTGTATACGAAATTTGTTATCTTATAAAAGTCCATTAAATATGGTATAATATTTTATGACATAGCTCTGACTAGGATCTGAATGAATATCATTATAATATCCAAAAATATCGATATCAATAATATTAATAATGCATTAAATAATTAAAAACTCTATTTTATATATGTATGTTAATAAGTTAACAAATCAAATCTTGGTCTTAATTTCAGCTCTAGACCTAAAATCGGCTTTGACAGTACACCAAGGAGAACCGAAATCCGGTAAAGCAGATACTACAATGACAGTATCAGACGATGACCTTATAGAAATAGCTGCGGGTACTTTAAGTCCGCAAGTGGCATATTTGAAGGGGAAAATAAAGATTGCTGGCAACATTATGCTTGCTCAGAAATTAGGGCCATTGCTTAAGAGCGGTGCTAAACTATAAGTGTGGTATAAAGAGGAAAATTATTTAATGTATAGATAGTACTTTATCTGTTGAATATGAGAATTCTAATGTTTAATTTTTTTCCATGTTTTTTTTTCTTGTTTAATATGGATAAATGGATTTTATATTTTTTGTTATGTTAAAGTGATATATTTTTCTATATAATTTAATAATTAAACCAGTGACATTATAAAATAAATGGCTATTTTATGTCTTTTATTCAAGTAATAAATTATACTACCATTGTAAAGGCTCAAACTTTGTTGTTAGTTTTGAAACAAAAACTAATACTTGTATTTATGATATTAATGGAGGTTAGTTGCTTAAGTTAAGAAAAATTGGGAATTGTATCAAATTATATTTTTTTATATTATTGTTATTCATTCCAGAAAGTGTAAAGGTGAGGGAATAATAAAAATCATTTTTTTTAATAATTTGTTGTATTATTGAATGTCACTTTGTTTTTAAGTGAATTTTCATTTGTATTTTAACATTTGATGAACTGTTATTAACACTAAGGAAGAATATTAGAAAACCGAATATACTTTTGTAAAGTGTTTATTGATTAGCCTTTCTGAATGATAATTTGTTGCTTGTAGTTGGACGCGCTGGTATTTCCGGAAGTAGTAAAATTTATTATTTATCACATTAAAATTCCAATTAACGTAATAACGTAATTCCATAACGTAAAGTCTTAAATAAATAATTTATGATTGATATCAATTGCCAATAAAATAATGGAAAATATAATATAAGTATAAAATTTTTATACAGGCCTAGAGAAGAAAGAAAGTAGTAGCTGTTAGACGTTACATTTCTAGATAGTAATTTTCTCGGCTTTCATTCAAAAACATACTGATAACTAAACATATATATAACTAATAGTTTCGTAATAATAATTCGGTATTTTTTATTATAAAAAAATTAATAGCTCCACGCTATTTCCCACATATAACAACCTTGCTAGACAGAGGGAAGCCTAGTGTTAAGACACTCCGTCCTCCAATTTCCCCCCATTGCGAGTTGAGTGGAGGATCTCAACGCCGACCTTTAGTCTTATTACCAGAACGGAGAAACAAAATAATTCATTTACCCCCATTGAGAATCGAAGGAACAACCGTCGCCTTTACAGTATTACGCAATGTCACTGCGCCACGACGGATTCGATTTGGTTTTTTTCATTTTTCATAATAATCACGTCTAAATTAGTTTCTCGTATACGATGTTAAAAAAGCCCTCTTAGCGAAGTTTGCGGGCTAACTAGGGCAGGCTAGGGTTAGCGCACTCGGTGGACGCCTCAAACCTGTTGAAGGATGAAAATAGTTTGGTTTTCAAACGAACTATCATAGCGCTATAAACATTTAAGAGTTGCCAAAACACATTTTCTGGGACAATCCCATTATATACAAAAGATAAATGTGGACCAGAGCTCGAGTCGAGACTTCAATTTTATAAATAATTTCCGACAGGAGCACATTAAAAAAAGTAGGGTAGAGATCGATAGGGAAAGTTCAATACTGACAGTAAAACCTTTTATTCAAGACGAGAATGACAAGTTGTAAGGTGCACGGAATAGGCTTAGAAATGCAAAACAACTATAAGAGAATTCTTTATCCCTTTAGCTTTAAAAGGGCGCATCCCCTAATTCACGACTAGTCTCCAGTTCCAACGTTCCAAATGACTTTTCCAGATGCTGCTGCAGAATGTACTTGCTGGTAGGGTACTTTTAGATAGCGTCAATACTCGCAAAGTGGTGACAAAGTATTAGAATTCATAAGTGTCGGTTCGGTTAGTCTTTAAGAAGCAATAGCACAGAAACGTAATAACCAACAAACGAGAAATTTAGTTTGTGAAAGAAGGCTCGTCTAAAAAATCTCCACAAAAGCCTTTCTTAATTTTAGAATCACTTCCTGATTGGATTATTTGGTTGTTTAGGTGGTTAGGTAGAGAAAGGAGCTTGGACTGCGAAGGTGAGCGTTAATGCGCATTTTAAAAGATATCATTTAATCCTACACTTGGGTTGCAAGTCCTAGGCGCAACTCTGAGCTCCTCTGCCTATAACGCAATTGGCCCGGCACCGGCACAGTGAATCCATGGAATGCTCAATACTGCACCAGTGCTAGTGTTAAGTGTATGTGCACTAGTAGGAACTGGTGTTTCCTTAAGTACTCAGAATTTGTGTGTAGTACTACCGAGTCCTTGAGTACTAGCAGTGCATGTAAACTAGTATTGGCGAGTCTGAGTACTTAGTCTTTAGTGCGTGTGTACCTACTACCCGTAGGTACTGATGTACTGTTGAGTAATTCGAATGTATGACTACTAGTACGATATAAATGATATATGATAAACGTATATAGATAATAACGCTATTTGGAGTTCGGTTTGAATTCCGAAAAATTATTATTTCAAGCTATTTTTATTTCCTCGTACTGGTAACACAAAGCGCGGTCTTGAATTCTGCTACTAGTAACCACGATGCTAAATGAGGATAAACTTGAGATCAGAGAGACCTATTGAGTTAAAAAATATATTCATATTCGTGGTATATTATATAAATTTCAATATAATATAATTAGTATAATTAAATACAGATTCGTATAAGCAGTACATGTTTCTGTACTTTTTTTCATAACAAGCTAAAATAATCAACATTCAAGAACTATAATACAGTCGTTTGCGATTTTTAAGGAGAGCGTACGGAGCCCACGTCGCGCGAATGCAAGTCAAGTGCGAGTAGAACTCGCTCACCGAGGGCTCCGTACCAAGGACAGAGGCCACCGAGGAGCACCGAGAGTCTCACGCTCGTAAGTCAGCGGAAAATATAATTAATAAATATAGGCAAATTTTAGTTTATGACCGTATCAACTCATTTTATATGAAATGAACTAACGATATAAGTTTGTAATGGTTTTTTTTTGTTAAACTTATAAATTGCCAATTAAAATAACTGTAAACTTATTTGTACTGTAAGTTCCTATATCTTTTATAAGTTCATAGTATCAATGAAGTACAATTTTTAAGAGCGGACAGACTTAAATTTGTGGTCGAATGCCCTCATTTTATATGTAGTTAACTACAGTTCTAAGTTTGTAATAGTTTTTTTCATTACCTATAATGCATGAAAATGATGAAAAACGCTCATATATTTTTTGACCTTTTCTGTGCTAGCTACTATTAATTTGGATATTTGATTTTAATTTCAACTAGGCGATTACGCGATTTTGAGAAAATGGTCTTGAAAGACAGACAGACAGACAGTCAAAAAGATAGACACTCAGACAGACAGCCGTACAACAAAGTGATCATATAAGGATTCCGTTTTTTTGAGAGGTATTGACCTCTGAAAAAGGAAATCCTTGACTGAATAGAATTTGTAGCACTCTCATTTTAATAACATATTTTCAAAGTACCGCTTAGAAATAAATAAGAGCGCACGCAGTAATGTGATAAGTACAAGCATGTTTCAAGATATGACTTGTTTAAATTGTAAAAGTTTCTTTTCTGGTATCTGTACATTTAATTAAAAATAACATTTTTTTATATAATTTCTTCTAATTAACAGTAAATAATAAATATAATATTAAAACTCCTTCACACATCAAGCGTGCACAAATATTCTTATAATAAGTAATCATAAAGTTAAAAAGCCTTCACAATTAGCGTCCAACACGCAATCCGATGTTTATGAGTTAATGCCGCGGGCATGAAATCACTTCAATATCCTCCCGCCGTTACAACTAACAACTCAATCAACGCAATTTTAAAATAAACCGTTTTTTATATAGTACAAACGCCGGCCGAACAAAAAATAAGTCCCGACGAAGGTCTCAATAATGACTTTCTCGAGAACTTGTTACACATAAACAACTCACGAAGTATAGTCGAGTGTTTGCTACGAATATGAACCTTAAACTTATTGTGTACGGTGAGACTAAATGTTGATTTTTTTTAATTTGTTCTAATAAAATTTCCTTTGTACGTAAAGTACCACTTTTTACAAATAGTTTAAAAAAACAAAATATTCTGAACACGATTGTTATCAAACTTGTAATAACTTATTTCCCTACATCGATATAGTCTAAGAAGATTAATAGATATCTTGAATCACAGCATACAATCTGAACCGGTTGGAATATTACAAGTAAATAAAAACAGGACATCTCAATTCCGTATAGCTTTATCCCAAGGGTCCAGCGGGGTGTGGGGGGAGGATGGAAGCTGTCATCTGCGGCGGACGGCGAGCAAACCAACTCACAACTCAATTTAAGGCGCGCGTGCGTTAATACAGCACGTCCGCGTCGTATTGCGTCCGCGCTTACTCCTCTCGTACACATCGATAGTAAACATTAAACATTTGTCGGGCTCGGTGAAGCTGCTACCCTTCCATAGTTTGTGATGTTTGTTTCGTGACTGGATCTGTGCTATTTTTGTTTAGTTTTATTAAATATTTCAACGCACGAGCCATGTGACTGAGACGGAGCGCCTAACTAAAAGTATGTATTCCAATGTTGTGACAACTTTATTCTAGTGTAAAAGAATGGTGATTTTAAATAGATTTAATGAGATAGTAACGACCGGATAGCTCCTAAGTTGTAAAGCGCAACTTTGGCTAGGTATGCTTATTGCTTCTTGTATTTTAAATAATAATGAGTTAGTGCAATACATGATTAAATTGTTGATTGTTTCATTACATAATAGAAATATTATATTATATACATATAAAATAGTAATATATTATTAAGTTATGTTATGTACACAAAAGCTCTACATTAAGACTACACATTTTTTTCAAAAAGTTAAAAAATTTCCTGTTTACTACACAGGAAAAAAGATTTGCATATATACATATATCTAGTAAGTCTAGTCAATCACAGTAATACTTCATTCAGTATAGTAAGTAATAATGTATTGTCCTCGCATTTTCCGTGTCCTTAGCTGTAATATAGACGTGAGCTGAAATAATGAGATGGTCTATTAACTAGTTGACGTAAATATATCGGGCACCAATAACAGAATTGCGCCGATATTATAAATTGCACCGATTGTCTTGTATAAAAATAACAATAATAAATATTTTAAATGTATCAATGTATTTTATGGAATGGTTGAATGTTTGATAAAACTAAATTCGTCAAACAACGTGCGTTGACTTATAAGTATTGCAAAATATTTTTAAATGGCCAATGTCAAGTCAATGTATGAAAACAGACGTGAGCATGCGCTGCAAAAAATAAACCTTTTTATCGTCTGTACACAACGTTTTGGAGTGAAATGAAAGAATTGTTTCTTGTTCGAAGATGATTTATTTTAAAGACGATTCTTACATACTATAAGTTACATTTTTACAGAAAGAAAAATGTATTTTGCCGAACTTATTAATAAAAAAATATTATTTACTATTTTAAGTGAAATGTAAATTTCTTTTGGGAAAAAAATATTAAGCTTTTTAACCACAAATTTGCAATTTATGAATCTAAAATCAGAACCCAACATTGAAACAGATAAATGCAGATGCATAATTTAAGCCTTTACTTTAGAATTGCGGACGCACGCACTGGTAATAAAACAGTACGCACCGTCTCTTGATTTATTACACGTTGTTGTCCATAATAAGTTGTTGTTCTAACTAAACTACCTGTAGTGACGTTCGAAATCCTAAAATACATTCGCTAGACGGTTACATACATACTTTTAAGCTTTACTTACGAGACTAGAATATATATATTTTATACTTTTTGTTTTTTGATATACGAGTAACATTGAGACAGTGGCTAGTGGAAAATAGCCGCGAATAACGCTTGAGTGATGTCTTGCTAAAATTAGAGCAAAATAAAAGTTAATTTATGTAAGTATATTTTTATATATTATATACTACGATTATATTATATACTACGACGACTACAAGTATATTATATACTACGATTTAGATATTGTTTATTCGAGCATATATTATAATTAAAAACAGGCTTCAATTACCGTAGAAATTGTCTGCTTAGCACAATAAGGAGGTAATTGTAAATAATAGTACGTTACATTAAATCTCCATTTTAATAAGAATAAACTTCAGAGAGCAGGTATACCGAGTTAAAATTTTGAAAAGTCAAATTTAAAACTCAATTTAAAGCGATGACTATTGATCGGCAAATTATGTTAATATAACCCGTTACGTCGAATGCCTCATTTACTATTAAAATTAAGTTATTTAAATATTAAATATTAAAAGTAGTTACAAAGTTATTTTCTATTTTAGTATACAGTTTTTATTTTATTATAAAACAGTAATCGGATAAGTTGGACATGTGTAATCTATGTTTACTCAATTAACTGAGCATGTCTGTCTTCAACAGTATTAAGTTACGTAACAAGCCCTGCCTACGAGCTAGCTTAAAAAGTGCTTTACTCATCTCAAAGGATGTTTATACAAGCTTTCATATTTGGTTTGATAATGTCACACTTATAACAACTTGTATTTATACACTGAGGCATTAAAAGATTATACAGCTTAAAGCTCACTTCTTTCTATGACATAGGAATTTTACCCTTCGCTGTTGCTTAGCAATAAATCAGGAATGATTTTTTTTTATTTATTATTACTGGCAAATTCAATGTAAATATGAAGAAACTGACTATGATTTGTATTTATATTTGTATTTATAGTATTTACAATACGTTATATCTTAAAACAACACAATTTATTTTCTATTAAAAATATTGTAAAAAAGTCAACATAAAAGTATAGTTATATGCAATTCTTGTACCATTCTTATATTTTATGACCAGTTTATGTGGAGGTGCCAAAACCGATTGCGTTATGGCTATCCAATTTCTGTTTTCATTTCGGTCACGCGTACTCGCGAGCACTTTCCTGTTTATTTAACTTATGAAAACTTCAAATTTTGTGATAAATTATAAGATTTAGTTGATTATGCTCAATAATGATATTGACTGAAATATCAACATCATAAATAAACTGCATACTATTCAAGGTTAAATTTATAGTAATCAGTAGATACCTCCTTACAGGAAGAAGTTAAATACTACTATGACATTCTTCTGCTGTGTTTAATCCCACACTAAGATTTATTTACTTCATTTGATCATATCATAGAAACACGAATTTTTAAAACAATAATAATTAATCCAATGTGAGACTAAAATCAGTGTGTAACCTTGCAGCTGCACAACATGTGTGACAAATTAGTCCCAAATCCTTCAAATGATTAATGTTTGGGGCTTTCTTGTCCATGTCACGTGTAGAACTACGATATAGAAGATTTATGGTCACAACAATATGGTTTTAGTGGAATTCCACCTTACGCATTTTAAATGATTTTCCTTATTTAGGAAAAAAATATATCATAAATTTATAGCATATTATTATTTTTTTTAAATTAAAACTTTTTAATATATAAATAATCCAAATTCTAATACGATACAGTTTATAGCTTAATACTAAACTCAAAGGTGTTCTTAATGTAAGATGAATAAAATCAAAAAGGTTGAAGCATACGTACAAGTGTCAGGTTGTCTTAAAATGTAGCATAAAATTGTATATACATAATGATACAGAAAATGATTGAATTTACCTATTACTACTAGACCTATGTCGTTATTCAACTTTTTTCTCATATTTATTGTTTACTTGCTTTTGTGTTTACGTCAAAGTAATTTGAGTAACATGGGAATGTAGTTCATTGTCGCGCCCGCATACTTTACTAAGAAAATACGTGGATGGTCCTCTAAACGGTTATAAAGCGTCTGAACCATTTTCTTATCACTATGAATATTTAAGATATTTTTCTCAGGATATCAAATGTAGTGGGAGTAGGATAACAATTGCACTTCATTAAATTGGTGTCTCGTTGCCTTGCAGTGGTTCCTTGAAGTGAGTCTGGCATTCCATATGTCGCATTGCGCTCCTTCTACTGTTAATACTTAGAAGTGCTTGTATAATAATAAATAATATTTCCATGGGAAACCAGAAGCAAACCGCGCTATTCTTTCTGGTAACTTTACGAATCCCATCATGATAAGCTTGATAATTATTTTGGCTGGTTCTATTTTCATAAAATAAAACTCAATACCGGCCGCCGTAGAATAGTTATGACATTCCTGGTGGAATATCTTTGTATGAGGTTCACAAGTTACTCTTTAGCATTATTTAACAATACCTAATATGGGAATTTTTAAAGGATTTTGTGGTGTTTTGGGTTGATGCGTTTCTTAATGAGGAATATCTTTAGTCAAAAAGTCTACTTTTTGATCAATTTCAGTGATTGCGAAGCGTAATAAAATAAATAAAAAATATATAATATTTTTATTATTTTTAAAGTTTTAATCTACACTAAGATTAGAAAAATACTTAAAGAAACCATATAAAAAAATCGAACATATAAAGATTCGAAAAACGAATATTTTTTATGTTTTCTTTAAGTAGAAATATATAATGTTATTCCCCTTAACTTTTGTTTCAGTCTTAAAGTTTGACATTATTTCGATTTGGTTAGTAGATGTTTAGCAACTCTCAGGTTGTACCACATTATTAAGTAAACAAATCGCGATAACCTCATTATAACGGTCACAACTAACTGGTTGCGTTAACCGTTCGATGTCATACTATACCTACTGATACCTACTATACCTACGTGGACGTATTATAGTAATTTGATTACGATGCAGTAAAAATCTATTTACTGTGTGTATTCTACAGCGTTCTAACGCAATGCTATCTACAATCAAATGAGATAAGATTGCTAAAGTACCTGTTTTCATGTATCTAATTAGAATGCGAAGTGTGTATTTGCACAAGCTCATATTGTGATGAACAATGATTAAAAATTTTTAGTTTTAATACCGAACAAAATTCGTTGATTTACTATTTTATTTTATTGAAAAGGTCATTGTTAAGTATAAAATAAATATATTCTATTTATTTATAGTATAAATAATACGTTAATAATTTTAAATAAGCTATCTGTATATTTCCAGTTTCAGTTCTTATCTTTTGCCAATGTTTCTTATTATCTTTGCTGTTGTACTAATTTCATTTGGCCGGCGGCGACTTAAAGCGTGGCGATATCACACCTCATTATCAATCTGCGAACATATGTGCGTTGTCTTTTTTTACACAGCAATATGTTTCATGATAAACATTTATTTTTTCTTAATCTATAATTTTTTTTTAATTCTACAAAATAAATTATTTGTAGTCTGTGCGAGGCGCGCAGACTGCATAAACTCACCCCATATAATAATGTAAATACTTATGAAATGTTTAAAGAGCAAATGTTTATTAATTGAGCTATTGTTTATTTACTATTGCTTAACTATATTTTATTTTATTACTGCCACATGCTTGATATTCCATATACCGGAAGGAAGGAAGTCGAGCTCGCTTTTCGCCTGAATCGTAGACATTGGTTTGAGTCTTCACATTCGGAAGCCGTGCCACTGGTGACAGTTTTTTATTTTTATAAGTAACTAAGATCATACCACGATGACCTAAATGAAATATAAAAAAAATAAATACTAAAACTTAAATTTAAAACTAAATAATACTCTTTATTACATACTTGGTGAGGCTGTTACTCTAAAGTCCATGTTAGATGTATGGAGACCAAACGTAAAGCAAGTAGGTAATGGTTGGTAAAATGAAGCAAGGTCGGTAATAAGTGTAACATTTGTTTTGTGTATGAACGAGGTCGTGACTAATTCATTTGGTAAATATGCTAACTAGCTAACGTTTTAAAAGGCCGTGTACTAGAGATTGCATTTATTAGAAAAAGGTTTGCTCTTAAATCTAACACACCGTTTGAGGCTATCCAGCAAACGCAACGAGACAGTGCTTTATTGTTGATGCGATGGTTGTCTGTTGCGGCATTAAGTTACGCGACTCTACACGCAATGTTTCGAATTCTTGATAAAAAGTAGTGGTAAGTACCTAAGTATGTGGCAAAAAACTTAGTGATAAATAATCTCCATTTTTAGAAGTTATGAATACAATATCTCATACCGTCATAAAAGAAACTTAATTATCTACTCCGTAATAAAGAGTAAAACTTAACTCATACAAATGATTGAACGCCGAAGGCAAAAAGAACGAGACTCAGGGAATTCTCTGTGCCGTAATGTTACTATTCCAACTTTCTAAACATAAAAGCACGTGATTTATAACTCGGGCTGGAATCGTAAATCGACGTCAAGTTTTCATACCGTTATAAATAACAGATGGGCTTATTTCTAGATTCCTTTATATTTAATATTAATAATTTATTTATTTTCATTCATCTAATTCATATATTAATAAGACTACGTACGTCAGATGTTTGTATTCAACAATAAGTACTTAGGTAAATGTTCTTTATACAACGTTATTAGTTAGGCAGTAGGCGTTTACAATCTTGTGTGTTCAAGTGTAGTAATATAGCTGTCCAATGAAATCCTAAAACAAACAAGCAGTTATAATTTGTTTAAAACTTTTGTTACGTAGAATAAATACAATAAATTATATCAATGATTTTTTTTTACTTCTAATAATATAATATATTTATGTAAGTATTTGCGATTAATTTTGTGTATGAAATAAGTTCTTATTCTTTTTCTATAGTTATATTGTATGGCGCGTGCCAAAATGTGATATGAACTGTAATTTCTACTGTAATTATTACCACACCTGCACTTCCACAGGTAGTTCAAGCAATACCTGACAATGTTCAGCTTGTCTAATCAATTATCACTTAACGACACGCAATAATGAGGTGCACGGGAATACGTCTATTTGGCTTGTTACTTAGCGCATCGCAGTTATGGTTTGAATTTGTATCTATACGGTGTTATGTTAAAAGTTTACAAATTCTATGGAATATTGAATATAATTTTGAATAATCTTTATACACTTTTTCATTATAATTTATTTTTAAAATAAATTGATATAAGTGTAGTTCCCACATTAGTTTGAGTTTATGGAGCTAATGGAAGAAACTTCACTCTGTATATCGACGGAAGGTCAGCAATTATTTGTGCTTTTCACACTTACATGCTAACTGCCCACCATTTGAGTGTGGAAATGTCGCAGAGATTCCTCCCCGCTTCTATTTATATAGTTATTACTGTCGGCTTTACGCTGAAGAGCAAAGAATTCTTCTATCTTTTTTCCGTGTCTCACGACATCGCCGGTCACTTCTCCGAAATTTTGATTCGCTATCGACAGCTGCTTTTATTTCGATATAACATGCAAGTCACGAGTTTTAACAAAGTTGAAAATAAACTGTTCTTACGTTATTTCTTCCTTTGAATAAACTCATTTAAAATACAATTTAATTAACAAACAAAACAAGAGGCACACGTTCTTTAGTCCTTATCCTTAGAGCTACCGTACCCTGTAAGATATATGAATATTGATTCGCTCGTATCCAAAGGGAATAAGGGCCAGAGGGACTACGTGGAGCAGGTACCAATTGTTATTGTAATGTAACACTTCGAGTGGAGGCGAGTTGGACATCTTAAGTTGTCACTTTGTTTTCTTTAGCTATTGGGTACTCCACCGGACGACGACCTACGCTTCTTTGTTAGGGCTATCAAAAAAAGTTTTTCTAAATGATAATGATTATTTTCTCATACATATATGTATATGTATACATATCATATATGAGAAATATGTAAGTTAGAACATTAATAACTTTTATATACATATATGATGCTCATTCAACATTTATAAATCCATGACATATAACGTAAAATAGTACTTTTAAATTTAAAACATATCGTGACAGTCCGTCTGACGGACGGACACACTGCGTTTGTTTACTTAACATTTTCGTCAACCCTACTGAGTTACGGTAACCGTGTAAGTTAGTAGCAAGTGAGAAGTGCGTGACAGGATTGTGTTTGTTTACTCAGCTTCCGAGAAGGCCCCGGGATCAGTCAAGGATTAACATCTAAGGCCGAATAAGTAAACGTCGTGTTGCAATACTGATATGGATATAAGAGATTGTTATCATGATTACACATATTCAACATTAAGTTGACCTGTAAACTATTACTTTGATACAATATGTTGGTAGATTAATTATTAATTTAAATGCAATGAATTTGTCGTTAGAGTACTTTTATTGTTATTGTAATTTTTTGTATTATGAGAAAAGAAGAAATTTCTTCACATTCCATGGATTCCATGGACCTCGTGCGTGCCAGGCCCGTCGAGTTGCAAAGAGAGGAGATCAGAGGTGTGGTCGCAGGCTGTACACAAGTGTACCCAAGAGTAATTATCTGTTTCAAAATGTATACTAACGCTTACTTTCATTTACCAAGCTACCTAACCAAATACGGAATGACTTCGAGAGCCGCGCTAATATAGTGCCGAGTTCAAAATACATTCTTGAAATAAATTGACGAGAAACTTGACGCGCTAAAATTTTTTGGCAAACGTGTAAAGCAATTTGGATGGTATAAACTCGCTGCTACTTATACCGCGTACAATTTATCTCTAAACTTATTGCTTTATTAAATATAATATTAGTACGATAGTAAGATTTATTGTTCGTATTTCAAATGAATAATAGATGTTAAATACAGAGGTCACGAAATAAATTAAAAGAAACAGTGTTATGAAGACGTAAACATATAATTTGTACTACTTCATTAACACATTTATTGATACAAAATGATAAAAACATTATGAAGTAGAAAAAAAAACCTCTGATATCTGAACTCTGTTATCTTCGTGTCACACGAGTCACTTGCACAGTAACAAATCACGCCGCATTTTTGAGAAATGCAATTACTTATGCAATAAATATTTCAATATAATAAACGAACAAGTGCACAATGCATGCACAATGCAGGTAACGATAGTCATCAAGATGTAAATGATCGGCGCTCATGAATGGAGTAGAGCTCGCGAGATTAAACGTGTTGATTGCTCGTGCGATTGGAGGTTAATGACGTTTCGCTGCAATGAATAAGCGCCGACTAGCGAGAATTATTGCGCATAATTTGTTTATTTATATCCTTGTGTAACTTTGGTGACCCATTGGGTAGGCTGAAGGAAGAAGAAACTAGAGGAGCACTCTATTCTCATTTTTTGACAAAGACGTTCATTTGACTTTGACCGTTACGTGATATTGCGTTGTTCGTCTAAAATTATTCGTAATAAAGAACGTTGATTATTTTAAGTATTATCATTTAATTTATAATACTCATAAATAAAGTAATAAAAGTTTTATCAATACAATACCAGTAACGAGAGAACAACCACTAGGTATTTAATATTCAGCAGTATCTTTAATATTCCGCACTATCGCAATATTTTAAATATTTAATTCAGCTTCCTTTAACAAAAACAAATTCTAATTTAATTTTCATTTATACTTCAATTGTTTTTTTATGTATGTATTTAATGTCTATCTTCTTTATGTAATGGTCATCAACGACGGTCTTAAATATAATTTATACCTATTTGCAATATAAAAATAAAATAATGTAGGGGCTTTCACAAACAATCTCACACAGGAAAATTGAGTATGAAGTATGATCTGTATTAGTATTTGCCACGTTCAGAAATAGAATTTGTTAGGTAACATTGTAGATGTAATTTTTATATTAAAATAAGATGGCCGACTTGCACAGTTATTGTAGGATGCTAATTAAATTTTGATTAATGAATAAACGTGCTTTATATTATAAGATTTAGAAATAATGGAAATAACTTTATTGAGGAAATAAAACTGACAGATATACATACTGTATTGGACATTATTTACAGTTAACAATATATTTTTGAAATCCTGCATATATCCTTGAAAAACAGTTTGTATAATTTAAATGTTATTTCCAGGTGATGTGGTTGCTAGTGGCAGTGCTCAGCCTGTCAGTGGCGGCCAGCGGGACCCCCTGCGAGCAGGCGCGAATGCGTTGCGCCTACCGTACTGGATGTGGTGCCGCGCTCAGTAACTATATGTACCTGTGCGAGGAAGTACTGTCCAAGCCAATATCTGTATGTCCAAAGGCATGTGAACACGCACTTATCGCATTGACGTCCACTGAAGAGGGGAAAGAACTTATGAATGTTAGTATTTTTACTAAACGATAGTTGTTTGTTAATTACTGCAATATCTCATAGTTGTTATGTTAAATATAAATTGTAGTTATTCTAATTGAGAGCAGGAGGAACTGTTATTTTACATTTAAAATTACTACACTATTACATTTAAAGTTACACTAAATCCGGTTAAAATGTACCTTACTTACACTTACCTTACGTATTATTACATATTACAAAAATTACTTACTAAAGGCAAAAAGTTACGTATTATAAACGTTAGATATTAATGTAGACAAGTAAATATCACTGAGAAATAACAGGATATACAGAACTCATTCAAGCCAACAAGCTAAACAGCTTATTCCGCTTTTGTGAGCTATGTAGTAGTGGCAGAGGTCATATTTGCCGCAATAACTTTTCATCATCACTTGTTTACAATGTCTTTCTCAATTGAGTAAGGCGACCACGTTATTACGATCTGCTATTTGGTCGAGTTTACTTAATGTTTTCTTTATTCATATATTTTGTTATAAAGCTTGAAGGGTCTTTTTAAAATGGTGTTGTTTTATACTCACTACAGACGCCCAGCAATAAAATCTAATTTAGACGTCAGATTTGTCGGACACGACGCATCGCGATAGTCGAGGGTCGCGGTTGTCGACCTCTTATAAAAGTTCCTTAAAAAAGTAGACGCACTGATTTTGATTAATAAGCATAATAAGCTCTTATAGATCTGATAAATTTCCATTATTAATTTAGCTACTATTTATACTAGATATTGATCAGATTAACTCCCTGGTATCGAAACGACAATCATTTTTGCGTGACCTTTACAAGTATAGGTACTTTTATTTCTTACGCATTGAGCAGGTGCTCACTACATTCATTAAACTTTCTATAAATATATAATATTTATGTATATTTGGGAGTGACATCTGTTGGACCACCTATGTACGGGGGCAAGTAATCATAAATGCTACAATGAAACATCATACTAAATGCATACGTCTTAATGACTTTAATATAACTAAAATTATATGTCTGTTGATACAATGTAAATTTTGATAAATTAAAGTATTGTAGCAATTTGATTTGAAATGTTTCGCTTTGTAAACACAATCGACTGTCTACCATGTTCTATAATAATGCAATGACCTTAATGTTGAAGTTAGTGCTTAGTGTATTTCTATGTTTTTAAAATGAATAAAATAAACATAAACATAGTTCAAACGAATGACTTGATAGTTTC
Organism: Dione juno; assembly: GCA_037127375.1. Classification (NCBI taxonomy): domain Eukaryota; kingdom Metazoa; phylum Arthropoda; class Insecta; order Lepidoptera; family Nymphalidae; genus Dione; species Dione juno. The sequence continues at coordinate 1,331,077 of JAXRJS010000061.1, read as the reverse complement.
GAAATTTTTAATTTGCCCTAATTTCAAGGAATTATCGCGAGCGGGTATGGTTGATTATGTTGTTATGGGCTGATTATGGTTTGCTATTGAGCAATGTGTATCGAAAGCAAGTCAGGGCAAAGCGGCCGAACAGCCTTGAGATTTGACGTCTATATCGGGACCTACCGCAGCGCTCGTTCTTGCGCAGGTGTTGCCTTTCCACAAAAAATACAGCGTAAGACGGAGGCTACTCTTTTATTTATCTGTACCATCGCAAACAGGAACATAAATTGACCTTTAATTAAATGTTTCCATCACAAACTGTTAATTAGTGTCATAGCGAATGTCAAGTTCAAATGCTTTGAATTGTTGTCATCGTCCAAATCGTTTCTGTAAACAATTTCCAGATCAACTTGCGTAATGTAATTTCGTTCACATTGTTTAGAATGGCTAGATAAATAATTTGTACACGCTTATTGATAGTGTAAATCATTACTAATAAAACGATAAGGAAAGCCTAATTAATGATCGTGCATCGTGGTAATTTCACCATAGATATATTCATAGACTAACTCTCTCTGAAAATATATTTACAGAGACTGCGACTTATATATTGTTATAAAATAATAATTTTGTAATTCGGCCCGTTGCCGTCGTAAAATATTTTATGAACCAAAAATGCTATTTGTGCCGGACATAAATGGTGAGGTTACGGATTTCCTGGAAAGTTTATGTTGGACTAAATTGGTATAAATATCGGAAATGACCCAATAACCACTTTTTTGTTGCAGTGCCAATGTGAGGATGAATATTGTATTGAAGCTAAGCAGAGGATTGATGTATGTCGTCCTCAGGTGTTAAGGGGTGCGGCCAACGCCACATCCTCCTGCCGGCTCTCTCAACTTATATGCCTTGCGGATGCTCAGTGTGCGACGGCTTTAGATTTCTACCATCAGCTGTGCAGGTCAATGTATCGTGGCAGAAAATGTTCTAATAAGTGCAGAAACTCAATAGAAATTCTGAGAAAACAAGAAAAGGCAGCTGCATTAACAGCTTGCCACTGTGATGGGAATGAAGAATATGACTGTCCAAGGATGCAAAACAATCTTGCTAGACTTTGTTTTCACAAACATATCAAAAATCATACTAAGCCCCGCGAGAAAGGCTACGAGGAGAAGCATAAAAAACATCACCAAGAATTGCCATCCGCGACGAGTCATGTCGCCGTATCGAGTCTACTAGTTTTATTATGTATATTTACATCGTGTAATTCGTGACAGTAAGCTTTGAGGTCTACCTCATACAATAGAACGTTTTAGGAATTATTATAGGCATTAAGGTGTACATATGTATAGATCAGTATTTTATTTATTTAATATTATTTATATATAAGAGAGGGTTTACAAGGGCTATATAAGTATGTCCTATATTGTAGTGTTATTCCATGTGTGAGTGTGTTTGTGATTATAGTTAATTTGATATCTGGAGTATTTTGTTGGAGAAGTTCTATCCGCCCACGGGCACATGCGGCGTCGCTTCGCTATAAATACTGCGGCGCCGGTGGTCCGGTGACAAATGCAGGGTTGTTCCCGTCGCGGCGCCTCGTCGATTGATCTAAAGCTGTAAAGCGACATGTCAAACAGATGAGAAATATACTTCTCGGTTTCTCGTCTCCCTACGACTCATTAGATCTACAAAGAATGTAATTAAAAGAGTCAAGCGTTTAAGAGATGAGGAGGATGTCGAGTGGCTAATTCCGGGCGCAACACTAATCGTCTGTCAGTAGCGTTACAAATATGCGGGATAGGATGCCAGCAACATGTTTAAAGTTTTTACAGTTCATTTTCTCTGACATCCTTTACTAAAGTAAATTTATATTATTTTTTATGATTGCTAGCCTATACAAACTATGTTCTAGCTTTTTATTTTCCTAATGACATTTACTCACAATTACTAGCTTAAACTAATTTAAGCATCATACTTAGGTTGCTAATTATAAAAAAATAAAACCACGGTGAAGTATTTACAATTGGAAACAGTAATAATTGTAAAGTTCAGTGCTCAGTAGAGGTAGATTTGCAATTAAAAGTTGGTTGTCAAGAAAATATATTTGCATAATTTGCTTTAGATAATTTTGTCATATTACATTCTATCTTTTTATATTTTATGAGTGTTAGTGTGTGATTTAGGTTGGCATTTCTTAGAATATCGCTACACAGAAATGGCGGTTCTTATACCTTGTCGTACTTTGATAGCTATATCTAAAATAGATTTGAATTTTTTGCCTTAACTTTTAATATATTCGTGTTTATTTTTAATTGACAGAAATGGTAGTCTTAATTGAGAATTCACCGTGAAATATACGAGTCGTGATATTTCCATGAAGAGTCAATGAAGTAGAGTCGTCGTATCTTACGCTGAGTTCGATCGCTCGTAATGAAGAGGTCCAGAACCGGTTACAGAGCAAGGTCTTTACAGTCGTATACTAAAGTAAACCCACCAATAAGTTTTCAAAGCATTTTTCTTATTTATTATTTCCAAGCCTAAATAAAATGACTTGTTAACTATTATAGTAATTTTTTTTTTTTAATTTTGAAATGTTTCATATAAAATCGGTGTTTGAAGCAATTCCCATTTAAGTGGTCAACAAGCCGTGGTGTAACTATTCGTTAAAATATTTGTTACTTTCTCGATGTACGCGAGATGAATTTTATTTTATACGAAAAGCGTGTTCAATACAAGTTTTATTCAAATATAAAGACAAAAAAAATTGAGTAGAAGAATATATTTTAAAAGGATTTCTAATAAAGCAATAAATCAATAAGAGGTCTGTACTACTAACTGTAACCCTTTACGCGATTCGTATGCAGCTCATACACAATTGCTTACTAATGTTTCGTCGCTACTAGGTGCATATCTTGCATAGCATATATGCATAATGCAGCTCACGATAATGCGAGGAATAACAATGCGAATATGGTAAAAAAAATATTTAAACCTTTTCGAGCATATTCCCTGCTATAGGCTTGGCTGAGATAAATATTTTGAAGATGTTTTTTTTAAGTTTTATTCCACAGTGTATTCTATTTAACACATTTTTAGAGCGAATGGACGAATTTCAAAAATTATAAACTCATTATATGAAATTTTTAAAAACGTGTATGTTACTTACTATAAATTATTATGTTTCATATTTACGTTCTTAAAGTTACAAAAGAAAAAACAATGTAAATAATAATGTTTCGCTGTGTTCCACTATGTTTGTGCTTATTTAGTTTATGTTAAGGTTAGTTAACTTTAATGACAGTTGTTGTTTCATAGTAACGGGCAAAATTAAAGCTAAATTATATATATTAAATTAAATATATATAATAGGTACAATACACTGAACAGTTTGGTTGGATGTTTTAGAAATGTGAAAATTAACTTAGCCTTACTGTTATGCATATATTCTTGAAACTAGCAATAACTTCTTGCGATTGGTCTGTTGTTTAAAATAAGCTATATATATATTTTCATAAAATTAAGAAAATATATATATTTATTCTGTTAATTAATTAGTTCATTTATTTATTTGTGTATGTTGTAATATATGAGACGAAATCATATTAACCACAGTTTACCAAAGTGAGATTATTAGGATAATTCAGATATTGTATATATATATAAGCATCGTATATGGTAATCGTACAAAGTATTGTAGATTGGATAAATTATTTATTTTATTAGTTAGCTTAGTCTAGTTGTAACGATTGCTGCATTTGTTTCGTTTTCGCAGAGGTCATTTAAGGATTTTAGTTGTATTTATTCTACAAAGTAAATAAAATTTCCTGTTTTCTATTTACTTGTTTTATTACATATTTATTTATTTATTTATTTTTATTTTTCATATATTCAGTTTTGATAAACGAAGCCAATATTTGTAAATTTTATATATAATTTGTGTAATTAATTCAATGGCTATTTTATTTTAATCTATTTCCTATATATCTTTACGGAAATCTATAAATCATGTAGAGTAGATTATTTACAAATGTATTATTAAAGTTACTTATAAATAAGTCCTTTTTAATGTTGAAATTTTTTCTTGTCTTGTAATTGTATAATAATCGATATATAACTTTTTATCGCGTATGCAAGTGAAGAATGACTCAGAAATGCAATAAAATGCAACATATACACCTAATAGTTCCAATTAGTATTCTATAAGTTCAGAACCTTTATATAATCTATTGTTGCCTTATCTGTCCGTGCCTCTCATACTAACATTTTAGTCAGCATTTACATATATATCTTTTTAGTTGCATATGTTACGTTTATTTGAATATTACTAAAGCATATTATTAATAACTTTATCTTAACTTTATAATAATTAATTATATTAATTTTCACGTTCTCATGACCACGTGTTCTGCTTTTGGCGGAAAGTAGTGAACGGAGAGTTGACATGAGGTGCTCTCTGACTAGCTTGTTATACAAGGGTGTATAACCGTAGCAATTAAAAAATAAATGAAGTTTTCATCAACTTACAAAGTTATTTACTAATAAAAAAAATATTAAATATGTACGGGTTAGAATTTTAAGTTAAAGGTGGAACTTATGAACCTAATTAAAAACAAAGTAGTAATTGACGGTATATAATTTTAAAAAGATATTTAATCTGTGTTATTATCGTACTCATAATTACAATAAAAGACGTTAATTTAATTATTTATTTCACTATATGATAATAATCTCTCTATTTTAATTTACCATTATTATCTGTTCAAATAGACTTTTGTAGATATCATTGAATTGAAAGGCAGTTGAGTGTTGAGTGTTGAGAAAAACTGGCAAGAAATTTAAGAGTTGCTCTTTTCAAATATAAAAGTAACAGTTTCATTAATCAGCTGTTTTACGTTTATTATTGCACAATGTAATACTTTAATTTACAAGGTATTAAATTCATAGATACATACAATTTCTAGGTACTTAGATAGTAATAGTTTAATACTTAGCTTTTACAAGGTCTGGTCCCGAAGCTCACCAATTTAGTGAAAGTCAAAGAACTTACCTCACATGTGCACAGAACACAGAACAACAACAGAGCAAATCATAAACGAATGTCAACTGCCAATACGGATATTAGTCAAATGAAGTACCTCCAACATAATAATATAATTGGATATTTCAATGTTTTATATCTACAATAATTTTTATAAAAAATGACACATTTTATTCATATTTCTTATTATTTATAAACATTTAAATTAATCAATTACTACATATACATACGTAAATCACGTATATCTACATTCTACATAAATCATAAACAAATGTCAACTGCCAATAAGGCCGTTAGTCAAATAAAGTATTTCCAACATAATATAATTAATTATGTGAATCTTATAGAAATAACTACAATTATTACCATAGTAACTAATATATTTCTTATTATTTAATAATCATTTTAAATTATCATAATTCTTTAACATACTATACTATACTATGCTATAAACTATACATGCGTACATCAATTTATGGGCATTTTATACACTACTTCCTCACGTAAAAGATATATCCAATGAATTGCTATGGTACGTCAAAAATATTTTATACCTTAACAAAAGGCGAGATTTTTTGTGGCTATCTCATGTATAGGTATGTCTATTTTATAAATTGTAAACAATAACTTTTTCGTCGAGCAGTTGCCGGAAGTTAGAATTTAATTTACATAAAAAAAACTATTCTGTACAGTACCTACTTATATAAGATTTTTTTAATATACTTTAGTATAGGCTGCCTAGGTGGGCATATTAACAGTAAGTGCGTTAGCCTTTGTGTTTCTATATACCACTTTATACAATCCTTTATTTCAGTAAACCACGTGTATTTCACGTGAGGTCCAAATACATATTAAGGAGGTATAGAAAAAGTACGAGTCTTTGTCCTTTGAACATTCCACGTGAATTTCTTATACTCGTTGATTACATTTACAGCGTTTTTTGCGATCTCAATTGCGTATGGTGAAGTGCATCCGTTCCCACAGGGATTGCAACTAGTTTGCCAAAATAATCACGTCTAAAGCGACACTTAACTCAGGTCAGCAATTTTGTAGGGTCATCAAATGCTAATAAAGGAGGTACTTATCTCGTAAGCACTTGTCTCTCAACAAGGATGCCAATAGGGAGTATCCTGAGGGGCGGCATCCGCTGGGAGATGGGCGTGTGAAAATATTGCTGAATAAGATTCAGATTCACATTATGTCATATAAATTTTTCGCATCTATATATTTTGTTAATATAACTTTTTATAGCTTCACGCTGGAACCCACATATAGCAGAGTAGGCCAAGGGGATCTAGTGTTAAGACATTCCGTTCTGCGCTTTCCGCCCTTCAAGGCACAGTGTGTTAAGGAGTGGCGGAACTCAAGCCGCGCTTTGTCTTGTCGCCAGAGCTTCTAGGAAAATAATTCATTCTCCCCGAGTAGTCATCGAACCCACAACCGTCGCGCATTACACTCAGGTCACCACTCAGACAACTACGACGGTCGGTTAAATGTTAAATGTATGTATTTATAAATAAATCGGTCCAGTGCGAGGGCTCCGTTCCATTTCATGACTGTAGGTAACCAAACGGGGAGGATAACTTATAAAAATTCACAAACCTTAATTTGCGGTTGTATTCACTCATTTTGCATGAAATAATCTACAGATATAAGTTTGTATTGGTTTCTTTCTGTGTTAGACTTATAAAATATCAATTTTAATATATATACTGTAGGATCTCACTTCTCGTCGAATTCCATAGTCTAGGTCAATGTAATACAGTAAATAAGAGACAAAAAACTTAAATTTGCGATCGTATACACTAATTTTGTATGAAATGAACTTGTAATAATGTAACTTTGTAATGATTTTTTGAGATATATCTATAAATTTTATTTTTTTTGTATTTTATTATTTTACAATTACTTGCAACTTATATGTACTAAGTGTCATAATTCTTAACAGTTAACGGGAAGTATCCTAAAAATTAGCTTTTGATCACGCGGCGATTTTCATACAAAATGCAAAATAATTAAGCATAAACTTTTGATTGCGTTGACTTAAAAGTTAGATTTTTTTCTGTACTTCAAGAGGTTATCGACTATATATTTATTATTTATCGACTTTTGTTATGTATTTAATATTTATTTCAGCTTAATTCCTCCGAGTGATTTTGGGAAAATGATTTTAACTGACGAACAGACACACAGACAGACAGAGAACAAAGTGATCCTATAGGGGTTCCGTAAAACACACATGTAAACTCTTACAGTTGTTGATGATAATTACTATTACGCAACTTTGGTTCGTTTCAAATTTGTTGATAAATCAAAAATTTCAATAACATCGCCCTAATGATTTTTTATGAGAACTTTAACAAACAGCTTAAAAGCATAGGCTTATTCCAAAGTATCAAATTCATAATTTAGCATGACGCTAACTGGTCCGTCCAAAATTCGCGTATTGTTTTCTGCAAGGCCCGCGGGGATTACCGGCGGCGTTGTGGGTGGTCCTGTCCACATGGCCTATAAAATGATTACTCAGGAATACTAATAAAAATAATGAGAAGAAAAAGAACACTTCAGTCTCCGAAACTGGTCATGCGTGCCGTGGTAACCTAATTGATAATGGCCGTGATCGTTACGGTTATACATAATATTATGTTTTTCAGATTAACACTTATTTACATATTATATAATAATATTATTATTTGTCTAATGTTAAAATTTGGCGCGATAAAACGTTTTTTTTTTCAGTAGCTACAGAGTAAGGAACTAAAGAATAATGTGAAACTTATAGAACTTTTCTCGCAATAAGGTAGTTTTAAATTAATTCATAAGATTTATTTTACATACATTTTTATAAGCAGAAAATGTATATTACGTTTCTTTACGCATATTATACATTTTCGTAACAGGAAAAGACTTAGAAAAATAATATTTGATTGACATAGTGTATTTAGCAAAAACGAGCGTGTTTAATATTATAAGTGGTCCTTTACTTGGTAGTAATCATAATCATTATAGACAGTAGATATCGATTACAGTACAGTACAGTATTAACTGTTTGTTAATACGTCTATGGTACGTTTTATGAAATTAACAAAATAATGAAATAAATAATACCTCAGTGCCTTTTTATTTGATATTAAATTGAAAAATAAACATGTTTACGTATTCTACTTTAATAGCCGAAATAAATTGAGTGGGTAGTGAATTTTATATCAATAATGAAATTTTCCAGCCGAAATCTTTATATTTTAAGACTATTAGAGAATAAATTAAAGCACAACGTACTTGACTCTAAGCTCATTTATGTGGCACGGCTTTCGTGAGTGCCGAGCACGATGTCCACGCCTCCAAGCTCAACAATGTCTTCATGAATATTGTCTGTATTGTACGTCAAATTATAAGTCACATATAGTATATGGGGTTACGTTGGATATATTCAACAATTCAATCAAAGCTAAAATTTCTTTAATGATGAGAGCTGCCCAAGTAGGGACAGTTGGCGCTCTATGAGGGCTCTATGAGCGCGCATACGTTTTATACAGATGTACAATTCAATTATTCTGAAAAAAATATATATTTTAAAATATCTATTAAAATTAGATTTGCCAATTTACTTAAATTTTTCAACATATATGTCAACATAGTGATGTCAACATAGTGATTGTCTACTTTTAAATTCAAAATATTAGGCTTTTTTAGGTATCAGATAAAATAGAGAAAAAGAAAATAAAATGTACAGTTTTAAATAATATACAAGATAAATATATTCAACTCACGCGATCTATAAAGTAATCACAATTATTTTACCATTTCCATGGAGGCGGTATATCAAAGATTACGACAATACAACTTTTTACAGCTTCCCGTCTGCATATAAATTGCATCTAAGCATCAAAACCTCATATGCAACTTATTGTGAAATGCATAGGCTTTAGGACGAACACACACGTTGTCTCTACACTAAATTTACTAAATTTTTATAAAAATATTCACTCGTATATATAGTAAACAGAAAATTTGTATTGAATTAAATATGTTATACTAAACAGCACACGTATTACGCAGGCTCTTTCTCGTATACTAAAACATTTCGTTACAATTTTTATATTATATGTGATAAGATTGTTTCTTATAATTTAAATACTTTTATTTTAACAGAAAGAATCTCTTTTTTTTTTAATCTTAAATACTTTGGTATAATTTAAAAAAAACAATTAAAATAATATAATACTAGTCCACAAATGGTTATTTTGTTATAGATAAGTATTATTTCTATCATTCATTTTGCATACAGTAGGCTGTATGGCTGGCTGTCTACTATAAATTGCGTTTATAGTCCATTAGGTACGGCGTTGCAATTAAGTGGTAGGATGCAACAGCTGTCCGTCGACATCTCGTAAACCTCTTGTATGATCGCTTTATTACTACACTCATTTAATTGGCTATTAGCATGACGTTACAAGAATTGCTATGCCACATAGATGCCAATTTACTCCTAGATTAAAATATGGAAATATTCATGTACACACTTGTATTTACATTATAATATCATAGTTACTCATTTGTTAGTAACCTGTTAGCACGTCGAGGCCGTCGTGGAGTAATGGGCATTTGACTGTTACCACAATAGTTGTGAGTTCAATTCTCACACAGAGAAATGATTACATTTAAACTAGTTACGCCACTCTACTTTGGACACGCAATGCCTGGAATTTGTTTAAAAGTGGAGTGTCGCTTATACTCTGATAGTCTGCGTCAGTTATTTTCAAAAATAAATAATATACTAATAAGTGCCATTTGTTGTTTTTTTGAAAATGTAATTTTACTATCTGAACAATGTATTGTACTTATTAATAAATCTATCATGAATTCAGTACGAACATGCCCAAATCATAAAAAAAAAATGGTAATTATATCGTTTTGATATTAAAATCTCCAATTATTATAAAGTTTGTTAAGCAGTATCTCATAATATACAGTAGAACTGGTAGTAAACAAAAAATACATACATAAATCTAGCGTGGGCCACAATATTAAGATATCTACGAAATGAGGATAGCGATTTCGTTGCTGGTGGGTGGTCATCACGTTCGCTTGTAATGATGGCTGATGATCGTAATTACACCTCCAAACCGCCTAGTTCCTCATTGTTACGTCATTTGATACACCGTGTGTGGCACATGCTCCAAACGTATACGTGAATTCATGCTGAGCGACATCAATTTTCGAATCTGGCTCTCAAAGAACCACTCCAATACTTATTTTATGTTACTTTGTTGTAGCTAAATAACTGTACAAATTAAACTTGAAATTAAATGTAAAATGTTTTTATCTTATATTTACTTATATTTATTTAGTTGCCAATTTTGATATTCTTTGTATTAAGATCACATGGGACTATTTTTAGTCTAACTAAAGTATATGATTATTATTAAGTAATTTTATGATTATTATGATATAACATTGTAATAAAAAAAATTTAAATTAACTTACATCTTCCACAGTATTACCTTAATTTCCCTTTAATTCTCTTTGTTTTAAATATTAAAAATACATTAAATAGTAAATTTCTTAGATTTCTGTTGGGTGTAAAATCGATGCGAGTTAAGCATATTAACTTAGCTAGCGAAAATTTTGTTTCAAGAAATCTGAGACAGGATAAAGTATCTACAAACTTTAAGTAGACAAAGTTATTATTAAGCTTAGACATGTCGACCATTATATTATTACTAATTACTAATATATACGAAATGTATATATTACATAATTTTAGGCACTTTTTACCTTGTTACATATTGATGTTTACTATATAAATTATGGTATAATTTGATTTCCTATAATTTTGCCAGGAGATTCACTTTACACATTCCAGATTAAAAAAAAAAGTTGTAATTTTAATATAAAACTGATATTATATAGGAAGATTTTATTATTGTTCAGCATATCGGGATGAATGTGTATTTCTTGTAAAATATTTTTTATATCAATCCTTTATTGATAGCTAATTTATTTAAACACAATACTTATCTTACACAATTTCTTGGCGGTTGCTTTGTATTCTTCTTTAAAACATTTTCTTGTTCTTTTAAACTATGGTTAAATGACCTCTCAAAGCTTTAAGCTACTGGAATCTTAATACTGTCGCTAAATAGTTATTACTATTGTATTGCTTCCTTCTTAGTTTCAGATTAGTGAGTTTCGGAAATCCTCAAACAAGCGGCTAATACTTATGCTTCTATAGAGTTTGTAGTGGTTTGTTGTCAAACTCAGCTAGTTTTTCTAAGAAACTATTTTAAGATAACAATAAAGATCTCGCTTAAGAGAAGAATAAGGTACTCTATATATTATTATAATTACATTGTCATTTCTCAAAGTCTTATACAATTTTGTCTTTGTACGCACAATGATCTAGTCATTTAACGTTCAGTAACTCTTGAATTGATCGTAACTGCACATCGTTCTTGATGTTTTAATATCCATACATTTTTTTTGAGAAAATGAAAATTCACCATATTTTAGACTGATGCTACTGATGCTGATATTGATGCTGACTGTAAAAACGATGGTTGTGGGTTCGATTCCCATTCGGAGAGAATGAATTTTTCATTTTCATCATTCTGGTAACAAAACAAAGCGCGGCATTGAGTTCTGCCACTCCGCACGCAAGGTCTCCAAACTGGGCGGGGAACGGATTGAACGGGAATTGTGGGAAGCTATTTATCGGTTACATGTAAGATACAAAAGCAACGTAATAAAATATAGAAAAAATTATTCGACATAATTCTAAATCTATTTATTCGAGACAAGCTTTGTTACAAGCTATTTGAGTAAGACTTCGATAAAGTCATTACCGGCTCGAGTCGAATAGACGTGGAATAAATCACTAGGTTTTTATACAAGCGTCATCGCCCGCTGTCCGGCCACTTCAAAGCTGCCGCCGTCAAGACGCAACAAAGTAAATAAAATTGTAACGTAAGAGACTGAGTAAGTATTGAAGTTAAATAACTATGCAATTTTAATGTGTTACTATAAAATAAAGTTAATAAAATATTTTTCTTAATTTTCAATTATTATATAAAAATTTTAAAGTTTACTGATGGTATTGTAAACATAAAATATAATATCTATCATATATTAATATATTTTTTTCTCTTCACGCAAACGGTAGATATTTCTAGGTAAGATACTTCGTTCTCTGCTTTTACGAATTCCAGACATTGCGTGTTGTGGAGGGAAGTGTAACACCAGATTTCACCTTGCCAGACTGGGGAAATGACAATGGTTACCATTATATTATAATTAAATTTAACCCGACAGTGTGGAAGGGTGTCGTGGCCTCACGCAGTGCGCCTGCGCCCAGTAATATTACTAACAACAAGTAACGTTAATATACGTTATGAACGACGTTGTGGGTTCAATATCCACTTGGTACAGTGATATTATTTAAATTAGCTTTAAACTGTGACTTTATCCCTGTGGTCGACTGAAAATTACAAGAGATTTGGATGACACAGCAAGATTGTGGAGTTCATCCAAACAATTTACTTTATATAATATAGCCCAGGAAATTTCTCGATAATGGACTATAAAATACAAAAAAAAAACAATTCTTTCAGTAGTTTTTGAGATTAGCGCGTTCAATAAAATAATAATTTTATAATTAAATATTATTTATATAGATTGTTTTCATTTGCCCTCTGCGATAGACAGAGTACGGCGTTGAGTTCCGCCACCCCACATACAATGTCTCGAAAATTTGGCTTAAAGTTGGCAACAGAGTGTGAACATTTTAATATTAGGTACCCCCTACCTACCCTACCATACCCATAATTTTATATAAACATTAAGTTAAATAGCAGTCTATATCACAGGTGTATCTATTTTTTTATGATATCATATATTTAGTTATCATTAAGTAGTAAATCATGTTTTATAATCGTTAGATTAATAGAAATAACAAGAAATTAGTCAATGCCTGTCGGATATAAAAGAATAAATTATTTCATAAAAAAGGTTTTGGAAGTCAAGGCGGTCACCTCAAAGAAAGAGTCACTTTTATGGTGCCGAAAGCCGTGAAGGCTTCATTAACATTATACATATTTGATTTGTTTATCTTAGTTAATAACGTTGTATAACAAATGTAGGAAGCTCATTTTAACGCATCATTAAATATAATTGCGTTCAATCAATAGTGTCAACAATCTTATAAATAAGGAAAAACGCAAATCACCCCTGCAATACAATGTATTGAAAAATCACTACTTTTCACACAAACACAACGTCTCTCTGCTCAACTAGCACGCTCAAAACTTTATAATTAAAAAACTGAACTGCCTTGTATTATACTTGCAACATTGAATTTTTCTATAGTAAACGAAGCCAGATCATATATAGCTATATGCTGTCTAGCTTTGTACCTATATCAAAATTAATTTAATTTTTTAACAATTGTTGTATGTGCATATAAACAAATTTCAAGTGTACGTTTCGTTAATATAAAAATACTCTCATACTTTTAATTTGACTATTGGAGCCAATTCATCTACCAATATTTTAAATGAAACACATAAAAATTTAAACAAAAGGATTAACCCTCTACTTTAATAATCATTATATACCCCTGATTGTTAATTAAATTGCTGACTCCGCTTAATGTACCGTACAGCAATAGAGCGTTGAACCTTGCCCGAATAGAGAAACACGAGCAAGATTAACTATCTAAAGTATGGAAGAAAGGCAATCCAGATCTTATTTATATAGTTTATACAGAGTAAACTACTGAGTGTAGGATAATAAATTTTACGCACTAATAAATTACCTTTGCGCTGTACAAAGTAAGTTATATCGTAATTATGAAATAATAGGAAATTCCAAATCTCTCAATCTCAATCATTGTGTATTTTATAATAAATACGCTAACTTTATGGAAAACTCTATTTTTGCGCTTTCCAACGAAATTGTTCTTGAACATGAAGTTTTGATTTTAGGGCAACGATTAAATATTTATCATTAACGCCTTTATGATATTTTTACTGTTGTATCATTATTAAGCTGCGTCCATGGCATACTTCAAGTCAAAAAAATGTACAACTTTTGCCATATATTCCTAATTAAAAACTGTTTTTACACATGACTCAGGCTTATCAGGGATCTCAAGGCGTCGGCGAGTGGCGTCGGATAAAGGGCGTGTAATAATAAAAACTGGCGAGCGCCGTCACGTATAACAACTTCATTCGCGCTAACGAGAACCTGTTCTGGGGACACGCTACAACTTTATCGGTACCCATCGAGTAAAAAAGGTTATTGCTTTGTCCACTCTTATAAAAAAAATTAAGAGCCGAATGGCGATGCTGCACCTAATAAATGCTCACTTAAAGCTTTTTGTTTGTAATTAAGAAGTTTTGAATCCTAATTGAGAAATTAGTTACATTTTTGTATGTATTAAAAATGTTTTATATGTAACCACAATATTCTTAATATTTTATACAATATATCTATTTTCTTTTTGTGTGTTATAAACACTTTTTATATATGTTTCCAATATATTAACTATACTTACATATATCACATGATACTTCAAAATTTAATTATAGATGGTTAGTGCTAAAATTTATAATATATAATAACAATAACACCAACTGTTTAATCTGAAGTGAATTCATTGTAAAGATTAATAATTTTAATTTTAGAGAATATAAATATATAATAAGGTTAATCAAAAAGTATATTATATTTTTATTTTAAGATAGTAAATAAAATGTAGTTTGTATGTTTTCATAGTCAAATATACAGATTTAGTTTAATTACTTATGTTCGTCTCACAAAAGGTACAATTCTTTCATCCACATCCGGGACACGTGTGTCGCAGTGGGCGTTACTGCGGCCTACGCAATCTTTCTCTCTCTAAACAACAAGGAAGACAAATCTGTATTTTTAGTACACTAAAGAATATTGTTCTCTGTCTTGTAAAACTTAATAAGTACTTACAAATTACCTTAATATATACAAGGATATAATCCTGTGCTATTTTAATTATACAGAATGAAATTATTATAATAAAGATCATGATGAAATATAAATGTACCAATCTACTACACGTCGATACCACAGTCGCAGTCATGAATGTACATACTATAATATATAGAATTTTAAAGTTTGCATGCAAAGTATAAATATTACGTTAGACAGGTATGCAACATCTTCTGCAATGAAACAGAAATAAATTCACTTGAAAAAGCGCAACTAATGCTACAAAGCTGCTTTCTAAGCTTTAAAGATTGGAAAGCATAAAAAAGTTCGAAAAAGTCAAAAGAAAATCATATACATTAAGCCTTAGTCCAACGCTCGGTGCTCGTTCCGGCCGCGTCAAGCTGCAGCTGCCCGGTGCTTTAATCAGACAATCGACCAAAGTTTGTCAAACTTATTGACACAAAATAAAATTTATAGAATTGCATATATAGATCTAGTTTTTCATAAAATTAATCACTAGTTTCTAATCGTCAGTAGAAGAAAAAACTTAAAAGTTCACATTCAGATTTGACACATGTCAAAGTAACTAAAACAAGATACTAGTATTCTAATTCGTTAAATATTAATGGAGTATTTATCTAGCATTTCGTTACTAAACTAAAAACTTTTATGCTTCATTAGTAATTCGTTAGGGTTGTGAAGTTTGAGATGATGTGTTAATAATGGAAGATAATGACTCTATCGGCGGCGGCGAGGCGGCGAGGCGAAAGGTTGGAGGCTCGTGTGGTAATCGAGAGGCGCTTTCCACTAAAACTGACATACGTCCATGTTCATTTAACGCAACTTAAATGTTTTTTAATATTTATTATTAATATTTGTATTTTAGCTTTTGATTATTATAAGTATCCATATATTATTAGTTATTAGTAGTTATTTACACAAACATCGGAATGATATATTACTTTGTCGTATGTTTATGTATTGTGTAGGTATTTTTATCGTAGAATTATAATAATGGTATGTACATTACGGCTATGAAGTACATTTCTTTTCAAAGTTAGTTTATTCATAAGCGATCAACATAGGATAATTTTAGTTGTAAATAATGATAAATCTTTAATTTTATTTTTTGGGTAAAACGTTTTTAGAATTTATATAATTATAAGTATGCTACAAAAGTATAATGACATTTGTAGCCTAGCATTATATTTTTTTTGATTTGTGAATGTTTATATGTAATTAAATTGGAATAGTACATGGAATTTTTACGCCGATATTCGAGATTTATGCGGGTGAAACTGTGCGGCGCAGCTAGTATTTCCACTAGTATAAATGTAAACTATCTACAATCATCTACAACCTAAATTTCTTTGATGGTCTAAGGTAAAATTATGTTGTATAGTTATTAATATGTGTGTATATATAGTGGCTAGTGACTTGTACACTGTTCCAGTAGTTAGCATGCAATGTCTCAACCATACAAGGCCTTGTTCATTGTAGCATAAAAGAGGCTGTCATGTCAGGTATAGTTTTGGTTCCTGGCTAGTGGCTTTTATGAATGATTTATTAATATTCAATATTATTAAGATATCATATTTTAGAATACAATATATGCTACTTTTAATTGCTTATTATTGTTAAATCTACTATTTTTTGGAAAATCAATTTTATATACTTTTGTAAGATAAAACAAAAACAAATACATGAATCATCACATAACGTATTAGGCAATTAGCATGTGGTTTAATTTACAAACATAACATCAAAGATAAATTTTCTAACTCTCTCCGTGAAGCAAGCTGTGTCGAATAAATGAATGCGCTGATAATTAAAACGATAATTTGATATTATAAAATTAAACTTAACGAGGAACTAGCTCACGCTCAAGGTAAATGGAGCGGGTATACAGCAGCTACTAAACTAGTAAGCCATTCAGCTGCATAAGATATTATGCAGTGAACCATTAACATGACTATCTTGTAAAACATAAATTTCAAGGCTGTTTTAAGGAACTCCCACGCATAATTTAAAATTATTTGAATTATATATTATATTTTGATGTTGCAAATACATTTTAGAAGATTATAGGTCGTCTTTTCTACCAAAATATACGTGATTAGTCTGTTTAAAATATCTCCGTTTAAAATAAGGTAAAATAGAGAAAACCAAAGCTCTCATCATTCAACAAACAATGTTTGAAGTATTTATATTCATAATTTTGCTTGATTTTATTAAAGTATGGAGGCTATGTATTAAGATTGTACTAAATTATATTTATAGTATATTTAAACTCAACTCAAGACACGATTCTTTAAAATATCTTGTCTACTGTAGCATGAAAGAGGCTACATGACAGGTAGCAGTTCAGTTGCCGAACAACTTTTATTACCCGTGATGATTGATAGCTGAAGGAATTGATCGATGTTGACTATACCGTATATTTGAAACACATATCGGTAAAATTTATCATGCTTTTCTCATCGCAACATATTTCTTGTACGTATGTTGTTTTCTCTAATTCGGAATTATGTGAAAAAAAAGAAAGAAAAAGCCTTATAAATCAGTAAATAACAACCGGTTAAAATTTTTGATCATATACATATAAAGTTGTGTTAGGTTTATATGTAACCAAAAGATGCAGCAAGGTTTAATATGGTATTAAATAAGGTTTGTAATTCACACTTGGGCTCACTAAACTTGCATCAAAATGTAATATTATATAAGCAAATCTATCTCAAACCTTTGGGATTATATTTTACATTTAAATTGAAAATTTAAAACGAGCTTTTTTATCGTTACACATTTCCGGTACTTTGAGGGAGCCTATGCAACGTTACTCAATTCTTCGCTTTCTGTTTATTATGAGCAAGGCTGAAGACAAAAAGGTATCATATGCAATATAGTGCCTAGCCACACCAAAAAAAAAATCTATATTATAAATTTGAATTCAAACTAATATTTGAGTTACATATCACGTCTTTAAAAATGACATTTAAAAAAAGTATTAGAAAATAATATAAATTTCTGCATACCAATGTGTATTCACATTTTTATATCCAACAACTCGGATGAAATAAATAATGCCTTCGTCTTAGAAAAAATAAAATAAGAAGCAGTGCGTGTAGGCTTCCCTATGGAGATGAGGCCAAATGCGAAAGAGATGAAAACAGTTTTATTATTATTTAGAGCGAGATAGCTGTTTTATCACGTGACACCTGCGTCCCGCCAAATGAAGATATCGCAGCTGGAGAAGAGGATCACAGACAGATGTGTTTAATGTAAGTAAAATAAAAGAATCTATTTTCGTTTTATTTTTCTGAGGCTATCGAGTAATACAAACATATTGTTATAAGGTAATGTAAATAATGAACTTATTAGCTTACAATGTAGAGCTTGTGACAATTTTATTTCAATATCAGATTAGTAATGTAGATTTTTGATAAAGATATTTAGAACGAAATCAAATAGTATTTAGTAATTTTTCCAAAATTAATGTTCCGTTCATTGTTAATTCCTAGATTAATACGAGAAAAAGTTTGAATGGCTTGAATCATATTAATTAATATAGCACCATTTTAAGTGTACGTTCCTATATATCCATTATTCAAATTCTGATTAAAAATACAAAGAGAACCCTTCAAAAACGGGAGCTGACAGCAGGCCACAGGTGAATTTAACTTTTAAAGTCTCAAGAATAAACATGAAGAAACGAGTGGATCTTACTCCTACCGCAAAAGATATAAGATTGAACGTATCGTGATTTATAAGGTATATGTGTAACTTTGTTCGTGGTGTGTTTCGTTTACTCAGCGCTTAGCAAATGTTTATAAAACAGAAAATCAAATAGTCACGTAATCCGTATGTTGGGCAGATTATCTTGTGAAATGGAGACATTATTCGGGTTGACCAAACATGAACATAGTTTACTCCTCTCATATTTGTGATTGTTTCGAAATTTTTGTGATATAAGATATATTTACTAACTATTTAAAGTGTGTATGTATATATAATGAAATTATATATTATGCTTGTGTTAAATTTTACTTTTTGCCCACTTGCTACAACAAGGTTAAAAAATAACCTACATTTAGTTATTATGAGTAATAGTCTTAAAAGATATGAATTATTTTTAAGTTTATAAAAGCTTGGGAAAAATGGCTTGATGAAAGCTTGGTAGACAGAGGAACAGACGGACGGACTGACTACTAAGTGATTTTATAAGCTTTAGTTTTTCCTTTTTTCCGAAAACATCAAATTAGTTAATCCTTAGGATAAATTGTTCGGGGTGCTAAGAACCCACATTTGAAGTAAAGTTTTTAAGTTAAATACATATAGCATCTATAGAGATGCTAAATTCGTTAAAAAGAAAAAAGGAAAAGGAAGGTATGGAAGCTTTGGTAGAGAAGAAGAAAATATTGTGTCAGGCTAAAAAATACACATAATTATGAGTTTATACCTAATATTTTGTTACTTTTAAAAAAGTAGACGTAGACGAAATTATTAATCTAGGAACTTGTCCTAAGCTTTGATTGAAAATCTTGTTAAAGATGTAGATATACAACAACAAGAGGATGAATGATCAGCATGATTCAACACTTCAACGGAGATGTGGTGATATGGATCAGAAAATTTGATAGGCGTGCCAGTCAGTACTATTGAATTCAGATTTTTATTAAGAATAAATTTACATTAATGAACATTGTTATTATGGCTGAGACCGACCGACCAAGACCTGCAATATATGTTGGGTAGCTTAGCTAAATCTTTAGCTTGAATCAGAGTTCGTATGAGCTTGGATAAAACCAAGATAATGTTCAACGAACATGTCATACTGAAACTGATTGCACTTAACGGGGTCCTTAACATCTTAAATTTGTTCGGGAATATGTCTACCTTGTCTAAACTGTGCAGTTAGGTATAAACAATTTCGAGATGGAGGTTCGGCAGAAGAATACGGTTGGGCTGGGCCTAAAAGCTTCTAGGCAACTTTGTCAAGTCTTTTCGTCACCGATACCGCAAAGCATAAAGACAAAGGACTTTAACGAGTGTATCTTACCAGAATGACATACGGAGCCGAGACAAGGACACTAATATTGGTACAGGTCTACCAGTTTAAAATCGGTTATGGAGAGGGCTATGCTTGGAATATCTCTGAAAAATCGGATGCGAAATTAGGTAATCCGACAAAAGACCAAAGTTATTGACATAGCCCAAAGGATTAACAAGCTGAAGTGGCAGTGGGCTTGTCAGATTTGTGGCAGAACCGACGACCGCTGGGGTAAACGTGTTCTGGAGTGGAGATCACGATTCAGCAAGTGTAGTGTAGGACGTCCTTCAGCTCGATCGAGCTCAGTGGCGTGCCATTCAAGAAGCCTGTGTCCAGCAGTGGACAAGGTCAAGCTGCTGATGATGATGATGAATTGAATATACAAAATAAATGTATGTTACTTTAATACGCGGTAAAGTACATGTACATAATATGTACTTCCACTTTATAAAAAAATACCAAATGTACCTGTTAAATATATTACAATTTAATTTAAAAAGTAAGACAAATCAACCAAATTGATCTAAATAAAATGCTTAAGATATTTAATATGGTTATTTATAATCTGAAAAAATATTCGACGTTCAACAGACTAAAACGGTATATTATTTACTTAATAGTTGAAATATTATTTAAATGAATTATTACTTAACACGAAATAAAAAACGACCTAAATCCTAAACGGTAGAAAATCAGTAATAATCAAATGTTTGTACACTAACATTTTCGCAACTACTGGATGGATAAGGAACTAAACTATTGAGAATATGGACGCCATAACAAATCATAAAGTTTATAAAGGCTACGAATATAAAATAAGGTTTAGCTTATTATTTATATATATTTACCTATTCATATAGAGTGGACAATGGACATACATTATTATTTAAAATAAACGAAATAGCTTATTCCCTTATTTCTATATGCCTGACACGTAACGGAAGAAATACAAATATATTAAGAGCATTTTTCTGAAGAAAGCGTGGACTTTCAAGCAAATCAAAAGATACAAGGGTATACGCTTCGGTGTGACCGCAATTTGTAAAAAATCCGAAACCGAAAGTGGAGAACGAAGTGTCTTAAGAATAGGTACATACCCTGCAATGCAAGAAAAATTAAAAATTAGATTTATAATTTACTGAGAGATCTTATAATAGTATATCATATTTTCTTAAGCCATTTAAAACTTTTTGAAACCGCACTGTCTAGGATTAGATGACAAGAGGAAACAAGAAACGTGAGAATAATATAAATTAAGGCCCATCTCAAGGCTCCGATAATTGAGACGTCAATTTTTTCAACCTGTCCGCTACGGGTTTTTGAATATTTATAACGTGAGCGGGCGGTGATTTAACTTAGCTTCTCGTTATCTCGGAGGCTCTATCGAAGTCCGTTTCAACTGGTACCGATTAATGTGAATTCCAAGATATTCTAGAGGAAAAAAATTTGTTAAACAGTTCTTAAGGTTATACTTTTATTTTATTTTTATATGATAATTTAAAGCGTATCATCGATGAGATTTATTTCCGTTTTTAAGATAGATACGCTTAATAAAACATAAGTGTTATAATGTCTAAAAAAGCGATGTATGTTTATATATAAAATTGAATCTCTATTTCCCATAGTCATCGCATCACGAGTGAACGGACGAAACAATTTCGCTAATAATTTTTTTGTTATCAGGAGAAGGATCTTTTGGCTCTTATGAAAAAATACCATTACAAACTTGTTTTAGTAGTTCATTTCATACAAAATGAGTACATATTATATAGGTAATGTTATATTACCGCAAATATAAGTTCGTCAACTTTTATAAGGTGTATTCTTCGTTGACCTATCTTGAAGTTGGTACGGAACAGCATCACTCGTAATTGCCCAATATTTACTTAATTTGACAAATTATAAAGTGCAAGTAATTTTATGGGACAACATACTTAAATTAGATTAAAACTTAAATTATATAAAAACTTTTCAACAAACATCTATTTTTGTCTTCCTGTCGGTTTTTCGTTTGTTCGTAGGCTACTTATTGTCCCAGAATTCATGCGGGATACGGATATATGACATTATATTGTTGAATTAATATTAATAAAATTTAATATCATGATTATTAAAGCTGTCGTGTAAATCTTGCTCAAATATAAAGAGAGAATACATGTAAAATATTAAATTATGTATTTTATTATGCAATTTATTTTACCGGAATATATTTATTTGGTAAGTTTTTTTACATGTATTCTCTCTTCTCATCAGAGGTCTTTATTATTATACCTTTGTGTGAGTGACATTTCGCATAAAAAACCTTTTTTCAAGCCGTATACAATTAAGACGTCAATCAGGCTTACTGCTCTTTTGGCTTTGTCAAATTTTCATGCATTTTTGTTAGGTGAGCTATTATACAGACGCTATTATACAGCTATGGCCCTTTCAAAGAATATTGCTTTATGTTACAAATGATTCAGAAAATCACAGCTACTTTATTTGTAGGCAGATGTTTTAGTAGTAACGTTTTGTTATACCTAACAAGTGTTAGGTAGGCAGATGTTTTAGTAGTAACGTTTTGTTATACCTAACAAGTGTTAGGTTATACCTAACAAGTGTTAGGTAGGTAGGTAGGTAGGTGTGAATATAGGTACTACATATAATATTATCAACTTAAATAACTTGATTAATAATTAATACAAAAAATATAACTTTTATTAGGTTTCCCGTAGCTCAAAATAAGAAATCGGAACCCTGTCTATCTGCCTGTGTACCTATCTCTCTGCTCGTCTGTAACGACCATTTTCTCACATTACGTAGCGCTGTCAAGCTGAAATTAATGTTCAATATCCAGGTGTTTAATCCCTTGGAGGACAAAAAAATGCTTATAGGCAAACGCAAACGAAAAATACGAACGTTGTTCTTTGCTGACTTCGTTTTAATAGTGTAAAATTAAAAATTTCACAAGAAGTGATATGATGACAAAATGATGCACACGGGTGGGTGTTTCACAAATTTAAGTTTGTTAACTTTTTTATCATTATTATAAATTGTACTTTCGTTTGTTCTTTCGTACATTGGTTTTTTCTTTCGTTCTTTCGTTTGTACTTTCATGAAATTGATGCAGAACACTCGGTTTGCGAGTACTACACAAATTTGAGCTATACAGTTGTCATCTAAGAGAAATGATTGACGGTATATACATATCTAAATTTACATATTTTGTAACTCTCCCGCTGGCATTCGTATTATTAAATAAGAAGAGTACCTATTGCTAGAAATTAGTAATACACATAAAGACAAAGTGTTTCTGTACAACACAAATCATTGATTTTTCAAATTATTGCTTGCTTGTTTACTTTTCGGATCTACTTAACTTAATGATATAATTGTATACTTGCACAAACATAACATAAAGACTGCAATAATAAAAAAGAATCCTTCAGGTAGATTAATTTGTTCAAAGCTAAAGTCAAGAAAATTTGGAAACTTCATACGCCCATGCCCAGCTTAACTCGATTTAAAATGACGCCATAACTAAATTTAAAAATTTAAAATGTCAAAAATCTGTCGAAGGACCATAATAGTTGTTCAGTACATCGGTTAGTTTTAATTAACAATATCGTAATCGTCCCGCAGTCAGTTTAACAGACATTGTGGTGGTTATGAGATCCATTTTCACCTTAGGGAGAATAATTGTTTTTAACTTTTTTAATTTTTCCATTAAATGATTTAGTTTTAGTGATTGAACACTCAATGTCTTGAACTCAGGTGAAAAGCAGATATAAAAACAGAACGGAGTATCTTGCAATTTATAAAGTAAGCATCAAGTATAATAATATATAAAAGTTATATAAATATATAACTTTCATTTATTTAAATTTTTATCAAAATACATAAATTTTAAATATATTTATGTTAGTAATACAGTTTATAAATCTCTCAAATACAATTTATTTTTCAAGATTATGCGCCCTCTAGTAGATAAATTCCCAATTATATTGTATGGCCATAAGAAAAAATATGATCAAGTAGTATTACCATATTTAAATCAAATGTATTTAAAACAAAATTAGTAGTCAAGTTTTTAATAAATGATATAAAAAAGATTTTAAAAATAATAAATTGTTTGCTTATTACTAATTATCATGGATTATAATGGTATTATATTTTAAATAAATACTTATAAAATAGGTTAAAAAATATAGAAGGATGAATGAATATAAGCAGAATTTATAATACTCAATATTAATTACGTTGAATCAAAATGTCATAATTGCTTAATAAGCTGGCAATTTTTCACATAAAAATGTTGCAGAGGCGCTGTCCTATTCTAAACGAAAATTCGATAGATGACATTTCTAGAATTTGACAGTTCCGTCGTTTTACTAAAAGTACAAATAGTGTGCATGTTTTATTGAATATATTTTTGTTAGTATCAGTGAATCGAGATACCATTGTATGTTAATAACAAAATTAACGTTTTAATGTTAAGTGTACCAAGGTTATTATATAATTTTATTGTGAAAGTGTTTTTGACATTTAAGTATCAAGCTTGTTGATTACTTTTACTTTTGTTGGGTAATTTTTTTTGATTAGAAGCATTTCGACTTATCATTATTTATATTTCTTAAAAAATACTTTAAATCTTATTTGAAATGAAATTAAATAATTCATATTTCTTTCCTAGGTTAATGTCGAATTCTGATCGATTGGAAGTGATCATATTATCGTAATGCTTCTAAAGAAGTGCATTAGATTAAATCTGATTTATTTCATTGTATTCATAACTAAGATTTAAAAAAATAATAATCATTGCTTGTTTTTAGATTACATACGTGTAAAATGTGGACAGATTGATTACTGCAATCTGTTTTCTACGCGAAAACCATAAATTAAAAAAAAGTACATTATATATTGGAGAAAGATGAGTGCAGGAGCTAATATCGCTAATAACTTACCACCTGGAGTGAATCCAGAGAACAACTTGATGCCAGGTGGTCCTGTTATAAACCAAGGTGGAAACAGAAATAGAAATAACAATCAAAATCCACTGTTCAGTGTTAGAGAAAGACTGTTTCATGCTTTATTCTTCAAGTTTGCTTTAGCATATGCTCGAACATTCCCGAGGCCTATTAGGAGAATTTTTGAATTTCTTGTATTGCTGAAGGCACTTGTGGCATTCTTTGTGCTTGCATACATACACATTGCATTCTCAAGAACGCCAGCTACATGTTTGAACCATATCAAGGATTCATGGCCAAGAGATGGTATCCTCAGAGTAGAAATCATAAGAAATCCCTCTCATGATTATACAGTTGAACAGAGTTATGCTAAGGAACATAAGTTAAAAAGAGATAAAGACGAGTTAAATTCCATGCTTGGAATGCTCTCAACGGAAGGGTAAGCTATTACATATATTATTGTTATTTAACACTTTTTGTTATGATT
Organism: Dione juno; assembly: GCA_037127375.1. Classification (NCBI taxonomy): domain Eukaryota; kingdom Metazoa; phylum Arthropoda; class Insecta; order Lepidoptera; family Nymphalidae; genus Dione; species Dione juno. Next base: position 1,305,611 of record JAXRJS010000061.1, on the reverse strand, counting down.
TAATGAATTTGAAATTGTTAACATGTTTGTAAACATGGCTGTAGATATTTTGGCAAGATGACAAATTGTTTAATATATTAAACTAACATTGTATTATAATAACTTTCTCATACAAACACATATAATTAATATCATATATGACTAATAATTGGGTAGAATGCTTGTAAAACAAACAACATTTGAGTATTTAAAAAATATGAATGTGTCTATGAAATTAACATTGGCTGAAATTGAATGTAGGTCAAGCTATTAATTATACTAAGACTATATTTATAACTGATAGCGAAGGTTTTTGACAGCCAACCTTTTATTTAACTTACACCTTAGATTTTTATATAAATTTTTAATAGTTTTAATATGAAATTTAAAAAAAATGTGAAACCCCAAGAATAAACTAATCTAATAACATTAGCCTAATAATTTTCTTTATACTGTTGTACGGCTTCAGTTATGATTTTTGTAAAGAACAATTTTTGTTTAACAATTAAATTAAATCCTTTCTAAGCAAAAAAATCTTGAAAGTATAAGAAATGATAGAAAAAAAACAATAAATTATTCAAAGGACAGGTGGTATCAAAAAAGCTCTTAAAGAGCTAAAGGAATATAAGACAGAATGGATAACTAAACTAAAAAGTTACAAATCAAAACAAATAACAAATCAAGAGCTTGCAAAAGCAAAATGATAGTAACCTTAAGTGTAACAGAACTCCCAAAAAATACTCCCACAAATAGTGCTTCTAAGTAAGTAAATCTTTGCAAAAGTAATTCTAGAAAGAATAACTCAATCATTAGAGAAGAATCAAACCATTGAGCAGGTTGGTTTCAGAAAAAAACTACAGTACAATCACATCACACTTCACATTCACTCAATCAAAGTCTTAGAAAAATACAAGGAGTATCAGAAACCAGTATACATACAATTTATAGACTACTCCAAGGCATTTGATTGTTTAAATCATAACTTTATTAGGAACCACTTGAGATTACAAGCAACTACATTTAATAAACATAAATATAAATTTGATAAAGTCTATTTACAGTGAAAAATAAAGCTGTAGAAGTAAAGGGAGAGTCATTTCCTATAGGCAGAGGTGTGAGACAAAGAGACCCACTTTCTCCTAAACGTTTAAATGCTGTGCTGGAACATGTCTTTCGCCAATTAGACTGGGATGGATATGGTCATCAAAAGCAGTTGTCTCAATCACCTTTGATTCACAGACAATATCATCCAACTAGAAGAAGACCAAAAGTTACTAGAATTTATGTTGGGAGCATGAATAGCCAAAAGTAAGCAAATGGGAATCAAAATTTGAACTAAAGCAAAACAAAACTGATGACACAGAGGAATTCCACAAAAGAATTGCTTCTGGATAGAAAAAGTACTAGTCCTTAAAAGAGGCTTTTAACTTAAGAAAGACCTTTGACACTCGCATTCTTCCCTGTCTAACCTATGGGTGCGAAACTTGGTCTCTAACAGATGAACAAAAAGTAAAACTAGCGAAATGTCAAAAAACAATAGAAAGAGTATGCTAGAAATAAGATTGAGTGATACAATTAGAAACTCTTCAATAAGACAAAAAACCTGAAGTTACTGGCATAGTGGCACAAATAGAGCACTTGAAGTGGAGCTGGACACATGCTATGATGCAAAATGAATAACTGGAGCACTCTATGGTACTCAAGGGATGGGAACAGAAATAGGCGTATTCTGTTCCCTTCTTGGTGATATGAATAAGATGGAAAGATGATATCGGCCTAACTTTGAAATTACACACTGAAATTGGGGACATATTGGAAAATATTTTAAAATTTAAAACTCAACAATATACCCTAATCTCTTAGATTAAATAAAAAGCTTTATAATTATTTATCATTATCAATATATCATTGACTTTGTTGTTAACCTCTTATATTCTAAATTTAAGGTTTTAAACTAAAATAGCTTGTTTATTATTTTAAGGTTCTATAACCTAGAGTCATCCACAAGTGAGGACATTGAAGATGAGTATTTACGAGATGGTACAGACTATGGCAACATTACCCGTATTTATGAAGACTTATATGATGCACAAAGACGTGTGATTGAACCTAAATACTATGGCAGTAAATCAATGGTAGAGCGAAATGATGACCCAAAATATCTAAATCAGACTATCATACCTACTGAACATGTGCCTGAACCTACATCTTCTATATGGGAAGGCATTTTGGGTCTTGTTGAGGATTTGGACAGAGATTCTAAAATAGATGTAAGTATTTTTTTATAATATTCCACTGATATACTCTTGTAAGTATAATATATACTTAAAAACATACTTGAAACATTTACATGACTAATAAACTAAACATTATATATCATTTTCATATTTTCATTTGTGTGGGATACAAAACGTAAAATATATACTCCAGTTCCTGGACAAGCTGGAATTATAAAAACTTTAAACCCATCTCTTACTGTTCTCCCTAAGGAATTGTACTCTAAATCCCAAATTTTGTAGTATGTAATACTAATATATTTATTAACTTGGTCTGCCATTTACCATTTCATTATTCTCTTCTCAACCCTGGTTGCCCGGAAGAAATCGCTCATTTAACAATATAGCCGACTGTTGTAGTCTAATACTAAGAGCAATATTGTATCCTATATAACTCACCTGGTGTGCAATAAGGAATATTATACTTACTTTACTTTATATATGTAATATGGATTTACGTTAATTGTTATTTAATTATCAAGTATATCAATTTTGTATTTAAATATTATACATAGCGATATGTTGTAGAGAGTTCATACTGCTCTTATTGAATCTATTTTAATACAACAATGCTGTAGAAGAAGCCATAATACTAATTATTACACAATTTTATCTCATATATTGTATTACCATCTGCTTTTCCTGCTATTCTTTTACACAGATTTAATAACTGATAAGATATTATACAAGGTATATAATAATAATAAATTTAACATATATTGTATCGAATTTCACATTTTGTTTAAAAATTATTATAAATTATTTTTAAAAAGTATCACACAAAAAACGTATAAAATATTAAAATAATTCTACTTGTTAAAAGTAAAAGATGTTTAATTTACAATTTATAATTGTTAGCGATTGCTTAATGATTTTAACTTATGGGTATAGATATGTTTTTTAAGTTCTTAGTATGCCCACTTCCGTTTCAAATGATATTAGGTACATACTGCGTTTTACATATAGTACTTAAATAATTAAATATTTGTGCATGAAAAAATGTTGCATGAAATTGTACTTGGTATATGATTATTTTTAATTGTATTATTACTTTAATAATATGAAACCAACGTGACGTGCTATGTTATATACGTACATTTTTTTGGTAAAAAGCAATTTCCTATTTTTTGACTGGATTAAGGAGAAAAATGTGTAAAGGTGGTCAAATTTATTTGTTTTTTAAATATATATAATATTCTTTATTGTGCTAAATTTGCATGGCAAAAAAATAAAATAGTTTACAAAGGTGGATAAGAGCTCTCTTGGCCAACCAATAGTAGTGGATGAGTTATTAGCAGCGCGTAAGAGTATAGTATAATTTAATATAAAATCAAATACAATATATATATATATATATATATATATATATATATATATATATATATATATATATATATATATATATATATATATATATATATATATATTAACTACATACATAATTTCAATGTAGAAAATATAAGTATGTATATACATCAATGAGATATAAATACATATGTCGTAGAAGGAAAACACGATTAAAGATTTAAAAAATGACATTGTTCGTCATACGATGCATTGCATTAAAAAATATTTGTACAATAAATATTCTATTGTTTTTTTTTCAGGAATCACTTGATGACTCCGTCGCTAACGACTCTTCGAAAGGTAATATTTCGCAAATATTTCAAACTGAGTTTCTCATAGATAGATGTTTCATAATCGACCTTAATAATAAATCGTTGCTAAATCTCCGAATGGTTTGTCGTTACTCAAACTATGTATATAGATCTCTTTAAAACACTACTAACAGAAAAGAAATTGATAGTTGATAGATTAATTGTAATTTTAGTAGTAAATAATTTGCTGGCTTTTGTATTTGTATTCTTTTTATTATGAACTTCATATTTTAATACGTTATTTTACCATTATGTTTTTTAATAGTTTTATGCTTTATTTCAGATGAAGATTACATTCTAGAATATTCTCTAGAATATGGATTTCTACGTCTTTCACCTAGCGCGAGGCTTCGACTCAAAATACCAGTGAAAATAGTAACTTTAGACCCACAGAAAGATGAATGTTTTGGTGATACGTTCTCTCGATTTGTTCTCGATGAATTTCTTGGCTATGATGACCTTTTGATGGCTTCTATAAAAAGTCTGGCCGAACAAGAGGATAATAAAGGTTATTTAAGGTAAGCTTACAAAAGAATTAGTTACAATATCAACACTATAAAAATAATATAGGTAAAATTGTCTTGAATTTTATTCGTTCATGAAACACTTGTTTTTATATTTACTTTAAAATATTTTGTTTTTTTGCAAGTTTGTAAAGACTATGATAACTACATTTATGCTAAACTTAACTTTGTACAAAACATACGCGATTAATCCGGTTAAAATAGTTCATTTAAAATGTGTAGGTATAAAATAAAAGCCAATGAATATTATTTAAATAACCTATTCTATTTTGAATATAATACATGTTGTAGTTTTTAATAAACGTTCACATTATTTTTCTTTGCGATAGAATATATTGAAATAATTAATAGCTGTTTAGATAATAAAATCGTGAAGTCGATATACTACAATATACTAACTCTCGTTATATATTAAGTTTTTTTCACTTCAGTCTCACTCTTTGTTTTTGTTCTTACTCACACCGCCGTCGACGGAAACGACGATGAAGTCCAGCATATTTGACGGCCCGACCGCGCGTTGGCGCGGCCGGGCCCAGCGGTTAGGGACTGCTAGGTCCCTGCAGATTAGTCTAAGTTTCTCCAGCTGCGTCTTCAGGTCGCGGCTATGAATGCGGCAGGAAACTTAAACTTTAATTGATTTAATAATGATTATATGCCATTAGTAAGTAAAATAATTAATTCGTCCATTGTGACCAATTAACATATCTATTTTACACGTTTTTTTTCATTTACATATTGTAACAAGGAAAATCGTATGTATGTACGAGAGATTTCATATATTAAAATTATATGATTTTCATTTAATTTTCGTAAGTGGTAACACGTATTACTATTCGTCATAAATCTCAAATTCACTTATCGCGCATGGAAATAATAATATATTAAATACTATATATACCAACGGCTGCGCCCAAAAACAATTTTTTTCACCTTTTTAATGTTTTCTTCGGTTTGGGCGTCCCGGCGTGGGATTATTTTCCAGTGACTCCCCGCCTTGCTGGAACACTCGGCTCCAACGTCACAAACGAACGTGCAGACTGCTCGTAAACTGCTTCAAATATTTCAGTCGGTGTTTTGTTCTTTCTTAGGAATTTTGAAACAGCTCTGTACTGTCTGATTCCGTGCAAAGTGCAGATGACTCAAATATGGTGACGTTTACGATTCAATTACGAAAATCGTAATGACGTTAATGACATGAAACTTGACTTACATATATACTCCCTAAGTAACTGCACTTAGTAGTGTGTTGCGTGAGTCATTAGTAATACTTAAAGTATTTATGTATAGAATACTGGCTGCCCGCAACTACTTTGGTGTAGATTTTGTTTCCTATAAACTATCCGTAGTCATTATTTTTATTTGTCAATTAAAACTGCCCACCATACTGAATAATTTTACTCATACAGTATGTTCTTATTTCTTCGTTAATGATCCACATCTTGAATTTATATATGGCTATAAGTGCCACGCTGAACGAATGTTGCCGAGGCGGCATTTAATTATTTCTTATAATTTAACTGGGCTATTTATTCGTCAGGTACATAAGATGTAACAGACCTTGAAATTTTATGTGCTAATGGAAAATGCATATCACGTTCCAATTTTCGTAACGGAATCATTTTATTATTTCTTATTATTCAACTGGACTAAAATCCTTCCACATCAGGTGTGCCAGTCTTTAAAATCAATTGTAGCCTAGGACATATAGAACTAGCTTTTACCGGTACCTTCGCTCGTGTGTTATTGTAATATATTCTAAGTAACCAAAGTAGCTCTAGCTGCTCTAACTGCAAACAGAACGTTGTTACATGGAGCTATCAATTCTAGTTGTTCTGAGATAAACAATTCAACCAAACAAACTCTTTAGAATTATAATATAAGTATAGTTAGATCATTATGATTGTCGCTTCTTCGATATCTTCGAGTCGAATTATTGATATATTTTATAAATACTTAACCTAAATTTACATTGATTTTATCCTTAGTAATGATTAACAAAGTGTGTATACAAAGACCTCATTGGACTTCATTAATTTTATTAAAGTACAAGTACAATTACTTTTGTTATGGCAGCATTTCATTATTTCTTATAGTTAAACTTGTCTACTATGGTTCTGCATCAAGTATGCTAGTCTTCAAAATCTATTATAGCCTAGATCCTGCCCTAACAAATGTGATTGATTCAAATCATTCAAATCTGTCCAGTACTTCCATAGATGTGCGTGTGCAAACAGAGAAACAGACAGACAAAAATTATAAAAATCATAGGTTCATATTCTAATGGTGCTCTTACATGTTCCTGCGTAAAAGTATTCAATATACAGAATCAATTTTCACTGTACTTAAGTATTTTCATACTAACACGAAATTTCCAAATGACAACTTCAACAAAAAGAAAGCTTACATTTAGGACGATTGAGGAACCAATAAATAAGTTTATGTTAAACATCACGGCTGAGAAGGTCTGTCCTAGTATATAATATCAACTAAACGATCTTCTCGGAGTTCACAACTTCATGAAAACATTGCAGTTTAGTCTATGCGCTACATACATTAGGCACCTAATTCCCAATTTTTTTTAAAACCAACCTATCTAAAAAGTAATTTTGTACTAGTGTTAAAGAAACCATTTAAGCTCTATGCGTCTTACAATGGACAGAAGACATAACAATGATATTGTTACATAACATGAATCGAGTTAGGCCCTCAATTTTATAAACAATCTTAGTACAACCGATTACTGTAGTACTATAGTACTCAATTGTACATAATAATAATGTTCAGCTTTGCGATCGAAAAGGCAAGTACAATTAATAAGGCCGTATGAACTTTACTTAATATATAAGCTAATGTAATTATAGCGCTAATTTATGTGTATTGTTATGCATAATTTTCACATATACACATAAATAATCATATAGCTATGTAATATAAAATAACGTGTTCTAATTCACCGATAGACTGACTGATTTATCATTGGCGAGCGTAAACTACTAAGTTGGATTCATGATCTTTAGTTACTACTTATTTTGAGGAGTAGAAACTTATTTGGGAAATATAAATAGGAATTGGAAATTTCGAATTCCTATTCCTAAATGAGTAAATGTTTTTATAGTGAATCTATTAATTAATAATGTTTATTATTCTTACTTAGAGATGTGCCAACTATGACTTTGGCCTATTAGCTAACTAGTCGATTGTAGTCGGTTGTAAATGATCGGCTTGGACGACTAATCACCAACGAACCATGACGATCATTTGTAAAATTCTGAAAGATAGTGTTCAATGTTCATGTACAGTGGTTAAGTAGACTCGCGATCAAGATACTTCAATTGCTAATTGCATTTTGATGGGTGAGATGATTGAACTTGATAACCAATTCGATGCCAATTGTCAAAAATACTGGCTTTAAAAAGTTCCACCAAACTTCTATCTTCTGGGTAGAAAATATTTAACATCTAACTTTATGGAATAAACATACCAATCAATTTGAAGATTTGGTATTTCACCTCAGCTGAAACCTGAATGAATTTTTTGATTTTTATATAATATAAAAATCAAAAAATTTTACTATCATTAAAACAAACATATCACGAAATGAATAATGTATTGTTGAAAAACTATTTTAAAAGTAGCTTACCGTCAAGCGTAACAAAGTTTTCCAAACCAAAACCATAATTATTTAGGATAGTAGATCATTAAGTTTCAATTCATATTAGAATAATTGAATCAACTCATGGGTGAAAATGGCCTCAGGATAGTTAACGATATATTATGGAAATTTGACAATGCTACCTGTTATGGACAGTGCCCTGTGCCTAGCTGGTAGGGAAAACTGCCTGTCAGCTCTGGTAATAAAAGACAGTGGACTGTATAATAAAGTTCTATATTATGTGGCTTAATACGTGAGACTAGTAGGAGTTTAAAAAGTGGAAATGTCGAATGTCACTGACGCCCGCGCCTCCCGCTGTCGTCCTGCTGCTGAGCCCGCCGCTTAAGGTACGCGAGCCAATGCTCATGCGTTACGTCAGGCGCAATGTCTGTAACGTGTTCCTCGCATTGAAGAGACATCTTGTAAGTGTGATGACGGCAGGGAACACAAGAAGAGAAGACACGCGTAGATCTCGCCCAAGTAACCGCATAATGAGTGGACACCTGAGCGCTTCATGAGACATCGTCTTTAAGTATACCGCTGAAGTGGAATACAATGTTTATTACTTAACCAGTTCCAGAAATGCCAAGTTAACATTTTGCTGGTATTAATGTGAGCACAAACATCAAAGATCATTCAAAATCAGGTAAGCAGGAATCAAAAAATAAAGATCACAGGGATCATCAGACAAACCAGTAAGAGGAGCACAGGAATTTAACTTTCCTTCAATTAGGAAATTGATATTTTCAATTGTTCGAAGACTAGAAAAGTATTTTTTAAAACTACATCGCAAATGATACTATACTCATTTAATATAAGAAATGAAAAAGAAATTATTAAAAAAAAAACGCATACGTCAATTAATCGTGCCTGTCGGTGAAGCCTATTTCAAAATCAAATTTAAAGATAAAGTTTAAAACGAACACCGAATTTAAATAAAAAAGCACATAAATATAAGAACTGATTTGCTTAAAGAATTTTTCTTTGTAATTTGCAATGATAACCGACCCAGTGTAATCTATAAAAGTGTCAAGACACAAAATTATATTTGATCTATCGAGCTTATTAGTGATAACACATATTAATGTGATATGACAGTTTTTAACAAAATCAAATAAAAATTAATTGATACGTTAGAACTAGTTTAAAATTTAAAATTTAATTAAACGCTAACTAACGTTATAATTAATTTAAATATATTAAAGAAGTAAATATACAGCTCTGGGGAGGAGCGTGTGAATATATGTATATGTGTATTTACTAATAATACATACTTACTGGCTTGATGAAATTGAAGAATTGAAGAAGATTTTGTCCATTACAGAGAAGCCATATGGGCTAAGACTAAGGGCCACTCGTGACAAGTAAAACCTTCCTGTATCTCGGGAAAACGATGCAATATTTAAACTGAATTGAAGACGTTCCAAGATGGTTTTTTAAGATTGTCTGAAGATAATGTTTGATAGAAATAACAAGTCGCTTTCAGGAATGAATAGATTCTATTAATTCCTGAAACCGACTTGTTATTTCTAAGATATATATTTCTATTCTTGTATATTCACATTATTACGCAACATGCATATGTTGTTAAGTAACAACCCTGTGCCTAGCTGTTAGGAAAACTGCCTGCCCTAACGCTGGTAATAAAATAAAATACAGTACATTATGAAGCTTAATACTCGTAGGAGCTTAAAAAGTGGAAATGACGAATGTCACTGAGGGCGAGGACGAGGACAGTGGTCTCACTGTCGCCCGCGCCCGCCGCTGAGGGCGCGCGAGCTAAAGAGCTAATCACGCATTACGTCTGGCGCAGTGTCCTTAACACGACCAATGTATCAAGACAAATAATACAATATTCATGATGTGTTTTGCCGGCTCCCTTTAAAGTGATCGGCGGATCTGAGGCCAGGAACACGTCCAAGTAAAGTCAATTGTTGATTTTACTAATACGCTTCCTTTTTTAACAATTTTAAACCCCCGATTGTTAAAGGAAAAATTGTAGGTCATTGACAATAATAACTATTACAAACTCATATTTGTAGTTCATTTCATACAAAATGAATGATATGACCGCAAATTTAAGTACATTGACTTTTAAAAGACTTATGGAATTTCAGAGAGAGATGAATGATGAATGAGAGGTGATGAATTAGAGAGAGGGAGAGCTTACAGTATTAATGAAACGAGACATCGGAAAATAGCTACTTTATAAATTTAGCACAGAAAGAGACCATTACAAAACTCATATCTGTAATTCATTTCATGCAAATTTTGTGCCGCGACGCGAAACACGACCGCTATTTTAAGTTTGTCAATTTTTACGAGATTTATTTTCCCCTGAGCTACAATCATGAAAGTGACCGTTCTGCTCGGTCTTGACCGTTATTTTTTTGTATATAAAATATTTTGTATATTAAAATTTTTTGATGAATTGATTGAATATTTATAATTTGTTACAGAAATGTGATCACTGGGGAACACTATCGTTTCGTGTCGATGATGACTGCGCGTACCTCCTATATAGCTGCTTTCTTTATCATGCTTGTCTTTGTAAGTATTATCCTTTAAATATTTGCTTAGAAAATATGGTCACCAAATTAAAATATCCTTAAACTGTGGTACAAGATTTATTAAAACATTTTTCAAACAAAGGAATTGATCCTTTCATGACCCTTTCCATTCATACATTCAAATATAAGTAGCAGCCGTAGCAGTTAGCAAGAGAAAGCACAGCGCCAAAAGCTCCAATATCTTCGACACTTTGTTTTTAACGTCAATTGAATCCTTCTATTTGTCTTATCACTGACTCTTACTTCATATATCTTTGTTACGATACTTTCACTTTTACAAAACGCGCGAGCCACCCTATTTGATAATCTGTGCAGTAATTCCACCTGCTCTCGCTGCCATATCACATGTCAAACTTCTTATGGCACTCTCAACTTCTTTTATTTTGGTTTCTCCTATATCAAGACTCCACATGTCGCTGCTACTTGAGTTTGAAGCGTCATCACAATCATACATCTCCTTGTAGAATTCTGCCCGTAGCTGCAAAACATGTGGTTAATATTTCACTGCCCTCCAAAATCACCGCTTTCATTCTACAGGTTAACGAAACCGAAACTGATTCTGGAAATCACTAACTCGTCAGAAAAGCTTCGTGTTTTCACGGAAATTCTGTAATCTTTCGTCTCTTTCTTTCTCTGATTCTTCACGCTTCATCTTTATCAATGCTTGCGTTTATATGGCATCTTTCATTCCATCATATTTAGTTATTTGTACTGTACATTTAAACACATCACTTGTTATTAAGTAAAACTTAAAATATTCACTCCTTCTCCACTTCCAACTTAAACTATTAACAAACTATATAAAAAATATCTACTTACTTCTTTGATATTGATATTAATTACTAATCCAAGGACAGGTTTGTTGCAATGCATTGTGACGGTAGCAAAATAAACTTTTAGGTATTCATGAAGATATTTTAATTATTAAATTAACTATATTGAGAATGAAACAATACGCTGTTTAAGTGTAAAAAGGTTTTTAATAAATGAAAGTTGAAACTCTTTAACCAGATTAAACGCTTTTTTTGTTTGGTACAATTTACGGACACCCTACGTTTCAAAGACGAATAATCCGATAATAGAGTTTTATTCAACTTGTGAAAAAATTGCGACACTTTGTTTTAATTTTGATAATATATAATAATAATAAAAAAATATAAAAAAATAATACTTGTTTTAAACAACAATATGTCATATAAAATTTCAGCTAAAACGATTATATTATATCGTTAAAACATTAATATGTTTAAAAAAAAAATGTGTGATAAAAAAATTATCATTATAAAGTCGTCTTTCCACCTTTTGGTGAATTGAAGAAGTTTTTAATCAAACCTGGGCAATTAGACTAAAAGGCGCCATCTAGTGGCGAGTAGAATTATCATGGGTAACAAATGGTATATGTCAAATTTACCTTAAACGTGTTTAACCTATAGTTTACGTGTACTGTCTACTCACCGAGAGATGGGAGTGCTTAAAATTAGTCAAAAAAGCCACTTAATTTTATTTTAACGATACTAAAATATAAATCAGTTGAAATTAAAAAAAAATATTGTCAGCTAAAATCACAAAATCAGAAAAAAATGTTGTGAAACGTTTAAAACAAATTTGCTTAAATTATAATACAGTGTAAATGTTAATAACGACACTGAGAAAATTTTTAACCTGACATTCAAATATGTTAACTGAAGTAGCCTGACGAATTTCTCGGGGGACGTGAATTCCACAAGATTCCAGTTTTAATTGTGAAGGATAAAAGTAGAATTACCACAAATGCTAAATGAAATTTCATATTTCTAATTTCTAAAATGATAGACTTCCATTTACACTTGCAAACTCTATTTCACCTTGGGGGTAATAAATTAAATATTTAAAAGTGTATTTCATACGGTACTTAAGTTTTCGTTTTTAAACCATATCGGTTACATATCTGAGATTTAATTTTATCGGTTACATATCTGAGATTAATTTTTCGTGCCCACCCCAGAATCGTCTGGTGCCCATCCCATAATGTTCGTTGCCAAAAAGAAAAAAAAGAACTTTATGTAAGAAGTAGGGTAGAAATTTCCTTTTTTAGGTCTAGTTGTGTTTTTTACTTGAGAAGTTTATTATAAAGGTATGACAAGATGTCCTTTTTTTTTTAGGAATCAACGATTTTATAATACATGTTTTCTTGCCTCTAGTTACGCCAATGTTGACCAAAGATCATTGTTCCATCTTGAATAGTTTATGTTCGGCTTTGATGTCAATCAGTCAGTCAGTGATGATTATATAAGTATAGATACATTATAAAATATACACACACAGCTGCAGTTGTTTCTAGTTTTGGCAACTTTATTACTTAATAACGACGTATTTAGGGAGGGTGCGATATTATATTGAGTATATTTATTATATTTCAACGCTTTATAAGGAGTTTCAAGAAATTAATAGAACTCTGCCGAACTAAGACAATTATAATTATTGTATTTCTCGTAATAACATTTAAACATATTTACAATTAGCTCAACCATTGAACAATTTAGATTATAGCTTTCCACTCGTCGATCGTATTTTATGTGCAACTAGAAACGCCTTTATTAAAAATAGAAGCTCGTTCAGTTACATATATGATTTAAATTACAAAATCTAGCAAATAATTTTCTTGTAGGAATTCATTTTTAGGGAAACGTAGTGTATATCTTTGACTTTTTCTATCTATTCGGCTAAATGCAGAGTATGTATAAAGATTTTGGATTAATTATAAATGTAACTTAAATCTTATAACAGTAAATGATATATCAAATAATAAAATATTATAAAGACCTTCACTATTGAACACTGTGGATAAAATCATCTTACCATATATTCTAACCAACGAAAATAATATGTACGGCATAAAAACTTTATCGTTATTGCGAAACGTCAAAATGCTACCAAAGATTCGTAGAGAGCTACAATAGCTAATAAAGTTCCAACCTAGAATTAATAATGATAATATGTCGAAATACATTGTGACCAAGTACATTTCATTTGTGAAATAGCGTATTGTCTATATAAAAAATAACCATATTACCTCTTTTAAAATAAGTAGCAAGTAGTTATTAAAATGAATTTCAACATTTATATGTTGTTTCTTGAACATATTTGACTTCTGTTTTACTATTATAGAATAATAATCTTCACTCAAGATAATGTGCAATGTGCTTTTAGCAAAAACTTTAACGTAGCGATATTTAAACCCATAACCTCTCTCCTCCATGCTCTCCTCTATACAAGCGCTCTTACCAGTATGCTATTTGTAAATAGAATAGAATATTTTATAATCATATTTTGTGAAAAACTCGTATTCCAAAAGAATAACGGCTCCAATCTCTATCGGATATATTAACACAAATGTGCAAATACTAAATTTCCAATTCCATACATGGATATTATAAACTTTTACAATAACCCTAAAAAAAAAGGACATCCCTGACAATCATGTTTTTAATAATTATTGTATGCACAAACGAATCAAAATGTTACTACAAGATTACGTTTTATGAAAATGATTTTCTTTCTTTGGAGTGGAATAACATTTTATAAATAATAAAAATAATGCGTTCTGTTTTTATACTAGTATGATATTATATTCTAGTAGTTTCATATGCTCTAATAGTTATAGGTAGTGGCGTTATAGATCAATTAATAGTTAAAGTGAGGCGCGGCCCTTCGCTCGCCACTAAAATCAGGACTCTCTCCCCGAGTTACAGTTATTGCACTTTTACAGCCCTTTCAAACTTTATTACGGTTCCAAATTCCACCTTTATACTGTGCGGCACGTCTTATGTGTGTTTAACGAAACTCTTTATACTTGTACCTTTGGACCAAATGGTTTGCCGAAAATTAGACCAAGAAACATTAGAGAAATCAGACAAACTTATTTTCGTGAAATAAAATTATGATTTTTTGTAGTTGGTAGATAGAACCTAGGTCAAGGCAATGTCAATGGCATACCTGAATTTAAGACGTGTAGAGTTGAATAGCGGAACTCAATTTGCTCTTGGTCTTACCAGAACGGGAATTACAAATGCCACGACAGACAGATGCTGCCCCACTGCGCCACGGTCTTAATCCTTGTTCTTATAAATATTATATTATATAATGCATACGGATGATTATATTAATAAGTTTCGATTTTATTATTTAATAATCAAATCAATATTCTTTTGTTTTCCCGAGTTCCACACAACTCTTCATTATGTATGTTGCTAGACTAATCTCATATAGCGACGTCAACGCGCACAGAAATTGTATTAATCAATTGTCAAACGGCACGCGTATTGCCTAACATATCTCCGGTTTCATGCGAGCCTGTCAAAGCACAAAGTAAATTGTGGAATGCAGCTACCCCTGATATGCCATTTATTGCTCACCATCACTCATAACCTGACAGAAATTACGATTGTATTTGGTGCAAGGGAATACGTTGCATTTTTGTTGCAGCTTTTTGTTATTATTTAATTATTTTTGTTATTTTTGTACGTTAAATGTTCACAAAATTAATTACTTTTAAGTGTTTATTTTAGGCTATATATCGGCTTTTAAAACGAAAATCTTTTTTTGGTCTGTTTCGTTATTGGACTTTTCAACTAAAACAATGAGCAGCTGTAAACATTAAACCACAATAATGTAACAACAATTCACCAAAAGTTGTGCGTAGAAACAAGAAGTGATACAGTGATTGATCGATCTAGTGGGGGAGGTACACACTGCCATATATTAACGGCACTGCCTTTTAATATTAACGGGCGGATCGATGCTTCACTTTACGGCTGCTGTAAAAACTATGGCTTGCCTGTGGACGTATTAAATACGGTCCATTGCGTAACAGCGCTGTACGCTCCGGCGCTCAGTGTAATTTTTTGTGCGGCAACCTGATATCGCTGGCGAAAATAGATTTGGGTATTCAACATTTTTTCATACAGTTATTAATATGTTATGGTACGAACTAAACCTATACCTACAAATTAGCAATTTTATATTGTTAATCTGTTCTATTTTACGAGTCACGACTTTGATTTCGTACATGAGCTTGCTCGTAATTTTATAGCAACAATTTCTAAAGTATAGTATTTTTAAAACGTATGACAGATATTTTTTATCATTATTTAATAACTGAGAATACCGAACAATATATGTCGATGATTATATTAAATTAGCATTCGCCTAAATAATAACAGAACGAAGAGAAAGATTTCGTAACTCCAGGTAGGGATATCTCGGAGCTGCTATCAATCTTTTCGCCACATCATTTGCTCCCCGCGCGGCTCGCCGCGATTGAATTTCATTAATGAAACGCTTAGTGCAGATTGAATCCATTTAAGTAAGAGTGCGATCGGCCCCGGCAAATGTTCCCTATGCACAGACTTTACTTGTACGATTAGTGGAATTCATTGATTTCGCAATAGTCTAATTGAAATCAGACTCTTCTCATTAACACATATGGAACGTGCAGCTATAAAACTGTAGTTTTCTTTGTTTATTTTATTATTATAGTATATACAGGTAAATATGAAATAAAATACTGAAATAATGCAAATGTGACTGACTCATATTAATTTATTTATTATATACACCATTTACAATGTAATATTATATACATTAATATTTATTATATTTTCTTTATTATTCATATTACCAATAAGGCGAGAAATACCAACATCGACACTTGCATTCCCTTGTACCACTGTGTGAGATGTAAACGTATGCCTTGCAATTTATTATATAATTAATGATTTTGTAAATCACACCTTGGGAATGAAATGCTCGCTCCAGTCTATAGCGTATCATTGTCAACAATGAATAATTGTATAATTGTAAATGACTATATAAAAAAATGTGAATTGAATTGAAATCAAAAAATTAAATGAGTCATGTATTCTTACTTTGAATAAAATAATTTGAATTTGAATTTGCTCGTTCTAAAGACCTAAAAATAAAAGTACTTTTAAAAATTCCCAAAGGTCAAAAACACCTAAAGGTTTTTTAAATGATTTTTTCAAGCATAATTAACTTTTTTTATTTCTTGTTGCAGACGGTCTCTATTTCCATGCTGTTGCGGTACGCTCATCATCAAATTTTTGTATTCATTGGTAAGTTCACACTTTATTTCACAAAATATTTTATAACATTTGCTTGATAAAATCGAAAAGCTTTTCTAAAGAAACAGTAGCAACGAACGAATTTCTATTTTCAATAGAATCAATCCATGGAACTATGAATGAGTTCAGCTTAGTTTTTTTTTACAAAAAGTAAACTGTGTTGACAGCGTCTCACTGTAAACCATACCACTACTGTGATTGTTGGTTAGACTTCTGCCTACTTTCTTATATGAAGCTAAAATAGGAGTGACTAATTCTAGCATACTCTGAGATGGTTCTGCTCACAAAAAAACGAGCAGATTTAGGTTTATTAAGACTATATAAGGTATATAAACATAAATTTAATAGACAATTTTTTTTTAAATATGTACCCGTGTCTGTTAAGGAAAAGAAATAATTTTGTTCAAATTTAAATATACTATTTTAGTGAAAGTGCTCAGAAATTTAAGCTTAATAAATGAAATTGTATTAAACTGAATTTTAAAAGGATATTTTTTAACTAATTAATGTTCCTCCAAGGATTTAGTGACCATGTGGTCATCCTCCAAGGATTTAGTGACCATGCTTACTCTTTGATGTTTATGTCAGACGTCTGTGTGTCTGTGTGTGCGAAATATATTTAATATACTATGTATATTAAATATATTTAATTTATTTTGATTATAAGTAGATCCTATTTAAATGTATATTATATTCCTTCTTATTTGTATATGTCTATTTATTAATTTTTTAATAACACCTTTATATCTGTGTATCGGCTCGTCTATTATGCATTTCCCACTCATTAGTGAGCATATTGAAATAAATTACTGGGGGTAAGATATTTAAATAAGCCTTACGACGAGAAATAATTCTTAAGTTTGTGTTTGATTTGGAAACGGCTAGTTAAGTAGCTTCGGTGCAATTACGAATTGTTGAAATGAATTCAAAAAAACCTCGAATTCTGAGCCGGCTCAGCGCAATCTCTTTGTAATAACAATAATTGCGTATAACGCCCGCGGCGGTCCCGCCCGCGCCCACTCACAAAAATAAAATATAACAGGTCGGATTTACCTAAGTCCCCCCCCCAACCCCTCTTTGATCCAACAACAATTAGCCTGATACTGGTAATTTGTTTCTTTCGTTGTTTGTTTCTTGCCACTCGGCTAAAATTCGATTCCATGATTGTTTTTCAATTTCTATTTTAATTTTTCCTATCGAGAAAATGAAAAACTCCAATTAAATACATCGCATTTTCTATTATAGAGTTGATTTTATGTAAGCCAGGATTACCTTTGAATTTTCACGGAGAGTTAACATTATTTGCGCATTTTACTGAAGTGATAAAAACAAGAGTTTCTAAGGAAACTCGCTCGATCGTACCTTGTTAAGCTTATTATCAACTTCCAGGGTTCACGTGCCGCCGGATCATGATAGTTACATCCGGTTAAACTAATTAATATAATAATTTCACGCTTATATTATTTCGTTTAGTTATGAGCCTGTTATGATAGATTTATTATATTTAGTTTTAGCAGATTCTTTTATTTTCTGTTTGATTTTGAGCTATTATAATTCTTTAATGTTTGTTTAGGTCATAATCATATTTAAGTCATATTTTTATATTTATTGCTAAAATGATTCATATATGATAAGAAAAATACCAAAATTACATATAAATATATGGACGTAACAGGTTTAATTTAAAACAGGTTATTTATTTATTTATTTTATTCGGTCCACCAACAGAATAAACACACAATATGTACATATAACAAATACAGATGACACATTACAAGTTGTTATTCCACTTACAGGTGAACTCAACATGCTATACATTTTTTTTGAAGGTAGACAATTTTAAAATTAAATTAAACTATATAACAAAAAAATAAATTTTAAGATAAAGGAAACTACAAGAACATAATAAAAACAAAAACAGCAAATTATAACAAAAATCAAACATATTTAACACATATTAATAAATTTAGTAAAAATTATAAATATTTATTAATAGAATCATTTGTATTCTAAGCGAGAGAGTGTGTTAGGCCTTGGCGTATTTTTGTTTAAAGCATTGTATGGTATCAAAAGCCACATCTAAATCTCTCAATCTTGAATGATGAAAGAATTATTGTTATTGTATAATGCATACAATAAACTTTATAGTTAGTTTAGTAAAACATTAATTAAGGTTATGTATCAAACCAGTAAACGACATTTAGTTCTTTCGTATTTATCTGTTACTTAAAAACAAAATAATACGTAAATATCTAAAAACACCACGTTACGCTTAATCACGATAGATATACACATGACGTTTATGTACAGGTCCTGTGATATATATAAAAACTTCAGAAAATACGTATTTACAGCATACAATAAAATTAACAATGAATCGAGTAGCGTATTCTGATTTTTAAACTTTCATTATTTAAGTGTGTGAAAAATTCTATAACATTAAAATATTAAATAAAGTAGGATGGCATTTCATAGTAAACGCACCATCGCATTTACTATGAAATGCTCACTCATTATTTAACACTCAATGTCTCGAACTTGGGCGGAAAGCGGAGAATATAGACACTGGAAGGTAATTAGAGAACGTAGTGCTTACACTAGAGTGTAAACACTAGGTTCTCTAAATACCTTGGTACGCCTTGAAATACTGATATCATTCAATATTTTCTTTTGGAATTTTGGTTTTAATTAAAAAAAAAATATACATATGTATATTTTTTTTTTAATTAAAACCAAAATCCAATTTGAAATAAAAGGATATATCTATATAACATCATATAATATTACAATGTTCTAAATAAGTTCTATAAATTTGTAGTTATTTTAAACATATTATTAACTTTGTAAGTTACGCCTTTTTATGTTACTTGTACAATTAAATAATAGTATCTTAATTTTTAACGATTGTTGTAAAGATAAGCATTCAAAGGCGATTTTTATCTGTAAACAGCTCTCAAGTTTGTAGTATAAACTATTCAATCTCACAATATCGGATCAGGGTAGATCTGTTCAATGGGATCCAGTTGGTCGCTATGACAACTCATCCCTACTAAGGCTATTGAAAAATATATTTAAGGTAAAGGACTGGAAAATTCTCTTATCAAGACGTTGGGGATATCGAATATCTTTGACGGTTAATTTAAAAAAAAATAACTGAATTGTTTTCCTGGTATTGCCTATTTTGCAAATTATTCCGATCCTTTTATCACTGCTATTTTAAAAATGTTATCCATTAAATTATAGGAATATTTGAATGGTTCACTGGTTTTGGATGTATTTTTATGAATTCATGCGTTGTGAGGCAATCGAAGGTATATAATTGTACATATGTGTGTAAGTATATGCATTCAGATAGTTAAGTTAAAAAAAATACTAAAGTAATGGTTGCCACCTAAAAAAATATCGGCCAAGTGCGAGTAATAGTGACCAAATTTGAGATTTTATCCTTTATATAAACTGTAATTTTTCACTTCTCGACACACATTAAAAGTCTAGGTCAATAAAATACAACAAATATGAATCGACACACTTAAATTTGCGGTCGCATACAAAATGAGCGCATCATTTTGTACGAAATGAAGTACAGTATAAGTTTGTAATAGTTTTTTTTGGGATATATATATATAAGTTTTAAATTTTGAATTTTTTCCTTTGGTTGTACTATAAGTTCTAGGTGATTGCATTTTCATAACTCCAACGGGAAATACCCTGTAGGTTTGATTACGCGACGATTTTCTTACAAAATGCTAAAAAAATTAAGCATAAACGTTCAGATCTTTTGATTGCGTTGACTTAGAAGTTTGATTTTTACTGTGCCTGAAGAGGTCATCGAGTTGGTCATCAGCTTTTATTCATTTCGAGAAAATGGTCATGCCAGGCAGACAGACCGACATACAGACAGACATACATACAGATAGACAGATGGACAACAGAGTGATCCTGTAAGAGTTCCGTTTTTTTTCTTTTGATACCTCAAAAGAAAAAAAAACGGAACAGAACCCAAAAATATTATTATTATATTGAATCGAATGATTTGAATAATATGTTAAAGCACACGTAAGTATTCCACCTACGTCAACTTAGAACGTGTAGAGGATTACTACCGTGAACTGTACTTTGTGTGCATAGAAAAGATTAAATTGATATCTCTGAAGTTTCCTACAGCATTAACAAATGCTATCTATATGATTTATATTATAGGAAAATAACCGCACTCTATATGACATCCAAATTGTTATGTAATTAATAATATAAAATATTAATAAAATATAATAATATGCTTGCAATATACATCTACTTATGCTTTAATATTTTTTTGCTCAAGCTCTTGTTATGTATTTTAGTGAAAACAATTATATATACAATTATATATAGACTTGTTTTAAATATTATCAAAAATATAATAAGAAAATATTTTTTTGTATTATAAATACCCGTATGTATGACCGCTCCATTCTCTTTCGCTACGCCCCTTTATATTGTCTTAAAATAATCTGGTTCTATCAATAGTTAGTAATAATAGTTTTTCCAAAGTTTAATATTAAATATGGGAGTATATTTTATATTTTGTGTGCTAATTTTTTTACTACTCGTATAGCGTTGATTTGTGCTTAAGCACACTTAAAATAATTATATGATGATAAATTGAACTTACTTTTAATGTTAATTGGATGAGGGATTAAAATGTCTGATATATTTTTAATTATATCAAAATATGTTATCTATTTAATAAATTAAATTCCTATTTTGTTTTTAGAGAATTCAAATTATTTAGTGAATTAATATATTATTATGCAACATTTGGACAATGCCGCGGCACGTACAAAGCCACCACATATGGAATGTGACAAATAGACCATGCTACACCGATGTATTCGATTTAATTGTTTTGGCTAATTAATTTTCACTATAGCACTTTGTTTTGATCTTTTTTCCATTGTTAACTTTTCTTAATTACTTACTATAAATGATGATTACCATTAACTAGTAGCGAATCATTAGTTTTTTGCTTGCGGTCTCAATCACACGTTGGGACAAATATTTAGAACTGAACAGATTTGAAGAAAAGCCTACACAAATTTATAATTTTTATTGATTATTTTATTTTATTTCGAAATACAAATAAAAACTACATTTCTATATATTATGTACATATGTATGTATATTAAGAATAGAATATAAATTCACTATTTATAAAACAAAATAACGCAAAAAGTGCTCTGAGCATTAAAAGGAAAAGGCTTAACAATTTGCATAATTAAATATTGGAATTAACTTTGCGATCTTTAGGAGATAATTAAGTGAAAAGAAATATGAAGATGTTTTTGGTTATTTTATTTTTTTTTGTTACGTAAATAGAAGACTTCGTTAATTATGTCTTTCGTAAAATATCTTGAATTATTCTGATTCTGATTTTATTTTTGCTCGACTATAATATCCTGCCTTTATTAAAAGCT
Source organism: Dione juno (assembly GCA_037127375.1). Classification (NCBI taxonomy): domain Eukaryota; kingdom Metazoa; phylum Arthropoda; class Insecta; order Lepidoptera; family Nymphalidae; genus Dione; species Dione juno. The sequence goes on along the minus strand of JAXRJS010000061.1, from coordinate 1,283,374 downwards.
TAATATATATTTTTTTATTGTATAAAGTTGTAAAAAAAATATATTTTTTGTTATTGTATAAAGCTTATATCGACAAAATCGAGACATGGAATGTCCTTTGTTAATTAATTATTTACTTATATTATTACCTTGGAACAATACTTTTCTACAATAAGCTTTTATTTTTTTTTAGACTTGACCTGTTGTACAATAAAATAAAAATGTTAAAATAGAATTAATTCAAAACGTTGTTTTTAATTCACCCTTGCTGAGTGAAAATACGTAAGTACACAATGAAAATATAATGAAGTACCGGAAAGGACACGACGGCACTTGTAGAGCATTAAATAAACACAAATCTGTAGTTAGTGGCTGACTTTTGGTTAATTAACCACGTGTGTTGACAAACTGCGGCTGACTTGAAATATAAACTCATTAAATACAACAGGCGTATGCAATACGAAATTTTATTTTGTTGATCTTGTCACTTTGTGCCACATTCCGTTGGGATATTTTTTATGGGATATTTTTTATGGGATATTTTTTATGAAATGAAAGGTTCTATTATATATTGCTCAGCTACACGCAGGGTAGGCCGAGAAATCCTAGTATCAAAACAGTCCATTCTCCACTATCTGTTCGAATTGCTGGAACAGGAAAATCAAACAGCGGGTTAGCCAGAGGCAAGGGAGTGCCAAACGGTGCGGTTCCTGCAGACCTCTTTCGCCTCGTCCACTGTCATTAACCTCTTCATACGTGCCCTCCGGGGAGTCCTCATGCTTTATACGTCCTCCAGTATCTTCGACACTGTTGTTTTCGAAGTTTAATCAAGGTCTTCCCTTACTTCTCTTACCAATCACTATTACTTCATATACTATATTTTTTTCTATTCTTTCATCACTCATTCTCTCGACGTTAGCCTTTTTCTGAGCGTTGTGCGTTGTTCTTTATTTTTAAAGTATATCACTTAGATTCATAATACAGAATTATATTCAAGAAAAATATTATTTGCAACAGTAGATCCACAATCAAAGTCAATTTTCATATGGCTTGATTGGTAATTTCCTGCACTGTTTTTGCTTTCTCGTACAATTTTGCTTTACAGGTTCAAGTAAATTGCTGTATTTAGAAATCTTTTCAAAATATCTAAACTCAAACAATCAAAACCAATATTTTAGTTATTTATAGTACATATTTATATTATTACCAATTTTTGACATCTATTTTGTTAATATATTTTATAGACAGATGCTTTAATAATATTTAAAAGTAAACAATGAATTTATAATAATTTCATATCTATTAAACGTAGGTTTGAAAAAGATTCTTTTATTTTTGTATGAGAATATTTGTTGAGAAGAAATCATGAAAATACTTTGAGTATCTAATTTGTGAATATTTAGCTCCCTTAAGGCGATTTACGAAGCAATTTGATCAATTATTTTCGTTCCCAATAAGGCGTAATCTTCAAAAAGTATTGATATTGAAAGTGAAAATAAGCAGATAACGATGATACACTAAAAATAAATATGTAAGGTAATATTTTTCTTCTTCGTTGATAACAAACGTGTACAAGTATGGTTGTAACTTGGGAATACTGTCAACTGAGCAACATAACTTAATTGTGATAAGAACATTATCCCACTAAAGATATTTGAATTAAAATGTTTCTGCGCCTTGAAATATAATAAAATGAACAGCGCGGCTTATATAATAGAGGCATCGTTTTACCTTGTATTTTCGTCTAATTAGGGCCAGAAGCGGCGCCAGCTCGAAGGCCACTTCACATTGCGCTAACAATCGGTTGAGCTGCTTTTAATGCCAATTACCTGCGCTATATTGTTTCCATCATCAAGTATTACTTAGGGATGCCACCTTGACAGATTTTGTAAGATAATGTTCTTAGAATATATTACGTTTTTTTTATTTATTGATTAAATTTGGAATTTGTTTAATCTAAGAAAGTTAAAATGAAACTCCACATATTCGCACCTTCTATATCTAAATAATTTAACGTGTATAGTTTATACTCATAGTTGAATAAGAAACTGCATTATAATTTATGATATTTAATTTTATTTGAAATTTTTCATTACATATTTGCCGTTGATACCGATGTATTATGATAATATGACTAAAAGGAAGCAGTAAATTGTAGAAAATACGCAACGAAACGCGACCGGTAAAGCGACGGCGAAATTAATTTTACATGATGAATGATGAACGATGACGTTGCAATTTACAATTTCCACTGTAGATATTAGATTATTTGCAACAGAAAGCTTAATTTAATACAAAAAAAAATGTAATAGTACCTTTTTTTGGCGACTGTAGTCAAAGAAAAATTGTCGTTTGGTAGCAATTATAATACCAGACAAATACCGACCTTTTTTTAATAAAACTATAATTTTAGATTTGAGAACAAACTGCGCTCGGCGCATACATAATTATTAAATGCATATTTTATAGCATAATGTTAACTCTTTCAAATATATGATATTAAAAGGTATCGTTGTATAAAGCATGCTTATATTCGGTTCGGACAATGCAGTAGGATTATCCCAACCAAACAAATAATAATTCTCGTACTTCGACGAACCGAGGGCAAACGTGAACTATGCTAACGAAAAGACGATAAAACCTTTATCTTATTATGAATGTGCTGTTTTTAAAAGCATCGCCCGCTGAAAAATACTCCACCCAGTTTTGCAATCCTGTTTTACTTATTAAGTAACGCACAGATGTATACGTTTCTACTTTTGTTACGAAATTGCATTTGGACATGATTAATTTCATTAAACTGCGTCCGAAGCTTCGTTGTCCAATGCTATTTACTTTCGCGTAGAGAACACTCGAATTTACTGTATATTTTAAAAAAAATACTGTTGTCGGCTCGTAAAGAATGATCCGGAGTCTCGGGCGACACCATTACTTCTTGTGGCGCATGAAAAATTCATATAGATGCTGTTTGATCGCGTTAACGCCTCGTGGCGTCGTGCGCGCACTCTTGGGGTCTAGAAATAGCTTATGCCATTCGCACCTTTGCTATGCTGGTCTCAACTATAAAGGTGTTTTAAAAATCACATCGTTTGCTTTTATTTTGGCTGCGGTGGGAAATAAAATATATTTTAATTTTTTATTTATATAATAAGATATATGTACCTCCTATATTTATGATCTTTGTTTCAGTGGATTTGCTGCAGATGCTAGAATTTAATGTGACTGTTTCTTTCCCAGCGGCACCACTTCTTACGGTTATTTTGGCCTTAGTGGGTAAGTGCATTTACATATATCATTTGATATTTGTAGAGAAAGAGCATTTCTTAGAATATAAAATTTAAAAATTATAACAATATATTGTAGTTTTGTGTAAAATGTTTTATATTGCTCATAGAAACTGTAGTTATAGAGGCGCAGAGATAATCATGGATGTTTAAATGTTTCCTAGTACACACGTAATTGCAGCGATCTGTTACCGCTGAACGTGACATGCAAACTTTTGCTATAAATGAAGTTGCATTTAGCACGCAAAAGGAGCTTTTAAGGTTGCCAGACGTTTGACACCCTGAAATTCTTGCACGTTTACACTTTGAAACTGCATGAACTATTGTATCCAGGAAATCTTGCAACACCTCACAACTTTCAATGAAAACGTTACTTTGAGAAATTTGTACGTTGTACGCAAAAGCACATTTTAAAAAAATTGTATCATATGAAAAATATATATACTGTAATAGCTAGAAAAGTATATTAGTAGTTCATTAGAATTTAATATTTTTTATAGCTTCACCCAATATCCCTTATATATCAGGGTAAGCAGAAACAACCTAGTGCCAAAACACTCCCGCTAACATTATGATTATTTATTAGAGACATAATAATAAAATTAGAATAAAAACACAAATAAAGCTATTCAGGGCTCAATAATAAAATGTAGAAGTAATCATTATTTCGCTTGTTACTTGTTTTGATTTTCGGAATTTATGAATGTATCCATTATGGCATTTCCTATATAATTATACTTCAAGTTACATGTGTTCATTGAGACGTTAGTAGGTCGGTCGATTCAACAAGTAAGTCGGGCGCGGCGCCTGTTGCGCGGTAGGGCGGGGCGCCTGTTGCGCCTTACAGACGCCAGCCGCCAGCCGCCCACTCAACTAGCTTGTGATCATATCCTAATATTTGTGACCCATTTTAACCAAATTGTCTATTAATGTTTCCTATACACAGTAACATTGTGTCTACAACGTTGTATCTCCGACGACATAGACGAAGTTGACTCGGCAACGATTTACCAATGAACAATGATCCACGTTTTACATATAAACATATCCAACTAGCGGATCAAGCATTTTTGGTTGTTCTATAAGAAGTGGTGTATCGGACCAACTGTGTAACTGCACTTTTGCTAAAGATTAAATACAAGTGTCATGTCATGTCAAGTTTTTGGTAGCTTGGATATCAAAGTATGAACCATTTAATTTTTACCAGTAGTCGCTTGTAACTTGCTTTGTATAGTATTACCAGTTTTATTTTCCGTAATTTAAATAAAATATAAACATATTATCCTTTGTACACATCTTTCTATTCTTATATATTTTCTGTATGTTTGCTTATGTGGTAGATAAATAAAATAAGAAATTTAAATATCTCCAAAAGCGAGGGAATAATAGAGAGAACCTAGTGTTAAGACACTACATTCCCCATATTTCGCTCAATTCAAGACATTGAGTGTTGAGTGCAGTGCGAGCTCTGTAGTCATACCCATTCTGCAAAAAGTAATATCCTGTTTTTTTATATACATACATATATGTATATAATAGTGTTCCTATAATTTAAGTGTATATAATAGTGTTCCTATAATTTAAGGGTTTACTTTTTCAATTAAATTTTTGAAGTGGAACATGCAATACAAATGAATTAAAGTCTGTCCGACTCCTTTATTGTTATGAGGTTTGGGAAATTCTAATCTTGAAGTTGGTGTATTCGGCTGGCGACCGACGCCCGCATTGCATATCGTCTGATTAATATCGCCCCTAGCCGTGACGTACGGTTTCTGACAAGTTTCGAGCACCTACAGCCATATGCGCATGTATTCCATATTTTATGAATATTCAATATCTTGTAATATGTTCTCCACGTTGTGTTCTGCTCATACAAAATAATGACAATTAATAAGGTGAGATTCCTTTTATGTTTGTTTATTATAAGGTTTATATGTATACATAAAAGCTTGTTTCAATTATATAATATGTACTCGTATACTATATTATTACACAAACATCGACCACACAGTTAAACAGTATCTGACTATAAACGAGACGGTTATGAGTTCGATTCTCACTCGGTGAAATTAATTATTTTCATTTCAATTTTATTGGTCTACGATAACAGTTTAAAATTACAATCGAAGTATTAATTTATTTCGTAAAAGTACCGTAAAAAGATTCGCTGAACCGTTTCGTGAAAGTAACTTTACTTATGTTTTAAAGTACTATTCTCTAATTATAAATATTTTGAAATGATTTGTCTTGAAATTAATAATTACATAGAATGGTATACCTGTGTAATAATCAAAGTCTCTGTAAAAATCTCTGTTTCTGTGTAAAAATCCTATGTTCAAGATTTTGTCGTCTGTCATCGTGTGCCACTCAGAATTTTTACTGCAGAGATTACTTTCAATCCGTTTCCAGCAGCCAGTAAAGTTCGGCATATTTAATAACTTCTTTTATCTACTCCACTGTCCCGAGAACTTGAAGACATTCAATTATCCTAGCTCAGATTAAATTTTTCAGCCGCTTACTTCGTACGAGTTCTTTTGTATATGAAATTACATAATACTATCCATTCACAATGGAATTGCCTGCAAAGTCAATAGGGATCGAAAGTAAAACAAACTGGTTTTGAATTTCAACGCAAATATAATACAACTGGAAGGTGATGCAGCGAGAGTGGCTGTTTCAGACTCTCATATGTTTTTGTTTGTTCGCACATAGCATCACGTGACGCGCGAGCACGTACGCGAATCCGTCACTGAATACTAATAGATAGAATTGAGAGCAGGCGCATCGCAGGTCGCGTCCGAAAATTGAATTCGCATCGCATACACTGCACACAGTATTTGTGCTAGAGTCCTGTAGAGACAATGCCCAATCAAACGGAGTGCGCCTCTGCTCTACGTGCTTCATGAACACCATTCAACTTAAACAATATTTTAAGCCTAATTTTTAAACCAACACACAGCACAAAATTAATGTCAATTTATTTTACAAATTCTCATTTTAACACGTCGTATTGTAGGCTTCTTATATTTTGTAGCTTATATTAAGAGTTTTGAATAATATACGCACTTGACGTGTTTATAATATATACGTTATGTATCTCGAAATAATTCACAGATCGTACAAATTTACAGAATATTGTTCATAGTATATACTTTTGGTTAACTAAGTTTGCAGTATTACTACTATTGACTTATATATTAGTGGAGTCTTACTATTATAGGTTAATAGGTACTAACTTTATAGGTAGGTATACAAGGTGACATATTCCTGAGCTTGGTATTATTTGCTAACTTGAAACTAAATTACATTATTTTACATTAGAATCTAAAGGATGTAGTAGTTATTGACAGAATATTATTTCGATTGGTTATTAATTGCAAAATGTCTGTAGTCTCGTAACGCTCCGAAGCTCTTAAGCTTGGAAAAGCGGAGGCCGAGCGACAATGGAGGCGGCCGGTGTGGATTACTCCCCCTTAGGTGTTCCTCTACAAATGGGGATTTAATTTGCCGTATCCGTAAATACAATAGACGAAAATTTGTGCTTCCACCTCCTGTCCGCTCGAACGAAGAAGGGTCAGGCTAATAACGAAGAGTTTCAATGGAGTGAATTTTCCGAGTGCTATAAATTATAAGTATGTGGACTGGTGGATATTAAAATGTTGTATTTATGTCTATTAATACGCTGGAATATTGATTTATTTAACTTTTACCCAGAAACTAATTGAAGATTTTAAATGAAACTCTTTTACCGGATTAATCGCGCATATTTTTATGTGGCGCATTATTTGGAAACTCGACCTTTCGAACACTTTGTAGTAGTCCGCGGCGTGTAGACAGGTCTACCTGTATGGTGAACAATGAGAAAGAAAGAAAACATTCAAAGATCTCATTATTCAATATTGTTTCCAAACTTGAAAGTTTTTCTTTAAAGTATTTTTTGTATAAACATTTTTATGTAAATTTATAGGATAACTTTATGACGATATACAACTTCTATAAACAAATATTCTATAATTTTATTAGGTGATGTAGACAATGAATTGATGTTACTCTGACCCCAAAGCGGGTACGCGAACTAATTATGTGGCTAAACATTCGGCTATATGACGGTAACGTGTAACAATAGATGGATGATAGTGGCATGACAGTGCGGCCGCGAGACGCCGATGACATCGCATTAAAATGAAATCCATACGGGTATGATTGATGAGCGAGCAAACACCGCGCCCGTGCCAGCCTCATTCAATTTACTGTAGCCGGTTCCTATGTGCACTTCTATAAGGCGTTTTCGGTTTTTTTACTCCATATCGTAATGCTCATTTAACTACCAAGTAAATTTGAAATTTGTTGTTTTATTAAGTAACAAATTCATGGGAAAATAAAGCTAGAGTTTTAAAAAGTAGGATTATGATTAGCATAGCATATCAATATTCACGATTATAATATTAACGTATTTATATTTATAGTTGTTATATTATAGATAGTTGAGTTCCGTCACTCAACACATTGTCTTATAAATTAAGCGGAAAGCGTGGAACGGAATGTCTTTACACTATGTTCCCTCTGACTACCCTGCTATATGCGGGATAGTAGTATCTGATGTCACAATATCTTATATGCTAAGCGCATTAATTCTACCACCTACGTTATATTGACGTATGACGTTAACGGTGTTCATTACGATATTAATAAAATGACATTGTCGAACAATATCCACATACAACATGCTTATGAATTTAAATGACTGATACGCGCAATATATTTTCTGTCTTATTTAGTCTCGGAATACAGTATTTTGTAACAATATCCATATATAGTCCATGTCCATGTACATGTAGCTATATTATATATGTTTTTTTGGGAATTGTTATACGTATATTAATACTATTTTATCATATTGCCAAGCCTTCGTCAGCTTCTACAGCGTGTGTCACTAAAGGATATCGTCCACTAGTTTTAAAATAAAAATTTGGTATACAATTTTGCCACAGGCTGCTCGGGATGCACCCTGCCCCGACCGTTCTAGCGGTGAGGAAATTAACCGGAGTGCTTTTTTATTGCGTTTAGCACTGCACCGTTAAAATGTAATTTGGTATGTCGTGTACCATGTGGCCACGCTGTTGTTACCTTTAGATAGATATTTACGTGAACACGTGCGTTATAACTATATTATTTTATAATTTTTGATTTAAGTAATAAAAAATAATGTATTTGTAATGTTTTCTTATGATATAATATATAAATGTAAATTACATGAATTGTGACTAAAATAAAAAAATAACTATAACCATAATACCATAAAAATTTTTTTGCTGAATACTAAATATGTATGTACCTATATAAATATTGTATTGAAGAATCACAAACAAATGTATTGTGAAATACGAATGCACAAAATAATGGAAGCTTAAAAAGGATTTGCACAATGGCAAAGCTTCATGTTGTCGGGGAACTGGACGTGATATTTTACAAATAATTGATAATATTACGTGTATACGATACGTGGAATACCGATAGTCAGACAAGGCGAATCATCGGAATTTAGTGTGCGTTATTTTGCATGGTTTGTTTTTATTTTAATTAAAAAGTTTTTTGAAAACAGTGAAAATAAAGTGCTCGATGCTAGTAATATGTATACGACTTTAGAAATTTATTGATATTTAAAAATATTTTTATCATTTAATAAATATTTTATTATAATAAATATTTTTATCACTTAAATGTATAAAATAATGATCAAGTATAACTCTCAACTTAAATAACTGGAATAGTCAGATCCTACAAAAGAGTTTGCAATCTTAGCCGTGTTGTATTATTAAAATTCAATACAAAATGTTTATAACGTGTAAAGTGATATCCTTAAGCTAGTTAAAAGTTAAGAAAGTTTGTAATAAGAGTTAAGAGCTCCCACTACTCACGGCTAAGTTCCTATATTTTCTTAATTCCTCTTTCTTCGATACTTGGTACTAGTCGTAGCGATGCTGTATTATGTTCTCATTGAATTGTGAAAACAACTTTGTAGTGCTTGTAACAACTGATATATTTTTCACTTTTTCTACGTTTCCATACACTACAAAGTCTATACTTAGAATACCTATTGTTAAAAGTTGAAATGATTCTTGTGAATATATAAGAACTTCATTATAAAGACGGATGGAGCTGTATACATTTCATAATTTGAATCTAATATTAAATTGATATATATATATATATATATATATATATATATATATATATATATATATATATATATATATATATATATATATATATATATAATATATATATATATATATATATATATATATATATATATATATATTAATTTAAAATATTAGGTATACAGAACTGAATTTGTACAAACGTTTTTGTATACCTTTGTACGTTTTGTTAAAAATTCAAAAATACTGTAATTTATAACATAAATTAATATAGTTTTAAAATAATTTACTTTCAAGCAGCCAAGAAGAATTAAAACTATCTACTACACTTTCAATTTGATATCAAGTTTAGGAAATCTCATATCTTCGTCAATACTTAGCTCATTTGTTATTAATCCTAGTAGATAGAAACCGCCAGACGCCGCGATATCTGAGATCAAAGTTCAAACTTTGCCGTTTGCCGTTCTTTCCCTATGTTTAATTGAGAAAACTTCATTTTTAGATGAAATAATCTAATATTTATATATATATATATATATATATATATATATATATATATATATATATATATATATATATATATATATTATATATATATATATATATAAGACTAAGTGCGGCGTTGAATTAAAACGCAAACCCTTAAATTTGAGTAGGTCCACTAGTATGGAATGTCTCAATACTTGACTCTAGAATCTTGACATTATAATTGAATCTAGAATAATATTTTGAATGCTTAAAATTAAGTTGAAGCCTAAAATAGTAGATGATAAAACAATTTTAGCGGTTAAAATCATGAAGTAAATTTGATAGGGTTTTCTCACCAAGCGCAATGTTGACAGCCCATATCCTCCATGAGGTATTGGTCAGTCCATATCCAGGAGAATCTTCTTTAGTCAAGGTAAAATAAGTTACAACTTAAAAATCATTTACTTTGTAATTATTTATGTTCTTTTATTTAAAAATAAGCGTAAGGTAGCTTTTGAATAATAATTATAGCAATATCTAGTAATTATACTGATATGTTCTGTAACATAAAGCGCATTTCCGGTTAAACATTGTGCTGGCAAGGCAATAACCGGCTCTTTATGATAAAGTTAATTAGATAGAACATTCGTTCCCTCGAGCCACAGCTCAGATGAGCTTCGTCTCTTGAAAACAGGAAAGAAAATAGAAGAAAAAAAAATCACGTCTACTTCGATATCCTGTATCTGTGTATGTCTAATAAAGCATGCAACAAGAATTGTTATATTGGTAACAACTTTTACTAATAATTAAGATATTGAAGATTTATTATATATATTGTATCGTTATTATATCATTATTTATACTGCATTATAAGAGGTCATATATATAAATTTAGGTAGATTTATGAAAATAATTACCTTAAATTCAATATAGAGTAGGTCACGCGGGTGAAAGAGATGCTCTAGTACAGGAATTTTTTATTGTGTAGTTATTTCTAAATATTAATATAATTATATTAAAAAAGACCCCTTGATTCCATTACGGCGCACTTAAGAAACGTTTAACGATACACGTGATGGTTGGGCTGTGCGACACAAAGCCTAATGGCTAATGCCATTAAAAATCATAAAAATAATTTTACAGTTTATACGTCTAGTTTAGTTTATACGGTTTTGTACACGATTTAACTAATAGCAGTTAAAAATATTACAAAAGATAGGGTTAGAACACATGTTAATACACAATATAGTAATAAATATCTAACTTAGTCGGGAGCGCATCCAAATCGATAGCCTGGAGCTGCAATTAGTTTGGCAGTCGCCTCGATCAAATCAAACAATGAGTATCGATGTCTATCCTGTTCTTATTTAAAGTTAGTTCATTAGTAATATACTATCGTGAACGGCTGCCAACATATATATTACATTATCTTAACATGCATACTTATGTCATTGTATAGTTCAATATGAATGATTGTCATTTTTAGGGTTTTGTACCTCAAAAAAAAAGGGAATCCCTTATAGGATCACTTTGTTTTCCGTCTGTCAAGACCATCTTCTCGATCTCTTGATTAATATCAAATATCCAAGTCAATCTCATCTTAAAGCACAGAAAAAATCAAACTTCCTAAGTCAACGCAAGATTTTGTGTGAAAATCGCCGCGTAATCTTAACCTACAGGGTACATCTCGTTGGCCTAGAGTTATAAAACTTGGCAATAAGTTAGAACAACCAAAGGGAAAATTTCGAAAATTGGAAATGTATATATATATATATATATATATATACATATATATATATATATATATATATATATATATATATATATACCTATATATATATATATATACATATATATATACATATATATATATACATATATATATATATATATATATATATATATATATATATATATATATATATATATATATATATATATATATATATATATACTCGCACTTGACCGATCTTTTTTAAATAAAAAAATAATAAGAATTCTTCACTACACACTCGAGATGCATCTAACTAACATATTCTTCGATCACATAATAAATCTGTTAAAACTAAATGGATCCACTAGACGGATTCGAAATAAACTATTTTGTTGTACAGCTTTTCAGCCTGGGGAAGACGTAGGCTATATTTGATATACCACCCAAGGTGTAAGAAATAAGAATGACTCTTTAACAATAGTTTTTCACCATATGGGTGATTGTCGCGATATGTAAAAAAATAAGTTCCGAGTTAACTGATGTGTAACTAAGGGACTAGGTACTAAATACAAAGCTTATAAAGTCCATACGAAATTGCGAGCACTGCTAAGTTTGTGAAATAAAAAAATATACACATACATTTTTTATCTTGTTATTCAAATTTTGTTATTCAAAAAGAATTTTGAATTCACTTAGCAAATAAAAGTTATTGAAGATATTACCTACAAAATTTCATACAACATGGCACAAATTACATTAAAATTTCAACTACATAGATTGCTTTCGCGTAGCCAATATTTTTGCAATATAAAGTAAAATATCGTGCCGCCTCGTAAGTGGGTTTCGTGATCATTGATGAATTTACTTGTAAATTACCAACATCCGTAGCAGCCGGAAGCGACTTGCCCGCACGATTTTAATAGTGTTATTTAAGGTTAAACGCTTAGTGTAACCCAATTTTGCTATATCTGTGAAAGAGAAGCGTAAAATTTTATAACTAACCGGAGTAAAATGTAGAAAAACTAATAAGACCATGAAAAAGAAATAAAAAATAATCATTTTTATGCTTTAATAGTTGCTTCAGTTATTAAGTTTTACGATTGCACTAGAGCGTAGGGCTTAGTAATAGGCTCCACCAAATCATGTAAGAATCTCTAATACATTAGACAAAGCATCGTGCTTTTTGCTCTTAGTTGATTTCTGTGCTAACGCGCTTGTTTTCTTGGAAAATAGCTATGGCTTCACTCTATAACCCAAGAAAGACCCATCCCATCAATTCAGCACGGACCCATCCAATTATTGGCCTATTGCGATTACCTCCTTACTATCTAAGATGATGGAGTATATGATAATCTCCCAAGTCGTTGGCTATCTTGAGGAGAAGGTGTGTTATGACCACGCAGTGGTGGTGACATTTTAGTATACTTTACTCAACGCTGGGCAGCTACTATTGAGGGTAAAGGGGAAGGCATGGCTGTCAGCCTTGAAATCGCAAAGACCTTTGATCAGGTCTGGCAAAAACTCTGTTGTCAATGTGGCCACCATATAGACTTGAATATGTAATTGAATAATCAGTATTCCTAATGGGCGGATCCTAGAAGTCGTTATCGATGTCGACCAAATCCATTAATGCTGGTGTACCCCAAGGTTCAAAGTTTATTTTGCGTGTCAATGACATGTTGCAATTTAGTATCATTTATTGCTATGTAGATGACAGCACGGGCGATGCCTTTTCTACTGGACTAATACTATAACCAACTAATGCCTCACGAGTACGGAGAGTACAATTTGTATCCGATATTCATTGGAGGTCTCGGAATGGGTTAAACGGACGTCTCTAAAAACTAAAGATCATCTGCGAGATGTATTTAAACAAACTAACAGTTGCTTCGCAATATGTATATTACAATATGATCTTTTCCAGTCAACATATTCAATGTTACAGTAAATATTAACAGACATTAGGAACAAAAAATAAGGATAATCTTGTAGTTATTGCCTTCAAAAAATTCATAAATCATTTATGTGTAAATATACGCGTCCATAATAAAATTCCGCAATCTACACTAAATTTGCCACTGTTTAAATAGTGCTCGTAATTAAAGCTTATTACACTGTTAGGAATATTTAAATGCTACAAATGTGTGGAATTGATGTCATAATTTTATACAGGATACATCTACAATTGTATTTAATAAAAATATTTATAACAGTAATATTTAAGTGCTTGTAAAACTCTATTTGTATAAAGAATGTTTTGTATTTTTGTATTTGAATTGAAGTTTAAGGAAACGCTCTGTTGGTATTCTACCGCCTATACAGTAGGGAATGTTCTTTTTACCATTGCACCTCCCTAATTTTGTATTTGAATTGAAGTTTAAGGAAACGCTCTGTCGGTATTCTACCGCCTATACAGTAGGGAATGTTCTTTTTACCATTGCACCTCCCGCCTCAGGAGCTTACTTTATCCCTGAGCGTTATATTTTGGGGGGGTCAGCAATGCATCCGTATCCTCTAAGATTGTAGTTGTCTATGGGCAAGGGTGTCCACTGAACGTCAGGTGGCCATCTATATATAATATAGAATAATAAATATATAAAAAAGTAATATATATACATATTTATACTACATATTTTACTACTACATTATTTATACTACATTATATAGACTGCATATTTATGCTATGAATTTTCTTTTTTGTAAATTCTAATCTGAAAATACAAATTGACATTTACTACCCACTAATATAAAAGAACTATAAAAGAAGATAACAAATGTTTAATCTTTTTACTTATAAATCTACTTATTTTTAAGCTTTGTGTTTTTAACATTTCTTCTAACATGGAATTCTTCTTTAATATTTTTCTTAAACTTGAAACGTCTTCATAACTATGTTGACCTTAATTATTACTATTAGTCTTTATGAATTACATGTAGTTTAGAATTAAAAATTAGACTATTCAGTCTTAATTTTAAGATCACTTGTCACCTAACTCTGTAGTAATGAACTTTCATCTTTTAACTAACTTTGGTGTGTTTATCTTCTGTATCACGTCATCCTAGTGATGTAACTGCTTATTTTTAGTAGTAGTAGGTCATCCCCAAAACTGAACCTCACTTCATGCACCTAACCATTAAGCCGTCTTCAAAAACAGATGACTTCTCCGAGATCATGTCCTGGTAAAATAGAACAAGGCAACGTATCCTGCTTTGTTCCATTTTACCAGGACATGAGCTCCAAATGTAACAGTCTGGTGGCTGTCAGATTTAACATTTTCGAAATCAATTGTATCAATTTCCATGAATGCACTATTGTGATCTTGAATACGCGAAGAACATGGAAGAGACAGTTGGTAATTATACCTATCTATATTCATTGTATCAACCTTTCATTCAGTCATTGAAAGTATTCCAAGTGGTAGTTAGTACAATCTTCTTTACAATCCATGCATGGAATACTTTTGCAGTGTAAGCTTTTATAAAAAATAGGTATTGGGATGTTTTATGAGATCATCCAACAATTAATTTTTTGTTAAATTTTTGTGTAACTTCATTCATTACCTTCATAAATTTAAGACCAGGACATCTAGATTGCAGAATAGGTTTCAATGAATTCGATCTACGATCGGTCGAAGGCCGACGATATCTTGGCCTTCTGCTACGACTTTATCAGCTGTTCGTTTAAGGGTAGCACCGACACTGTCAGGGGCTTTCTTTCCGTGCTCAGATTCGGAATAATGCAATGAAAATTGTCTGATTTCTGGACAGAGATCTTTTGGATACCATTACCATATACCATTTCAAACATGAATTTATTTTTATATTGATTAAAAGGCCCATCAATCAATATATGTAATAGGAAAATAGGTAAATTTTGTATTCTAGTCCAGTCAAATATGGATTTCAAGTGTACCCAAACTTCCATTGTGTCATGTATATTGTAGCTAGACAATTTCTTCATTAGTTTTTCCAAACTTGCAATCCTAGCATACAAAATACGTCTGTCTACGCATCTGTCTTCTATGTAGAGCGGCTATATTTTCTCTATTTTGCTGCACAACTAGTTCTACTTTGTGGAAGCGTATTATCAAGTATTCTTTGTAAATTTTTATGTGCTAAAGTTTGTGAAAGTGCTATTCTTGCTTATATACATTTTACAGTTTTTATTCTATTATTTTAGTTCTGTCTAAGTTCTCTGGCATTCATTTTAATAACCTGACTTCTGTTCTTTCTTTGAATATTTTAATCTTTTCTTTTCCCGCAATTTCTCCAAAGATACGATATTATTCTTAATAATGATTTGCCTTTTTCTGTCCTCTTTCTTGTTAATTTTTTTCAGCATTACTTAACTTCTTGTAGCGAGCCATGTTTTCTTCCAAATATATAACATATACCGGTTTTAAATTTAATACTATTAAACGCAAATTGCTAGAAATGAAAAATATATAAAATAACTTTTAGAATGCATTATAACAATCATTCCCTCACTTGTGAATCTGATGAGGTATGACTGGCACAAAACTTTAATTAGCTTTTAACATTTCGAATATGTATTTTGGTTACAAATACGCATATAAACAAACATTTGTATACATGTATACTTTAATACTTTTTACATACACGTAATATAATATTGTTTGGCACAAACTCACATTTAGTTGTTAAGAAATCGCCATTATGGCCAGTTACTAAAAACTTACATTTGCGTACATAAATATCGTTTTATACATTCACAATTCGAATAACGCTAAAATTGGGGATTTGCGGGATTGGTTTTATTGAACGTACATATTTAAAATCTAATGTTCTTTTTGTGAGCTCGTCGTAGTGCAATGACAGTATTATTATCTAGCAACATTAAGAATATTGTTTAATTACTGATGAAATGATATTGGACTCAGGGACAAGGTGACGGAATGACTTTCACGATAAAAAACTGCCCATTTTTATTTTTTTACAAGTACTAACTTGTTCTTATTGGAAATAGGTAGTTTTTATACCTGCAATGAAATAAAAAAATAAAATGCATATAGTTAATGCACGTGACTCACTATTAACGCTTCGGGACTCAAATTACGAAATTTATTGAGAAATACCCATATATTGTTTATAAATGGCTCTTCATAACGTAACTATTATAGGTAAGTTAGTTCTGACCCTTAATTATGTTGTTTTTTGTCACAAATTAGTTTTATGGAACGGTATATCGTAGTTTTAATAGAACGCAATATTGCTAGCGTGCAGTCCCTGCTGAGCTTCTGATTCTGTTTCATTTTGAAAAGCGTAATGCGTTACGATTTTTCATCGGAAAACTCTCTAATGACTTACTTTGTGTATAAATTTGTTTAAATGAGAAATATTATGTTAATCGCGTTTATTATTATACGCGTTTCCAAATTAAAGGAAAGTATATATTTTGAAGCTTGAGTATCATAAATAATTTGTATTAATCTAATAACACACTTATTTTGACATAAAATGGAAAACTAGGAGTTAAACAAGCATATGTAGCATATTTGTGAAGTATATCATGGGGTCGATTTTTTTTCATATGTTTATATACATTTTTGGTAGAAAATTACCATTTGCGATGTGTTGGATATAGTGAGCCTGATCTTATCTCGAAGATAAGTTTGTGTAGTGATGTATCGTATTATATTTTTAAGTTAATAGAAAGTGTCCGGTTCCCAGCGCCGATTGTATCGGTGACAACGTCGCGTCGCGTCGTTAGTAGAATATACTCTGTGTAGTGTATTGTAAACTAGCTTAGTACCAATACAATATTTTAATTATTATACTTATTTAATATATTAACGTTGTTATGGGAAAACATCTTACTTCATATTGAATATCTATAGTATATATATTATTCTTTGTACAACTCATAAACCCCGAGCGATATCAGATGAAATTTGAAATATGCACCTTTGATATTCCTCTTCAGTTGAAATGTTTCGTCTCAATACGAGTGTTTCAGTGTATTTGTCGTGTATCTGTTTCCACGTCGAGTGCTGTTCAATTGCACGTGCCAAGGTACTCTAGTGAATGGACTTCCCTGTATTTTCGTTTTGATACGTACATATATGCAATGCATCTATTTTCAACTTGTCATCTATGATCTCAATGCTTTATTTAAGCTTATGTGTTATCTCAATGCTTTATTTAAGCTGATGTGTGCTGTTTGCTGAGCTGTTGTTGTGGTATGATTAATTATAAACTTAAAGATATTTCCATTTTAAGAAACATTATTCTCATAAGATAGATAAGATAGATAGATCTCGTAGTAAGTGTTGGTGAACACTTGAATAATTACTTTCTTTTTGTATTACAAAAAAAATAATAGGAAAACTGCTTGATAGTTATAATGTTTTTAATGATTTATATGCACTTCTTATATAACCGAACTGCGAACGTCGAGAAATGCGATATAGTATCTCAAATTCCCCTATGCTTGTCGTCAATTATA
Organism: Dione juno; assembly: GCA_037127375.1. Classification (NCBI taxonomy): domain Eukaryota; kingdom Metazoa; phylum Arthropoda; class Insecta; order Lepidoptera; family Nymphalidae; genus Dione; species Dione juno. Next base: position 1,265,302 of record JAXRJS010000061.1, on the reverse strand, counting down.
TGAAATCAATAATTATTTAGTATTAACTAAATAATTATTTACTAAAATACACTTTATTATAAAAGAATTGCTGGCTTATTTGCCGGCTTAACTTCAGCTAGAGGTGAATTTAGTATTTTTCCGAAATAGAAACAAAAAGGCGTGCCGGCGTCCAGCGAACGCTGAATCAATTACGGTACGGGTGACGTGGTGGCGAACCGTAATACGATCCGTCGGCAAATGTTGATTTGACCGCCGCCGTAGGGCACATCTAGCTAGATCACCCGGTATACTGATCCATTTCCACCATTAGCAGTTTGTTAAACCGCTGCCCTAATTAAACTACGACCTCCTCTCGCTTTAAACACGAGGGACGTATACTGTCACACACCTGACACATACGCCTAATTAATAGTCTGATGAATCTATACTGCAAAATGACCAATATACATAAATATATTGTATAACAAATATAGTAATCTTGCCCGCGTTGCCTGCGGCTACAGGTAGGCAACAGATTTTACGAGAACAGTTAAGAGGATTATCGAAATTAACCTCCTCAACGACTCTAATGATTGACTCTTCTTCCACTCGAGTGTTAGGGGTTCTCTCGTGAGATGCTTCGTAGCGGCTTGAGCTAATAATGCTTATTATAACATCGCTGCACTTTGTCTTCAACGAGTATTTGTGATATGATGATGAAATAAATTAATGAATATTTATTCCTCAACATTATGGGATTTTGTTTTCTATGATACAAAATGAGGCAAGTCGATGTTGTTTCGTTGTGGAAGAATTAAATAAAGCACAACTTTTAAACTGTTTTCCTAAAAAGCTACCTGGATTATGTTAGATAGAAAAAAAATTGAGAAAAGTAGGTTCATGTTGGTTCAATTTGTTTCTAAAGTATTGTGTAAATATAATAATAAAGGAAACACTAATAATCTAAGCTCTGAACACAAGTCTGCATAGATTAGATTTCAAGGACCACCGTTGTGAACTAATCTGGCTGAGGCGAGGGACACAAAAGGCTTTATTAACATACACGCTCGTTCGATACAAATTGGCGTTGAGTCCATACTCTTGCAGCTTACAAGAAGCTCACCTATCGATACTACATTTACCTTTAAGTTGATATTGTCACGAAAGCTTTACCCGTAGACAGTCATAACAAATTTGTAATACTGTTGTCCCATCCCCGAAACGAGATTTAGAGGGAGTAATCTCACAGAACGAGAAAGTTTTACTTAACGGTATTATCGTTTTACTTTATAATGTACGTTTTGAAATGCAGTGTAATAAATGGTTTGAATAATTTTCGTAAGGCAGACCTTTATTTTCATTAACCGCCATAAATTGTTTGTATATATTTATTTGGAAGTAAAAAGAAAGAAACGTGCAACTTATTTGTGTTTTTAATTACTGTCCTTGTAATACAATTTATATATATATCACCAGGTCACGCTAAGGTTTAATTTTATGGACGCAAAGTCATTGAATCACTCCCTTAGGATCTGGATCATTAAGTGGGTGAATGGTTAATGAAAATAGAATGAGCACTAAACATCGGAGTGGAATTTAGCCAGTCACCTAGCCGTCGTTAAATGTTGTTATCGTTGCGATTAAGTAACAAAACAAGTCAGCCGAGGGCGGCGCGGGTCCGCGGGGCGAGGCGCGTCGCGAATAATAATCTCAGTTTACGACGGGAGGCGAGTGAATCAATAAAAACACTAATAATGCACAGGCGTAATCCGGCTCCTGCAACGCGATTACCGTCACTAACGAGCTCGTAAAGACGAATACCAATGCACGGGCTTAGCGCCGAAACTTAAGCGCAGCGGGGTACGAGACAATTGCCCATACGCAGCCTATCGATATATTATCCAAACTTCCTTTTATAATTGGATAATCTATATATAATAATATATAGCAAAACAGGCAAAAATATGTCTGTACATTAAATACTTTATGAAAAATGATTACGTACGTTTTTTTGTATACTTACGTACATCTTCCGAGCTGCTGAAAGGATTTGAATGATTATTTTGTTCTTTAGCTATTATGCTTGGGAAGATCAAAGACTATATATACGAGTATATCAAAACCCTTATGTTTATGACTGACTGACTTATAACGCATAGGTGAAATATTGATGTGTGAGATGAGGAATACTAAAAGCATGATTAGTAATATTTTACGCAAACAAAGGTGCAAGAAGCAAGTGCAAAGAAAGCAAAGCAATAAATCAACGAGATTTCTAAAACTAGAACACTTTAGGTATAACTGTAGTACACCAGTTAATGAGGAATAATGGAATGCCGCTTTAGCAACAGTTCTTCAGTACACATTTTCTATTGACATATTGACACATTCACGATCTTTTTTTAACCTGATAGGTTTTTCTATTAGTACAAAACGAATAGATCTGCAGTTTTATTTAGTATGGGTCGTGGGTATTATCTTACACATTTTTACATCTATGGTAAAAATAAGTAATTACACGTGGTAAAAACGGTAGAAATTTGCAAAACAAAAATTTCAATAAAAATAAATTAAACCAAGAGTCACAAAGTCTGCAAACAGTGTTTCGGGGGTATATAGTTCGTATATAAATATATGCTGTTTCAATATCCTAGTCTTTTGCTAAAGTTTGTTAATTAGCAGCGACTAAGAAATGTAATACAAGATATTATTATTAATCATGTTAAGGATAACGAAATTTTTGAAAAGTTTGATTGAATTTATTCTTGAAGCAACCAGCTACCTCGCAAAGCAGACTTTGTTGATTTATATACATATTTTTGTCTAATTTTGACTTCCTTACTTACTATAATTTTATTATACATTGACGCGGAATTTGTGGTTCATTAAAACATAATACAAACACAAACATCTATTTAAATATACATCTACTTTTATATGCATGGATATACAATGCAACATGCACCTATGCCAACCAGATGGAATATTTCCTAGTGTTAGCTCACTTGTTTTCGAGATTGTTACCTGTTTTGAGGTAAATACTACTCAACTATTATGTCAATCGTATACATTTTGAATGCTGAATGGTATGAACAATTAAGAACACTTATATTTGACAATCACTCAAAAATGACTAATTAAAGAAATATTTTACAGACATGAAAAAAGCAGCCACTATTTCGTATTTTAGTTAAAGAACCCTAACACGATACAGGCTCCATTATTCTCAATTTGCACCAAGCTCCAAGGAAGCGGACGACAGACACGACGGGTGTCCCCCTTGATTAAACCCTAGAAAGAACAATTTGTGCTATATCCTACACCTTAGATAAAGTCAAAAATCCTCTCCAGCTATATTTATCTCTTTATAAATAAATCAGATATTTTTATATTTATAACAATATTTAATAAAATTTGGTTCTGTCAGATTGGAATATATTATAACTGATATCATAAAGAAAAATATGAAATAAGTATTACTATAGGATGAAATATGCATAATTTATTTATATTGTGATAACATACTTATAATACATACAGTAACGATATCATCACCATCGATGCAAGGACTTAAAAAAAACTTAGAAGCCCAAAATCGTAGTAGTGAATTAAAACTTGTTTTTTTAAAATATAATTATAAAGCGGTATCTTTAACCTTATATGCATAGTGCATAGTGGTTGTATATATTTTAGAATTTTCTTCTTTTTATTTTATCAATTGGTTGAACGTAGTTTGTGGTTCGATCATTCATAGCTAAAAAGTCATGGCTGTTACCAATTCAGCGGAGCATGCGACGTAATCCGTAGCGAGGCGAGTAAACAAATTACCGGGCGAGTCGAGACGGGGACGGCCGACGTGCCGGCGTCCGCTATTAATTTTAATTCCGGCACAAGACGAAGATCGCCAGAGATGGGTGAGAGGCACGCGCGAAATACTGCAAATGCAAAATGATTGAATGAACTACGCAGTTATAGAAATATTATTGAGGCTACGTTTTTAAAATATCTATATATCAATATTCATTAATTTATATATAAATAAAATGTTATATAAATGATAATAGTAGTCGATAGTCGATAGGTATGACTTTAAATTTTGTACATTATATTATAATCATCTCTATTATAATTCATATGTAAGAAATTTTACAAGTAGTGTAATAAAACAATTCACGTTCTTCTTCAATTACAATTATTGGTACTGTATATAAATGCAATATTGACAGCTGCAGCACGACTGCTTAATATTCTCTTCAGGGCGATCACCACTAGAATGGTCAGCCAAACATTTATACTTTATATCTATACCCTTACACAATCTATCATTATTTTAAATTTATTTTAAATAATCAAACTTTACGAATGTCAACAACTAAAGTATTTAAATAAATTGCAAACTACATTCCATAATTTATAGTTACAATTCCATGATCAGATATATAATTCATTATAAAAATATTGAAACTTACAAATAATCAATACATTTATTAAACAAATAAAAAGTAACAGTCAACACTTATCTTATTTCATTGCCTAGCGAACAGTTTATTCAAATTATAATCCATTAATGTTCAATCACTGTACAATTTAGTAATAAAATATCAAATCACAACACTGGCTAGACTTTAAGAATAGGTAGAAATAAAATTAAATATCATGAATTCATTTTTTATATTACTTTTATCCGATTCAGCTTGCTGCTACTTTCGAAATTGAACTATTCAGTCACTTAATAAATCACTTTAACTATACTAAAATTATTATACATATTGGTTCTATGTCATAACAGCGACATTAATTCTTACCTACATTTCTTTCTCTTTAACTTCTTGTAATCAAATGATCTCAATTTGTATGGTTTCGCAGCTATTGTGGACTACAGTACCTTGTATTGGGTGTAATTAATTTCAAGTGACGATTAATTGGACGTACATAGTTATGAGTGATACGGTAAAACGTCGCCGCTAGGTTGGATGTCGGCACGTCGGCGTGTCGGCGTGTCGGCGTGTCGGCGTGTCGTCCACGTGACGGCTCCTAACGTGTTTATTGTATCAGTGCAGGGCCTCATCAAAATGCAAATAAGGATCTGCCGCGGCGCCGGACAGTTGCCCGTGTTATATTGAGTTATGTCCCCGCTGCGTAACAATTGTCTGAGGGTTGTGTACTGGATTCATGCAGGATTTATTGATATATTCTATGTACCTATATGCGAATTTTGGATATTGCTAATAACATAGATTTTATAATGTAATTTGGTTTATTATGTCTATATATTAAAGTATGTAAATATTTTAAGACCTTTACATTTAATTTCAAACGCGATTGGCACTTAATAATAATAATAAATTCGAAGTGATGATTATATTTAGTAGTATTAAATCAGTTTTATATGTTTTATCATTTCTCACAAAATAAGTTTCCACGATCGCCGTATAAATGTATCGTAAGTCAGTGGAGGCGGTCGGTGTCCCACTGCATATCAGGCGGTTAATAAGCTCTTGGCGCTCGGATTTCGGTCGTTAGAGCGTAATTGTCGACATCTAATTAGTCCGACACCCCGACACCGCCGGCTCCAGTGACTTCACACATGACCCGCGATATTTAATGCTTGCACTGACTTAAAATATGCGGTCGCACATACAACCAGCTCTCTACTCTGAACGCTACTATGTCGATATCATGCGCTTCGACAAATGAAGTTTTAAGTTTACTATAATATAATTTTAAAAACATTACATTTACCATGTATTTGTGTAACGAGTAATAAAGCCATATTTTTTTTTGCATATAAATAATATTACAGTAACTCCCCGAACTTACGCGATAGGTAGGACTGAGACGATACCCTCGGAAGTCGAATTCGCCTAAGTCAGGGTATAATAATTTTTAATTAGAAACGAAAATAACAATTTAAACAAAAAATATTTATGAAGATTTTTGATTTTACAAACTTTATAAAATTTAACAAGGTAACTTACTAGCTAAAGTTATTTTTGAAGATATGTTAAAGTCCTTATTTTTAAATATTTGTCAGCCCTTTTGGATCGTCGCCATTAGTCAAGTTGCCAAAAGTTATTCCATGTTCTGATTGAACTGGATCTAAACTATCATTATTTTCAATGGCTTGCTCATGCATTTCTATGAACTCATCCGTCGTCATCCGATTGTCTTGATTATGAGATAATGGCACTTTCTGAACGTCATCACTATCAATTTCAAAATATATTTGCCCAGCGAACAACATTTTTTAATCGCAATAACAATTCATTTGATTATGTTACACTTAAACAAAATACTCCGAATTCTGGTAAGTCTCGTAAAAGACAGTTTTGGAATAATAAATAGATAAAAGTAGTCAAGTTCAGTTCAGTTCTTTAATTATGGCGTTCCGAACGTGCCAGTGCATCGAGAACACACGAAGGAAGTTGGACAGTAAAAAAAAATTACACATTAGGAAAAATGCATGTTTAAAAGAGATCAATCATAATCCAAAAGGTAGTCAAAATATTTTTTTATCTTCACGGATCTCCAATAATGGATACCTGCTATCCAATCCAAAAAACCAGGATAACGAATTTCGTTTCTTCACATTGTGCGTAATAAGGATGTAATTATCAATAACATTTAAAACTTAAAATAAAATTAAATAAAAAAATAAATAAAAGGATGAAATATTCGTTCCATATATTTCAGTTTCTCTATATCCAGTTTTAAAGACACTCCCTGTATTCTGTGCAACATTTCAACATTTCTCAGTAACGTTAAATTAGTAAAACCTGCAGCTATATATGTGTACCAAATATACTAAGTAATGGCCTCTCCCATTGCTGTTTGGAAGTTTGATTGTGTATACACTGTCATATGCTTAGATCCTTACAAACTGTCACATAGTTCACACTTAGAGGACACTTCAGTAGTAGTAGGCTTTCAAAAATTTATACGCAATACAATGTTTTAGTTTATTAATAATTTTAGATATTTGTAAAATATGTGCTAGTAAAATAAAAAGTGTTATATTTACTTTTCCGTTTAGTGACTTCTCTTTATCATCAACCGTGAGTTCATAATATCTACCGTGAGTTCATAAGTTTGACAAACTTTGTTTTAAAAAAGTAATACAAAATATTACAGGCACTTATTTCTTTTTTTTTATTTTACTTACGCGAGGACAAGTGCGTAGTTTAAAAGCTACTTGCGAATAAGAATTTAGTATGTTCATTTCATTGGAAAGTTATTAAGATAAAGCTTTTTGTAATTTTGAATATTTTTTCCCCTAGGGATGGAGGCGATTATGTCAGAATTCTTCAATGATACGACTACTGCGTTTTACATCATCCTTATCGTCTGGATTGCTGATCAATACGATGCAATTTGCTGCCACACCGCTATCGCTAAAAGACATTGGCTAAGGTAAGTGTAGTTTGTTGAATATATTTATTTGTCTAGGCTTCTTGTTGGATATAGTATGATTCATAATTTACTTGTATGATACCAATTAAACAAGAAATATAAATAACCCGAGCGAGCAGAAAGTTCGTTACGTTTCCAGAAAGAAACAGAGAGAAGAGCGGTGCGGATCTAACGAGTAAAAAGGGGTTGAAACGAGTCCGCTATGCCAAGACCTTGCAGACAAGTTTAACCGTTTTAAACTCGCTCGCTTTGTGCGCCAGGCTTTTTTTCTTCATCTAAATCGTAGAAGAGCCTAGCTATAATGTACTAGCATAACCTATTCGCGAGCAACCAGTTCAAGACTACAACTGCATTTGTTCTCTGTGGAAATTCAAAAGCATTTACTAACCCACTAATATGACAGATTAAACATTTATAATATTTTTTAGCTTTCGATTTTTCTTTCATTTCGGGCGTGACATGAAAGAAACTGTAAAAAAATCTTGTAGTTTGATCAAACATGGCAAAGTGTTTGCTATAATGCATTACGTTTGTGATATGTTATTATTATTACTATATTTTTTTAATTATAGTTAATATTTTGTATAATATTAAAGTTACATTTGCAACTACAACATTTTAACCCAATTAGTATCATCGCTGGTCTGGCCATTTATTAAAACTGTATAGGTTACTACGGCGCGTATTAATTAGTGTATCGATACGGTGTCATGGGGCTTGTGCGGGATTGCTATAGCTTTTGTGTTTCGTCCACTAACGAAATTGTCACATATAATTATCAGCCTATTAATTAGTACTCTTGTGTTAGTCGTACGCGAGGCTTAATATAATAGATTCGTATGAAAACAGTACATCGATTGGATTATCCATTAAACTTTAAAAGTAAAGAGTATATAACATTTATATAATTTATTATAAATACTATAAATACTTAAAGCTTTAAATAATAAGTAATTTAATAAACTAACTGTTATAAATATTTTCTTGATATTTACTAATTCTGAAATTTCCCTGCCCCTTTTCCTCTGGTAAACATATCGTTTTGTTGTTTATGTGTCGTCCAGTAGACGGAGTCACAAATTCTATAAAAATAATAATTATCGAGATTTTGCTTAGTCCCTACTAATTGAATGTTTTAAAGCTAGCTAATGGGTAATAAGAGGCATTAATTATTTTAATCCGATTGTAACAACCACACAATGAGTGCTACTGGCGACTGGTGTGACTTGTGGCCCATTGACACGTGCGGTCACGTTGACCAATCATATGCAAATACCTATGTTAAATTAACTTTGCTTGTTTGACCAACTTTCACGGCACACGACCAATATTGTATTCAGAAATTTTGTTGTTAGTAGCTTGTCTAAACATTTTGGCGCCAGTTTGAGGGTTCCGTCAAATTATGTGTCTATACATGTCGTATAGGTTTATATACATATTTGTCTATATTTCTGACTAGTGTTTGTATTGAGCTCGTTATTCCGTGTATTTTCATATTTGTTCTCAAATATCGATATTTCTTGACGATTTCATATTTATCTACCATTTTATTGAGTTTACACAAGGATGGATACTTCTTTAGTGAACAAAATTACAATTTAATATTTTCTTGAAAATAAAAATCTATCTGTATTATAATAAAAGAGTAAAAACTGTGTCTGTACATTGAATATTTTTATAAAAGACAATAATAGAATATAAATGTATGATCTTTGTCTGTTTGTACACAAACATCTTCAGATCTATGGGACGGATTTGATAAAAACAGTTTTTTTTTGTATAGCTGTTAGTTAGATCTGAGCAGGATTTATCGTGAAATTGATTTTGAATACCTGACACAGCTGATGTAGAACCATAGAAGTCAAGGATAAAATCAAGGATCTGGAATACCTAATGTAGAACTACGATAGATTAGCTAAGTATGAGAAATAAGGAAATGGCGCTTTAGAAAAAGTTGTTAAACGTGATGAGCAATTTTCATTGAAAAACCAAGATCTGGAAAATATCATGAAGTCTGGTCATTATGGTTATAATGACCAGACCAAAACTTGTTCTCTGTGATGTACGTTTTTCATTGATATTTTGATATATAAAAATCAAGGATAACAATAAATAAGCTAAACTATAAAAAATAAAATATATATTTTTGCGGCCCAATGACCATTTTTAGTTGTGACCTGACAGGGTCCGACTATCGCATGTACAAACACGCAATAATTTTGGATTCTAGCCGCGTCGGGGAAGTGATTATATTTAAGTTATATTATTCGCTCTGGTGGACAAAATATTAAAAAGCTTTTAGAAAATATTCAACATGATGTACGCATCATGTTGAATATTATATTTGACATATTATGAAAGTCAAAGTCAACATCTTATTGTGAAATAACAATAAAATAATTAAAAATATTAAATGTGGAAGTGGACCCAATAAACAATTTTGACCCAAGTCCGTACTAACGAAGCTGCGGGCATCTACTAGAATATAATAATATTGTAAGTTGATATGGTCTAGGTTTTATCTTATTAAGATTAATATTAAAACGTAATTAAGCCAAAACAATAATTGACTTCTAAAAAGAAACTTGGCCAGTTTTTATTAGAGATTCATAGGGAGGGTGGAGCGAATTACACAAAGTTTTCTCTACTTACTCTGCAAAATAAAGAAGTGGATACGTAAAATTAAAAGCATATTTACCGTCATAAAACTTGTAGGACGATCGCTACTTCTACGTAATAGCAATAATAGTAAGTAGCGTCTACGTTAGTACGTAGTACGTTTTTTATTAAAGTTACTCTTTATTACATGCAGCTACCTGCCAGTGAAAGTCCCGTCAAAATAGGTCCAGCCGTTTCAGAGAGTAACCGGAATAAAAAGGCAGATATACAAAAATGAAAAAAAAAATATTTTGAAAAAATCCTCAATTTTATTTGTTTAGTATAGATACAAATTTAAAAGTCATTAATTTTGCATAAATTATTTTCAAGATGAGGCTTTAAAACCTGTATATAATATTTATAAAATATATAATTTCAATAAATTTACCTGTCAACCGATATCACAGAGTCGTGTTAGGAATTGTGGTTCTGGAGAAACCTTTTCTAAATGTCAATTAGTATATTTGACAACTCAATCAAACCTCATTAGAGCCGAAAAGCAATAATTAATGCAAATTTTAATTGGATGAATTATATATATTTATCCTCTGTATCTAAATTATATCTAAATAAGATTTGTAACTACAATAAACTTAATATCAAAGTAATGACTTCCATGCTATTAATGAGGCCATCGAGACGCAGTTGAATAGGGACTGACTGTAAAGGCGATGGTCGTGGGTTTGAGTCCCGCTTGGTCCCCTTTAATTGTCCCCAATGACTTGTTGTCATTTTGCCGCTCTGGCCAGGTTAAACACAGTGTTGAGTCCCGCCACTCAATGAAGCGTGAACCCAAAACATTGTTTCTTCTTTTCTTTTGAAATACTATTCATTTGTATTGAATGGGAGAAATGGGCTTAGATGAGATATGAATAAATTTGTTGCATGGCAGTAAAGTATGTTGTGTTGTAGTAAAATATATCCATATATTTTTTACATAAATATAATTTACCCACTAAAAAGTTACTAATTGGCGATCATACAAATTACCGTCTATAGACTGTAATATTATGGGCTATTTGTAAATTTGCCGGAGATTTCAATAGCTGCTTGTTGTATTTGAAGTACTGTAACTGTGTTTAGCGGACACTTGTTTTAGAAAAATGTTAATGTTAATCTAAGCATGTGTGATCCTTTAGAATAATTATTATAATATATCATGTTCTTATCATTAGGTACTATATTTCAAATTATAAGCTGAAATTCCTTATAAAATTGTTTTGAACTTGCTCAATTACAATTTTGCATTAAAATAAGAAAGGTAGTGATCACGTTATGTATAAAACACTCCAGTATCTAACTGAATTTTCAATATACCTGCCTCATATAGATTGGATATCTAATATATCTTCTTGTGTACAAATAGTCGGACACTTTGTTTTTACGCTTAGATTCGTGCTATGTGCCTCTTAATCAAAAGGCGCCCAGGCACGAAGCAATTTGGATGGTCGTCCGCGCAATAAGGAGAGACCTATTAAAACAAGCGCAAATAAAGCAAATTGAAAATGGTACCGGTCTCCCTGCAAGGGGAGGATAGGGCGAGCGTATAATGTTGGTAAAGTTATCTAAGACCAAGTGTCTTTGTGTGGTTATGTTTGACTATATGTATAAATGATAGATTGATACTACATCAATAAAATTCATATATAATTCTGCTATTATTCTTGACTTTTAGAAGAATTTTTTGGTACGCAACTTACTTACTGCGAAAATTACTGCGAGTAAAATTATTATACACTTCCAAAACAATCTGAAATATGCTTATATAAAGAAATTAAGAAGCTTTTTTATTTTGCGCAAAAAATCAAGATGTTCTTAAATTACGACATTTGCCTTCACGTCTTTCATTCATAGGGAATGCTTTATAAAAATTAATCTTTTAAGTATTTGCCGTGCCCGTACCATTGGTTCACTAAGTACCTGAGTTCTTTGTCAATTTAAGTCTGCTATTCTTGTCTACGTAATAATGCACTCTACTGTGAAAGCACACTTTGCTTGCTTCTTTGCGTTCACGATTAAATTAACGTAATATTATAGAAACATGGGAGATATGCAATATTCCTACAGTACATGCCAACAACTCAAAGGCACCTGAAGATTATATTAGTGCTGTCAACATTTTTTTATTTAATATTATTAATCTTTTGAAATAATTAAGTGCAGTATATTAATGCTATGACAATATTGAACTGTGTGGTGACAGTGAGGGATAACATGGAACCATATGATGAGCGACTCTCGGCATAAATCTCTGCGACCGCCAATTAAGGTTTACCTCGACAGTCTATCTCCCGGCACATACTGTGCGTCCACACGGACTATGCGTATATCGTGCTAAACTGTACGTATATATATATATATATATATATATATATATATATATATATATATATATATATATATATATATATATATATATATATATATATATATATATATATATATATATATATATATATATATATATATATATATATATATATTTACGTCAAAGTTAAATTAAAGCATTTTAATTTCACTATTTATTATATTTGTTTTATTACTACAAATTAAGTATTTAAAAATGAAGAATTTTTTTCGTTGAATTTCATTTATATTTGTATTGTTAATAGATAAATAAACACTGATCTTAAATAACATTTATAAACATTTGTATCTGTGGGAAAAGAGAATTATGTATATTATTAATTTATATAAATCCTAGCAATATGTGCGATACATTTAGAACGACGCGGCGCGAGTTGACACGATCGTTAGGCGACTTCTCGTGTGTCATTTTAAGGATGTGCCAAATTGAAGGCTCCGGCGGGCGTCATAACCGGGGCTCTGATTTATGCTCTGGCCTTCAGCAACAACCTTCAATTACAATTTTATTCATTCGCCCTTTTTGCTGCAAGAAACATTTTTAATATTTCTGAACTGTTCCCTCATACTTATTGATTAGAGTAATGGTGTGTATATTTCTGTTACTTTTAAAATTTCTGGCATACGTTAATATTTTATGATTGTATATATTGACACGAATGTACTTGTTTGAAAACAAACAAAATATACTAGCTATTAAGCGGCCGCAGGATCAACAGAGCGTGGAAATTCGCGATGACGGCTGCTACCAAGCGTTAATTACGCTTGACCGGAAACATATCCACATTTATTTTACATTTACTAAATTTTCACAGTATATATACATATGTATAAAAATTGTTATCTTTTCTCCCGTTCTTGCGATTTTATACAGTAAAATACATTAAACAGACCTATTATAGTTATATTATATTCAGTAATTATATAAATAGTAAGTAATAATAATATTAGCATATTCACTGTGATAAATTTTAAGTTAATCTAACATAATTGTCAAATAATAAGATTCCTACATATTAATACTGAAGTCGGCTTCTGTGCAAATTACCAAGTACTCTTGACGTAGCGACTAATAGTCGTTGATCGTCGCACTGGCGCCAGCTCTGGCGCCTCGCCTGCTCATTTGCATGTTGTTGCTTCAGAGTTCAGATGCGGGCCTGAAATGTTCAACAAGTGGTAAAGTCATTAAGCTGACATGTTACGAACAAAAATGTATTCTTTTGTTCAATTCTTGTTATAATAAATCGCTTTTTGATAAACAGTTCCATACAACAAACAGATCCATACAATATGTCAAAGCTATGTTTAAAGCTTTTTAATTTACACTAATAACAATTCCCGCAAGACGCCAATAGTCGGAATCACTTAGCCTAACATCGGCGTGCAAAATTGTTGAACAGAGCAATTACATTAGGTAACGTAATCGTCAACCGGCCTAATGAAGTTAGCGTATCCGACGGTTCGCTGCGAATACGTCCCCAATTAAAATCTCATTATGGTTGATACGTCATAGTCTTAATTATGGCACAGCACGACTGATTACAAACGCCATTTAGTAGTTTTACTTAAGATAAGTAAGTAAAGAGACAAAGTTACAGGAATGGTGGTAAAGAACGAAATAAACTACTTGTAATGATTAACGTGATATGATATAATAGTCTAAAACCTTCCTGGATGTATGAACTATCTTACTTAACTCTTTTTATTATTGATGTAAGTTACTGAGAAAATTGAAATTAAACGTTTTGATTAATAATATTCATCGCGTGGACGAGTTACTTTTTTTATAATACTTAAAATAATTTATTTGTGCTTTTAATAATAATTATTTTGCTATTTCATCAAATGTACAGGTTACGAGGGATGTCACAGGTTTTCAACTTATATTAAATTTATAAATAGATTAATCAAAAAGATGTAAAAGTATTTCTACCTCTATTATTGATTAAAAAAAAATTTGAATATAAAATATAAGTATGTATGTACCATTTTTTTATCAGGCAAGTATATTTAAAGCGTTTATATTTAAACGCTTATTATGACTATTGCCTGATAAAAAAATGGTACATACATACTTATATTTTATATTCAAATTTTTTTTTAATCAATAAAAGTTGTTTGTATAATCGAAGACTTATCACTATAAAATATATCTTAGGCTAACTGATCGGTTGAGTGTTTCATTTGTTTGTCGCGGGAGTGCCGCCACGCCCGTGTTTGCGATCGCTGTTTGACCGCCTTCTTTACGGCAACGGCCCTTCTTACCGTAAAACTTCACCGCTGAAGCATGAATGGATGCTTTATCCATACTTACTTGTTTTGTTGGCTTAAATACTTTACATTTTTTTATATCTAGAGACGCGTAAATTATAAGCACTTTCTAGAATCGTAAAATAGGTATGCGGTAATTTACTAATTCAAGTACCGTTTTTTGTTGATGATAAGAGTGTCTCTTGGTAGGTCAACAATACTATTAATTATTGATATCTGACTTTGAGTAATACAGCGAATTTTATTGATTAGTAGGTAAATTACTAACACCTGAAAATAACAACTTCTAAAATTTTAAAATTAAAATTCTAAAACGACTTCAACCCGCAGGACCAATTGCGTAGCAAAATACGTAGCTGAACATGTTATTGCAATGAAACGAAGACAGTGTTAAAAATATGCTATTGTATTAAAAAGAGTACACACGATTTCTTAGAAACAATTTTATATGTAATAAAATTATGTTTCTATGAAAAGTAATGTTAGAACATTCTTTCCTATTATGTTATATTCCAGCAACTAGCACCTATATAAGACCTTGTAACATTTCCACTTTATTATAACGTTATGTCCGTTGCATAGATATTGCACACTTTTACATTGAAATTAATGCATATAATGTTTCCTACAGTAGCAAATATTTTACAACTCTTCAGTGTTTGTTATTACATACTCTTTCTTATTATTTCATGCGAATTTTGTATTTAATATACTTTTTTTATTATTTTATTTTTAGTAATAATTCCTAGCATTAGTTGCCACAAGATGAAAAAGAAAAATGAATTACTCTTTGCGTTTATTTAACTCCGGTATGGACCAAATTGTATGTGACGTAGTCTATGAAATAGAAGTCAATAGTATACGGTTAATACCGTACCGTAGCGCCTCAGCAAAGAATAGGCGTTGTATTATATTTTTACAACGTATATTATATTTTTTACAGCAAATTTAAACCGTTTTGCGTTATAAATTAACTTAACATTTCCCCACCAGAAAATATTATATTTTTTATTTATACTTATAAAACCACACTATCTCCTTTTGATTTCGGTAAAAAACGTGTATTATTTTTTCTGTACAAAAAGATAACATATTTATCACTAAACAAATTTTTATATGTGTCCCCAACCAAAAATATGTCAAGTGTCATCGTCGTTACAACCGTAAACTGAGTTCGGCTTCCTCTTTTAACATGATTGGACATGCGGATGAAAGTGATGTTAAGCTCTTCTTCATTCATTAAATACGTAATATTTAATACATAATATTTAATATACTTAAAGAAAATTAAACGATATTTAATTTTTATGTTTTCTTTTTTTTATCTGATTATTAAATAATAATTCTGGACGAAGAACTTGCTTAATTTTTTTAAATATATACAAGAATTATTGAAAACCTTTACACGAGCTATTCGTAGTACTCACTCCTTAAGTTCAAATACGTTAAGTTAATCAACCTGAGTATATCCTGTGTGTAAATAACATTGTAAATATAAATAAATATAATGTACATCCACATTATGTTTTTCAGGCTTTAGAATCATTTTACGTGAATAATAATTTCATCTTACCCAAATTCCTCAAAACCACATTAAACAATGACATTTTTGAATTTAAAATATGTTATTTACTTTTACCATAAAAATTGCATAAATAAATTGGGTTTTCTTTGATGGCTATTTATAACGAGTGGCAAAATGCAATCAAGTTGCACATCGCACAACGCGGCACTACGTTTCCATTGTATAGAGATCGCTAGTGTTTCACTGTATTTGCGGGCGCGGCCGAGGCTCCATACCCTATGATTTCATTATTTGCTTTCAATCAGCATTGTGAGCCGACCCCTCACACCCCCTATGCCCTGCTGCCGCCCGCTGTTCGTACCACGATTCGTAGCGAATTTTGTTTGGTTTCGTTTTCGAATGCTGTTTATTGTTGAGTCACGTTGATTTTTACGCGGAATTGTACTGTTGCGTAGCCAATGTTTATGGAGTAGTATAAAGCTCCAATTGTCACATTGATCTCAATTCATCGTATTGACTTATATATATTTATATTATATATGTATGTCCGCTTCTTTGTCTCTTTCTTTCTTCTAATTTATTATTATAAACTACATAAATAATCGTTCCTTACAGCAGTGTAAATGAGAGCTCGAAATTAAATGTTCTTTTGATGAGTCTATAATAAATCTTAGACTAACTCATAAAAAACCCTTCAAAATATTAATAGACCCCCACATATTAATAAACATTAGCTTTATGCTTCAATTAAAACTATACGAATATAAAGATTTATACTGTTTATAATAATTAAATTATTTTAATATATATTTTTATGTCATGGTAAAATTATTTCAAAATCTTTTAAAAAATTCGGAACGTCTTATTGACTTCTTGTAACATACAAATCGCAACAGTGAATATCCTCAAATATTGCATACCGATGCAACAGTATGTAAACTAACTCATAAGAGTTGCGAAGCAGACGTTCCCTGTTTATTAAAGACGTGACATGCTCTACAGAACTCTATCGTAATATCCGGTGAAATATGAAAAAGAGTATGAGTAAAAAATTGTGAAAATCTAAATGACTACTGATTATGGAGGTAAATTAAATATGCGTCTATAGTAGTACTGTAGCCATTTTATATCAGTGACACACTGACTATTATAATAAGTAAAAAAAATATTAATTTTAAAATGAGTCGATTTATTGCCAATTACTTGTTACTAAAGACATAAATTAATTAGATTCCAGTAACATATTACTCAATAGAAAACAAGTTACCGGCAGCAGCAATAATCTAAAATTACTTGTTAGATAGCTAGTATTTCTTCGCTCAAGATACTTATACTCGCTTCGATTGGGCCTTCTCACAACGAGTCTTTCTGAGAAGTTTCCGCTTTTAATACGAGAAGTCGGTATTTTGTAACTATGTTCAAGATATAACAATATTTTATAAGATGTGTATGGAGCAGAAATTGTTTTTGTTTACACTACTTATCTTCTTATATACGGAATTTTATTGAGACTCAACATTTCTATTTCAATCCAAAATAGAAGCATTTTTTCTAAGCGAAACAAATCAAAGCTTATTTATAGATAAAAACCTGAAAATAGCGAAAATGACTATAATTCAATTACTGTCAGTCACCACATTTATCAATGTTGATGACGTATTGAATTAGTATTAAGTATGTATTGATGTTAGAATTTCCATGTATAACAACCGACGCTTGGTTTATATAACGTGCTAATGTGAGCAATACACGTTTAAATTTTTATTGTAGTGATAATTAATTAAGCTTATTATAAGCTTAATAATTAAAAAATATATACTTACTAAAAAATAAAATTGCAGTGTCTGTTTGTAATATTAAAATAACCTCTTTTTAATACATGTATATAAATATATGTACGGTATATATACCAAAATAACATTTTTAAATTTTTTTGTCTGTCTGTCGGTTTATTCCGGCTAATTTCTGAAAAAACATATTATAATAAATACAAGTATTTTGAAAAAGTATAATGTGGTTTCGTATAACATATAGAAATGATCGCAATTCAGTTTACTTAAGCGGAGAAACCGCCGGCGGGTCCTAGTAAAAATATAAAATTTTTCAAGTATCAATAAATACGCAAACCAGTACAAGTATAAAAATATGGTATTTATCAGAATGTCACATAAAGTGATCGAGTTGAGAGGTTTCTTTCCAATTGCGTTTTCGTCAGGATTCATCTCTCAAGTTATGTAGAATATAGTTATGATAAGATAGAAATATTTTCAATTGAAGAAATTATATCGCAATTGATTATAAAATTATTACTTTGCAATAATACTTTTCATTTTAATCTTGTCTCTTTTTACCGTTATATATATATATATATATATATATATATATATATATATATATATATATATATATATATATATATATATATATATATATATATATATATATATATATATATATATATATATATATATATATATATATATATATATATATATATATATATGTATATATATATATATATATATATATATATATATATATATATATATATATATATATATATATATATATATATATATATATATATATATATATATATATATATATATATATTATATATTTTTTTTTATTTTTTTTTATTTCGCACATTGTGTATATTATTTATATAATGCACCTCAATAATAATTAATCTTCTAATATGTATATTTTTTATTAACAATTACTTTCAAAACTGTAATTTTCAGCCGTAAAGTTTTATAGAATATCATATTCTCTTTTCATGTTAATACTTGCTTGTTGCATGCGTTTAAGGACTTAAAGGCACGATCTAAGTTTCATATCACAAACGAACTAGCACACAACATTATATCGTATCGGAATAATCGTTTAGCGTAATGCGCGGCGACAAGGAAAAGCTCTCCGCGGCCAAACCCCCTAGCGGGTTACCTTTTCTCATAATGCACTCTTGTGCACTAAACATTTAACTTAAGCACCTAAAATATTTTTACGTAGGTATAATATTTATATTTTTTATTAACTTCTTATTTTAGTAAATTGTGGGAGCATGCCAAATACCCAACTCTAAGAGATAAGATGTATGAATAATGTGTAGAATTTACAGAGAAATCATCGAAGCGTCTTGATTTATAATTAACAACGAATATAATAGTTCTTGTTCTTGATTAAAAACTGATTTTAGATTTTGCGGATTGCTATAAAAAAACATGAACATCTTTAAGTAGCGGTTGGACTGTGAGACGTTTTCTGAACTAGTTTAGTTACTATACACAAACAATAACATGGGGCCGCCAAAGGCAGTCTTCGATGGTTCATGTTTGTCTTTTATATTTAGGGGCCATCGAGGTTTTGTCTCAACCCATACGCTCTGCTTGTTGGGTCTGGCTAAGTATAGCTTCAGGATATATAGGGATATAGATAAACAATGTGATCAACGCTCAAGTTACAGTCTACATATTATGAAAACTGAAATATTAAATTGATACTTAATTTATCAAAAAGATACCATAGCTGATCTTTATTTAAAAAAAAACTTATCCCTTCTGGACAACATTACCCAATATTATAGTCATGACTTAAGGAATTATCACAGGGAACCAAAATAATAGTTGCCATATAAAAAAATACAAAAATAGGCTTATAACATTTTCATTATGATTTTAAAATTATATTTAAAACGTACGAAGAACGTAAAAGTATCGAAAATTTCATAATACATTCGAATCACAAAAAATCTTGGAAACAATGTAGTCATGTTTTAATGCAATAACATTTACAAAAATTACGCACAGTAAGAAAATAAATAAAGAGACAATATGTTAAATTAACACCAAATAACATTGATAAAATATACCTGTAGCACTTGTTAATGTAGACTTCGTGGTGTTCAATATTGATTTATAGTACTTTGCAAGGATTTCAGTGATAGAAATATAGATTGTAAATATAGATGATTACACTAGTGTAGACAGTGGAGGCTCGTCAGTAAATATAGCTGAACATGTCACATAGGAGCGAGCTCTGGCCGATGCGTCACCGTAGACGTCCTACAGCGCGCCGCTGCGGCGCCGCCCCCCACTGCGATCATTGCTCGCCATTATACCACCCGTATTAAGCCACTTAGCTCAATCATGATTAATGTTTTACTGAACGAACCCGAAGCAAATAGAAAAGTTATTTACTCAACACCGTAATTAGGCATTCACGACGAGTAGCGCGCTCTGCGGGCTGTGAGACGGCCCTGTCGCCGACTAGACCGGCTGTCTGAATTCAATGCCTGCTATTCATTTAGTTTCGATGCACTTTTCGTATTTTCAATTTAACTATTGTTTCTTTTTTTAGGTATTAGGTTCTCTGTTTTTGCACCCATAAAGTATTATTCAAATCCTAATACGTAGTATATATGTTATATATGTATATATATATATATATTATATATATAATATATATATATATATATATATAATATATATATATATATATATATATATATATATATATATATATATATATAATATATATATATATATATATTTCTTCAGTTTCATGTATCGTTTCGTCTTAGCTTGCTAATTAAAGGGATTATTCGACTCGGGCTGATAGCAGGTCGCTTTACTTGATATTCAGATTGCCTCCTATAGCGCTGCTTCTAATTGCGCAACG
Source organism: Dione juno (assembly GCA_037127375.1). Classification (NCBI taxonomy): domain Eukaryota; kingdom Metazoa; phylum Arthropoda; class Insecta; order Lepidoptera; family Nymphalidae; genus Dione; species Dione juno. Next base: position 1,244,433 of record JAXRJS010000061.1, on the reverse strand, counting down.
GGAATCAAGTGAAAAATAAACTAATTTAATTGATACGAGATCAAGTACTTATTTAAATAACATTCAAAATGTACCTAGGTAATAAATAAACATGTCTGGCAAATGATAGATTTAGTCAGTCATTCGTTTTGAACGTTATTATTACTCGAAAATTTTAAATATATTGTCTCGTCTAATTAGACTTTATTTATAAAATAACGAAAAAATAAAAACATTCTTCTTTTTCCCAACATAAACATTTTAAGATAAATAAGCTAAGTAAAGTAAACAATTTAATCTTTAGTGAATATTAAAATATAAATATATCTTCAATTTCTTTAACGAACGCGATGAACTGCTAATCAGTTATTTTAATTGGCTCAGATGAACATCGAGTTTTAAGAAAAAAAAACAATTTTTTTTAAAACAATTTAAGTTTTAAGAAAAGAAAATCCATGTTTTTATTCTGTTCGTTTTTTTGTTAATTTAATTTAAAACAGAATTGTTATTATGATCTGTACGATGGTACTTATAAGACCAGATAATGGGTCCTCGATTAACACTCACGTACACATATCTCGATTCACATAGCACACATGTTTATATGTTAAAAAAATTGTTGATTGAAATTCTAGTGTGGCGTTTCGCTATCTTTTAAGAAATAACGTGACTTGGGCTTGCTTCTCCTAGAAATGTACCAAATTAGTATGTCTGGTTTCAATATATATATATATATATATATATATATATATATATATATATATATATATATATATATATATATATATATATATATAACAATAAAGTGAAATGGTTGACCAAACAAATATTTGACTTATGGTATAGAAATTAAAGATAAAAATATTTTTTTGTTAAACGATTCACATCATTATTCATAGTTTCTATGTGGGATAATTGTATATTAGCAAAGTCTGCATTTGAGATATCATGCTCAATTGAACTTCTGCCGGTTACAATTAAATCACGAGGAAGCTGTCGTGTTGCATGGTGTTAAATTGTATTATTGCATTTTTATATAATATCTATGCAGATCATTTTTATAGACTTATCCTTTTTTGAGGGTGTTAATTTTAATTTAATTAATATGTTTTACTATTTAAATTAAAATTGAATAAAAATTTCATCGGGCCATTATATTTTACTTTTGTTATGGATGTACAATGGTTCAAAATAGACACAAAGTATAAAATTCTTAACAATAATCAATTAATAATATGTGGGAAAACTTGTAATAAAGAAGTTTTAGTTGCAAACATAACTTAGTGATCACCGGTGAGGCCGCTCCAGGCCCGTAGTGTCCGCAACTGGGCTGCACGTAGATCCTTTTACTGAATTCACGTCACGAACACGCCCGTTTTGTTTGCGCTTCCACTCGCTTTAATACGTAATTTGTTGTGAATGCCGCGAAATTGGCACACTGACAGCCGCCTGCAATTGAAAATGTATCAACTGAGAACAGTTGTTTCCCTCGCAACCATATTATGATATTAGTAGTCAAGTTTTGAATTTTAAATACCTCATTACAATACATTTTTAACTATATTTATTTTCTTAAAAATGAAAATGGATTAGTTCATTTTCTTTGCACTGGCAAGAAAACAAAGCGAGACGTTGAATTCCGCTCCAATTCACTCAACACGCAATGTCCTGAAAATTTGGCGGTGAGTGGGCAACTGAATGTCTAGGAATACTAGGTGATCTCTGTTGGTTAAGATAGTACTAAATAATTCCTTGACTTTTCTTGAAATTATTTTCATGATATTCTATTATTCCGTATTATTAATTGTTGCAAAAAATTATATTTTTAGCGTAATTTTTAGTGATTTTACTAAGAAAATATAAATATTTATATTAACGTGATATTGATATATTATAGAATACGTTACTCGGATATTTTATACAGTGTCAGGGAGAGTGGATAGGACAGCGCAGCAGGGCGTAGGATGTCAGGAAAAATTGCTACTTCCGAAGCGACACAAAGGACTCTACGATATCATTTAACCGACCTTCACTCTATCAACTGTCTTTTTGTTGTGTCCTTTTAAGGCTTATTATAATAAAGTTATTTCTATGTTAATTTGAGACATCATTTATTATTAAAGCTATCGGGATGCAGTTAAGAATTGTTTATAATTTCATTAAAAACAATGTTTATATTTTTAATAACATAAATATGTCATTGTTGTGAGGGCTTTATCAATAATTTTCACATCCCAGCACACAATGTCTGCTAAGTAGAACTACCGTGGAGTGGTAACTACATTGTTCTCGTTGTAAAAAAAACCTATACTAAACTATGTATTAATTGACTAAACCAATTCATACATCAATTCAGCCGACCATATAATAAATATGTAGTAAATTAACTTATAAAAGCCATATATTCTTTAATAACCTCATTTCCCTCTAAACCAACCTGGTTTATCTTTATTTAATGGGTGTTAATTTGCGTGTAATTATGTTATTTGATCGAGCCTATTATACTAAGGTTTCAACTACGAATATTGTTCTTGGATTAGGTAGGCATTACACTTTAATTACTTTGAAATTAATTTATCGACTTTAGAAGCTTTTGCAGGGCGTTACACTCCCAATCGTCCGTACAATCTTTTATAGGGTGCTTCCTTATAATAAGCCACATTGATTGCTTAATATTTAATAGATGTTTATAATATATATATATATATATATATATATATATATATATATATATATATATATATATATATATATATATATATATATAGCCTTAAAAAACCTTATAAAATAGGGATTTCTTTGTACATAATACTCTCCAGCAGCCACGTAACGCTTTCTACTTCTCATGGACACAGTACCTTCTCTCCTCCCCTCCCGGTGTCGCTGTCAAGGCCAAAAGGCGAACGGAAGAAATCAAAAATAATAATTTTAATACATTTAAAGTTCACCTATTGTTCTATTACTTTACAGACATTGTTAACTAAACTCACTTTTTGAAGTATAATCATCATGGATACAATTAGTTGCACCACTTGAAAAACCTTACTGAAAATTATTCGTCCAAAATACCTTGTAATATATTTTCTTATCTTTTCACTACTTTTCGCAGTACATAGATGATTAAAAATACGTAAAATTAGGATAATACCAAATGTATTACCGTAATTTTACATATTCCCAAAGATTGTTTGTTCAAATTCAAATGTTATTTATTTTAAAAATATATTTAAGTATGACTTCAACATGCTTTATGTATATAGTTAAAAGTTACTGAATGTGAGTTATTTTTACATAATGAGACCAAAATTAATATAAACTTGTATGCCTAGATTTTTTTGTAGTCCGACTTTTAAATGACTACAAAATCACCACCATCGAATTGTTAGGAATGTGTATAAGAAGTGGTACTAAATATCATCTAAGTACCGTGGAATAGTATTTATAACCTATAGGGTATTTGTAATTATGAAATTTGACAAGAAATGAAAATTTACAGTATATATAAAAAACAAAAAATCCGAAAATTGGAAATTCACAGGTGGAACACTACAAAAAAACCATATTTGTAGTTCATTTGCTACTCGCAAGTGGCCGATATTATTTAAAATCATATACCATTTTTATATTTACTATCATAATGTACACAAAAAATTACGGTACTACATAGTACAAACCATACCTATATAATGCTCAAAAATCAATGCAATTCATAAAATGTATGACCAAATTGTGAGAACGATATTTCCGCGGGTAGTTATTATGTGGCAGTAATTTAAATCCGAGTTGTAGCGGATCAAGGGTAGTCATGACGATGTTCCTCGACCTTTCGCCTGTTATTAAGCTCCTCTCAAACAATATGCCACAAATTGAGTTAACTCACTAATAATGGTATCACGACTGCGGAGGGCTCCGCTTTCCCATTGACGACAGCGGCGGCAATCTTTTCTCTCCCTGGCGTCTATTACCTTTTATTCGATTTGCCGAGATTAATAGCCTCGACGTGTGTTTGTAACCTCAAACGCGTCTTTTTTTTCATTCAAATAAAACAGATCACATTCTTCTCAAAACGCGTACGAACGAGTTTCTCAGAGCGAAAGAAACGGGAAGCCTAAGCAAAGACAAGTTTATGGAAAACGATAGGATGGTTTCGCGGGAGCGGCCTGGGCGGCCCGGACGGCAGGTGCACACGTGTGGCTTCTAGCCGCATTACGCCTCCCCAGTCATCGAGCTATGATTTCAATTATTGTTTGATGTCGTTATTTCACTTGTGTTTATTTGGGCGCCGCTCCATTTTTTACTTCACCCCTCTCCCTTGTATTTGCCCGCTCAAACACGACGGCTGAGGTGCGCCGCACCCGTAACTGATATGTTGGCGCGACGTCTAAGATGTTTGAGTAAGAGGCAAGTCGAATAGAACTACTCTACTTTCAAGACACTTCAACATATAGGCTCAATTTAATGGTCTTCGAAGATTTTATCATATAAGTATATTTTAAAAGTATTTCTACATATTTTGATATATTATGCAAGTGAAAGAAAATATATGAAATATTCTTATTAAGTGTACCTATATTATGTGAAAGTAGATATCTAACTATGACGGACCTTTTACGCAAATATTTTATTAGTAAAATAGCTAACGCAATTAGTATTGAAAGATTTAATTCTTAAAAATATAATGAAACAGAGTAAACTCATCAAAAAAAAATCATCCTATTTGCAATTTTCATTACACTATCAATATAATTAAAAGGAAAAAACAAAATCCTTTTGAACAAAGGATAATAAATTTTAACTAAAATATACTTTGGCTATCGATATCACGTTACCTCGACTGTGCATTGTGTGTGACACTGAGAACTTAATGGACTGCCACATACGCTGCCCTCACGTGTCACGTGTAATTTACTCGGTTTTATTATGTTGGGCGTATTAATGTGCTTTGTTAATTTTGTCAACATTAAATTCACAAGATTTTCTCGAGCTTTTTATCTATAAATGAATGATGGTGAAAGCATGGAATCTGTAAACAATAGCCTCAAATCAACTTGTATCACTATTAGCCATCACGTTTCTATCAGGATCACTTTACTAAATGTATATTGTAGCAATGTACCAATACAATGTTTCCTGTAATTTGTTCTTCTTAATGTATTATTTATCTTGTAAGTAGCCTTTTGTTTTATAGTTATGAAAATACAATAATATTAATATTATCATAGCTTAAATTATTATAAATGTGTAAAAGATACAGCACTTTTTAAATAAATTAGTTTAACATCAGCTCAACCAAATAAACTCTGAGCGTAACTTAGTAGGAAGCACTAATTACGCTAAGATGCAAGCGAAGTGTATGATGAACTAAGTGTATAAAAGGAGCAGCTAGGCGTGACACGTCGGGAGCTAAGATCTATGCGCTGTAACAGGCGAGATTCACCACAAACATCGCACCTGCGCCGGCTTAGTATATTCTAAAATCGCTCTTATTTTTCATATTGTAAAACACAAAACATCAAAATCGGCTGTTTTACTCTTTTAAAATACTCGTCGTAAAGATCACTTTTGTGCAGACTAGACTTGCTTTCTAAACTTGACACAACAATATTTTAGCACTTCCGAGAAATAACAATGCTTGTAAAAGCACTATAGAGCAAGAAACTTCAACAACAGAGGCAATGCTTCACCATCAAAACGAAACCTAAAATGTGAAATTTCTTGTGGGAATTTTACGAAAAAAAGGTTCTATAGCCAGTTTACTTATTGTTCAACGGTACTGTAATACAAACTAGACAAATTGTGTTCGCACATTAAATATTTTTAGGAAAAAAATCAGAGACGAAAAAATACTATGAGGTAGTATATGAATGTATTTTTTTTTTTCAAGTGTCTCAGTATCTCAGTTTCAGTATCTATTTGTATGTCCACATTTTCAGATTACTACTACTAACTGATAGAATGATTTTTTAATGTTATATAGCTATTAAGTTAGAGAAAGACCTTGGATATGTAATTATTTTGGAAGATCGGAAGTCCGGTCAGATAAAACGTGGCATTAAGTATTCCGATTCTTCTGTGGATCGATACAAAGGAATACGATCTATGCGATTTTTGTATCGATAGGTATTTACCCATTAGTAGCTAGATACATATACAATAGGGATCGAATCGAAAGATCAGTTCAATTTATTCCGACAATTAAAGTATGATAAACAGGAAATTTCGTTTGGGAAGCACTGAGCAATATAACCCCACCGTATTTGTCAGTGTTATAATCGTCTGTACCTACCGAGTCTTTTCTTGTTGGCTAACCACATTTTATAAGCAAACCGTGACCGGTTAGATCTTGAGCGGTTATTTTAAATGATTTTCCAATGTTTAAAATATGTCATTTGACTAGTGAAGTACTCACCTCACAGTCAATAGTACCTAATTTTAGATAATATAATTAACAATATTCTTAATCTTGGACGATGATAATATGATACTGGATCGATCGATCGATATATATATATATATATATATATACATATATATATATATATATATATATATATATATATATATATATATATATATATATATATATATATATATATATATATATATATATATATATTGTAATTTACAAAAAGTTAACATTATAGCCACAAACCTATTTTATCACTCTTATATATGTAAATAAGAGACGTAGGACGGTAAATTAAATATTCAATATTTATTTTTATAAATAAATAGACGAAACAATTGTAAATTTGACTCTTAGTAGCAATAACATAATTTTCTAAGAATATATTTTAATATAGATAATTGACATATCCTTTTGTATTTAAAAATGTACCAACTTAACAAATTTTCACAATAAGTACGGGCTGAAGTTGCGGAGTGGGGGCTGCGGACAATAAACGCGGACAGACGTCCTCATAAGCTTTAGCAGGTGTTACGATTCAAACTTTTCATACAATACAATGCACACTAGAAGCAAATACCAAATGGAAACTTAAGATAGTAATGACCATATATACTATAGCGCACTAAAATAGAATTTTATTCCGACACTTTGAATTCTAAATATTCTAAATGTAATATCCGAACCGCTTTAGCCGAATAGCCGAACCGAAGAGCTTTTCTTCGGACGTGCTAATCTAACGGACTCCAGGATCGAATAAAATTTTTTTTCTTTATAAATGGTTCTCTTGTCGAGAAAGGCTTAATCGTTTCGATGTAACAACCACAACAACAACACAACAGCAACTGACCATAGGGTCAGAGCTAACTCGGACACAGAAAGCTTCGTTTATACTTTAAGTCATATGTAATTGGCCACTGAGGCTATCGTGGCACAATGGGGCAGCGTCTTAATGTAGACGCGATGGTTGCGGACCCGATCCATATTCGGAGGAATCAATAATTTTAATTTTACCGCTTAAAGTTGGATTCCGCCACTCAACATTCTGCATGCTATTATAAAAAATTAGATATATAAATAGATAATACAGAATATACAAGTTGAATTATGAGAAATAATGCTACCATAAGCATTTTCCATTGACATATCAAAATCAAGGACCTGTAACACCTGATGTAGAACTACAACAGATAAACTTGGCCATAAGTTTTTGGGTGGGATGAGCAGTTTTCGTTGACATATGAAAATCCAAGATCTGGAACACCTCATGATTAAAAATAATCGGGTGACAAGGATATATATATATATATATATATATATATATATATATATATATATATATATATATATATATATATATATATATATATATATATATTTATATATTGCTAAATATTAATACAAATCGTTTGTTTGTTTGTAATAAAAAAGATGAAGACATTTTATCAACTTAATGATATCAAAAAAAAAAAAATTGTATGCTAATTTTGTGATATTAACGTTTAAATTATAAGCGATGCAGATGATATAAAGCTATAGAAATAATAGTTCATATTAAAAAAAATTTAGATAGTATCATTCCGTAATATCGTATGTTTTATATTTAATATTATATTTTAAATAATAAACTGTACTTAAGAATGTTAAGTCTAAATGTAAATGTAAAAGTTACAAAATAACAAAATAATATTTTGCTATACATGTATTTTAATTACGTTACTAACCAAACATCATATTTGTAAGAAGAATACCATGGAAATGTATTTAATGTTACCTTTAATGAGATTATTTTGCGTGCTTGTCGCATCGAGGACACATTGTATTAAGGTAAATGTTTCGTATTTAATAATCGGTAACAACGCGCTTGAATACTGTTGAAATGATACTTAAATAATTCACATATATATACACATTATTATTTACGTTTCATGTAGATAGATTTTAATTTTTATATGTACTTTTATATCTTAATTTTATACTTTTAACGTTCGTCATATAATGGAATATAAAGAGGCTTTAAGATGTTCTTATTTTACAAAATTTTATTATATGTATTATGTATAATTAATAAACACTTTTTATTGGAAAGTTAATACTAGGATATATAATTACATACCATAGTTTGAACTAGCTTACATTTCAGATATATATGTTATTTTACTAGAGCTATGAAGAGGTTAACTACGAATAGAAAAATATTCGAATGTAATTTGACCCTCAGTCGTTGTTTAAAACTACGTCAAACTTTATTACTAATTTTCTTGACTTTGTGTATCTGCCATTTACATTTTGAACATCAAAACATATGCAAAGGCGAGCTAATTTTTTAATTCTTAATTCGAATCTTGAAAGATAAGAAAATGTAAAAGCGGATGCCGGTGAAATAGCTGAAATATCTCAAACAACAAATTCGGGGTGGATGAAATAGGGAGTATCCGATGTCCGCTCGGGGCTCCGCGGAATAATGCCATTTCCGATGAGGCCCCGCCGGGCATTTCGACAACGAGATTAGGGAAAAAAGACGGGAATTTAATAACACTACCGTCGCAGATCTTATGATAAATAAACACACTCGGCAACCTACTTGCTACGCGACCTCAGACACGGTCAGACAATTTATTATGTTTTGTTATAAATTTTACATAGAATTTTAATTTTTTTATCATATTTTAACTACTTTGGAAAAAAATTGCTATTAAAAAGTTCTGTTGTGGTAATATTTAAAAGATTAATCAGTATTCTATCCGCTTTGAGTGCATTTATATGAAAATATTTTACTTCAAATTTAGTAGCTTTTAAATTTGCGGTGTCTGCGGTATCGGCGTTGGTTCAAAAAGCGGAAGTTCTCTAAAAACGTTTCGTGATGAAGGGGCACGTGACCGGGACCACGAGGCATTTGACACAGAGTAGGTACTACTGTCGGACGACAAACTTCACTTTTATTTCACAGATTGCGAACTTGCGAAGCTAAGTAACTTTTATATTAATAGTAAATTTAAATATACTCTTTTATCTTTAGAGGATTATTTTTCGGGTATTATTATTCTATATTAACTAAATCGGCAATTATTCAACTCAAACGACACCACTGTCGCCACAACGAGAAAATGAAAATAAATTAAATATCATCATACAAGGAGAACCGAGTGAGTATTGAACCCACAATCGTCGTGTTTACAACCAAATGCTGGGCCACTGCGCCACCATAGTTTCAGATTTTAACTGTTATTTTTTTCTATTCTACCTAATTTTGTTGCCATATAAACTGTCTGGGTAATTTAGCACCGTCGGCGCGGACATCAACAAATCACCACTACTCCGCACCTACTTTACATTAATATCTGCTATTTTATATCATTTATTCGTATATTGAAATAGACAAGGCGTTCGCGTGCTTATGACTAATTTTTTAAAAAAATAATTTATTTATGCTTTGCTTCGTCTTAACCAAACCAAGTTAGGTTTCTTCAGGCTTGTAATTTAATGTATGAGATATATTTGAGAAATAAAGACTGGTAAACCCAGGTAAAATCACTATATAAACAGGCAGACCCTGGCAAAAGCCGGGACTAATGCCAGGAAGAAGAAGATATATATATATATATATATATATATATATATATATATATATATATATATATATATATATATATATATATATATATATATATATATATATATATATATATATATATATATATATATATATATATATATATATATATATATATATATATATATATATATATCGGTTTACTTGCATGCCATAAAACATATGATACGGAATGTCACCATACTGCACGCTCAATTTATTTACTCAATGAAGTGAAGTAGTTTATCAATTAAGTTAATTAAAATCATGTTCTGACAATCAATATCTCTGTTGACAAGTTTGCCCTTTATGTTATGGTCTGATGTTGTTATTTTTACTGAGAAAGCATATAATTACTCTCGCCATAAATACTGCTACAATTATAAATAAACAAATATTACTTTTGAATGGGACCTGTCATTTTTATACGACTATTCGTTGTGTTTTCATATTTTCGTGCTAATATATTGCAAAATATTTTGTGATATTAAAATGGAGTGGTGTGGTGCCAAACCAAACGTAGGTATGGAGCCAAATATTTCCTTTTATTCTCCATATGCTGGTTATTATTAACATACGTGTAATATCGGGCTGTTGGTAAGTACAATGAAACCTCTGTCTGTGACAGAAAAAGATCTGACCATCCAAGAAGTGCTTGTACGAAAAAGGGGATCAAAACAGTAAGAGAAAGAATTCGAAGAAATCCTGTCAATGAATGCATGAAGATAGCACCTAGAAGCATGTCGCATTGCATCCTCATATTGCAGCCAGATTTAGGATCTATAAGAGATACACTGGTAATATCTTAACTGATCATTTCAAAAAGAATAGGGTGGTAAAACCGCAACAAGTATTTGATAATTTAGAGTCCCTAAAACAATCCATACGATTGGCAGTGAACAATATTCCCTGTCGTCAACGATTTTCTTCAAATAAGCTTTATCTATTTTATATTCATTTTTTATCAGCTGTTTTCGAGGATGATGTCATTAAGTTCATTCCATTTCTACAGAAGCCTTAAGTAAGAATTGACAATCTCAGCCTGGAGAAAAGATCACAAGCTATTATAGGTAGCGATAGACTTAGATACAAATCGAACTCGGATTCTGTGCCTGCAATACGATACTCGGGTGTGTCAGTTCCTTACTGTAGCGAAATTAGGAAGTTAGGTCTAATAATAATTGACTGGGACATTTAGCAAGCGTATAGATATCTCTTTCCATTCAATACTTCCTTGCTCACAAAACCAAAGTAATTCTAGTACAATGTCTTCTCCTTCCCATTCTTGACTACGCCGATGCTTGCTTGACAATTATCCACTGCCACTGGTTTGCCTATCGATTTATTTTAGAAATAAGTCCAGCATTACTTTGTTGTGTTTTTTATGTGCAATAAAAATATACTAAACGTTACATATAAAAAAAATGTTTTTTTGTAATATTATTTATGGCAAGACTAAATAAAGATATTTAATCCATTCTCAAAATGAACGCCCCTCTAGTAAATTTATTTGCTTTAATATGTGAAAAGATATAAATAATCTAATATTTCACGGCGTGTTGCGATTATACGTGAAACTATACTAAGCGCACTAAGAAATGAATCGATCGAGCGATTATTATATTAATTGATTTTGCACAAATCCGATCCTTAGAACGAAGTGAATTTAACAAATACAATATGCAAAAAAATGCTATTATTTCAGATATTAAAATTTAATTTTTAAATTTTAATTTCATTAATTAGCACATGAAAAATTTTCAAATACGAGGTTTTTAAATTAGCAGGCAGTCAGTTCAATCATAAGATTAAATTTTAGGATTGAACTGGCTGGCTAAAAATGTGACATGGGTATTTAATTCATTAACACTGTTGAACCTGATTTTGATGAAAGCTCAGAATAATATTTGTGTTATATAAAATGATTAATTAGTATTTAAAGTGGGTTATATTTCATCAGAGACTGACTTCTCAACATTGATATTAAGTTGAAACTATGTACAATAATTTTAAAAACCTGTGATTTCGAAGAATCCATTATTATTTTATTTATTATAAAAATAATGAGAAAAATATTATAATCCCAATTATATAAAATTAATTAAAATTAGCTGATTGCTTTTTGGGATTCCATACTAGATTTTCAAATAATAACAAATATATAATTAAAACTTACGTACTCATTTATATGTGAAAACGAAAAAAATATATGTTATAAAACATTATTATAAACAGTACATATTATAAAATATTAGTTTATCGAAAAGTAAAAGTTAAGGAAATATTTGAAACTTGAATAAAGTTCACTATAGTAAACAGTATGAGTATCGGCGGGTGGCCGAGCTAGGAACTTTGTCGTTCCAAATAGAGGAGAATGGGAACCCTATTGAAGCATTTAGAACTCTTTGCTAAAGCTGGCTTCCTTTTGATAAGCCGAGCGGCAGGTCGCGCTTTTCACGCTCGCGTGACTGGAGCTTGAAAGGAGGCGTTGATGAGGGCTCTTAACTTATTATAGTGACTTTTGACTATTGTTATTTGGAATATTAATTAATATACATTTGTAATAAGGTAATAATAAATGTACCTACATATTGTTAAACATTTATTATCAGAAATATTGATAACTGTCTAACTGGACGTCACACTTGTACCTATGTAGGTTCTAAAATAAATCGATGGTGTATTTAAAGCTGTATTTATTACATGAGAATCCTCGATCTAGCGACATTTGGTTCTACCACATAGTACATTATTTAAACAGATTTAAATGGAGATATCCATTTAAAGACTTATTCCTCGATACGAACTACCCACCATACTGGACAACTTTTGCAAAGGTGGCATTCCCTTATTTTTCATTGTTTCATTAGACTATGACAAGATAGTTACTAGGATCGCGTTCCTACTCGTTATATTTTAATCGAATGCTATTAACAAGTACGAGTAAAAAAGTCTTTCCTTCACAATCTTTTGCTATAGCGAGTGGTACCGCGGGGAAATTATCGGCCGTGTTTGCTCCCACGAAGATGTTGCAATCTGTTTTTATTATAAATAATTATTATAATAAGCATCTTAGATGTTCTTATTATTCGAGTATAACAATATTTTTTGAGAGATAAAATTTATTGAACTAATTGCAAATTTCTCATATAGCTGCTCATATATATAGTCTCATAGCGCTGGTGCTATATAAATTTAAGCGCTAAATATCTAGTTTAACAATAACTTCTACTACTTAGAAACAATCTACAACAGAGCTTAATACTATTATGTGTTTCCCATTAGATATATATAAAAATACAGAAATATATAATTTACACTGTCTTCAAGAATGTATGCAACATTATTAAAAGTTAGTCGATGAACTAAAACGGATCTATATCGAGATTGGGAGCCCAAAGTGAAGTTAGTCTAAGTTTGTCTGTTAAACCGCATCTGTCAGGGGTGAAAGCAAGTTCTTCGCTCTATTAACCATTGACGCCAACTTGTTCCTTCCGATATTGAGATGTATGCAATAATACTTCTATGATTCCTCCAAAGTTATTCATGTGATCCGATACCTACGAACAAATTATTATACAATTGTCGCTACGCGTATTTCGTAAAATTGTACTCTACAAATTGTAAGAAATAAGCTACATACATTTTTACTTAATATTAAACAACGTCTATTTTTATCATTAAGATATTTGACTTGCTTGAAAGTATCAATGTAACAGTAACTAAAGTTAGTTACTCTCGCACTAATCACGAACTCTGGCGAGCGGAATGTCCGCGGAATTTCATTTCGTTATGGCGCTCCCCGGGTTGCGGATTCCTGTGGTCTCCCGCCAGCTCCACTCGAAACTTACCGCTCATCAATTTTACTTCACGGTCGAACGCCCACATTCATTCATTCATTTAAACCTTTATCATTTACTGTATTCGACACCTTCATTCACTAGACGGCTGTATATCGTAGTGTTCTGAAACTTACATATACTTAACTTAACAAGAAATAATTTGATATGATAATGTTTTAAAAACTCAATTTACGTTAAGAGGTTCAAAATAAGCTAATTTAGCGACAAATTCCATTTCTGGAAATCCCTAAAAGGTAAAGTAGAAAGCATGAAATATTCACAAAGGAAAACAAATGTGATATAAGAAACATGGTTAATGACAGGTTCATGAAGCCTGCTTTTTACTTTTCGTGTATAGACTCTTACGCAGTCATTTTTGATATTATTATTGCCGGCTGTTAAATTTTAAATTTATTAGTAGGTTTATATAATACGTTAAGTAAATACTATATTTTAATAAGACTAACAACTCCCTTACAGAAATTAAAGATTTCTGCAGTTCCAATATTTTTTTAACTAAATACTTATGGAATGACTCCATAAGTATTTAGTTAAAAAAATATTTAATGTTGCTTTTTATTTATAATCATATTTTTAAATTTAAATGTTAACATTGCTATACATACAGAAAAATCTAAATTTTTGAAAAATGAACTAGCTGATAATAAATATAAAGTATACTGTCGAATGTTCGTCGATACAGAAAACTTTCCGGTGTCGGACAAATGATATTCAAAGCGAGCATTGGATGCTCGCAGCATTGTGGAACGTCGCGACAGCAGCTGAGCCGTAATATTGTGTTATACTTTATCGAATTTGCATGTTTTTACTGAATAACATTCCTTTGGCGCACTGGAGATCAAAGGCCGAGGCGAAAGTGATTTCGCACTGAGTTAGTTCAACAAGATTCAGTTTCGTCCCTCTCGTTCGCTTCTGAATAATTTTGATGTAATAAGGGAAATTGTAAATGAACATTCGACTTTTTATATTTTGTAAGAGTTTTGCTGTCACGCCTTATCCTTATTATTTATATTGTATTTGTACAATATTTCGTACTGAAATACCTAATAATTGAAATTTACGGCCACTTTTATAAAATAATATTTATTAATTTTAGTAATTTTAATATATATAAATTAAATTTAAAATAATTTCGAAATCACTATAAACCTGGAAAATTTATTCTCTGAGAGCTTAATTTTATCATAAAAAAAGTAATGCATTTCTTTTATTTATATTATACTGGAGCTATATAAAATATTAATGTGTCAAATAACATTAAGAAAACACCGCTTTCTTTTTTGCTTCCATGTATGTTTAATGCGTAGGTAGTGTTTGTTTGATGTCTTAAAGGCCCGACGCCTTGGAAGCCGCTTAGAAGGACAAAATCACCTCTAGTACCCCTCCTCTCTCTTAAATTATTCCGGAAGCGATCTGTCCATGAAATTGTTGCTTAAGAACTATTTTATGCAGTGGTCTTTTTATATCTTCAAATGCTGTACAAATAGCCTCTCAGAATACATTAGCACCTCGTTTTATCTTTTGTCCATTTTCCTTTTAGATGTTTTAGAAAAATATAAAAGATGAACGATTTTCTAAAATGTTCAACAAAGAATATCGTCTTTGTGGTTCAAAGACTAAGCTGTTTTGCAACGAATGAAATTCCTTTATAAAATACAGATAAAATCATTGACGGTAGATATACAGATAATGTTATAAGTAGCAAATTTGATTTATAGCGTAATGCGTATTAACACGTATAGATTCAGACGCATCAACGCTCACCGTGACATGTTTATACGCTGGCGAGGATACGCGGATTAATCTCAAACTAATTAGCGACTGTTGCGAGTTCCGCGCTCATGTTAACATTCAAATACGTACGTTTGTTCACCACGTCACCTCTACGTGCAAGGCTTAATTATAATTAACCAGCTTTGTTTTTGTATTGTAAGTAAGAAGTACTTACGGTTACGTTAAGCAGAAGATTAGATGGCAAGTCATAAGAGATGCAGATTAATCAGTGTTTTGTTTTCATGATATTCTTATCGTGATAAAGGAATACTTGGATATAGTTATATGTATGTGCTCATAGATTACTTTTTCAAAAATATATTGTAGATAGATATCTACCTAATTTGGACAAAAAGTAGCCTATTTCTCATCATACTCGTAGTTTACGACCTAGATAACAGGCGTACTTTTCATCATATGAGTTGTTCGACGATAGTACTCTTTACACTTTACAGTTGAGTGTAGTGTTCACGCATCATGAATGATAACGTATATATTACTTAATAAGAACACAAATATTTAATAAAACATTGTAAAATGCCCAATTAAAGTAGGAAGCATAGCATAAAAATCACACAATAAAGTATAAGGTGGTGACGCTTATGATTCATAAAGAAGTAACACCTTCTTAACAAGTTGGAAGACCCACAAAAGAGCATCCTTTTACACTCGCATCGAGAAGAGAAATGTATATCTCAGTGAATATCGATTTCAAATAAAATTGCAACCTTTTCAGATAACGAGGTGACGTTTCCCCTTTTTCCGCTCCTCGACGCGGTGTACATCGAGAATTTATACACCGAAATAAGGAGATAACGAAGCTAATGGTTGAATCGTAGAAAGCAGAAATTGGCATCGATATATAGAAATTTCTGGCAAACTATTTATTTAATTTGTGATTAGATCACCGGTATTATGATTTTGAATATCACTCAAATTACTACAACGATGTAGGAATGTTATTATTAAAAAATAGACCTTTCAAGCAACATAAGTTATTAGATCATTTATTGTAAGAAATACTGTTTCATTAATATTCATTAGGCTTTATACAGCCACACCTAATATAAGAATAACAATTATTATATTTGCAATATTTTTTATATTTCAAATAACCGGGACCGTTATGGTGCAGCGGCTGACTGTAGACGCTATGGTTGTGCGTTCTATGCATACTCGGGGAGAAACGGAATATATCATTTCCTCGCTCTGGTAACAAGATAAAGCGCGGGGTTGAGTTCCTCCACTCAACACTCAATGGCTCAAAATTGAGCTGAAAGTGGGGAACGGAATGTCTTTACACTAGGTTCCTTCTATCTACCCAGCTACATGCGCGAAATAGCGTGAAGCCTTTCAATGAATAATAGTAAAAGAAACCTTTACATTAGTTAATTTAACATGAAATCACATCACAAATATTGTCGGAAACAAATTTTCCTATCTTAAGATTAATATCACCGACAAAGGGGTGGTTCAATATGTTCTCATGTCCACCCCGCGGCCGACGATACTTGTTGCTCCAAGTAACGAGATACGTCTACTTTATAGCATAACTTGCTCGCTGGTTTCTTTAAAGTTATTTATGCTGTAAAAAAAATAAAATCTTTGTATAAAATACTTAAACTATACTCATGTCTTCCATAATAATTTATACCTACAATAATTATTTGTATACCTACCTATATGTATTAGGTACTTAAAAATATGATACTTTGCAATTCATTTTTTCTATTTGATTCAAATACATAAGTTTGTTTTTCGCTTTTTGTTAGTCAATTACGATGTTAGAAAATTCCTTGTGATTGGATTGAAACTTAATTGTATAGATAGGTTTTTCGATATCCTAGAGGTATTCAAGGTGCAAATATGTATTAATAAAATTTGACAGTTATTTACATACTTGTGAGAAATCCGATTAGTAACTTTTATGTTATGTATACACATACATAACATACACCGATTACGCCCAGCTATCTCATCCGATTTACGACTCCAATCCGACTCTTTTTTGTTTGATGCTTAATAGTTACCATTTAGTCTCATAAAAATTCTATTTAGTTTTACCTAGTAGTTATTATTTTTTGACCATTTTTGTTAACTTAGTCGATGTAATTTTCACGTTACTTAGTTACTAAAAGATTTTTGATTTCGGTGATTATTTTTTGTTCGATGGAAGGAATTTATTTTAACCCAGTAGTTTGCTTCATCTGACCTCAAAAAGCAGGAGATTTTCGATATGATCTGTATATTTTTTGTAATACGTCTATTTAGTAAACAATAATGTCTATTTAGTAAAATAACCTCAGGGAGTTCTCTATCTAATCTAGAAAAATCCTACTACGTGTTATATAACAATGAACCATAAATAATCACCAATTTCAAATACCAAAAAGCGAAAAAATAACCGACTTTAATAACTAAAAAGCATAAAATAACATCATAAAGATTTAATGAACACTGCTTATGGAAACCTAAGTAAACTAAGTTTAATATGTAAGAAAATTTACGAATACAGTGTGGGTTATTTTAAATTAAGCTTAGTAATCATTACGAGAATAGGCCTTAAGAGCTTGTAAAGTTCACTTCTTTCTGCCAAGCATTACAGACATGTGACATCCTATATTTAGACTATTTAAATTAAAATAGCAAATACTTTCTATATATCTATCTATTCTATCTACTAATGTAACGTGTTTCATTTGTTCACAGATTTTTCTACCTTTACCACTTCTCGTTCTACGCCTACCACTACCGTTTCAATGGACAATACAGTAGCCTTGCCCTCGTGACGTCGTGGCTCTTCATACAGGTATATTTCTTATTTCAATTTTAATAAAATTCTAAACATAATTGATATTTATAAATTATCATACTAAGATTGAATAACATTAGGTTTATAATTTAATTGGTTCTGTTCTCGTTAATATAGAAATTATATAAATATTTACATTGCCGAAAACCTACTTCGTTTCTGCTATCACTGGATCAATATGTCTGTGATCAATATCGATGTGACTTGAACATGTCAAATATATTGTTTTATTAATATAGTGTACAACACATTTTTAAGTTACAATTAAAATGTTCATATGTAATAACTCCAAAAGGCGGTAAACGCGATTCATTACAACGTACTCGGTTCACGTCATCCTGGTCCGGTGTTTGCGCAGTCCACTTTGATGTCGGTCAACCGCCGCGGGCCACGCTGTCCTGCTGGACAAATTGTTTGTACAACTGGATATTAGCCACCGGGAAGCGGTTATTAATACAAGCTGAAAAACAAAATGTTGACTTCTCTTTTAATTGTTGATATTTCCGACAAGACACAGTATCAAATATAAATACATTTACTGTATCGTTGGATTAAATAAAAATAACCACGTAGATATTTCTATGTTTAAAAAACGAATACAACTGCTTCAATTTACATTAACATAATATTTTATATATCAAAATCGTATACTATAATAACCAGCATAGTTTTAGCAAAGTTGTGCATTTGAATCTCTTCACCACCAATGCAACGATATGTATGTACATTTTAAAAAACCGTTAAACAATTTTGAATGTAATAGGTAAAGTGGTTTATTAGCGAGATTCAACCATATCAAACATATAATATCCAACCGAAACTATACTCCGCATGTAAAGGGCGAAATATTAAATAAGATAGTGCTGACAGAGCAACAATGAGACGGGTCACGGGGTCGCTGAAGGGATCATGGAGTTGAGATTTTGCGCACATAAGTACAATATATCTACCTCGTGGTTATTATTTTTAAACTAAAAGAGAAAGCCTCTTATCCGAAGAGCGTCGGCCCCGAGCATTTGTCAACAAATCACGTCCCCGTACGTTATTATGACTTAGCACTCTTGACGCACGTCACCGACGTGAAATTGATAGAAAATTATATTTGGTTTTTGTCAAGTCAAATTTAAGTTGTTGTTGCGACACTTCAAATTTTGTACTTATACCAATTAAAATTATAATACAAAATATACAAATAAATTGACGTTCATAAATCTAAATTTGAGATACTAACATTTCTCAAAAACGATTTTTTATTTTCAATTTCAATTTCGTACGACTTGTCACAATATTGTATCGTTATAAGCAGGAAACAATTATCGTATAAGAAACAATCGTATAAACATAGAGCGGGGAAGTGGGCCTCGCTGCGTGCAGGAAGTAGTCGGGGGTCGATTTCCGGGGCGGAACTAATAACACGCCACGAACGGCCCGGTCGGTTCCTGACAGATATTGTATCCAGTTTAGAAAGCTATTTTAATAAACGAATACTAGTTGTAGTAGCAGTAGTAGTGACAAGAAGAAAATTTTAAGTTGTTAACTACTAATACGTCGGTTACTTCTTGATTGTAAAATACTACACAATAAAAAAATTACTCGAAGTTGTATTTAATATTGTAATTATGTTCAGTTATAGTATAAAAAGGGTTCTAAACATACATATTAATTTATACTCTAGATTTTACTCAGTTATAACTAAATATTATCGAAATAATCTAAGTAATATTTTGCTGTATGTTTCATCAAGGAAAACGGGAAGGGGAACGGCAGACTCTGTCAGATTACAGGATGGGGGACGTCGAAAAACAAGGAGACTCTACGGAATGCAAAGTGGGGCTTATCTTATAATCATCGAGCGTGTCAAGTTATTAATAAAAATCATATTTCATGAGCTCCTCACCGTTGATGCGGCGTGCATATATTTATTATCAATTCGGACCAGGTTAAACATCTATTGCAACATATTTTCAATATCAAGATGTATGATTTGTATACATGTAAAGTAACATACTTCATTTAAAAATGATCGTTCAAACTAAGTTCAGAGGAAATATGTTAATACTGTATCGTGTCTGGAAAATTTGCCCTGTATAAGTCGCATCTTGAGTGAACATTTAAATATTTATAACAAATTATTATATAATTTTGCGGCTAAAGGGTAATTTTGCAAATTTTAAGGAAGTCCTATATACACAAGGATGAACCGCGTTGAAAGCACACTAGAGTGGTGTAATCTTCTAGATCTCCCACTAATCATAGTTTATACTTAGTTACGGAAACTGTGGCTTGCCCTACTCGCACTTATGTGATTTAATTCTTCTGTAGGCATATATATACCTAAGTAAGGCTTTGATATTTTATTATTTATTTGCATGCAGATTGTACTCATTGCATTGTCTAAAACGATATTATAATAAAAAAGTAAACGGGAAAGACGTTTGTATTTTATTATCTTACATAATTTGTTAACGTCTTCGTCTACGTCAGGATTACTTAATAAAAGATATTTCTTTAACATTTTTTTAGCAGAATCTCGCAAAGAACGCCCTAAGTGTTGTCATATTCTATTTTTCTTTGCATTTTAAATCGAAATATCTTCATTTTCGTCAAATTTTCTAACGTCTTGTTATAATCAAAGCGCTGCCGCCTATAAAGAGTTTAAGACGATTTTGCGGCAAAAAATTATGATTACAAAGAGTTCTTGCCTTCTTTTGAAAAGTTTAGCCGAGTCTCAAGATGTCTGCACGGTTTTATTTAAATGTTTAACGAATACAGTTGTATGACGCTTTCAAATTAAACTCTTATACTGTGTAATCAAGCTTTGACGGTGCTTACAACGTACATGTCCATATAACTCAAATCTGTACAATTTAGCTGTTTCACATGTTTATATATTTGTTTGCGTTGACACATCTCCCTCACAGAGTATCGTGGGCAGAATGCCACATTATGCCCAATTTCGAGACATCACATTAAATGGCATACAGTAAAATCACTCCTGAGCGGTAAACGAACCTACAAACATCGCGTATACCGTTAGCGTACCTACGATTTCTACGATTATTTTTATAGGTATAAATAATTTTATTGTAAAGCCAGCATGATCTGTTAAAAAATATGTGAAAATTGATAAGAACCTCTAGTCCTCGTTTTTTATTCATGTTCGTTTCAATCAAACAGGGCAAAGGTAAATCTCAAAGCGGTATTAATGGATGTATAAAAGGGGAAACATCTCCATTAAATACCATTCAAACGTTTGATCCTTTTTTATATTTGGCAATGATCATGGAGCAGATTTCGGAGGTCGTGTTAATTAATGCCATGCAACAACCTAATTCGAAGCGTCCGATAAAATGCCATATCTCTTGAATAATCTAAACTTATTTATTAGTACTCATAACGTTTTTACTCAATATAGTGAATTGATATTAAAAACAAAATTTCGTAACAGTTTAAATATATTCAATATTATGTAATAATGTATTTTATTTACTACAAATCTTATGTCTCGAGTCATTCCAACCTATAAACCATGAAGCTGCTGGAAATATCGCACGCGAAACCCGTTACATTCGCTTCTAATTCGAAAAAAATCAAAACGAGGGGTTGAGAAAATATAATTTGAAATAAAAGTTGAGTTGGAGCAGTCACAAGTTTCTTAATTAAAACTTACGTCGGGTGTCGCGAAGAGAAGGGAACTTTGACCCAGAAATAAATAAATAACGCAGACCATTCGTGGTACTGTCACGAATCGCTCATTTATTTGTCTAAGGGTGTTAGCTTCGACAGACGTGTCTCATAATGCGCCACAAACATTTGTAGTATATGTACGTAGTACCAATTGCTCTATTGGAGTTATTTTTGATAATTTCTTTTTGGATATTATTAGATTTCCAAATTTAAAAATAATTTTAATTTAATTTCAGCCATAATTACTATATTTACAAGTTTCTTTGTCTTGTTTCAGCACTCCATGTTGTACTTCTTCCATCACTACGAACTACCAGTCATACTACAGCAAGCGCAGTTGCAGCAACTCTTATTGCGGACCCATCATGGCATGGGTGGAATGATGGGATTAGCAGGTATTGCTGCATTGGCTAGCGGAGCAGCTTATCATGACGCACCCGGCACCGGTACACAAGCCACTCCTCCAACCACTCAATCTACAACTCAAACAGTTCAGAATACCGTGCAGTCCACCACACAAACTTCACCATCTGTATCAACTGCGCAGACTAATACCACGCAAACGGGAGATGCTGTAACTTCTCGAATGGCAACACAAGATTCGGCGTCTAATAATACTATTGCAGAAACTGTAACTACGAATCAAACCGAAGAACGAGCAATAGCTACTCCCGTTGAAGTTGTAGCAAATACAGACAAGACTGTAGGTGACAATGCTATCAAGATTGAAGAAATCAAAAGAAAAATATCAGATGCAGATATCCAAATTCGGAGCAGCAGTTCGGTTTCTGACGATAGCGAAGAGAAAGTTTTGCCGAGCGTAGCCAATGATGATATTATGCTTAAAGATAGTGCCAAAGTCGATAGCTTGACCTTGGATCGCCGACGAAGTGAGATACTGGAAACAAATAAAAATAATCCT
This sequence comes from Dione juno, assembly GCA_037127375.1. NCBI lineage: Eukaryota > Metazoa > Arthropoda > Insecta > Lepidoptera > Nymphalidae > Dione > Dione juno. The sequence goes on along the minus strand of JAXRJS010000061.1, from coordinate 1,221,399 downwards.
CCTGTTTGTAGCACGGCGTCTACTGCCAAAGTCGCCCCACGGGCGTCCCCAGAAGCTGACGATGTAGACTAATTTCCTCTTATATACCTCTAAGCTTTCAATATAATACTATACTCTTATTATTTCTAGGCTAACAATCTAAAGTAATCAAATATAAACTATAACGTAGATGGTACTTATTTAAAAATACTTGCTAAGGCTTGAGGATACTTAGACATGACGAATATAATATGTTCATCACATATGTACTGTAAGGAAGCAATATCTTGGTTTGAATTGAATTTTAAAAAGTTACGGGATTTTCTCACATATAAGGTATATGTAGTTTAAGTTAAGGCTGCCATTACAGCGACTGTAAATATCTATATTTATTAGGACCTATCCGTGTCGTATCGAGTATCTAAATGTTACTCCGAGTATGCTTAATGGAGGTGCTGGAAGGCATATTCTATTCATTCAGTGATTTAGTTTATTGCAATAAATAATTTTTTGTTCAATGAAATTGTCTTTTTATTTCAACTATTATTTTAAATGATCCTTCCTTTATTATAAGAATGTGTGTTACTTGTTAAATATTTTTGTAAGCTTAAATTTTTAATAAACTTCTCGGTCATCATAAATCAATTTTTGAAATTTAAAAAGATGTCACCCACTTACTGAATCTTTATTAAATCACAGTAAATTTGAGTAAATTAAAATTTTTGTTTCATTAATTTTACTTTTTCTGAGTATGTCATTTTTTTTTAAATTATAAAATTTTTATCGTACGCTATTAAATCCTACGATATTTTTGAGAGCAGTTTTTCAAACTTATTGACTCACCATTAAGCAACAATAATTTATGGAATGAAAACTACATATTAACTATATTTATAAATTAAAAATTCTCTGGAAGACAGCGGATCGTTGAAGTCCGCCACGGTGACAAGTGAAAGAAGTATCTCAACACTAAGCTCTCTTACCCCGCAAATGGTTAAGTAACGACAGCGATGTTCCTGTTCCACTCTTCCATAAGTTTGTATCTCGTAGTTACGAGATCACAATTTAGTCTTTCATTTTCTCACGCCTCAACCTGTACGTAACTTTACTACTAAATATAATATAACTTTACTTTACTACTAAATATAATAGTTTCAATTATGAAATTTTTTATCAAATTAAATTTTGTTTCAATGAGATGTCCAATTTTCGCCCCATTTTGGAGTTGCATTGAACTCAACGTTTTGTTAAGCTAGAGTGATGAGCATATTATCAATATAAACATTCTGACAAGTAGGGATCGAACCCCACGACTATCCAAGCGATGGTCAGATGCTGTTCAAGTATGCAATATTTTAGAGTATTTGATATTAATTGTTAATTATGTCTTTCTTTTCATGATTGTATTGTATTTATTTTTTAAGTTATCTGAATAATATAAATAATTTGTTGTAAATTTGATCTCCTGTATGTCTTGTTATGAACAAAACGTTTAGAATAAAGATTAGAAGTCGCTGGAACCAGACAGAGCAGGACCGATTGCCGCGTCGTGAAAATATTTGCCCACGCCCAGCAGCTGACATCGTATGTTTGACATGTGTCGCAGGAATATTTTACACACACACATTTTCATTATTCTGTAGTTCTTTTTTAATTTTGATTTTTTGTTTACATTGATCATCATCAACTTTTAAGCCGTTTAGGCAGATACAATTGCATTCAAAAACGTCAAGTTATATTTCTGACTGACTAATTTTCTAAGTAATATTAAATTGACATGTCTGTCTGATCAAAACTAAATTTATTTGAAAAATTTTGTAATAAACAAGCAGGCTAATTATTATTTATTAAGTTTCGAAGTCGTATTCATTTATTACCGAATATTTTTTTTAATAATACGTTTCAAAATATCTTAGAAGTATTAACTTGAAAATAAAAGAAGTAACTAATTTGATGCATATAAGTAAGAATTGGACGTACTTATAATGAATCACAAAGGTCTGGCATGCTTGCAACACCATAACAATAGAACTAAACTGATAAAACTCGTGGGAAACATAAAAGGATTTTTAAAATAAAACACCTGAATGTTTACTATTTTTCTTTATTTCAGTAGCTACTTACTAGTTACTCTTTCAGATGTAGTCTGGAGTACAATTTATTCCAACATTATTTACAATTTGATTCGGGTTATGTTACACTATGAGCATAATCTTACACTTAAAACGTTATTAAGGACAATCATGGCAATTTTTTCTCACTTGTGTAAGAAGTGAGCAAGTCGTAGTCGTCTGAATATTATATGAACTTGTGGGCTTACACAATTATGTACATAGGTTATATATATCATTAAGCTAATAGCTACATAATTCACAATTCTATATTGAATACTGTTTTATAAATTTGCAGGACAAAAAAGCTCAGGTTATAGCTTTTCTTATATTTTTAATATGTAGTATGCCATTAGATTATCTGTAATCTATAAGATTCAGGTCCATTGTGTAAGTTCCTTGGAACTATTACAAACAATAAGTATACGGAAACAATTTAGCGACATATGAATTTCGTCTATTTGACTATTTTATTTGATCATATCGTGATTTTTTTAATACGGTGTGTATTATTATAATATTGCTTTGTGACGAAAAATTGTCACTAATAGCCCGCCCAGTCCAGTTAATTTAAAAGTAAGATACCCAAAAACAAAAACTTTGATATAAAACTTCAAAAAACCATTAGAAATGAAATGTGAAAAGTCATACGTACAAAAACTACCATTTTTGACCAAAAAGCATTCATTGTAGATTACACAATTTTATTATATCTTATAAAATTTTCATTGACAAAGAGATGTGTGTCAGTTTGACAATAGTGTTCTCCACTTTCTTATAAGCTTATAGATTTTTTAATATGGGTATGTTTAGTAAATATGTGTACAATAAATATGAATATCTGCACATTTACAAACAATTGTCAAACAAATGTATGAAACAACAAATTGATTGTGACTTAATATGTACACAGTACGATGGCCATGTTTGTAGTTTACATGTATTTACATAGTAAATATACATATTTCCTGGAATACTCTTCTGCAGAATAAAATATATACAAAATATAAATATATTATTTAAAAAGTATTTTCTTGAGTTCTTGAGGCAATTGTAAAAAATCTTGTATGTGTTTCTGTAATCTTCGCATATTTACTTCTTGTGATGTGTTTCTCCTTGTCAGCTACGTGTATTCTCAAGCAATAACATCTCACAATGTGTGTTAATTCCCCAAGAATACACGTGACCTTCAAGTAAGAGTTGCTTCACTGTTCTTTACCTCAATCTTCCAGGGCTGCCTATTTATTTACTTGCTAAATTATAGAAATTAAATTGTTATACAAATATATTATGAGTTCTATAATTATATAATTATTTTTAATTATTTATGCTGTTTAATATAATATAAAACTGTCAATAAAATATAAAAAAACAAACTACAGAACAATAATAAAATCAACGATGACAGAATTTCTTTCGCAAATTTCTTCAGTTCTTCTTTTAATAATCAGTAGTAGTTTCTATATGTAACTATACTGACAATTAGTTTATTGAAGATTAAGCCTTAGCATAATAAATAATGGCACTCACAAAATTTAGAATGATGACAAAATCATAAAGAGAGCATCACCCAAAAACCGATATTAGGTGACATTGTTTCTTATCAATTCCATTATCCGGGTCATCCCCGATTCCCGTTGCGAAGAAAGGACAGGACTAATCGCTGGGCTGTTTGCCGCGGCACGATCTCTCTCATCGGCACATCCGGACGTAGGCCGGTAATCCCCCGCCGGACATCCGGCGCTGGATGCATCGGATTTACTGCGAACGAAATACACACGCTGATTGTCGAGATTAACCGTAAGTCTGTTTTAGTGAGCTTTGCCAGTATTGGGCACGTTTTATTTAACAAGGTTTACTGTTACTACAGTGTGTTAGTTACATGCATTTTATTGGGAAAGTAAAATTTTATGCGTCCACGTATTATTTCAATCCATTGGGATGAACCAATTACTAAATTAAACTGAAAACTATTATAAAATGCTATTTACAAAAATAAGATCTTAAATTTCATCAATATTTCATTTAAAACAGATTAGGTTGGTTTATTACCATGATTGAACAGATCATCAGATCATTGTTTGAACTCTTACTACCACTATCGGCAAAATTAAGCATTCAATTTAAAACCCACCTAAAATAATCACTAAAGTAAGGTAGTTTACAAATACCTTGAACCAGTTAGACCAGTGCACCCATGGTTAATCCTTTCAACAGTATTTTTCAGTACTTTGAAAGTATAGAAAATAAATATTTATCTGCAGCGACAAGGAAATAAGATTACAACAAGAATATATCCTATATTCAAATGACATCAAAGGATATCTTTTTATGAAATATTTCTTTTTATAATGGCCCTAATCTGTATATTGAGATCAGCGACAAAAGCTACTTTTGTAGCAATCTGTGAGACGGTTGGCCACCTCGCCGTCGGATCTTTAACCGACAATCGGATGTCAAACGAATGGTTGCTTGTACCCGACCTCTGCTATCTCCTCTGCCTTTGATCCCCCGCTTTGAAGTCGGCCCGCTTTGTGAAACCTGCAAGGATTAAGATATTATTAGAACACTATTTTATTCATTTAAAAAACTTGTATAGTACAATTTACATATTAGTTTACATATTGTTCAATATACATATAAATATAAAACTGACCTTAGATATAAAATTATTATAAATTGTGTCTTACACAAAGTAAAAAACTTTACATTCAAGATGTAAAAGTACTGTATATTAATTTATATTAAAACACAATCTTAACAACATAGTATCAAATATATTTAAAACTATTTTGTAGTAAAGTATAGAATCAGTACAAAATCCTAAAAAATATAAAAGTTGAAGCAGTGCAAATGAAACGTTTCATGAAAAATTAAATAGCGAAGAAGAGGTTAGAGCAAAAAGATTTAATGTCGAGTGCAGCGGTAGACTGAACAAAAACTGCCATAAATATGAACTACAATTAGACGGCAAACAGTCTGCGGCGCGACCACCTGTTGGAGCTGTTGGAAGCTCCGCTCTTAGCCACATACTTCTTTGTAAGCTTTATTTATTTATTTGTAAAAATATATTAATAATTTAAGGCTTGTTTCAGATTTCGTTGACTTGAATGTTGTATTTACTATTCTATCACATTTGTTTTGATTTAAATCAATTATTTCTTAAATAACACTCGAATGTCAATAACTGTAAAATAGTTCTAAAACATGTCATTCCATTGTTTGAGAGTCTCACTATATACTGTACTTCGCCGCGGGAAAGGGATGGGACGGGATGGGATAAAGGGATGTTTACCCTTGCAACGGTGCTCGGTGCCCCAGTGACCGCTTAACCGTTATCGATGTATAGCGGGAGATATTGTAGGTACGAATTAACCTTTCAATTATTATATTTTGATGACCTTCTGGCGTTGATTACTCGTTATTACAACGAGTTGTTTACTAAGCCATTTTAATTTATTTTTATTTGATGCGTGAAATACGCGTATGTAAGTTTATACAAAAGTTATATTGTTAAACATATGATAGTGTGTGTAAAGTATTATTTATTGATTTGATGTATTATTAAAAAATACTGGAGAGTTCTGCACTTCTCCTACGTATAAACTATAAGTGTGCCACATTTCATACTCCTCCGTCCGCGCAAATTACGTAATAATATTTATATACACTTTTGACACTCTTCACTCCCGAGAGAAAATCCAGTAATAATTAAGATCTGTGCTTTCTCGTCCATCAATGTGTGAATTAAGGGCTTCACCGATTTAACTGTTACAGATTTTTCAACAGAAAATTTTAGATGAACCCAAATACTTTCAAATTTGAATTGAAAAATTTCTTTATTCAAATAAAGTTTTACATGCACTTGAATCGTCGAATAAATATAAAGTTACTGCCGGCTTGGAAGGCACTGACAAGAGCCGGAAAGAAACTCAACAGTTGCTCTTTTAAATTTCAATGGTGTCTATCTAATGGTAGCTATCTTTAATGATAAAATTCAAATGATATTAATTCTATTCATTTTTATAAATACTTCTTAACAGTATATTAGTCTTTACTTAAGATTATTGTATTTACAGTTACTTAAAATTTCTGTAGTGGCAAATTAAGAATAGATTTTGTTACAGAACTACGAACGTTCAAATTTTCACCCCATAATTGAATTAAAAAAAATGTTATATTTTTGTCCATCTAAATAAAGCTATATTGTTATATTTCAATGTAAAACAATTATGAAATTCTCCATGGAAAACAAAACTCGTATATTGTGGTATGATGGATCCTATTGTTATGGTAAAATTGAACACACTGTATCAAAAAGACTTAACAACAGCCAAGTGTGTTATATAGTACATGTATGGCATCAGATGTTCTAATCACTAAAAAGGAAATATGTATAAACATAGAATAATTTATAATTTAAGCTGATATAGCGGATAAGATATATGTATTGTATAAGTGTTCAATTCTGTCAAATAAGAGTCAAAATTTGAAAAGCCAAAAATTATATATAATTGTTTTAAATTACAAGCTCACTTCTTAACTGTTAGAGAGCATCAAAAGTTCAAAGAGTCACAATTTTTCCGCGTTGTAATAAGTAAAAGCTTCGTCGTCGGGGCGTTTACAATTCTTCCTGGGGCGTGCGGTCGCACAAAGCCAAATTAATTTTAAAATACACCAAAAGAAATTAACTTTCAACTTGCAAACGGGGAAGGTGAAAGTTTCAAACGAAGGATTCTCGACGCAAAAGGCTTAATAATAAACACAGACGTTCAAATTGGTGGGACAGTACTACTTCTATTCTTTTACTTTTCTCAGCTCGCATGAAGACGATAATTGAAAATGTAAAGCTTTGACACATTAAATTTTAATGAAAATTTATTAAACTGAATAACTCTCGTTGTGCTTTTATAAAATGCTGCAATTTTATATAACGTTAATAGAGCATATATTTAGAAACGGTTGGCCATATAATTTGTTTAATGTAGCTATTATAATAACGCTTCTGTATCAAAATAATAAGTACAGCTTACTATAATATTTTCAAAAAGAACAATAAAATATGCTTAAAGTGAAATAGGTATCAAATTATTATTTTTCGTCATTCATTTTTTTCGATATTTAAACAACACGACTGAAACTTATCTAACCCTATTTGCCAAACAAATTGTCAAGAAATTTCAAATGTAGGCATAAATACATTTTTGTGAAGTTCGAAGTTTGCAGGTTAAATAAGAAAGAAAAAGGTATTAAGTATGTTTGTCCAAAAAGAGACCGCCGCCTCTACAATTGCATAGAAACAATAAAATACCTAGTGTGATTAAAATCTATAATCAACACCCATACGAACCTGTAGATAGCAAACGGGACCTGAAAAAAGAGTTGTAGCTCCCTGTATGTGTATGTGTACATAGTGTGTGGTGCGACGCGTATTAATTAAATTTCGGATGCAAATGGTACGTAAATAGCGATCATTTTTCTTACTTGTAAAGCAGTCTCGTATTTCAGACGTTTTAATTTTCCTAAGCCACGTCGGACTCCCCGCGGGCCGCTTAAGTAGTCTGGGACATTACAGACTAATTTTTATATATCTTTTTACAAGACTACGGATAATCGAACTGTCAATCTCGACGATGAACAAAGGCGCATGGATAAACTGCAACTAATGATAACTTTTGTATTGTACCACCGTCTTCAGGAAAATTTAAACAACATTTTCCATATATTTTATTTTAAAAATATTGAAGCCGTCGTGGCACAGCGGCACATCGTCCGGCTGTAAACGTAATGGATAAGGGCTTTATTCCGACTTGCGGAAATCAATTTCTCATTTTCTCGTTCTAGTAACAATATACTTATTATTTGTTTTCTTGTCTGTGTATGAGTTATCTGTCATATATATCATTTATGTCCCAAAATCGTAGTCTGAATACAATCTTAAATTCTTATATGGTGGTAAAACAACTATATTAATAAAATTATAGATATATGTATCTTCTATTTACACTATAGATAATTAATAAATTTCATATAAATACCGAATGCTTGTTTTCTATGCACTTACCTTTTCTTTACATTTGAAAATTGTTTTTCCGGACTTTAATAGTCTGTCTGTACAGTCTTTGTCGAAGTTCTTATGAATTTTAGTCGCGATTTAATTTTACCAAAGATAGTAGAGTTTAAGCGGTCGCTTTGTAGTTCATTAGCATTTTAATTAGCTGTCACGCGCCAGACGCCACCTGCGCCCGCCCTTTGCAAGTACATTATGCATTTTTGCGGTTCATTTCATAGCTTTGTGACGATGAGATAAGATGATAGTCCATCTTTGATGGCTGGATATCATTTCCGATGTTAAAGATACAGTCTTTCATAGTGTAATCTATAATGTTTTAATGAAGTAATGAACTTCAATATAACACAGTTTGTGCAAGGAATTGTGGATATTGAAAATTACTTTTCTAATTTATAATTCAAATTATAAATTAAGTCTTCACAATTTTTTGTTCTTTTTCATCTGCTGTATGTTCTAATAGTTGAAATATATACACACTTTGCTTAACAAGACAGTAAAACGCAGGTAAAACGCAAATGTAAAATAAATACAAAATCCAAATATATTCAATCTATGTTTATTGAGTGAAAAAACGTGCATTGTCAACATTTTGTGATATATATATATATATATATATATATATATATATATATATATATATATATATATATATATATATGTATATAACTCGATACGTGTCGATACTAACTAAATATCTTAAATTATCTTAATTATTTTTAAACGTCTAATATAGTATCGTTTTTATTTAAGTAAATTCCATATTAATGCATGTTTATCAAAAGTGGTGGTTTAGTCATTATTCAAGTTAAACTCAATTAATGTTATGTGTCTCGCGAGTCATCACTTCAAAGCTCCTTCTAAAATAATCACACAGCTATAAATTAATTCGAAATTACACTAGTGTTGATTTTCTTAGAACACACAAGGCCTCGGGGAGGTGGCAATTACCTATCAAATTAAACTCTAAGGATTCAGTCTATCAACTTGATAAATGACACCGTGCAAAATTATACTACTGTCAAAAATTTCTTTATATTATACTATTATATTTATATACGAGATTTATCTTTGTTAGTATTAATCAAATTTGTAAAATGTTAAGTAATTTCTCGTTTGTACAATTTTTTTCCCTGGTAACTTCGAAAGTGTTCTGTTTTATATACATTATGTATAACATAATCATATCAAAAATCTTAGCAGTTAAATCCATTAATAAAAGCTTTCTTCCTCCTCCTGATATAGAGCACGTCTTTTCAAGTGGATGATCCCCGCAACGGACAGGCTAATCTCGACGCGTGTTGACTCTCCTTAATAACTAACTTCAAACATAATTATCTTCCTCGATTTACCCTAAAATTGGCGATTCCCTCCGAGGGATTCCCCGATATTGCTCTGCAAATTTCTTGTGCCAACACGACTATCGATATCCCGATATTATTGGGGGTCAATGTTTACTCATTTCATTATAGCAAAATTGATTCCATCAACGTTCATTAAGGAAGACATCCTCGGTGTGACAAAGATACCTTCCCGTTATTAGATTAGTTTGTATAGGAATATAATACAATGACTAACTTAATACGCGTTGCCTTAACAACAAAATATACTTTAATATTTATTTCATAAATTTGAAGTAATGTGTTGAATGTATACATAGAGTCTTTCTGTACTTCGCCATCATATAAACTCTAAATATGCCAAAATTTAGACTTTTGGGACCGTACAATTTTCATATATATGTTGGCCCCATGTTGTTCCTGAACATACTTATTAATATGTAGATAAGCTTTAAGAGCTAAATTAAATTACTGTTTAATTTATGTACATATCTGTTATTAACACAAATTACTATATCACAATTTTTTGAAACAAATTCAAAATCATTTGTTTATACGTTAAAATGGTATATTTCAAAATATTATGGATATTTATTTAAATATTTGTCTATATAAAGATTTTATTGTATTTACATAATATCAAAACCGTCATACTCATATTCATTTCACTTTACCAATAATCCACGCTTCATATAACCGAGCGTGCATATTAGAAGTGCAATTTCACGAGGAATCGGCGCGGGCGGCGGTAATAAATTTAAAATATGTCCGCTTCGTCAACGCACGCTGAATACAAAGTAGGCACGACGAATGATTTTAATAACCTCCTCAATTTTCTCTTATAAAAAGATTAGAAAAACATCGGCTGGAAATATGTTCATAAAGTCGCTCGATCGCACTGAATTGAATATTTATAAATTTTACTTAAATAATGTTTGCTACTATTTTGAAATTGTTTGACTTATATTATAATTATAAATACAATAATTTCTAATATTCGTATGAAATATCTACGTTTTGGCTAATATCTGATTTTATTTTTTTGTATGATGGTGAAAAATTGCGGCGGCAGCCGACAAAAAATTGCCTCGTGTGTACACAATATACTGTACATCGCCTTTGCGTTTATTATTCATTATTTTACATCAGGTCATACGCTTTTACGAGGTACTTAGTAATCAAACCGCGAGTTCAATCTGCTTGTAAGTCGTTTACGCGGTGTATTACGGTTTTAAAGAAATATATTATCATCATAATATTACATGTATATTCCCATAAATATTTTATTAAAACACAGTCGAAAATTACAGCACAAATACTCATTTGCTACGTCAAATCAAATCAAATCCGTTTAATTACGCTGAAAATAACGCAAACGTAATACGAAATTCCATTTTCGTCGGACAGGTGTCGAATATTGCAAATATTTGTTCCTTTACATCAACGTCAGCTGATTTAATATGATTGTATTTACCGAAATAACGAAAGAGTGATTTCGAGGTAAAATTAAACAACAAAATAGCTAAGTTGGTAATCCATCAAGAAACGTCAGTGAGGAGATCAGGCGGCAAATTTTAATTCTCAATGAAGCTCTTAAGGGCGCGGTTTATTGCGGGGTAAAGTTAATGTTTCTCGTGACTCGACTACGGAGATATGATTTTAATTTCAGCCCCTACCGGCTCCATCTTAGGTGTCGCGGAACCAACTTTACATATTTTTGAGATGGAATAAATCTCGTTTGATGGAAAAGAATTTCGTTGTAAACAGAGTCGGTTAATGGAAATTTGGTTTTAGTATGCTGTTGGATCAGATAGTCGCTCTTTAATTTATGAATCACAATATAGCTTTTTATCTTCAATAATAATATTATTGTTCAATAATAATATTTATATATCATCCTCTCTATAGCAGACCAAAACCTTAACTTTTTTAAGCAAAAATATTCAAATAATATATTCATATACAAAGGGGAAACTAATATATCGAATAAAAACGCCTAACTAAGAAATTTGCCATAATTTCGTTATTCGATTATCTCGGCGGTGGAGTGTCAGGGTGAAAATGACACCCGATTTCCCTCGCCACGGCTCTATAGCTACATATGTACATGCTCTCCGTCTATCCCGAATAATAAACACGATGGTTAGAAGATTACTTGTACAGTGTAAGCTTGTTAGTTAGTTAACCAAAATGAACGAGCCGTGTAAGTTGCGTCTAATTAAATTTAAACACCCAACTCTGAAACTTAGATTCAGGTGTTTTGTCGGACATTTTTAAAGATGCTCGGAATATTTAATAAAATTATGTTTGAGCTGTAAGGAAATCTTAAAGTATTTATGTATTAAGTAATTTCTTATAAAAAAGTCTATAATGTCTAAATGATTTTATAATAAAGTGCATATATTTGTTTCGATCTTGAATGCCTCTCAGGACTTGAAATGGTCAGTATTGCGAAACGTCTAGTGTTTCGATGCCGATAAAGTGATGAGATCCGAGGATAACCATTATGGTGTCGCATGGGAGCCTCTCAAAGCGTCCTAGTAGTAGATTGCGACCTACTGAGTATACGTGCTAAGTGGATTGAAGTGGGGTTCGTCTGTTCCCGTCAGACGGTGGGCGGTCCCCCCTTTCTTGGGAATGGCGTTAAATAAAGTCAAATTGAGCAATAAAGGCGGCTTCCCGCAATGCTGGCCGCGGTCGCGCTCTGCTATACTAATTTACACCGCAGTGTCCGGTTAGCTTCTGTGGATCTCTGTTCAAGGAATTAGATTAGTTGTGTTTAAAATTATGCTCTAGTAACTAGATACATGTACCAGCTTTCAAACACTTGTAGTATATATCTAAATATTATGGAATTTAATTTATAAGCTTCATTTTAAATGAGAATTAACATTTGTGGACAATATATTTAATAATAACTACCCGAAAAGTATAATATATCTATTCACCCACTACAAATAAATATTTTCATATAAGTATCAGAATAGTTTGCTGCCTGCTTTCCGTACAAATCGAGACATTGGGTGTTAAGTGGTGGAAATCAACGCCGCGCCGTACAGGAAAATGACAATAATTAATTCCATTCATTGGCCAAATAAGTAAACATTTATTGTCATTATATTTTTTATTTGTTCACGTAAATATTTTGAATTAATGAAAGTCTGTATAACCTTTAACAGATAACAGCTGCGATATGAAAACGGTAAGCATAAATAAAATCCGTAGTCAGTCTAAAGAAAATGAGCTCCTGGTGACGAGGGTAGAAGTTGCTTGTTATGAAATGGCCGCTTTAAGCTAAGAAATCATCACTCTTATTACACTACCCGACTTAATATATAGGGTTGACTACTTGTTTTTATGTTTGCAGGTAATTTAACATTATTTATTGTATATTTAGTTGATTTTTCGCCTTTTATATGGATAAATACTCATATAGTAAAATTTTAACCTAATAGTTAGTGTGGTCATTTGCTTTTTAATAAATGTAAATATAGATTTAAAGAATTTACTTTAATTTATTTCTGACAGAATAAACGGTTATTATTGCATAATATCGCCAAGAATATTAATTATTGTTAACACTTGGTGACAAGCGAAATGAAATTCTCTCTTTATATCGCTCAAACATTAAAAATAAATATCAATTACGTAGCAACCCTACTAATAAATAACCCTTCTGATTCCTTAGCATCTTGTATTCCGTCCGGAGCCGCTCTCTGCTATATTCGAAGCGGTTAGGTTTAAGATTCAATTTATAACAATTTGTGCGTAATCAGCGAGGGAGCTTAGCGCAAAAATACAGCCTTTATATTACCAAGAAACGTTTATTATGTTATGGTAATGAGATGCGGTGCGATTATTCGCTCGCGTCTCTAAATAGATTTGCACTGTTAAAAATGTTCTAAATATTTCATTTATTATTTGTAAATTGGTATATTTGAATGTTAGAAGTCTTGGTAAAGTTATGAGATACTGGTTTCATATGTTCACGAATGGTTTTAGTGCAATAATGGCCTTCAAGAGAAATAAGTTATTTATATTTAGTACAATATATAAATAATTAAATAAAAATAGATGGAAATTAAAATCTAAAAATGTTATTTAATTTTTTTACATTAAAGAACAGCTATGGCACCCGAAACGCGCGCTTCCTATCGCGTCACTTGTCACAATAAAATTTCAAATATCTTGTGCTCGTGATCTTTGTTGTTTTTTTAAAAACGTTTTTAATATTCTTCCGTCGTCTTTTCCTCTCTATGGCAATTTCGCCTTGTTTTAAAGCAGACAAATTGAGCTTTTTTGTTTATACAAGTTGGGCGCAGTTGGAGCGTGGGTAATCTCTTTTACGTTTGTTGGATTTGAGAATGCTCACAGAGTATTCTTTTTCATTCGTTTCGTCAACGCTTCCTAGTGTTTGTCCACGTTATTTCCTTCTCTGAAACGGGAATTCTTCACGGGCGGGCGAGCGCTCACTATGCGTATAAATTTTTAAACTTAGTAATGTTTCTAGCATTCTTTTCCTTTTTGCGTCTACGTCTTTTATTCTCGTGCCTGTTTGTCGTTGTCAGAGGATTTCATTTTGTCTCAAATAAAAAGGACTCAACTAGGCGATAAGTTGCCTTCACCACAAATGTAATACATATGCAAGCTTCCAACTCAAAGTAGCTATTACTTTTGAGTTGATATAACTCAAAGTCTTCACAAATTACATACAGATCAGTAGTCAGATGCAAGACTTCTGTAGAGATGCAATTATTTTGTCAGTACCGTAGCAATGCCAATTAGCAGAGTCAATGCGAGAACTAATAACATGAGTGTTTCCTAATGTAAGGCAGACGCTTATTAACATTACAAGGCAAGCTAACAAGACGGTTCACAAACAAACAGTTAATTTGAACTGTCACGTATAAGGTATTCTGTGGTTGCTTTGCGTTTGTAAAAGGTTTAATTGTATATGAAATCCATTTGAATGGAACCCTCAGTTAATTCTGTAACATTTACCCTTGTATTATGATATGAGCTTCACACACCTACTTCACACATACATTTATGAATTAGTTGCGCTCTTTTATTAATATTGTCTTACGTAAAAAGGAAAGACATAAGACATATTACAATGTGTGCATAACATAATATCTCAACACACTCCGCTACATCTTAATAACCACGTTAATGTTCATTATTGAAAGAACAAACGGAAGCGGTCTGAGATTACTTTACATCTTTCTGTTTGCTAAAACAAAATGCACTGGAGAATTGGCGACTTCCATTTGAGTTCGCCTTTGCCGGTGATAAAAACAAGTGAAAATTCATAAAAGTGAGCGAAATAAAAGTTCACAATAGCAAAGACAAACGGGCCCCGGGCGGAGAGACCAAATTATCTTTTTTGCAGCGTCTTCGCTCTTTAAGAATTCTCTTTTAAATTGTGTTTTGGTTTTGGTCCTTTTGCCGCGCGTGTCCTTTGGCCGGTCGCCGGCCCCTGCATTAATAACGTGCTTTAAGGAGCTTGTTTTTATATGAATCTTTTTGACATAACGCGAACGCCGCGCTGTGGCGGTGTTTGTGTTTGTCAGGTTTATATTCAAATTTCGTAATTGACGAATAAATAAAATGTCTTTTAACATCTAAATAAATCTTTCATTTCAAAGCGTTGTATCGTGAACTTTTTGTAAATATTTAATGAATTATTTATAGATTGTTGTTTTAATGCATTGTTTTGTTTTCCAATTATTTAATTAATTCGTTACTATATTGTTTTTCATAAACAAAATTATATATTATATTTTTAATAATATTTCATTGAAATTATTATTATAAATAGTACAGAAACATTCTTGTCAAAATATTAAAAGTCGTTATAGCTTCAATAATTGCTCTAAGACATAGTAAGTGGGAATATTTGTTAATATAAAACTCTTTGATAAATCTGACGACGATATATCTCCTCAAAATCCATGGAACAATGCACACAACCCTTGACGGCTGAAGCCCCGCCTCACTCGGAGTAGTATCTTATCAAATGTAAACACTCGTTCCGGCCATTGGGCGCGAAATGTTCTATTATTTTTATTTCTACACGTACATCGTATCTTGTACAATGGATGGTTTGACTTGATGCTTAGGTTTTGTGGTCTCTTTGTTTTTATGATTGAAATCGTTTATAGATTTATACATGTACATCTACTTTTATTTAATAATAACTCCTACTAATAATATAACGGTGGAATTTTTTGTCGGTTGACCAATTAGATTCAACTCTCTTGATTGAATCTCAGGAACTTGGTTCAAATTGAAAATTCTTTTTGTTTTGGATAGTCCATTTATAGTAAATACCATAGGATGTAACCCTCTGTATCTCAGGAATGATAAGAATGAATTCCATTTGACTACCTCTGACTGGAGAAAGTGGGGAAACCTCAGGTAAAAACTAATACATTATAACACTGGGTGAATATTACGACTGCAAATTAAAAACATCGTAGAGCTACGTCGTAGCATATCAGGTAATCTGTTCAAATTAAGAATGTAAATTTTAATGTGTAATCAGTAAGCAAAGCTTTTGTATCAAAATGATGATGATATCATTATTAAATGCATCATCCATAAATAATGTTAAAATATTTTGCTTAAGCTCGTAGCAGTATAAAGTAGTTCAAGGCATAATGTTTTTACTACACTCTGTTCCTACTGACAAGAAAGTGATCTATCAAAAGATCGTAACATATAGTTATGAAAAAAATATATGTGGATTACTTTTTATTTCAGTGCGACATATTACGTGGCAGATCATAACATACTGTTAGCGGGCTACACATTCCGCATGGCCCGTAAAAAAAGTAATAAAAAAAGAATAAATCCGGACCCCCACACTCCCCTATGTCGCTGCCTCTATTATTATTATGAACACCAAAATATTACGTCGTAGCTTCACGAACGTCCCCTCGAAGAGCTAATTTTTAAGATATTTTCCCTGATCGCACTTAAAGTATTACCACTCAATAATTTCATATAATACATTTTCAAAATCAATTCAATTTGTAAGTCGTTTACAATAGTTATACAGTTTCACTTCATTTCCTATTTTGTTAATAATAAAATTGACATATTTTGGTCAAACATTGGATACGTCAAATCGGAATTAAATATGTTTTTGGAAAATATATACGTTCAAGTGTGTTGTACAAACGTTCCCAAAAAATATGTTTTATTCTTTAGTGTGAAATACACATATAATATTTATTTGTACTAAATGAAGGGCTGCCCAAGTCTCGTATTTGTATTTGTATACTGAATTTTATTTAGTTCAATTATAAAAAATTGAAGACATTACCTAGCTCTGGTTGAAGAGGTGGCGTTGAGTAAAATTCGGCTTGACCCTAGGTCCTCTGGCTAGATCCCTAGGCTCATTTTCTTTCCTTTGCCTTCAATAAGATGTTGTTTTAATACATCAAGTCTCCAAACTAAATTATTGAATTTCAATGTAAATTTAATTCATTTAACGTTGCATTTGTTTTTTTCAAATGATATTAAAATTGATTTATATTATGAATGATTGATATTAAAAATGATTTATATTAAAAGAAACAACATTAATTCTTACTAAACACCAAATGCTACCATAGCAACGTTTAATTATCGAGAATTACTTAACATGGTATTAATTACTTGAAGAATTTGTATTAAAGGCTTTACCAAGCATATTGCATAATGTATAGGAAAAGCTACTTGTAAAGACCCTTTCAGTCTCTAGAGGTTCCGCGTTCTATTTAAATTTGTTCATAAATAGATAATAAAGGGTGGCGAGAACGAAGTTAATTGTGGCTTAGTAAACTACTTTGTACGATAAAGATAAAAGGTTTAGAAGAAATCGTACGCAAGTCACGTATAGCAGAGTTCTATAAATAGTATTTTTAAGCATCACATGGTTCCCTACATATGTAGGTAGGCTTACCGACCGGATTCGAGATATTTCATGTTGAGAAACGGAACTCAACGTTGTGAGTCTCAAATACAGGCGAAAGCCGTAAGTAGTTTTACTTATTACTATAAAGTTACTCGTCAACAAACACTCTAAAATTATTATTATTTTATTTTTACTTATTATTCATTCACATTTCATAGGAAAGAAGAATAAAAATATTTTTTGGGAATAAGAAATTATACAGAAGAACTGCAATTGTATATACACAATTACTGCAATATATACTCGTTTGCATTATCAACCATGTAACTTATCTCTTGGCAATCTGCTAGTAGTATTTAGATTGTAAACGTGTAATTTAATATGTACAGTACAAGGCTATACTATTTATTACATTTTAAGTGTTATTAAATCAGGAGTATAAAATAAATTTAATTACAGTATACAAAGACACAACACATAATCTAAAACAATACAAAATTTAACAAAACTACAAAAAGTAATTTGATTAGATTAGTAAAACCGGGTATTACCTGAAAACAAACGTGCTAAGCCTATTTAATTCATTTAAGTGGTGGTTTAGTGAGGGGATCAGTGCTCGTATTTTGGGAAGGCCGTATATTTCACATTGTTTGTATGGAGGTAGACAATTTTATTTTCCGCTTTTTGAGTAATCAATAGGGGAAACACGATGCCCCTTAACAAGCAAACTGAGAAATGATTACACGTAGAGTCGACTCTACGGTAATAATATATATCTACGCCAATATCTTACAAAAATCTTATTTAAAACATAAATATAAGGATTGCAAATTCCGTAATAATAATATTGTATCATACATATATTTAAATACAATATTCTTAATTTTTTTAATAATATTATATATATAATAAATGATTCAAACGTTTAATTCTATTACATTTACGCAACATAAAAAATATATTTAGCAATATATATTCAACATATTCAATATGACAAAAACGTAAGATAAAATAGTCAGTTACGATAAGATATCCAAAAACAACGTCTCTACAGTTTTTATGTTATCATAGTAAAAACCAATATTCATTCCATTCATAGGTATTTGTATTGAAAATATTAAAGCAAATTCCTTATAAAATAGATATTGGTTATTGTTTTTCTTGTCTTTTGTTGAAGCTTTTTAAAATAATATTTTATGTTTTGTTTTTGTCGAGATATTGAATTTAGAGGTCATCGTGGGGCTGTGTCACAAACGAAACGGTTATGCTGTGCTATATGCTCTCAAAGGAACTATTTTCATGATAATCCAAAGTGCGGCGTTAAGTTCTGTTCGGACGCGAAGTGGAAAAGGATGTGTCTTAGTTCTCTCCGCCTAATCTCCTCTGTATGCTTATTTATGTAGCTTTATAGTGGGCATTTATCTGTTATATACAAGATAAATGTCCAGTATTAAGCTGCATACATAAGCTTGCAGAAGCTCTTTTGAAATTGAAGCCTACAGATTGTGTATGTAACAATAGTCACATCTGCATAATCTCATCATCGTATAGATATCTATCTATATAAGCATAAAAGTATGTGACGTATAAAATATAGCAGAATAAAATAGAGCATCTAATTATTGTCATGCTGTAATGTGTGTGCTACTGGACTTGAGCTGCCGAAATTGGATGACATAATTGTTAACAAGTTGAATGCCTTACATTAGTAACGGTATAAGTTACATTGATCAATTATATGTTGCCGAAAGTATACTACCTTCGAAATTAACACAAAAAAAAAGCTTGTGAAAAGTGTTGTCTTATAATATTATTGTGAACTTGTGTGACGTACTTAATATAAGGAAGAAATTGCAGCTTATCAAGAAGTAAAAATACTATTAAACACATATATAAAACAATTACAATATTTAATATTTATTAAATGACAAATATACCCCAATTTGCCAAATGAAATAACAATAAACTCCAAAATCGCCTTACGAAGCATCGAAACAAATGAAAAACAGAAGAACACGCCGTTATTACCCGAGAACAAGGTAGCGTACAGAACTGATAAATTATTTCCACCGATTGAAACTTAACGGTTTCCTGCCCAATAGATTTGTAACATCGATAACAATTCGAATGAAAGCCGCCGTAGTCATCGGCCGTCTCGAGAGGATGATTGAGTCGGAAAATAGGTCCCCGTAATGTTCTGCAACTTTACAGTACGTATTTGTGGAGGCTTATGCCCTCGACGCTCTAATGTCGTCTCCCCTTGCAGCAATCCTTGTACGATATTTTGTGGGTTTTTATTATATGCTGAGTTCAGATATACAATTTTTTGTGGGATTATTTTTGTATTTTGAATATTTATGCAAGTATTGTTTTAAGTATACCAAAACGTAACTAATTTCATTATTTACGATTCCTAGTACCATGCTACTACTAAATATAAATAAATGTAAATAAATTTTAAGAACAACCTTTTTTATATGTGCATATTATACTAACCTGGTCATAAACGTCTACGAACTCTACTCTCAAAGAGGTTATTTAATTTTTAAATTGTAATACATATTTGATTTTCTCGTCTCTAACGGTGCTCTGAAATTTTTACCGCTACTTATTTTATTATCAAGTTTGCAAACGTGAAAGTTGCTCTGGGACATTGAAATTTTTATTTTATAAAAAAATTAAGTTGTAGCTTTACTTTACTACTTGGTGATTTTAGGGATAGGTTTTTTTATCTATTCTTTGTCTCGTTCAATATATTTTATCAATTTAAAGTTAACTATAAAAAAATATAACATTTTTTATTGTGACAAGTCTTCATAAAGTCTTGTGTCTTAATATGTCTTATGTTTATGACTTTTTCTTTACAAAATTTAACATAAGTATTTAGAAGCCTAAATCAATCTTATCCTATACTCGAATATTATCCAATACCAATACAACATACGCACGCACGCAAATGTCAAATTAATAATTTTATAAAAAAAAATATTTATTGTAAAAAATATCTAGAATTCTCAAATCGATAGATCTTTAAATAATTCATTACACATGCATAATTGTGAAATAATTCATACACTATATGAATTCTTTCACGATTATGCATGCTGTGTGCATATAAATAAAAGAGATATAAAGATATTGCGTATTCCGTGTACTACCGTAACTATACAGTATAAATAGTTTTTTGTTTTTTCATATACATTCTATCCAAAATTGTATTGAACCCATAACTTTTACGAACACTCTCCTTACAGTTCGTCGTGACGTTCTTAAGTAATATTATCAATTTAAACATACAAATGTACTTAACAAAATGAAATTGTACTATACTGAATATACCTATTTATTAAAATATTTTAAAAAATTAACTGATATATACATATATTGTTTTTTGGTCTTTATCGGTACACTGTTTTGCTCGGATACTAAATTTTGATACCGGCTCAACGAAGCACACTGATCGTTCTGTATGTTTGTGTGGCAATAACTTTCAATTGGGCGGTTTTTTGCCGGTGGGCTTACCGTAACAAACTATCGGGGCTTAAAACGAAAAACTCCATTAGTACGATACGTATTGGCTGGAAAAACAGTACGAATGAAATGTTCCAGTTTGTATTTTATATAAATATTAAAAAAAATCATAACAAAAATATTCAGACGATATAGAAATAATCTGTCATATATTTCGTATTTATATAAGTCAATATGCATTATATTGACTAGCATCTATTTGTTTTGGAGCGAAATTCAAATTGCAGTAACCTTTACTATTTGAAAGAGTAGACAAGAATATATTCAGATTCACTACTATGCATGACGTGTACAACAATTTCTAATTGCAGGAACAAAAAGCGGCTATTCTCTAATTAATTCAACAACCGTAATCGACTAATGCGTCAGGCGAAGAATAAGCTATAAAGGTATCGTGTCCAAACTCTCCATTAACACTAATTGTGTTAAAGCAATATATGTTTTATTGTCATTAAATAAGGTGTAAATTACGTCGTAGGGAAACTCGGTCACTAATGAATGGAATAGCGTATGATAAATGGCGGGCGCGGTCGCGAATAGAAGTGGATTAGTCGCAGAAATTATTAAATTGTAATTGTCTGTTTTATTAAACAATTAATCATTAAAAAAATATATTTATTGTTCAAATTCCAGTTATTAAGAAAAATATATTGTAAATTAAATTAATTTCAAGTATAATAAATGTAACTAATTCTTCAATTGCTTCTTGCAATACTTAAAACGTTAAATTAATTTTGTGAAGAAACATATGTTTATAATAAAAATAGATGCTAAATCCAAAGCATAAATACATTTAATTTTTTATATTTAAAAAATACAAGCAGAATTGTAGCAATAAAAACGCTTTATTAGCTTTTATTATACTATAAAGTTAAGCAAGCAACGTACTAAGTGGATGACAATTTTAAAGATATATTGTTTTAATAAAAGCGTTCGCGTGGTTCTACCGATAGCCGACGCACCCACGGTGAACGTAAGCATACATTTAAGTACTAATTTAATTAATTGTTTCATTTCCCCACACACTGAGACCATAGCGGCCGCCCGCCCCACTCCCGCCCTCTTCCATCCACGACGCAACCAACTAACCAACGATATTTTTTCACTTAAATAGAATCCCAACAAATTACCCATATTATAGGTAGCTTTACTTGTATAGACAGGAAAAATATTGAGAAAAAAATGTAGCTTTGAAATATGAAGAAGATTGCGAAAAAGATCTGGCAAAGTTTACTATTACAGGCGATTCATATCAGTCGTTTTTAAAATCATAATCGATGTCACCTGTTCTTGCGTATCCGTAAACAACTTTTCCAATTTAACTTTATTTGTATCGAGGCAATATTTAGGAGTTAAATAAGTTTTCAAAAAGTACTTAGTGAGTCCTTAAACATTGTGTGGGAAATGAAAAAACAAGATAACTGATTACGTAAGAATATTATCGAAATCGTTCGGGAGGAAGTTGGAAAGGGGAAGAGTACAAGGCGTAGTGAAAAGAGATCCGCCTCGAGGCCGGATTATTGAATTATCAACAAAACATCGTACGCTCGAGAGCCTTCCCGTTCTAATTGCTTTCTACTCTTCGCCGGTATCATCTCAAAATCGGATGAGATTCGTGTAATCGATCGAGTTTTAATTGCAGGCGCCTCGGTTTGTTAAGAATGTAAATAAACTCGCCAAGAGCATTTGCACAATAGAAATAAGCATATTAAAAAAGGGACAAAACATTTAAACGGAAACAGAGCAAAGGCAGGACGA
The DNA here is from genome assembly GCA_037127375.1 of Dione juno. Lineage (NCBI taxonomy): Eukaryota > Metazoa > Arthropoda > Insecta > Lepidoptera > Nymphalidae > Dione > Dione juno. Next base: position 1,198,707 of record JAXRJS010000061.1, on the reverse strand, counting down.
GCTTTCCGGAGCGTTTTTAAGCGATCGCCGACGAAGCGCGCGATCCGATATACGTTCGACAAATTAAAAGCAGGCCATGCGTGCGGGTATTGTAAAGGAGGCCCACGTTTTATTGTTACCGATTTGTCTGCACGGAAAAACACAAATGGCGTAGAGCTGGGTTAAGCTCTTTGTTAATCGAACGCGCCGATGTTAACGATAACGCTGCGGTCGCTTGGACCCGTCTCATTGAAACCATCCTTACAAGTGTACGCAATCTCATCCAGTAATATGTGATAAGAGAACGTTGCAAAATCATGATCCGGGCGATATACCTGGATTCAAATTTACTTTGTTCAGAAAAAAAAAACAATATAGTAGTGTGTTATTGTAACAATATAATTCCAAAAATACAGGTACATATAATGTTTCTAAGCGTATATCTCAAAATTAAACATTTTAGCGAACGTAATAAGATTTCCTACACCTCTTATTAAGTTCACCTTGGACAATACTTACATATTAGACTCGACAAATAGTGGCAGTCAGATAACAAGACAACAAGACTTCACTTTCAGCGCACTAAAATATTTATACAATGGAGTTGGCCGTTGCCGTCGGACACCGAAATTTGTATGAGAAATAGTTCCGAATACGTCGCGACTCTCCGAGGGATTCTTGCCCCTATTTCCACGGGATCGCGTCGAAATGACAACAGATTTAGGGTAAGCGTGAAGCGAGGTGTAAAATGTATCCGAGCGCGATCCGCCTTATATGACATTCTTTTGCACCTCCTATAATGTACGCGACGAGGCGATTTCGTAATCTGCCTTTTATTAAAAACATGTCGGCTCGAGAACATCGCGGCCCTTGTAAGGCTTATGTATGATCCACTCGATGTACTCACTTATATTTTTTCTTTATGATAAGTTGTGGAAATCGTAAGTGGAGCCGAAAGGGTGGCTTTGTACTCGTATTGTAAAGTTATTCATAGTTAAACGAGGCCGGAAATATATACATTTAAGGGTAGATTCGTCCTTCCATCCCTCTTGTTAAATTAAATGCTCGTTTGAACACGTTATTCTCCATTCATTTATAAGTACCTAAATATATATTATCCAAAACGTCGAGAAATATTGTAAAATATCATCTTAAAGCTTAGAGTGATTTTAATTAATTCATGTGTTGACAATTTATAAATAATTCCGGCTTTGTACAGCAAGCGAAATTCATTATTAAAATTTAATAAAACTGCCAAAAGTTTTTGAGATATGCCAAAAAACTGGTAATTCATTATTGTACCCTCGCTCCATCAAAAAGTAACTCGCTGAAGTTGTAAGACATCTCCCGATATAAACAAAGATAAGCAAGGACTTGGAGGGAGCCGTTAGGAAAACGACACTTGTAATTAGCTGTGTAATCCGAACTCGCAATTTCGACGCTATACAAGCCCTTATTAAAAATTAGCTTATAATATTCTTACAAAAAGCGGAGTTGTACAACTGTTAAGTAAGCAATTTTTGTATCGAGTATTTACTATACAAAATATTCTGAAACTGCTTGACATTATTCAAAGATTTTATTTGTAAATACATTAACATTTGTCGATAACGATATATAAAATAAAAATTATAATATTTAATTTTTTTTTTAAATATTAAATATCATTATTTAGACATATTTTCTAAATTAAAATATGTTCTAAGTATCTATAAACTATCTAGGAATTAAAAAATAGAGCAATTAATATTCGTAAAACATACGAACTAAGGCTCAGTACCCCATGCAGGCCCGATAGGGACCTCCGCCCAGAGGTGAACGACTACAATCGGCCGTACCTTCATTTAAATATCAAAACAACTTCCACGCGGCTTCGTCCGCTCTATCTCGATCCCGCAACATAACACAAACAAATTAATTCTAATAATGAACCCTAATAAATATAGAGAGAGATCTGTTTACCCCATAAAGAATAAATGTTATAATAATTGGGGCAAGATACAATTTACAGTTTAGAGTTTTAAGGGTGAATTAATTTTGAGTTTCAAGAACCGCCCAACAATAACATAACGAGTGCTCATTGTTCCGACCCGAGCGAACCTTGTGTTGCTTGTTTCGCTTCTCACGAATTTTTCAATAGCTTTGTTTAGGGTTGATAGGACTGTAATAAACAAATGTTACGGCTAAATTAATTTACAACTATATTATTTGATTCAATGGGAGTTTCACGTGAGTACCGCTTTCATTTATGCAAAATATAGAATGTATAACCGACAATTATTTAATACTGTCATTTTTAGATATTGAACAACATTTTTAGATATTGAAAAAGACGTTTCATAGATATGTAATGACGTTCAAACGTGATATTAAGTAAAAATATTAAATTAATTAAAAACGTTAAAATATTACTATTAGAGTAAAACTTTCCCATAAAAAATATATACGAAAGTGAGATTCATAGATACTACATTCAAATAACGTTTAACTCTATAGCTCACTGAGGCATTGAGATATGCGTTTGCGTGCACAAGGTCAGAGGGTGCAAGGATCAATCTCGCTATATAAATATCAATATACTAATAACATTAATTTTTACAAGAAGTAGTTCCTTTAAAAGTTTTAGAAGCATTATTGAATGTTAATACTTTTTAAATGTTCGAATAACTAATATTTTTCTATTATTATTCGAATTATATTTATACCAGATTATATTTTTTAACCAGTCAGGACATATACGTACCACGTAACTAGTAACATGTTTTAATTTCAATAAAACGTGTAACGTTAAGCTACATTTGGTTTTAAGAGAGATCCTTTCAAATTATAGAATGTCTTATACTTTAACGCAAATGCGGATGCGCAAGGAAGATGCTACGTCAAGATAAAACAGAACGCCACAACGCCTCGCTTGATATAAAATCTAAAATTGTTCACAGCTATAAAACTGTACAAAGACTTTTCAATTAAAAGTTTGTATGGCGCCGTTGCTAATTATAGCGCGGCCCAGAGGACATCTAATAGTCTAATCTATATAAAGCAAGCTAACCGCGCGACGACGGCCGCCGCCGTATCGCGCCCCTCGCCTAAGTGAATTCTGTTAATTAAACCATAAAAACTTCGATAAATTAAGATCCAGCCGATTCCCCCTCTAATATAGTCCTGCCTCGAAAGATTTCAGATGCAAACGACATCGATACAGACCAGTGGGGAGAGGCATAAATTGTTTCGGTCTCGCTTACCCCTATACATTTGTTTGCGGGCTCATTTAAATTTACTTATTGTTCCTAAAATTGAATCAAATGAAGCCAATCACTTTCTTACTTCATAAAGTTTGGGCGGTTTTACTCCTTTGTAAGGACACGGACATTCTGTTCACGACATTCAATTCTAATTTAAGTAATGCAAAGTAGTCAACTATACTGTAACTGTGAAAACACGCATTTAATTTTTTTTTTTTTTTTATTTTATATTTGTCTTCAATTTAACTTTGTATTTGCTATAGGAAATAAATATTTTAGTTCAACTTCTGAAATATTTTATTTATGTTTTTCTTTGCCCTATGAAAAAGGCAAAAAATAGTACATTTATATTGTCAACGATTTGACAGTTGTTTTTAAATTTTTCTTACTAATATTCGATTATTAGCAAAATAAATATAACTTCTTTAAAGTTATATCGCTATCGTGATAGATTGTCGTTAGCAGTCAATATTGCTTAGTGATATGTAAAGCGCATAAAGAGGAGGTTATCGTATAATTGGACTATACAATTCAATTCGTTGGACTCCGGTGAGGCTATTCACCTTTACACTGCCATAAAGATACTAAAAAGTGGTGCGATTGAACAAATGAAAGCCAGTTAATTAGGACTTGGCTTTGTCACTGCAAGCTTTTACATTAACATGTACATAGGAACGCCATATTAATTACTGACGGACCAAAGCAATAAGCCGCAGATAGGCGATAAGGCGCGCCCTCGTACAACTTGTATGGAAATTTTCATTAGTGAAATTCGAGGTTAAAATGTTTGTGTGTTTGTGGTAATTGTTCCGTGAGCGTCGTACGTACGCTGGAGCTTATAAAATTTTTGTTTGGATTTTATTAATTTCCAGTATGTACATATTGTTCTTTATGACTGCGACGTCAACTTACTGTTTACTTTGTTGGAGTTTTATGAGAGGCAATGTAAATAAAATTATGTATCAATTATATTTAAGAACCCATTCAGATTTATTCTCTACTAGCACCCGCCCGCGGCCTCGCACGCGTTATCTACACGACAATTTATTTAGTAACTATATTGCGTTCGTTTTGAAACTTAATAACACATCATATCACAAATCATTGTTAATCATATACACAACATATTTGTTCCTTACGTGAAAAACATACGTATTGTATAGTGAAAGCTTATGTACAATAAACAAATGTAATGTAGGTCCATACCATGTGTGAGTAGATTATTTTCCAGTTTATTACATCACTGCGTAAATTAAGCACAATATACTCTCACAATTCTCACAATTGGAATTTATATTTTTAATATTTCCAATACAAATATTTTTTTTACTTGTTAACTCCCCTCCATTACTTTACTTTAATTTTTTTAAGGTTGTCAATGTTTCAAAAATCTATTCATATTATACTTCTTCTAGGCTCATCATCTATCATCTTCTTCATAGCTTAAGGTCGGGTCCGTTCTAATGCCTTGGTAGCAGCTGCCCGTTCTGATGCCGGCTACTTCACTGGAATTCTCATGATCTTCTTTATGGTATCGGACTATCGAGTAGGAGATTGGCCTCTAGATCTTTTTCCAACTAGTTGGTCTACCGCAGCCAGTTTGTCGAAGTTATCAAGCTGTCTCCGTGCTATGTGGCCAAAGTCAGATAGTATTCTCTGGTAGTATATTGTCTAGTTTTAATTTAAAGCTGGTGGAGAATCAATATGTTTATGTTTTTTGCTGTCCACGGTATACACATCATTCTTCTCCAAAATAACATTTCAAAGGCATCGATCTTCTTCCTGTCCGGCACGCGGATAGTGCAGGACTGTGATGCGTACAAAAAAATGGAGAACACCAATGTTCGTACTTCGTATTTTGCCAAATTCTAGTTAATTTGCTCATTCTAAAAAGACTTTCGCTATTTGTGTTCTTCACCGAATCTCTCTGTCGCATCCATCCAATGTTATGTAAATTGATATAATACTAAAAACTATTATTTGAACTTGAGGAACTTGATCTTAATTCAATTATAAGCATTTGTCATTTATTCGACCAAATTTATAATTATATATGATAAATAACTAAATATTTATAAGTGTTAAGACTTTCATATATCAGTAATATTGCGAGTTCACATTGCGGATTTTTTTCTTTAAATGAAAGATATTTCGTCCAAATTCGAAAATCTTGAAATTTTGAAATTTTGCATCACTATGAAGATGAAGAACATAGACAGAGTAGTGATTACAATTGAAGAATAGAGTTTCATATCAACTATTTGAGCACACATAGTAAATAGTAAAAATAATTACATATTCACACAGAACTAAGTGTACTAAGTAAAATATATTGGCGATACTCGTATTTCAAATAATATTGCTTGAGAATACACGTACAATACGTTGAGAATATACAAACAAGATGTATATATATATATAAATATATATATATATATATATATATATATATATATATATATATATATATATATATATATATATATATATATATATATATATCTATATATATATATATACATTTTGTATAACATACAATAACAAGGTTGATTTTACAAGTAAGTATAGTGCTATATTAAGTAAATGTTCACAGATAGAAATTATTTCTCAAAAGAGTCTGGAATAAAAGTGCAGTTTATTTCAGCGAGAAGTTGCGGCGGAGTTCAAACAAATCTTGCCAGTAAAGAAGCAAATCTCCAAAGAACAGATGTCGCCAACATTTTCAACGAATAAAATGTTTTTCAAGCACGACCACGTTTGCCGCTTTGAGCAAAGTGTAGCAAGCAGTCAACAGGTGGCCCCTTCTATCAATTTGAATGTAATTGCCGTTTAGAGCGTTTTTGAAACTCTCGGTTCAGGTCCATTCACGATGCGGGTATAGAAAGTTTCTCTATAAAAGATTTAAAGCGAGAAGTAAAGCTTTTACGTATTCGCTATTCAAAAGAATTAATTTCACCGTTTAAAAATTAGCATATTTTTCATATTACATATTTTATTCTTAAATGAATCCGGAACTTATAAATAATAATATCTTATATGATATGTATATATATATATATATATATATATATATATATATATATATATATATATATATATATATATATATATATCTGTTGTATATTTAAATATGATTATTATATATTATGACTTTACTATAAAATATGCGTAACTGCCTATATGTGTATAAATACAAAATAAATTTTAAAATACTAAACAATGCATTCATTCACATGATCTTTTAAACCAAATAGTCGGAGCTTGAAAGCTTCAAACGGAATACTCGGCAATACTCCTTTTACGTCCTGAAAGCAGGTGCCAATCATCTCGTAAGCCGACCAACACACCACCAATTAGACTAAGAGCTGGCTACAAACAATGAAGTTTATGTGGTGTTACTAGTTGTATATATATCTAGCAGATGTGGACTTGAAAATATATGACAATATTTATTTTATAACATTATATTATAATAAAAATATATATTCTTAAGTATATTAACGAATATTTAATATATCTTATGTAAGTATACTAGTGTTTCGCCCGTGACTTCGTATTTCGTTATTTCCCACCGTGTCAGGTAAGGACGCTAAAAATCTACGACTAACGTCATAAGTCTTTTACTATTATAAAAGTGGAATTCATGCTATAATATACAGTTTTATACACCTGCCTCTTCAATCATGCATCTTTGAGTGAAAACCATTTTAAAATCTGCTGTGTACGTTAAAATAATAGATAATAAATATTTTATACTATATAATAAACAATAAATGTACTTTATGTATGCAGATTGCAGACATATTCTTAAATTCCGCATTCAATGTAGTCTCCAATTTAAAGTTTATAATAATAATTGGAAAGCTCTCCAGAAAACAAAGCTTTATTATTTACACGTCTGGATATGGAAAAGTTTAATCCACTGGCCGCAGATTACGGTTGTCGCGGCGGGCAAGTTTCGCTAGCGTCAAGATTTAAGTAGTTTGCGGCGGAAGTCCTGTCTTGTAGTCTAACTCGATATTGCACGCTCACTTTATGCTGAGTTGATGTCACCTCCACCGCTCCAGCCAAACGTTAACTCGTGCAACAAGTTGTTTTGTTTTGTTCTCAAGTTTACTGTAATTTCATTTTATATTTTGGTAACTTTTATTGTTAAACTTTTCAAGAACGTTAACTTGTGTTATTCACTTTGAAACAGAATCTGTTATCTGTTAGGCAATAGAATCTGTCTGTGTAATAATGATTAAGTAGGCCATTTTTTTTAATTAATCAACGTTATTTATGAACATTAAATTGACTTTTAATGAAGTTATCTCGATTAACTATATGTCTTCCATAATTAAAAGCCTATTTGTACCTGCAAATAAATTGTACAGGTTGTTGTTGCACATGATTTATTAAGTTCCAAAATTTAAATACATCTTGCCTGACGTAAGCTTTAAATTAATATTGGAGTTTTATAAAATAAGATCACCAGTTCATATCCTGCTTTAATGCATTTTTACGGTTTAATTTCAATAATTTTAACTACTATAATCATAAATAATTGTAATGAATATCGAATCCCTTTAGATTTCATTGTAATAAAGAATATTAGCAAGCATTTACATACAACAGTAGAAGGTACTGCGAAGAAAGCTGGTCACATTTATTCGATCATTAAGTACAAAGCAAACGGCTCTATTAAACCGGAATTGATGAGTGTAAAGCAATCCAGTTTAAATGTCGGACGGGACGCAATCTGGGAACACGGTATAAAAGCGGCATTAAAACGCCCGAGTCACTGCTGGGGCGTCTGCGGTGGAATATGGCTAAAGCGCGAGAGGCAGCGTTGAAACAAAACTAATGCTTGATTTTTATATAATTTTTTAACTTTTTTATGGCGGCTGTCATTAAGATAATAAATTAAATATTAATACATTCCGACATATTTCTATAATGTATTTATATATATATATATAAATATGATCATCCTCAGGAAAGAAACAGTTAAAAATTAACTAAACTTTAAAACATCAATTTAATGATTTTGTATTCTTACCTTACAGCATCAATTTGTTCGAACAATGTTCAATGAAAACTGAACATCATCTATACTGTAATAATAAAACCAAAGGTGTACTAGTATGTACCATACGCTAACCAAAACGGTTATTATACTCCAATAATAATATAATGCTAGTGAGTTTGCATAATGCGGTCGTAAGGGACAAGAAGCAGTTATTTGAAAAGTTGCGAAGTGAACGCTATGAATGCATCCACTTGAAACGGTTTTCACTAAACTAACTGGAAATTTCCCCATCAAATAGTAAAGGAAGTGCAGATTTTCCTATTAAATTAATCGTAGAAGCATTCCATATTTTAAAATGGACGTTCTTGGTTATTGTTATTAAATGATATATAATATTCAAATGAGCATTTATCGTTATGTTGCCTAGTTGGAAAGAGCCATTTTTTGTCTGATTTCGAGATATTGTATGTTGGTTGGCGAATTTCAACAGGGAAATTAACTAACCCAATGTGTCACGTATTAAGCATTTAACAAATACGTATATAACGTATTTGTATATTTTATAAATTTATAAATTTGACAGGTTTCACCTTAGTATCTACATTTTTATTAAATTTTTAGGCATTCCTATACTGATTTTACATTTACAACATCGATTTTTTATTTGTTAAAACATATTATTTATGTATATGTATGTATGTATGTATGTATGTATGTACGTCATAAACATAAAATGAAATATAGCATAAAAGAACTAAACAAACAAAACAAATCCCTAAATAAAAATAGAAATGCGACGTTTAAGGGACTCCGAAGCAGTAATATACCTACTCATTGTGTAATGTACCTTTGTGTATCATATTGTGGCGGGCGCCAGACAAATATTTTTCCATTTCCACGCAAACCCTCTGGACCGCGTTTGGAGAGTTACCTACCTACTCGTACGATACGTTCAGTTACTTGTGACGTATCTTATACTTCTACGATTATATTGGTATGGCAAAATTGTGTTTTATTTATTTAATATATTAAATGGATAGAAATATATAGATGTTAAGGAACATTTACAATGGATATAATAATTTTAATTATTTATAGTTATATATGTATAATTGTATAATTGATTTCGGTCGGCGTTTCTAAGTTAAGTTAAAAAGTTTAATAACGCCGACCAAAATCCATATAATAATCTTATGTTATTTAAAACTACATAGTATTGCCAATAATCTATGAATATGAATAATATATGAATTCTTAAAGTTACATTAGCAAACGAAGTCAGTGCACAAAGTAATATCGAACAACAAACAAGCGGTCCGCAACAGCCAGGTGTCCCCCCGCAAACAAAACCCTTGGGCCCCAGGCCCCTAGGCCTACATCGAAATGACGGAAATCCCATATTACCCGCGACGAGGACGGAAGTACAATTTTATAAGTTAAGGGATTTGTGTCAATATTTTACTAGGATAGCGGATGCTTGCCTCGCTGTACTCGTACTGGGGCGTCCTTCAGGCGCCCCGCTAAACTTTATCAATTTATACTCCCTTATAATGTTACGCACGTTAGCTAATCGTTCGCGTTGTCGAGATTTCCGACAAATTGTTAAGTAAGTATTATTGTTAGGCCTTCTTGTTCAAAATTCGTAAGTGTATCAAGATTTATGGAATACATTTTAACGCTTCACGTCACCCAGAAGAAAAATACGAAAATGTGATAGGATGGGATAAAGTTTCCAAAGGGAGCTCTCGTTTTTACGTACTGTTTGTATAGCTTTGTGATACATATACATTGGCAAATAAATGTCAATATATGATATATATAACTATTAGAAATTATATAATATCACTTCTACATTTATATATTCTAAGGATATTTGTCAAGAATCTGTGGAAAAATCTGTGACGGTGAATGACAGGAATATAAATATATAAATGTATTATGTATTACATCATGTGTCCCATCATACTGCGAGTGGAATGTATCGGTTTTTGTTGTGCAAGCAAACAGTTTTCATTTATATCACAAACGTATTTTGAAATAAAAATGACGTAAATACAGTTAAGTGAAAATTAAATGTTAAATATATGTCCACGAAATGTATATTTTGAAATAATGCTGCTGCTACCTTATTTGAAGGGCCTAATTAAATATGTTGTATATAGTTGTTCAGACAAAGAAAGTAGACGTGGCCCGCGGCTGCGGAAGGCATGGCGCCCTACAGCGCCGGTAAAATGCCTTCTATTTCATGTGGACCCTCGCCTACATTGTGTTCCTGTTTTATTTTGGACACTGACGATATTAATTATTAATTACACTATTACTTTAGTTAATTCTTTAGTCATTTCTTATTTGTAGAATTGCCTAGCAATTAAAGTGTGTGTGTGTGTGTGTGTGTGTGTGTGTGTGTGTGTGTGTGTGTGTGTGTGTGTTCATGTTTTCCTTGGTTTTACTACCTTACATTTAATATATGGTTGTGCTTGAGGTCGAATTAAAACAAATATAACATTTTAAGATACTGAACTGTAAATTAATAATTATTTCTCAATCAACCTACAAACTTCTCCTATTACTATCCTTTTTTGATTCTCCTATTTATATAAAAATAAAGCCTCAATTTAAGCAAATTACTAAGTTAATTCGTGTAATCTACGCCAGTGCACCTTTAAATTAAAGGAGCATTCAGAACGTTTGATCGCCGCACACCCGCAGTACGGGGGCAGTACGGGGCCCGTGGAGACGTAAAACAAAGTTACCCGCAAACGCGGCTTACTTCTTAAATTATTCTCCAAAAGATTTTCTAATTTGCTCGCTCATCTCGACTCCTTTTACGAGGAAGTGAGTGCCGCAAGCTCGAACACATGCTTCCACGCTCAAGATCTCATTATAATCCTTAAACCTTTCTGCTAAAGCACCCTTTTACTTGTCACGGAATTGTCAGGAAGACGAGCCTTTTGCTCGCCACAACACTGATGTGACATGCCAAAATGTACTTTAATATTCATTAACATGATTCAAAATCTCTTGTCAAGTAGTGAAGGGGCACATATGTTCGGGACCCTTATTCGACTCGCGTTCGTCCTTTGGGTAATGTTATGTAATAGCGAACGCCGTGATTTTGTCAAAGGTAAGAAAATTGGCAGTGTTAGCGGCAATTCCCTTCGTGAATGAGGATTAAGTGTATGTAGTCTTGTAGCTTAATTTGCGGTCAATATATTACGGCTCGATAAATCTATAGCACATAGAAAGAAAATTACCGTTTGGTAGAATAACCTTTTATGTTAATAAGATATTTAATTAAGCATATAATTCTCACTTTACAAACACTCCACAGACATCGCGACCGTCTAAAGCAGAAATTCAAATAAAAAATAAAAAAATGTAAAAATTAATTACATTAGGTGGGGCGATTTTTCATTTCGCCAACAAGATGCAAAAACTCTCGACTTGCGTGACCTAATTTAAAGGAACCTTATTTTGCTCACTTAATTTACCGCATTCGTTTACTTTGCGAAGGAGCATTTGAAAATTTTTATTTTACCTTCGCGAAAACTTAATTGAGAGGGGGAGAGCCGACAGCGCTGAGACAGTGCTGGCTTGCAGCGATACCTTGCCTCTGTGCCGCCATAAACATTTATTGTCGCTGTACATCTCACTAAGTTCACTTTTAAAGAGTTTTATGTCCGAAAAATTTACGCGAGGAACATTGCTGCGGCCTTTATTGCCAAGCCGGAATGTGCGGGCAGAGTCCCGTAATTGAATGTAATTTCGTTAGCTTCTTTCATTTACCGCTGTAAAATAAAATTTTACGTCTTATTTATTGTCGCAACAATATTCCAGAATTGTGAGCTCCTGTCGCACGTACGAGTACGAGTACTGTATCGTAAAACCTATTGTAATCAACTTAAGCAGCGACAGATTTTACAGTTTACTACAAACGGAAATTGCTTAATTAAACGTTTTATTACAAGTGTCTAATAAAAAATCTATAAGGTATGCTTTTTATGAAGTCTAAGCAAATATGCAATGTAAAATAATATAGAATTGTGTGGTGAGTATTCGCCACCGCTCTGGTGAGTATTGACACTAAATTTTCTTCTCCATTCCTGTGTAGCTAAAAAATACATAAAAATAATACTGTATATTAATATGAATAAAATACTTTCTTAACCGATCGCATGAGTTCACACGCTCAACGTGTTTCAAAATAAAATATGGTATAATGAATTCAAGTACAATTGGTAGCAAAATAATTTGGGTAAATTTTATCATCAATAAAAACAGAACGAGCCTTGCGTTCAGGAGGCTCTTAAAAGTTTAATTAATTTGATCGAAAGCAGCATGTCGGTGCACAAACCCAATTCAATTTACTGTTTTCCGAAAGTAAATATAATTTATAGAGGCGTCACGCACAGAACAATATTTACTTTCAATGCATAATTACCCGGCCTTATTTAATGAACACTTCATATCAATTCCTTAACGGTCTACTTGATCAATCCATATATGAGGTTTTATATATAAAATACATTAACAATATCTATTGTAGTATTTTTATCAAAAAATGATTACATTTTTATTATATATAATCATAATCATTAAATAAAGTACAATTCGACAATCGATAGTCAATGACTACACCGAGATTTTACCCGGTCTCGTTTATCACAACGTGACACCACGTAATAAGGCTTTTAAAATGCGGCCATTCGTTATGAAAATGTAAACGAATGCCGAATGTTTATTTGCTGCTTAAAAACAATGAGCTGTCCCATATATTATCATTGTGTAATTACAATATTGTACTTATACTGAGTTCAAAGAAGTAAATTAAGTAAAATAACAATATTTTGAAAATAGTTATGTTATTAATATTTTAACAAATTAATTTGCTTCAATTTGTATATTGATAAAAATATTACTTTTATCTATCCATTCTAGTATAGATATTATTTATTTGTAAAAATATATGAAAATGTCTAAGTTCAAATATTTTAAACTTACTGAAACAGTAATTTTAGACTTATTGAAATATCTAATTTATTTATCATATACGTATAGAGAAAAATATTTAGATTTATCATATTATTTAAATATATGAATATGTTAATGAGATTACTTTCTGACGATAGTTCTTAAGTTTGTGTAACATCTTCGTGAGAGCTTCCCGGAAAACTATTTAGGAGACTAAGTCGAGCGCTAAATTTATATATAAGTTTAGAATGTTCAAATTACGTGGTTTTGCATTAGTTGCCGTCAGCCATGCTGTTATAATTAGTTCCATAACATATAATATATTTATATATTGCATCAGCAAAAATTCTTTGCATGACTATCTCTTAAACTGACTTCCAGAAGGTGGAGATTCTCAAGTTGGTTTTTTTGGTACCGACTCCAGAAATAGCTAATATAATAGATCTCTGTTTAAATAAAATCTCTGTAAAAATAAATTTCTGTTTTAATATTATTTTCAGAATAGTTAATATTATATATTTTGTATATAACAATTTAGGCAAACATGTAATTCCGTTAATATCTTAAAACGGTTTTCGCTTATGGATAAAAGATAATCTTTGTACATGCTGTATGTTGAGTCTTTGGCAAATCCAAAGCTGGCGTTACCATGGCTACGGGCCCTTTAAAACCCCACCGAAAAGTCATGGCGTGAAGAAATAATGACGATATGAAATATGGCACAATGTGAGAACATCTTCTCATAAATCTACCAGTAATACGAGTATACCAGTAACAGGCACAATACAGTCGACGTGACACTTAGCGATAGGATTTTTGATTTTCATGTAAATAAATGAAACAATTATCATTTACTTTTTTTTAGTTTATCCCGCTTTAAAACAGGATAGACGAAGGGAACTTAGTGTTAAGACACTCCGCTTCCAGCTTTCCGTGCAATTTTCGAGAGATTACGTTGAGGCACATAATAATTAATTTACTTTATAGTTTAACATAATATTTAATTTATGATATGCTGAAATTGACACACTATGATTAAGAGTTCTAAAATTGAGTGAAATTTTGTAATCAATGCTTAAAAAATAATGGTAATACAAAGATAATGTGTTATATCGCTTGTATTTTTTAATATATCATATCATTTTTTTAATTAGTTATAGTATTAATAGCTCCATCATACATGAATGTTTTGAAAAAAATCTAATGAATGAATGAATGAAAAAACAATTCATGCATGATTTTTTAACACAACAACGATAACTATGGCAAAATAATAAAGTTAACAATACGAGCACTAAGTGTCTCACATATAATCGACCCTAGACATGTGCAGTAATTTTATTAGGATTCTGGCCGCATTGCGATGCGTTGCCACATTCCATTCTGTATACGTAGATATAGCATTAGGCATATATGGCGGAAATTAAACGCTAAATTAGACCCAGCAATCTCCTGGACGCGTATTATGACAATTGTATCTACCCATGTACTACATCTGTTACTAAATTATTGTGTACATATGTAATGTTTTAAATAGATGTGCGTACGTATCAACAATTATACGGTTGTGAATGTGTTTAAAAATACAAGGAAAGTTATAACCGATCTCTGATCTCCATATATAGGGTAGACAGAGATATTAGTGTTAAAGTGGTTACTCTCCGATTTCTGTCCAAATCTGACACATCACATGTTAGGCGGCAGAACTCTTTGAAAGACGGTATTCAAACAACACACAAATAATGTACATATAATGTACATTATATTACACTGAGTAGAATTAAACTTTTATACGTATATACTTACTGATTATATACAAAAAAGTATGCCTTAAACACCAGTTGAAGAGTTATTGAAAATATACTTTAATTTATTATTCAAAACGTTCATGAAAACGATCATGAAATTTTATGAAATATTCATAGAAATTATAAATCCTTGCTTTTAAATATGCCGCTTCAAAACTATAAAAATGAGTGTAAAAAAATCACTTTATTCAGTTTTCGGCAACCCTGGCGCGCGGCACACGGCATTCGGGGTGGCATGTGAAACTCTGTTAGGTAAATAGTTGAAATTCTAACGCTGTTAAACAATATTGCGTTATAAAGTCATTTTGTGTGATGTCAGAACACCAGTTTACAACTTCATTCGACAATCTTGCCATGTCGCTTTACTTGTTGTATTAGATTTTAACATTATTATAATATTTTGCTTAGCTCACAATGTATCACATTTGTATGCAGAGGGAACCTAGTGGTAAGATACTCCATTCACCACTTTCAGATTAATTTTCAGGATACTGCGTGTTGAGTGGTGGAACTCGACAGGCTTTTTGTACGTGTAGTGAGAAGGGAAAATAATTTAAATAGGATTAAATGGGAAAACAATCGTTTTAATCACCTAAAAGCATTAGGCTCGATCGAATCACCTGCGAAAGCAATCCATCTAGTGAATCTAAACAACACTAATAAAACATTTAAGGCATCTCAGGACAAAGAAAAAAAGAAGCAATTAATTGAAGCAAGCCACGGTTGCAATATGTGGGGCCATTAATTTAATTCAGTGTACGTGGCTCCGAGATACGGTTTTGTTGCTTAATTGAGATTTAAGAAGAGCCTGCGGTGGTGTTTTTGTTTTGCAGCCGCGGGCTGTAAGCCTTAACGTGTAATTTTGCCCCCTACAGTGCACGATTTTTTAGTTCCACTGAAAGGTCAATTGACTAAAAGTAGATAAATGAGGAGTTAATTCGGGTCTTAACAAAATAAACTGTTTTTGCTCTTGTAATAGATATATTATATGGATATATTTGTATGTTTGTACTTATTATAACATTTTATTACTTAACTGTCTTTGTATAGTATTGATACCTTGTTTCTACAGTCTCTTTTTTTGTGAACAGCTACATTGTACCCAGAGGTATTTTTCACAAAATATTCCGCTTGTCTTAATTATAACAAACGCCCTTCTAATAATACAACTTAAAATCATATTTAATAGAGTTAAAAGGTAAGCCCAAAAAGCTTACTTAAGAGGTTATTGTAAAACAAACCTAATATTTCATTCACAAAGCAAGACGCTTAATATCTTTACAACTTCATACAAAATTCGTTGTATCTAATTCAGGGCTTATCTTGCCATCTGTAATCTCGCCCTACCGAGATGACTCGAATACCTTCGATCCCCCCTCTCCCTACACTTCCCCTTCAAGGACCCACAGCCCTTGAGTTCTAAGAGTAAGTTTATAATACCCTATTAGTGGTGCACAAGACGGCGAATATCGTTCTTGACTTATTATGAAATATACTTACTGACTGAAAATTGTATATTAAATTAAATATGTAAACTATATTATAATTAAAATTTAATTTTAAATTAAATAATTTATTAATTTAACATATCGTAGCCTCTTTATACCTAAAATATAACATAGTCTGTTTTTCATAGAACTATAAAAAATAAGTATTTTTTTTTATAAGTTTTAAATACTATTAAGGTGTTGAACATAGTAATATATTAACAAATAACTCCTGCTGATGCTAAAGTGGCTCTCCTGACCAATGTCTATTATTACTATATCTCCTTGAATTAAATGTTAATTATAACACCAAACTAGTCATTATTATATTATAGGGGCTAAAATTATTAAATCCCAAAACTTTCTCGTATGAATGTACCCAATTACTACACGAACGCTCTATGATGTGTAACAGAAGCCACTTACAACCTAATTATATTGATAGATACACACAGATATGTATAATTATATAAGCCTGGTCTCACGGGGCCCGCGTCGAGTTCACTGGAGCGAATAATAAATCTGTTGACAATCTTTAATTCCCTCTGCTTTCCCTCGGAAAAATAGACGCTGAGGAAGAATTATGTGTCATTTTACACTATACCTATATTATATACAATGATGGCTTAAAATATATATGTAGATATACTGTTTATTTGACTTTCAATGGAATAAAGATGTAGCTTCTATAGATAGTAATATTTTTGTTAATAAAATATAGCCTCGGTAGTGAAACTTGACAAAACTTGATTAAATATGTAATTGTAATAAAGAAGTTTTTAATTTCAATTCATTACAATCAATGTATTTTATCATATTAAAATGGCACCAAAACGTTCGTCGAGTTATTGGACTAAAAGATAGTAAAGTATAAATTGGATAAGACAAAGTAAAAACCTAATTCTCTATTACTGTTCATAATATAATGTTATATCGAGGCATAACATCTAAATATAAGCGATAATACCACCTCACTCTATTTAATACACGCTATGTCAACAACATGATGCGGCCTAAGGTAGCATCTTGAATTAAAACGTCCAAAACATTTATCCTAACAAATGAACGAAATAAAATGGCAGACAGAGCACGTGCACCAAATAGGCCTAGTATAAAACACAGCCTTCTGTTACATACATTCAATGCAGTTAGTCCGGACATGATAGCACCGTTATATATATATACAATTATTTGTATATGTAGGTGACTGGGGTAGTATTGTAGGGCCGTGTTGGGGTGTGTGATGCATTTGTGATACGGACTATAATAGAAATCTACTAAAGGACACTTTGTGTGGTATTATAAACGTATACACGTATACTATACTATATTGTATCATATGAATTATATATATATATATATATATATATATATATATATATATATATATATATATATATATATATATATATATATATATATGTATATATATATATATATATATATATATATATATATATATATATATATATATATATATATATATATATATATATATATATATATTACTTTAACGCATCCATCATATTTTTTGAAACACCATCAAGTAAAATTTTACTCGATTTACCACTTTCCATTAATTAGTTATCAATGGTCCGTATTATGCGACGGGTAAACTATAATATTATAGTAGGCTTTAAATTATCCTCTCAGATAATCTGCTATTTATACAAAACATATTATATTAACTTAATAATACCTTGAAAAACAATTGGATAAAAAAATGTATATATCTTTGATTATAAAAATAAGATTGATATAAGAAATAAAAAAATAGCCCACGGCTATCATGACTATTAAAAATGGATAAAATATTGATATATTTTTAATTTCTTAAATCTTATAAGATATTTAATTTTATGTTTAGTACTCTGTGCAAAGCTGCAAATATCTTTAGTACTATAAACGTTCCCCTAATTTAATATCCCCAAGGATCTTATAGGACGTAATATCTGACATTTCTAAATGCGAAAGTTTTTAAAAACTCGATGTCCCCATAGAGCACAAGTAGTTTGGTTCTTGATAAAGGTAATGCTATGGTGTGATTATTTAAAGCTAACTTTGTGAACGAAATTTATAAAAAAAATATATAAATGGAATTTGAACGAAACTTGCTATACAATTTTAAAACAATCCAAAAACTCACTTTTTCATATTCATTACAATCTAACAATATTGTTATGAAAAAAAAAGTAACTAAAACATTCCCTTAACGAATTCTCTATGCCCTAGAGGCAAACTTTGTACGCAGGAATTCAAATCTCAAAAGCCACTTCAAATTTAAGATGCTAAGCCTTCTTGCATATTAAATGTAGAAACAAACAGAATTGACAGCGCCTACCGCGAGCTACGAGCATGTACCCAGTCTACGGCTTGCAAGCTAGGGTTGTTTCGTGTTGACTATACCACGAAGTATATTTAGAAATAAGATAATCTAGGAAATATTTATTAATATAATGAATTTGAAATTTTTGAATTTGTGAATTTGAAAATTTTATAACTTTTTTCGAAGGTTTCGTTTAATTTTCTTTTATCGTTTTCAATCTACCAGAAAAGAGTTATCTATTTTAATAATGTCATAAAAAATGGTTAATAATTGTACTAGAATGTTATAAATAAAGAAAAAACAGTCCAATAAATTTTAAAATGTGTTTCAAATACATGGGCATATATGTATGTACGTAGTTATGGATTTTTATTACCGCATACTTGTTGCGTAGAGCTGGGGTAAATGATTTATGATTCGAATACGAAGCGAGAAGTGGTAAAAATTAATTGGCAACCCTAAGTATGACATATTTATTATTTATTTGGGAATAGCGTGCCGACGCTTCAGAATTATGGAAAAATAACTCATATCCGACGACATATTGACTTTGGCTCAGGCAGGGAAATGGAGGCACTGCCTTCGGGGAATTGCACCAATGCTTGTTGCTTCTGTTTCAGGTGAGTTGGGTTATTACGAAATGTCTATCGCAAAAGTTATGACGCGTCGAACGAGTTCTGAACAAATTTATTGGGTTCCCCGTTGGTTGGATAAACTATTTATTTTTCTGTGGGTATGGTATATTGGCTGTATGTTTTTGGTCAAAGTACGACGTATAATTCTTATTTTTATTCAATGCAAGTGAGCTGCTCTGGCCTTACTTAGAGGCCATGAATCGTGAATCATGAATATTCATAAATCTCCGAAAATCTAAAGTATTTACAATCATTAAAATTGCTAAGAGTTTAAGATGGTCAACAATGTCTAACACTTTTACAATAGAAATCTGAATCTAAAACCCTTGTTGTGATCTGATCAACTAATTTATTTACCTTATAATTTATAATTTTATTTGTTTTCGATATAGATTTAGGTTCTTATTATTTTATGTATTTTTTAAAGAATTATATTACATACATATTTAAAATATTTCAAAATGTCTGCCGTTCTTAAACTAAAGATCATCTTAAAGGCAAACAAACTGGCAACAATAGATTTGATACAGCGTCGACTTATTATATCTTCCTACAATAGAATGAACTGCCTTACAGTAAGTTATTGTGGAAATATTATCAATGTGTAAAATGTTAATTGGTATTTTATATTAATAAGCCGTAATAGATTACTAATTAATTACTGAAATCTTCCAATGATAATAATAATTGTTATTATTAAAATATTCACCTTAGAAGACGAATTTTAATAAATGTAAAGTATGATTGCAATAGTTCCTTTATTGTATTTCCGCTTCAAGCACATGTATATATAGTACCACACGTGTTTCAGGCAGAGGAATATAGTGTCAAGACACTCTGTTATCATCTTTCCGCCCGAATTCAAGACATTACGTGGACCAGGGTGAAGAAACCACCGCGCCACCATGGCCTCCAAACAATATATATTATTGTATATATTTAAAATATTTTAGTAACGAAATTTCTTCATAGGTATGTACACTGTTATACTTATCATCCATCTGTATCCTTTTATTGCCGATTTCAATAACAGACGAGTTCATTGAATAGAGTTACCTCATAACATTTTTATTGAACAATAAGAGTTTTCCGACAGGGGTCCAACCCCGTTCATAACGTTTGCGAAATCTGAGTATCTTGAACGCAACCGATACTTTAAAACGATATAACAAAATAATAGCATTGGCTCTTTAAATCGATAATACGGTCTGGTTTTTCAAATTAGGTATATTAATAAATATGTATATGTATGTAATTTAAGTAAATTGATTTTTAATAATAATAGCAGATTTTATATTTAAGTACCTTAGCTATATTTTAATAATAATCTTTAAAATCAGAATTTTATTATAATACTTCTTCTATAATTTACTTTTTTTAATTAAGTATACTATTAAAACATATTTGTTAATTCAATACATAAATTCTAATTGGACCAAAAAATTTAAATACTATAAAATTATTATATCAATAAAATTTATATTTTGATATAAAAGTTGAAATAAAAGTATTCGAAATCAATGGCAGATAAGTTTCGTGATAACGCCACGAGTGGCACATACTGCGGTCGCCTCGTTCAGGTTAAGTGACTTAGAAACTGCGATTATTGAGTTGAGGGAGCGAATAAACTTCTCTGATATTGTTGTTTTCCGATATTGTGGCCCCAGATAAGATATTGAAGTCTGGATTTCATATTATTTTTTATTATATTTTTTACTGAACATTTAATATATTTTAGATAAAGAATATGAAAATACATATATATATATACATTTGACTATCAATTTACAGCAATTTATTATTACTTGAATCAATTCTGTCTGTGGAAAAATCACATCAAAATCCGTGACGTAATTCGAAAGATAATAAGCTCATCAGTGTGAAACGACTTTATTTAATGCTATTTAAAGACTACACCATTAGTTAATTATTTTAATCATAGTTAAATATGAAAACTGTTTTAACTTCAGATATCCATAATATTAAAGTAACCTTCTTTTAATTTAGAAAAGCTACAGATCGTTGAAAGCTATCACAAATAATAACGATTTGGCGTTCAAAAACATCTTAAAAAGTTTTAATCGTAGAGTTCGCAAACAACTCATTAAGCATTTAGGGTTTAATTCTGTCTACAAAGTGTTAACCATAAAACGCTCCCTAAAAATGGCATAAACTTTTATTCGTCAGATTAGAGGAGACGCGGTACTGCGGTACTGTGAAGCAGTAAAGTAGAGATAAACAGAGTCTGTTACGTATAGACAGCTTGTAAACTATTTTTCATGTCAGCGAAAGTGCGCGTTTACTTACGGTGAAGTTTATAGCTGCATCTACCATTCCATAATAAAATGGTTTTTATACTATAAAACAGGTGAGTTCAGGTGATAAAGTCCGTCTCGCGGTTTGTAAATTCCCATTGCGTCTCAGCTAGTGCACTTTTGAATTATTTCACGGCTTTTAAACTCGCACTAGGAGTACAGATTGCCGTTTCTGCTTTACGACTTGTCCCCAGCTCACTTAGGAAGTACTGTACAGACCCAGTAATATTTTCACAATAAAAGTCCATCAGATATAACTTTTTAGTGTAAATTATTCAAATTTAAGATTCAAAAGATTTATAAGTTTTAAAAAGCTTAGTAAACAACCCTATATTTATCTCGTGGAATATTTGGGGAGTGCTTAATTTTTTATTTGTATCTCCAGTAAAAGACACATATACCAAAATAAACATGAGATGAATAAGCGTTTTCATTAATGATAAAATATTTTTCACGCTCGTTGAATTTGTTTTATAGTACCATCATATATGCTTGTCCACCCACATATTTTATTCTGAAAAGACAAGGGCATTGAAAGATGGGTCAGCCAAACTTTACTTGAAACTACCAATGAAATATGAATTGTTCCCCAAATATAAGGGCCTATTATAGGGTTACCATATATTATGTCATCAAGTGGTTTTACTAGAACCATTTTACTATTTTATTTAGTAATATAATTGGATGTTAAAAAGGATGAAGTAAGCTTCTAAGGAGATACTCTAACCTTACTTAAAAAAAACTTGTCAATAATAATAGGTACGGGGGTGTAGATGGATATGCTATATAGATGTTTGCAGTCCCAAACAAACAAATGAAATAGGTCAGATTTGACGAAGTTGGTTCTTTTGAAACATTCAGTATACGAGTATATCTACTTTTATCATTTATTCACTCGTTCAATACGTATACTGAGGTTTTATTATATAAAAGTAACATAAAAAGTCAACGCAACGATAATGTTCGGAATTGTAGCTTTAAATAACATGTATAATATATGTATAATAATAATATATAAATATATAATATATAAATTATATGTAGTTTACATGTTTTACAAAACCGTTAAAAGTGGTCTAGAATTATCGGACGATTTTATCTTTACGATTCTCTATCATGATGCGTGGTAGGTCCCCCTACTACCTACCTACCTACTTGGAGATATTACTACACTATACTATCTCTGCCGGGTAAAGATTGGGGAGTGTGTAGAGCTCGACAGTTCGTAATAGTAGCACAGGTACGAGTCTCGCTACTTTGAAAATGCTATTTTATATCAGAATTTCAACATAGATCAATAAGACGTAATTGGCTATAAGCACATGGACGGTTTTAAAGGCGCGGGTTCGAGTCCTGCTAGTCGCAGCAGTGCCACGATGGCTATATACAATGGTTATACCATTGATACCTACATAACTATACGTATATACGCATACGCATGAAAAAGGAATATACGTCAGCTATCAACGTAACCCAAAACCGACAAAACGGTGACGACTAATTTATTACTCTCATCGTGATCGGGGCGTGTCGTGTCACAACTCAAACGAACACTCGACGTAAATGAGTAAATAGGTAATTCGAGACGCCTTCCAATATTTCTTGCGAACTTCCTTACGGTGAGAGGGTGTGGTTGTGGAGACTTGGTTAGATATAACATGTGTATGGATAAAATATGTAGTATCCAGATTTGGTCAGTCGTATTGCGAAATACTATACATATATTTTTTATTTTAATAAATTGTAAAATTATAAATAATAATATAATATAGACTATTTAGTACTTGTATTACTAAAGTAAAGTCCAAGAGTGTGCTTGGTGGAATGCTCTAATCACGTGAACTGTGTACTGAAATTTTTTTTATATGTTATTTTATTTATCTAGTTGTACAATTATCTAGAAAGCCTTCGTTTACTAACAGAAAGACCTCAGGTACTAAGAATTTGTTATATGTGCGTCATTCATAACTCCTAGCTGTTTCCATTTGACCATGCGGACAAGTTCTCGAAAATTTAATATTTACAAATATTAAAACAGTAAAAACCATTCCCTATTATTGTATTGTTAACATTTTTGGTTATAAAGTTAAACAGATACACCAACATCTACGTACGTACTATTCATAAAAGAGGGGTGGCATCGATCAATCATCTGTGACCGATAATCGTGTTTTGTGAACTCTTTCATTTATCTAATGAGTTTGTTGATTAAGGTCCTATAGAATTTGACACCTACTAGAATCTGTGTAAATAGATTGAATATTATTTAAAAATGTTGGTTTTTTTTAATCTAAAAGAGTTGAGGTGTGTGTATGTGTGTTAAAGTGCAAATTTTTATATTTAGCATATTCTAGATATTTTTTCATATTCCATTTTTAAATAAAAAAACAAGACACTCAGTTTTTCGTTGTCTACCCGAGTTCAAGATATTGCGTCTTGAGTGGTGGACCTTAACCCCGACTGGGTATCGAACCCATAACTAGCATGTTAACAGTCGCACACTGTCTCACTGCGCCAAGATGGCGACGATTATTGTTATATAATAATATTTTTGATATTAGTTATTCTTTTGTCTTCCATTTTCAACATTATTTTTAAGAAAAAAAAAGGGAAGCAAAATAAATTTCGGGGATTTAGAAGCGGAGCGCAAACTCACTTTACGTTGGATTTATCCAGAAACGCGTTGTCCCTAATCCACTTAGAATAACAGTACGGTTAATACCGCGACGGCTGTTGCTTACGCTAGGATTCCTACTCGATTTATTAAAAATGCCATCGTGTAATACAAGTGATTTATTGTTATTTACTTATTCTGTTACAATATCCTAGTAAATTATTACAGATTTTCATATTTTCAAGTAGTAATATGATTATGTAGCAAAACTCATTGCCGTACTTTGTAGTATAACTTTAGTTACATATTTTAAATTAGTTTTACTCATAATTAAATCGTAATTATCACGAGAATATTCAAATACTGCTTACTATGTATGTATATACATAATCATCTTCATACATTGCATAATTTAAAAAATATTATAATTATAATATTTGTAAATTGATATGTTTTAGTAATTTACCCCCTATTTTTAGAAATACGAGTATGTTACGCTTATTACTTCTAACAAAACAACGTACAGGCTATGATTGATCGTAACGTACGTACATATACATACTCGTACGAACGATGTAGAACTTTATCACTTACACTGATAAGTTACTTTAATTTGCTAAATAATGGCGTTGAAATTTTGCGGTATTGTTCACAAAAAGGCGGTATGTGAGCGATAGCTACGGCCAACTTCCCCGCCCGGTGTTCATTAGAACTTAGACTTGTATGAATTTTCACCAACTTTCCAACGTAATGAAGCTAGAAGGCAAGTTTGAGCGCTTCAAATTTTAATACCCCGCTATGGACGGACAGTCAGACCTTGCTCGTGCAAGACTTTTTAAACCAAACTATTTATTAGTTAAACAATATCGATTTTAATTAGTTTTTAAGAATATTAAAAGGTAACAGTTACATTTTAAATGTTTTAAACGAGCGAAATCAAATTTATTTATTTTTCGTTGTTAGTTATTATTATTTCGTTATAATAAAAAAAAATAGTCAAAAAAATGTGAAGCCACAGTATTAGGGCGATGTGACAGCGCTCTTATCAAATTTAGTATTACTATATGAGGCCGTAACCTGGAGTTAGAAATCCAATATCCGTCGAGTTCGTTTAGCGAACTTTAGTGTTTGTCTGGCACTTGAATTCTCTCCGTAATTACTGCTAGCCAACATCATGTACTTACGAAAATTAAATTTATTTAAATAAGTTACTTAACGTCATCGTATACGCTATAGTAGTAAGTTTGATTCCCACTTCATTATTATTACATAATTATAATTTCAAACGCAGGCAAAGAGAACCTAGCGTCAAATAATTCTTTTCCTTAGCATTAATTACATCGACGTGTAAAACACCTCAAATTAGGGCGGATAAAACATGACTCTTTTAAAAATTCAAATATACTGGCTAAATGTAGATAACTTGTTAGATATACTTGTTAGATCAGATCTTGTGTAATTTATTACACACAAATTGCTTACAGCACCATCGGGGTGCAGTTTAACGATGCCTACCGCACTCTGATGAGGTTGCCGAGATTCTACAGCACGTCGTATATGTTAACCTCAGCGGGTATGTCGGAATTCTTTATTGTAATTCATTTCAGAATTGCCTCGATCCTGGCCCGTTAACGTGAAAGTAAAAACGAAATTCGACAAGTAATGTTCCCTTCACAATGAAAATCGCAAGTAGATAGTATTTTAGGATGATATGTTAGCTGTATGTATAATCTTATTTAACTTTTTCTGTTAAATTTATATGGATCTTATGCTCTGTATAAAGGGTCAAAATTATTATATGCATTTTTGCGTTTACATTAAGACACCATAACGGCCATTTTATAGTTTAATTTTTTATATTAAATTTATAGCTTAAATATTTAAGTGTTAAAATAAAATTAAGTGAAAAACATTAGTGATAGTTAAAAGGCTAGTTTTTAGTTTCTTAATCTCAATTCTATCTCAATCGCTAACTTAGTATTTTACGATGAGTTCGTAGGGACAACGCTCGTTGTTATATTGAATTAATCTTTGAATCCAAAATCAATCGGCGGTCCAAATCCAAAAGAGCTCAACCAATTAATCTTGTTATTAAATAATTTTATTATTTTGTGAACTATTTGTCTTCTTACCACCGAAGACTACTTTTGCTAAACTTTTCTTTTTACAACCCGACAGATATACCCGAATATAAATTTATTATTAAATTGCGACCGAAACCCTTTGAAGTAGTGAAAGGGGTCGACAAGTGAGCTATATTGTAACTTCTCGAATTAAATTCCATAGAGAGGCAATAACAACCAATATTGTGGAAATAGTTGACTTCTGTTTCATTAAAGAGATTTCCAGATATGAATAGTTTAATTTTATTTTTTTCCTGTTCTAAGGATATTTTCTTAATTTTTTATCCTAAACTGAAATTCGAAACAAATTTTTATTTTACTTTTTCCTGCAGAAAAACATTGCTTTATTTCCCCGTTCTTTTAAGAATGCCTTATTTATATTATGTTTAGTTTAATATCGCCGCAATGGCGCAGTTCAGATGGTGATTTTGATATTGAAAGTCATATAAATATAAATATCATATAAATATTTCGTCTTTAAAATAATAAAAGAGTCAACTTCGGAATTTCTAAACATTCATCGTATAGTTTAATTTTTTTTAACCCCTGTATAAGCCGTTACGCCTATGAATGACAAAGAGGGTAA
This sequence comes from Dione juno, assembly GCA_037127375.1. NCBI lineage: Eukaryota > Metazoa > Arthropoda > Insecta > Lepidoptera > Nymphalidae > Dione > Dione juno. Next base: position 1,171,610 of record JAXRJS010000061.1, on the reverse strand, counting down.
TTTATGATGCAGATTAGTTGATAATATTTGATATAACCTCTAAAATATAAGTATGCTAAATGCAAAATTCATTCAGTCATTTGGTGCTAGGTAGTGCGGGAACCACGTAATACTAAATCTTTTTATTTCCCTGTTATTTTTAAACAAAGTACGGAGTTATGTTCTGCGACCGAACAAGCAGAACCTTAGCTAAATGAGTGAAAAGCGGTAAAGTTACTGACGTCTACCTTGTAAAGTGCGGTAGATGCTTATCATTTGTGTTCCTTGTTGTGAGGAATTTAAATTACTCAATACATATAACATTATTATTCATTGAAATATATTAAAAAATAACGAATATTGTCGTTTTCACAATGTCCTTTAAATTATTGATGTATGTTTTTGTTTTTCCTTCTATTTTCGTAGTTGTATAGAATATTACTTGCATTTTGTTTTACATTTAAAACACGTTACAACAATTGTTAACTTTCAGTTGAATTATGGTATTTTGCGTAATCTGTATTGCTTAGATATTATTACTAAAAAAATCAGTTTACTTTAAATAAGACTACTTACATTTCTAAAGCAATTGCAACCATTTCGTTCGTAACAATGCAAAGATTTCATCTAATCTAACTAAAACATTTCATTGCCTTACCTAAAATAAGTATAACGCATTCTAAAGACGAAACATTTAAATTAAGTGCAAATTTAAAAAAAATATATCAATGTCCCTTTTGAGACTGCAAATGAAATTTTAATTTTAATTCTTACCGAAATTAAACTACCGATTTATGAATAAGATGACTGTGACTACAAAGATGAGGACTGGTTATACAGCGCTTTGTACTTTTCTTTTTAAAGGTTTTTTACAGACACCTAATTGCGTATATTTAATGTTTAACTTTGTTTTAAGCCTGATATTAGTATTTCAAAACTCATCTAGCGTTGTTTAAATTTACACCGAAATGATTTTTCTTCATATCAATAAGCTATTAACTCATTTTCCTTATTTTAGATGATATTTTTGTAAATTACAAGTTTAGCAAGTATCAATTAACATATTCGCGTTAAAAGGAACAAAAGTAATGTGGGCAGCTCGCTTAGTAAGCACCCGCATAGCGTTATCACACGTATGCAATGTGCACGATCGATACTGTTATCAACACTTGAAACTTCGGTTATGAAAGCCCCTTATTAGTCCCGTAATAAACATCCAGATATACCTGCTTCTATCGATTTAGTGGCCTATATTGTATTATGTTATCGTATAAAAGTCTATATGAAAATTGAATAAATCAGCATTTTCATAGGTATAATAGGCAAATAGTTGATCGAATTAACTTTTTTCTACATCAGAGTAAAGCCTTTTTATGATCGTATTAGTAGTCAAGGCTGGATGGATACATATACTTTAGTCATTTAAAAACATTAAAAAGTTTGTCGTAAAGTACATACAAATATATAATAAATTATTCTAATAATAGAATATTTCATCTGAAAAGTATTTTGACATATAATATATTTATAGTATATTTTAACAAAAATCTATAAAATAATTTTACATAATTTATTAACTGAAACATAATTTGACTATAGAGAAATTGTCCGATATATTAATTTGATAGTTATAATAATTTTTGACAAGAACCAAGAAGTAATATTTTCATTTTAATAAAATTATATACGTTATTATTATATGGATTCTTCTTAATAAGCCAATTTTTTCGAATTATAAGGCTATTTTATATTTTGAATAGAAATAACTTTTACGAATTTGATACATTTTCAACTAATTTCAGGTCTGAACACACACATTTCCTATCGTAAACTGCATAATACCTTAAATTTCTGAAAGATTTCTGTACTGCTAAAAAACCTAGTTATACCAATTTCAAATTTTCTTCTTATAATATACTATGTTCAAATATAATTATAAGGGAAGCGGGCGTTAACCATTACCAGACGCCTGCAAAGCCTTGCAACCTGTTGCCGACGGGACCGCCTTCCGCCCATCGCTCCGAACCTTTTCCGGATACAAACCTTAGCGCAACGACGTACCGGCAGCTTTACTCGAAGTTACAGCATTTTCCTTTGAAATAATCTACTTATAACTTACCTTTTTACCTTTGTAGAGCGACCTCGATACCAGCAGTATTTTTATACACAAAAATAAATGACAAAATATAGTTTTAAGAAAACAATCAAAAATTTTGATATTTTTATAAAATATTTTTAATAATTAAATGAATTAATAAAATAACAGAAAATACTGAAAACACTTTGAAATCATAGTAACTGTAAACCAAGTGAATAATAAAAAAAAACAACTAAGAAAAGAAATTGAGTTTAATCGCGTGTGGCGGCTGAGTTATCGCGAGTAAGAGTGCAGGTGTTGAGAGGAGTTAGGTGGAGACGCGCCGCCGCCGCCGCGACCGACTACAGAGTGGTAGCGGGCTGTACGGACACGGGCCCCACCCCTAGCGCAGGCGCTGTGGCCGCCCAGCACGGCGCATGACAGACATCCTACCGAAAAGTGGAAAAGCGACTCCTACATCGTAGATACACCTTTATGTAGTAAATAAATATTATACTAAAATATATACCACCTTAAATATACACTTTTGACCTGATTTAACAATTTCTTTAGCCAAATTATATGTATACAATGATTATATTGAATGATTCCTGAGAATGAAATAACTCCCTTGACCTATTTACGGCTCCTATATACGTTGGAAATTGTTACATAAAATCTACGGTTGATATCGATACATTTTATTTTTTAGGTTTTTGCTTGCTCTCATTGATAATAGCATTGTAGAGTTCTCTGATGCCACTGAAATAGCTCGCTCTTAATGAGGCTTCATGTCCCTTGGGTAAAGTTTGAAACATTGACAAAATATCTTTACTTTGTTCTGGAAAAACACGCATTTCATACGCGTAAGAAACGTTAAAGTTATTAATCGCGTAGTCGACACTATGGCCACAGTAAGCTTTCCCATTGATGTTGTAAATGCTTTCATTAACAAACCACTCTATTCCGCTGGCCCTTTGATTAACTTTTCCAGCTATGGTATATGCCCTTTTCTTTACTTCTTCCAATGCCGGAAATTTAGCATTTTTACTCGCGTAGGGATAAAGTATAGCGTGTCCGTCTCGCCTTAAGGAAATATATGTATTGATATTATTTTTATACTTCTTCAATACTTCTGAAACAAATCTTGTTTCAATTTCAGATGCTGCTTGAGGACCTGGATAGTTGAATGAAAATATATTGTCATTTATTGGACATAGCTCCCACGACACGTCAAAATTTCTTGAAATGTCCACACCATTAAATGAATTCTCCTTGATATTATTGTTCTTATGCCAATTACCTCCATCCTACAGAAAAAAAAATACAAATTACTGTTACGTATTTTTTTCTGTGAGACATATTTGTGCAACTAGAACGATGAAATAACGACGTAATAATTTATATTCTGCTTTACAGTAAATATTCCGAAATGCCAAGCCAAAACGTTATATTATTTAAAACAAAGTGTTCCATTGCAACATCATTATAAAACTTAATATTTTAATTCTTATTCTTCAATATTATGAAAGATGTTAATTGTTTATGTTTTTATTTACGTATTTCATTTGTATTTAAAGTAGTCACAAATTACTAGTATTTTTTAATTATGCACGAATTTTTACAGCCGTTATGTACCTACTATACGGCGAAACTAAATTTCACTACTTGCTCGACTTGATGGTAGAACACCATAATTTGCGTGTTCTACCATTACCAAGTACAAATATTCTCATCTGAGGAATATCATTGACGATTATGATGTAGAGAAAAAAGTCTCCGTTCTCTATTTTTGATCATTTTGAGTCAGTGCGTTGGGTTCATTTATCCCAATAATTTGTCTTACCAGAGTAAGGGTACAGTGTATAGTTTATGAACGATATCTATAATCATACCCACGAGTAATCAAACTGGTGGTAATCAAGCTCACAGCTATTAGATTTATAGATAAACGTCTATCTGTCTGACTGCGCCACGATTATTTCAATAATGAATATAATCTTTAATTAATTATTTTAAAAATTATTATTACAGATTTTATAATTTCCAGGCCATCTGGGTTTGTTGAAGGGAGTATAACCCACCGTACTTTACGTATCATGTCATTGTTCTCATTACAAGCTACTAATTGCTCAATAATATATAGAGCGAACTCCACTGGTCCTGTACCCGCATCTTGGCCTGCATCGATCACTACGACTGGTATGTTTTTTCCGTTTTCCTCTGTCATGTTATTATTTATAATAACCTATAAATTTATTATTTAATTATTAATATTAATTATTAATTGTGATTTTGTATTTGTAGGAACATGATTTAAAAGCTCTGACCTCGTAAAGGTTTCTACCTTCAAATGTACTGCGGCTATCATTAAAATTTATTAGCCTAGTACAATATTTATTTAATGCTTGCAAGAATATTGTAACCTGCAAAAATCGTATAAACATATTAGTATTTAATATATATGTATCCATATATCAATAAAATTTCTAAATTAGAAATGTGTTAATTAAACGCTTTGTGTGTTGGGTATTGTGTAGAAATGTATTATTATATATATTGAGTTTTTTTCATTACAATCTTGTTTGTAGTCATAAAAATAAAAATCACTTAACTGCACTCGATCCGATCTCGGAGTTTTCAACGCATGGATCCTCATCGCCCTCGAGTAATTCATCTAACATTTTCTTATAACATTTCCTCGTATATTTACACCTAAAATAATAATTTTAATTTTATATTAAAATCAAAACAATTATTATCTTAAGATTTAATAATATTTTAAAATCATATTCTCTCCTTTATATTTGAGAGAGCGTTTTCATTTGGCAAGTGTCGGGCCTATACACTTCTTTGTTCCTCTTAGAAAGCTTTAGTACCCTACTTTGGACACCTAATTCTTTGAAAAATCAGTTACGGTCCAAGCAGTACGCTTACGAAACTCGCTTTCTAATTCTATCCGGTAGTGAAACCTTATTTAAGTTTTTAAAATCAGATTCAAGACAGATTTTCTTACCGTTAATTAATATTTTTAATATTCGTTTTGTCCGTTTCTTTTTCTTTCTACATATGTTTATTTATATGTATCATATTATTATTGATTGTATTGGGTTGGAGGGAAAGTTCTGTCGTATTTTAAATAAAATATGTGAATTAATTTATAAAAACTACTTTAAGAAGACCAACCAAGACATTTAGTGTGATCTCCAAATTAAGACAAATGTCAAATTCTTGTGTATTTTTTCGGCTTGTTTAGAGTAGATTATATTTCAACATGGATTGCAAGCCATGATTATCGATCTTCGATGGTCGTATGGTCGTATGGACATGGGTCGATCACTTTCTTGGAGGCTCAGGTCCCTGTAACGAAACTTGCTAAACAATCTTCGACAAGTACGAACATTTACAATATCTTTTCTAATTTTTGTACATACATTTTTACATGCAGCCGGTGCGTTGCTTCCTTTTTCTAATTCATACAATATACAATGTCGTAAATGCACTTCATAAAAATAATTCCATTGACTCACAAGCCAATTTTTTTTAAATTCTATTTATAATACGATAGAACTTTCCTTCCAACCATATACATTTATATTATATGTTTGGTGTTATATATGTATTGTTATATCTCTATATTTTATATTAGGTATATTCGAATGTAATATTTATTAATAAAGTAATTAAACACATACTTTCAACATAATAAATCAGTAAAAAGTTGTGTTTGTACAACAAATATTTTTATTAAAATATAATGAGGGATTGATAGGGAGTTGTAAAGACACTAGTAGAATATGAACTTATGATTTTTTAAAATTTTCATCTGTCTGCGTATCTGTTTGTACACGTACATATTCGGACCTACTAATATTTAAATCAAATAGTCACCACAATCTCTTCTTTTAACAATGTTTTTCACATTCAAGGTTTTCTGGGTGAGATGCCTTTTAGTAGAGATAAGTTATTTTTTGTACACAGTTTTCTATTCCTATATATTTTTTATAGATTCTGTTATGTGGTGCATAAATAAAATGAATATAGTCCATCAACTTACCCACAATATTCTACGCTGGCAATTTTCGATATTGCTTTAAAAAAATAAAATATTATGTATAACGGCCTGAATATTAAAAATATGACGATAAAGCGTGTGAAATATCGTTAACAATACCTACATATTATAAATAGTATAACCCCAAAATGCTTCATTTGTAACTTTGTAACTAAAATTCACTTTTTATCAATGTTTACTATGACCATGCAATAGGTAATACTACTAGTTAGTTATACACAAATATTTTAAAAGAAAATAAATCAGTCTCCGAAAGAATGTTATACATTTATTTTATAACTTTCGATTGCACAAGAACACATTATTGGCTTTGAATTGTTATTACAAACGTACAAACAAATGCAATATTTTTTTCAATATTTAAATATATAAAAAATTTTAAATAATATATTTGTGTTATTTTCATAATTATTGTTTACAAGGCCGTCATAACCTATATAATTATTTTTATATTTTGACTGGATACACGAAAATTCTCATTTTATTTAATAAATATGTATTCATATGAGTAGGTAATTCTTCTGCACTCATGCATGTGATCATACTTCTTCAAAATAAATGGCCAGATTACAAAATAGAAGTGGTTCTGATTGATGTCGCTGCTCTGGATATTGTTGGCAGCATCTTAATATTATGGCGATAAACGGAAAACTATGATTATTCCTTCCGGCACAAACATTTGAACGAAGATAATTGTATTTTTAAGATATTATAGAAAATGTATGAAACGTCATACATATATTTAAATTCATTATATTTAATTCTGAGTATTTTAGTAAACGGTTTCTTTATGTGATTCAACTAGATGTGTCTATATGTATAGTAATAGATCAGCTGAACTATAAAAAATCATGTATACTTTGCCTTCTTTTCAGGATAGAATGTACATTGTGTGTACTATAATAAAACATCAAAAAACATTGAGATTCCTCACTTTTTTTTCGACTTAAATCGTATTGGATAATGCTTTTTTTTATTTTACACAATTGTATGGTTTTTAAAAATGTTGTCTTTGTTTGTCTATTTTTAAAACTAAACTACTGAAAGAATTTAAATGATATGTTTACAAGCTTCGGCACGATATCTTGAATTTATTTATTTAGAAAACTGGCACACTTAATGTGGAACCATCGAACTGAACACAGTCAAGATGAACTATAAGAAATAATGAAATGCCGACTTAGCAAAAGTGTTTCTGCCTATCAAAAGCATTTCTTATTGACATACAAAAATTAAAGACACACATTAGACAAAGCAGCATAATCACCTAAATTTAAAAAAAAAAGGATATGGTACACTATCAAAACTTCTTCATCATGGTTAGATTTCCACTCGGGTAAATTTGTTTACTTTTTTCCTCTCCGGTTAAACAAAACATTGATTTTTGTTCGATCGAAATTTTGGCTCTATTATTTTTACGCTAATCTATATTCTATATATATAATAAAAGGATAGAAAAGTCAATTCCGTACAAGAAAAAAAAGTTTGATTGGGTTAGTTAATACGTCGATAGTAGAAGCCAAAATTCCACTCATTCTAGTCTGTCTATCTGTCTGTCTTTCTTTCTGTTTGTCTCTCTGTTTATTTATTTGTCCTCTAATCACGCAAAAACTACTGGACAGAAATGAATGAATTTTTGTATAGTAATAGCTTACAGTTCTGACCCGCATAAATTTTAGTTTTTATCCCGGTATTCCATGCTGTTCGCGTAAAATAAATGAAAAAGTAATAAAATGAAATTACTAAAATAAATGAAAAGAAGTGAGTTAGATTTGGCATGCTAATAGTTCATAGTCTTAAACAATATATAAAGGATAGTTTTTATCCTGATGTGCAATGCAAGCCTCGAACGAAAAATAAAAACAGAGACGGTTACATTACGTCGATTACTTGCAAGTAAAGTTCTATTTCAATCTCACTTAGTAACAGTGGCAAATGGTAAAAGTTTTTTTTAATTTAAAATATAAAAACATTTGAAAATCATTTCCATAGTCTAGCTAGATGTTGCAGTAATAGTTACAAATCATTTGATTTACAATTATTATAGTGACATTTAGCAATCAGAAGGTAATTTAGTAGTTTTTGGTAGATAACTTCAAATAATTATAAATAAATATAATGTGATTAAATTTCTGCATTGCAAGCTGGCGGAATATTTTATTTGTAATAATGTCGATATATCTTAAATACACCTACAGACCATAGATTAAATTGACGTAGTATTAAAGTATAGAAAAGTCAAAGTCAGAAAAGAGTTTCTTTGATGTTCATAGAAGATTTTAAAATGTACTATTAGGTCGATTTATATATCGTTAATCTATCGTTATAGTTATTATAAATATGAGCGAAACTAACCATTTTATTTTTGTTTTGTTCGTTTATTTATTTGCGAATCACGTAAAAGCTTCTGTCCAAAAAAATGGGAATTGATGCATTTCAGTATTTCAACAGTTTTTCTAAAAAAGAAGTACTTTGATTACGGGCATCTACACTACAGAATGAATAAATTTTGACAGCTTAAAACCTAAATCAATATATAGAATAGTTGTCATCCTGGTGTTCAATGAGGTTTCCGTAGAAAAAAATAGACATATATTAATTACGCTAAGTGAAGCTAAATTATATAATAGATTTTATCAAATAAGTTACTTCTTTGGGATATGAGCATTATTTAAGTTCAAATAACTTTTCTTAGTATAATACTACTATTTTTTTAAACATTGACAATGTTACAAATATAATATATCAGTAGTACATTAGTCAGGACTAGAATAAAGAACTCCAAGGAAGGCTGTATTTAAAAATAAAAAATATCCGTCAAGTGCGTGTAGTATTGTACCTAGTACTCGCGCACCGAGGGTTCCGTACCTAATTCAAGATTGTTCGTATTCCGATGAGGAAAACACTACCTATAGAAAATGACAAACTTTAATTTGCAGTCGATTCTACTCACTTTCTATGAACTAACTACAAACATAAGTTTGCAATGGCTTATTTCTGCATTTAATTTATAAATTAGAAAATTTGAGATTTTATCCTTTATATATACTGTAAGTTCTAAGTCTTGGTCAATGAAATACAACTAATAAGAGTCGACAATAATTTTGTATCAAACGAACTACAGTATAAATTTTTAATGGTTTTTATCTATACATATATATCCCAGATAAAAATCATAAGATAAAATTTAAATTTATTTTTCATATATTTAAATTTATATACATAAACTTACATTATTTGTTCTTTTTCCTTTGGTTGTACTATAAGCTCTAACTTATTGCCAGATTTCATAACTCTAGAATGACGGAAAGTACCCTGTAGGTTTTAATTACGCAACGATCTTCAACAAAATGCAAAAAATTAAGCATAAGCGTTTATATATTTTGATTGCGTTGACTTAGTTTGATTTTTACTGTGCCTTAAGAGGTCATCGATTTGGATATTTAATATCAATTTCAGCTTGATTTTTCCAAGTGATTTGGAGAACATTGTCTTGACAGACAGGCACACAGACAGACAGACAGACAACAGTGTTTTTTTTATTTGAGATACGAAACCCTAAAAATAATTAAATTTAATTCTTTTAATTATGGCGTTCCAATAAATATAAAATAAGTAGTGTTAGTACGATTTTGAATTTCAAAATCGATTGTGGGAAATGGAAAAGCTAGAACATAATCTGCTTACAGACTATATGTTAATTACAAATACGTTTACGTTATAATATATACATACAATAAACATATAGGTACATTAATCACTATTTTTAATAACAGACAAGAGTGATTAAAAAAAAGACGACGTGAAAATCGAAGAATTGCATTGCTATGTAGGCATAAAATATTAAAACGAACATGATATAGCTAACATAAGCTAGCGAAGCCGCGAGCGGTTCGCTAGTATTATATAAAGGTCACAAATACTATACAAACGTAAGTAACGTAAGTAACGGGCGACCACTCGTAATATAAAGCTAAACAAACAAAAATAAAAAAAAACACTTCTTAATGTAATCCTATATACAAAGAATTAATGAAATGAATAATATCCTAAGAACCTATTGAAACTAAGGGTCGATGACCATGGACAATGCTCCACCCACTTACAGGTACGCTTTGGTACTAAATTAAATCTTATAGACCGGTTAGTTGCAACTTGTCTGCAACTAGATGCATGAATGGTGATTCATAAATTGATAATGGCAATGATCAATAAATTAGCAAAAAATTATATTTCAATGCAATATTGTAATTTATTTAATTATAATCTAATAGATACCATCGTGACGCAATTAAGATATAAATGCACATACATATGTATGTAGGTACATAAACAAACATTTACTTGACTAATAAATGTCTACCTACAATATAAATCTGCCGAGCTGCTTTATTAATCAATGCATTCTCATTTCTCATAGGCTAGTACCTGTTTACGGAATATTAATATATGATTCACGTAATTTCAATTCAAATTTCCAGGAATATATCAAAATTGCTTCAGAAGTTTATTCGAATAGAAAATTAAAGGTAAATCGGAATACTATCGAAATATGTCGATATTGCATCCGTACAATATTGAATCTGCATCATTCTGAATGTGCTTGAAGGAAATAGAATAGCATTATGTTACATATTTGTTATCGAGGACGTTATTGAAATGTTTTGACATGGTAATAAAATGTGTTGAGTTTTTTGTTTACTAAGTATAACATTATATTAGATTTTTCATTAAATAATTTTTTGAATTTAGGCAAATTTATATATTTTTGTTTTTGTTTTGGTTATGAAAAGATAAAGAAAACTCAAATTATATATAAATAAAAGATTTTTTTTAGTTTGTTTTTATTTCATTTATAATATATCTAGCTTTTTGTTCCGTCTTCCTCGTTGTACGTCTTTCCATCATTTTGATTGGAAAATTCTCTTTTTATTTGAGCCCCAAAGGTTCTGAAACCTTCATAATATTGTGGCAAAACATTTCGCAAAAGTCTTTCAGGATATATAAATTCGTAACCATCTGTTAATTCCATTGTATAAGAATACGGAACACCAACTGCTCCAAACGCAAAGTCATCACTGCCACCAGCTGCAGGGTACCATTTACCAGCGCTCAACACTTTGAATGGTTGACCTCCTGCTTTTACTACGCTATTTGAAACCATTCTGGCGAGTGAATCCAACTTTTTCCATTCTTTAGGCAAGTAATCTCCTGTGTAACCCCAAGGATATACTAAATACTGGCCGTATGAGTGTAAGGACACGTATAATTTCATTCGCTTGCTATTATCCATCATAATATTTCTGACCATCTGTGTCTCTATTTCTGAAAATGGCTTAGGTCCAGCATAAGTTTCTTTATCGCATGGATTATTAGATACGCCACTAACAGCCCATTTGAACCCGTAATTACGGTTACCGTCAACACCAAAGCAGTCGAAAATTGAATTCTTTGATCTGGTTTTCCTCCACAAGCGATTCTGGAACATGACAAAACAAAAAATCTTTGAAAATCTATTTACTTACATATTATAACATACTAATATGATTTAAATAATATTACTATCCGTATATTATGAATGTCTCGTGACACATCATCAACCAAAGGTTTGTTATAAAAACAAAAATGTTACAACTCACCGCTCTATTAGTTCTGGTGTACTCATAGCCATCAGGGTTGACAACCGGAAGTATGTACCAGTCCACGCCGTCCAGTTCCTGGCGTGCTTCTGGGTCGTTGACCAGCCTGTGTATCAAGTATAGTGCCATCGCAGGTGCCACCCACTCACGAGCATGAATACCTAGTAATGAGTCAGACTTTAACTTAATGAATATTCATAATTTTGATTTATTATAGACAAAATACATTTTGCTATTAAAATACGTTTTTATTAGTAACAAATAAACGCTAAACTATTTTACTAATAAAATAAAACAAATAAAAGTGAAACCTTCGTGGTAGTATCCGATTTCATAAAAAGCATGTCACATTTATGACATCTAGTGTAACGTAACTGAATGTCTTCTAATACATTAAGCTGACTGATAAAATTGAAAAAAAAAGAATTCTTTATTTATTTAATTTGTATCTCAGATTAATTAAAAAAACAACTTATGAAATAATTTAAAACTTGTATGGTAATTTCTGAAAACGAATGCTCGTATCTATATTTTCTTATCTTACTGATATCTAGATGAGCTTTTGTTGTATATGCTAGTAGCTGGCACACTTTGTGTAACCGGATCAAAGAAAAGTTCCATGTATACCATAAAATATATTAAAGAAATAATATCCTTTTATATTATTATAATTTTTTTAATATATGTATTTATGAAAGAATATAAATGGCATCTAATAAAAGTGGTTAAGCGTAATGAGTACATGGATATCTCTCTGTATACTCGAAAAACCGAAGTTTGGGCTATATTTGCGATTACAGTGATAGGTAAAGGTCAGCCCACCCAACTACAAGTTCTCAGCAATGACTAATTTAATATACAAGTATTCTAAAACCGTTGATTAAGCCAGAAATATTATGTAAAAGTTATATTATTTATATATTATAATTTAAAGAAATATTAAGGCTACTGCATAAAAATGATTTGTTCCTGTTCAATTGCTTAGCTACATGTTTGTTACAAGACCCGGAAAAACAGTATTATAATTATATCTTATTACGTTCATTATCTTTAAATATTTGCTTATAAAAGAAAATCTCAGAAATAAGAATTTATTATTCGATTGTAACAACAATTTTTAAGCTTCGAAAGATGTCGAAAAGATTTTAATCCATGAATATTTAAGTGATTATACTTAATTTTCATATCCTTATTTCGCTAAATCTATCATAATTTACCTATAATCGATAAAAAGTATCAATTGTTTACCTGCATCTATAAATATAATAGGGTTGCCAGCATTATGGTCTGACGATATCTTCACTAGTTTCATCCTCCTCCCTTGATAACTTGTACCTAAATTCTGTAATTTCACTAAGTCGGAATGTCTTTTGGCTGCACTGTCTATATATTCTTGAATCTATAAAAAAATATATTTATTACTTAATAATGAACAACATGGACAAAAATGTGATTAATTTAGATTAAGTACTTACGGCCTGAAATGAATGATATTCAAAGATACTAAATCCTCGTAAAACCCTTCTTTTCGGCGCTCTTTCGAGTTTCTCGAATGTTCTAAAAATTATTAATACAATTTATTGTATGTATCGTAAAAGTAATTCAAAGTACATAATTTACTTGAAATCAAGTTGAACCCTGCTTCAGTTTGAATAGACCTTAATTAGCCTAAATTAATTTTAATTTAGGTAAATTGTTATTTGATACCGCCATGAATACTGATAATCCATAGACGTTCCCTTGCATTATAATATATTTTACTAATAAGCTTAATTTATGATATCACTACTATTCAATTGAAATGAGCTGTATTATTATATTTCAAACGCCATCATTATAGGAATTATGAGCTTAATGAAGCAATCCCATGTATGCATGACTATTTGCGAAATACATACGTAATATTATTAATTTGAAAGAACTGTTTTAATATATATATATATATATATGTATATATATATATATATATATATATATATATATATATATATATATATATATATATATATATATATATATATATATATATATATATATATATATATATATATATATATATATATATATATATATATATATATATATTAATCTTATTCTCCGCAATTAGCAACAAACACTGTTCAAATATAGCGAATGTATCGATTGCGTGAAAAGAAAAATTTACTAACCTTCCATAATTACTTTTAGCATCATACACTAGGTTGTGCGTAACAATGAAATTTTTAACGAACTCCACATCACTGGGCGGCACCAGGACATCGGTACTGTCATTAAGACTATGACTTTTTTTTAAAATTTCTACGTGATGATCAGGAGCTTCTAAGTCTGACAACACTTCAATTTGTTGACTATTTATTGGATATAGCTTTACCAGCGTATGTCTAAAATGAAAATTACAAATTTAAAATGTATCGATATGCTAACGTATTAGACATTTAATATTCATATTATATAAGTGGTTGGTGATACACACTCGTCGTAGTTATTTTTTTCTCTTTCGCATCCTACTCGCCAGAAGCCCGATACACCTGAAAAGTCATAATAAATTCTATAATATTTGTTCGCCTCCCACATTTTAATCCTCAATTAATTGGCCTTTATTAGTACAATTATATGGAAATATATTTTTCTAACTTCCATTTGTACCTTTTCTCCCCTAAATCGCTCACAAGGTAAAATATATACATATATCTATAAAAACGATGTGCTGCTTCATACTTTTGGTTTAACACATTGTAATTAGTAGGAATTTACAGTAACCATATTTATAACTATCGTTATATATAATAATATTTATGGTAATTAACAATACATATTATGTACTCATTGCTGGCTAAGAAAATAATTTTATGGCAGGAAGTACATAAAAGTATATATAGTATAGTATAGTTTCTTAGCTTGACACTGCATCCCGGAATAGGATTGGCCTCAAACTAACAACAATAGCATTTTGCAGACGGACACTATCTCACTCTGACATCATAATTATGTACAGCGTAATAATAAATCATAATTTTTCTTTTGTTCTCACGAATTGAACAGAACTATAGTATTTTTCATGTTAGAAACATTAAAAAATACTTTACAATGTACGAGTATGTACGTACATACCCCGTGCGCTGTTTAAGATTCTTCATAATGAATCAAAGAATTAGACGTCGGGGTTAAGAATGGAGCTCGCGTCATTTTGTAAAGCAGCATTTGCGTGAAAGTGGGACGATTCTTTAATTTGCGGCGACATTTATCGTGTTTCTTTGGCTTCGCGTAATTGAGCCGTACAGGATTCGATCTGGCTTCCACCGTGGACCAATTCCAAGGCAATTGATGTCATTAGTACCGTTCTTTGATCGCCCAATCCCCGATCACTTAAATTTAATAAAGACGGAATTTTTCGATTCAAATTAACTACAACGCTGTATGGATGGAAGCCGTGTCGGTCCTTTGATTAAATATTACTTTATTTTATTTGATCTGAGTTGTGTTTGGAAATTCTATATTAAATTCTTAATTATCTGTAGCATTTCTACTGCGTCCGCGCTTAGACGTCCGTTTATATTAAATTATACTTACTGAATTGTAAGAATGTTCACTTTTACGACGTTACGTACTAAAGTTTATTATAATTATTTTTTTATGTTCTTTTTTTAATTACTTTTATTATTTTTACGATAATTTAAGAGTTCATCTAGTTACATATTTATTCAGGACCATTGACCGATGACCGTTCCTTATAATACGCTGATGCAAATAAGAAGCTAAAATAAACAGCTAGACAAATTTATTTAAATTTATATATTTTCATTTCTCTCTATGTTCTAATTTAAGCGAATTATTATTCCATGTTTTCAACAAAATATAGGTAATTTGCAGATATTACATTTATTTTACATATTGTATTTATAAAGAAGACTATTTAAATATAAAAAGTAACAACTGTAGTGACCAAAATATAAATTTTTTTTATTATTCTAGTATCACTAGATGAAATATTAATAAGAGAGTAATCTACTTGCAAAAACAGCTCCTGCGTTAAAAAAATATATTAAAATTAAAAGCAATTAAAAATGCCTTTGCCATCTGAAGTGTAGTTTTTTAAACCGGTTATTTTGAGGTAACTAGGTCAGGATAGAAGAAAATAATATTTACTCTTAAATACATATAACATCAAAATAGATGGCATAGTTTATTACTGCGTTGCTGTCAGGCTATTGTTACTTGTCGTCTTCTGTTAAAACCATTTATAATTTAGACAAAAATCATATTTGGAAATTATGGCTTCACTTAACTTCTAAAAACACTGAGTCGCTTTAAGCTATTCTAACATTCTAAAAATATAGAATAGATAGAATTTTGCGTGGGAATAAAAAAAATATTCAATTTTTTTTTATTCCCACGCAAAATGCGTAAGATGCGTGAAACTTAAGTATTAAAAAAACTCATGATCTACGAATATATTAAAAACACATTTACAGAAACAAAAACAATACTAAGCAACAAAAATAAGCGGTAAAGTGAGTTATACCCATTCTATGAGGAAAGTGATGGTATTTTTAATGTGTGAAAGTCTTGTGTGTTCAATGGCTTATACAAGGAAAAAATTAATTAAATAAAAATCTAATATATTAGTTTTAATGCAACTAGTATGTATGCACCTATATTCG
The DNA here is from genome assembly GCA_037127375.1 of Dione juno. Classification (NCBI taxonomy): domain Eukaryota; kingdom Metazoa; phylum Arthropoda; class Insecta; order Lepidoptera; family Nymphalidae; genus Dione; species Dione juno. The sequence goes on along the minus strand of JAXRJS010000061.1, from coordinate 1,155,179 downwards.
ATATACATGTATACAAAACTTACATTATGAAGATAAGTAAATATTTATGTAAATAAACATTTTTTATATCAGTATATATATATGTATGTATTTACGAGCACATTCATAAAATCATAATAAATAAAATATTTGTACATATTTAAGTAAAAGTATACTGTTTTACATTCATACATTGGTGTTGTAAAGTAGGTTTGTGTAACCTCAAATATCCCTTGCAGTGTATCAGAGAAAGTGTTTTATTGTTAGTGGAGAAATGTCAATGCGTAACGAGAGCAAGTAAATCTAAGAATAACTTTATAAAATAAACGCAATAATTCTTGCATTACACTTTTTTTCGATGAAATAATACTGTTTAATAAGTAGAAATATTTAATTTCATTTTAAACTTACCAATAAAGAATATGATCCAAGCTGCCATATTAACAAGAATTTGATTCCTTTAGCTTTTAACAATTTATGTTGCTATATATATTTTAAAGTTGCTTTGAACTTTATTTATTATCTAACACTAATTAAATAAATAATTTACTTGTCCACGCGCATTCGTGCACGCGAGCCTCCGTACCGCCGCGCACTGGTCGCCTGCGCAGACTTCGATCTTCAATATCGAGATCAAGATCCTAAATCAAGAAGTATCCAAACAAAGTAGGTATACCCCAAAGGGCAATATATTCCTTAAGGGTCTTTGCCCTTATACAACTAACTGTTGTAGCCCTTTCCAAATGTTTTTATTATATTTATTTGCTGTATGTTTGATTTAATTTTTTGTTTGTTTTAATTACAATATCATTTAATAATGATGTTTTCTGATGTGTTATCTCAGTATATAATTTAATTATGAAATATAGGCTTTACTTAATTACTGTACTCTGGCTAAAGGCTAACGCTATAAAATATAAATTAATTGCTGATTAAAGTCTCATGCGTGTAGTTTTACTGCTTTTTTCTTAATTTCAATAATCATTTACCTAATTGATCGTATTGTAATCATACAAAAAATTGAACGAATACAACAATATTTTGTATATACCTAATAAACTAAATAATATGTATATAAAAAAAAAACAATATTCAATATAATACAATTTACAATTACTTTCACTCTACACGCCCATCATTTTTTTATAAACGCAGCTAATCGCTCAATTTAAATTTACAGATTAAATAATAAAACAAATATCCATTAATAATTATTTAGCTACACTGTGTAATCTCAATGGTCACATCAGTTACGGTACAAGAAAATGTTGAGTTTAATGAACTAGATTGACACTGATTGAAATGGCATTCATGCCGTGAGACGTCCCACTCGAATAAACTGTATCGTGTATTTTAACTTAAGGTTATTGTAATCTGACTGTAAGCGATCCCGTTTACAGTGATGGTGATCAGTCAATGACAGGTGATCGATATACACTTCCCGGACCTGGCAAGACAAGCGCGGCGTTGAATTCCGCCACCCATCGCACTACAATATGCGAGATAATACTTCTGATTCATCAATGCCTTAGTAAAAATTAATAAATAATATCTATTGTAAAATTTTCTGTCGCTGTTCACTTTTAATACAAACGATAGTACGTTTGTAGTTTTCGTATTTTTTATACGATTTTATCGCATACTATAAAGTTAGATAGCTATTTTTAAATGACTAGCTTGTACCTGCTTCGCTCGCGTGGTCTAATGGAAATAACTAAGGGATTGCGTATGACACATGATATATTCTAAGTGCCTGATATTTCTGTCTCTGGCAGGTATATGTGCAATGGATTACAACGGAACGATGACCATGATGTAGCATTACCTACTATAGATTAAAATAATTATTAAGTTATGTATCTGCTGACCCTCTTTAAATATTATTTTTGTTCAACTTTATTCATATTAACAATAACAAGTTTCATGCTGTCCTCATCGAATTGTTAATTATAATCCAACTCTTTCAAACATCATAATCGAGAATGAAACGGAGCTCAAGAAAATTTTATGAATCTTAATTTGATATTAATATCAATCTTAATTTGACTTAAACACACGTATAGCAGTTGCTTTATTGTTATAACGGTGCCTTATTGTCAGTCACTAAAACAAGGAAAGGCATTTCGACGACACGTTAAATTTATATTGTAACGTATACATTCTTCTTCTTCCTTAAAAAAATCCTTATATATTATAATATGTATACAAACATTCCTTTAACATATGAACATAACGTAAAAAGTATTACATATACTTCATACGTTGCGTTCACATTAAAAAAAAAATTTACTAATATTAAACCACAGCTAATTGAATTATTAAAAATGTCAAAGATTAAATTTGTCTCCTAAAATTTATTTCCATGTTGATTTTTTTTTTTAAATAATCAGTTATTAATATAATGTATTAGGAACAATTTCTTTATGTTGTAATAGTATTTCGTCGTTAAGATCAGAGAAAAATACTTCTCTTTGTGTGTAATGTTTGAAACAATTTCTAAAATGGCCTAATTTGTAATATGTGACCAGGATATATATATATGCTATTTTATACTTTAAATTATTCACTTTCTTTATTCTCTATTAACTTCCTTTGTATGCGTGACCATTCACAATAAAAACATTTTTGACCTACTTATGACTAAGGTGAGAATCAATTGAAATAATTTTAATGCACACTGAATATTTTTATCACTACAAAGCTGAACTTATTCATTGTAAGCGAGCAATGTATATTATTAATATATAGATGTACAATGCATAATTTAAATTCCACAAAATGAGGACACGTACTGTGACGCATCACCCCGGGTGAAAGTGTCTCCGTAATATTAGCTAAACATACAAAAAAAACTTGTTTCACTTTATGTTACTCAAAACATAAGAATCCATATCATCTTCTTTCTTTATTACTATTAGTTAAATATAAACCATTAATATTGCTATAAATATATTTCATGTGACATATCACAAAATTAATATGAATACAGTTATTTCATTTCGTTACCATATAAAGTTTTCCAAATATATTCAAAAACAACCCCAAGAACTCTGCCCCATATCTCCTTTAGGGCAATAACTGCATAGCTTTCTGATGAGGCTCCCACATACAATTGCATAACTAATTCTAAAGCAAACGGTATACCATAGACCTAAAAGTATAAAATAACTTTGCTGAAACAGATGCCGCTCTGTTTTATTAATTTGAATGAATACATATAAATTGTATAGCAATGCTCTTACACTAGAAGCATAATCCACACTCGACCCTCCAACTTTTCCATACCAATTATATAAAGTATCGACAGTAACGGACAGTACTCGAAAGCTAGCGTTCCTTATCGATTCATCAATTTCTCCCTTTAAATCTATATATTTGTCATCGTCTAAGCCAGTGTCTGTATAGCCTTTTGGGTACAACACAGCATCGCCCTGCGTTATAAAACAAAAAGTTTAAATTATATAACTTAGAATAAACCGTATCATATATTATCATTGCGTTACTTGCGTACATAAACTTAATTTTAAGGAGCTTTTATGCGCTTAGCTTAGCTTAGCTTTTTAGCGGTGTCTTTTTTAAGTTCGAGATACATATTATTAAAATATTATTAATTTGATAATTTATGTAATTGATAGTTTAATATATTTAAAGATTATACCTTAAAAGTATCGGCAAAATATGTGCCTGCGTGAACATTAAAGTAAGCAATAATTTTATGAGAATATTTGTGGAAAATATCACGGATGGCTCTCGTTTCAGCTTCGGAAAAAGGTACTGGTCCTGGATATTCTTGGTGGCAGGAGTTTAAGCTATGATTATTGCCCCATGATACATCGAAATTCCGGTCCAATGCAACTCCCGGGCACTCATCTTGCAATGCGACGTTTTTGTTCCAAAATGAATTGCGCTAAAATTCATGCATCATTATCTTATAAAAATAATGTATAATTAACATAGGTCATAGGATAGTATATATAGTATATATAGTATATATATATATATATATATATATATATATATATATATATATATATAGATATAAAACTAGAATAGTAAACAACAAATTAAATTGAAATTCACTGAAAAATATCAATTAAATTAAATTATAAAATATATACATACGCACATTGGTATACGCATATCCATCGGGGTTCGCCATAGGTATTAAGTATATATCAAACAAATGTAAATGTTTGGTATACATTCCTAGTAGCTCTAAAAATTGATTCTCTTCATAGAAACAGTCGACCTTTTGCATACCCATAACATTGAGACCATGTACTATAAATATTATTTTCTTTTCTTCTACATCTTGATCGTATTTGCTTTCACCAGTCCTTAAGCGAAGTGAAGCCGAAGCATTCATCTGGTTCGGTTTTTGTGTAATTTTGAGTAATACAATGTCGTTATATTCAACAGTGCGTCCTATTACTTCCGTCGTTACGTTTGCATTTGGTATTTTTATTGCCAAAGCCTTAAGTTGCTGATTTATCTGTAAGTAATTTGTACGTACATTTTGCAATGAGACTTCTTCTATTTTTTTTTTTCATAGCTTTAATTTAATAAACCACGATAAACATTTTCCATTTTCACACATATCACAGAAATTTTGATAAAGTATCAAAATTGTATGTTGACCTATTCCTTTACACCTAACCTGTTCATTTTAAATGAAGTGCTAGAAGTCAATGCCAGGCAAGTAGAATACCTAGAAACCTGGCAAGTAGAATAAATACGTTAGCCCATTTGTCTAAATTCAGAAAGATTTAATCTTTTTAGAAAGATTTACTTTTGCTTACAAGATAATAATTATTGGAAACTTACGCTATACGGACTTAAGATTATAGATTGTTCGTCATCTAATGGTTCGGCATCATCTTCTTCTTCGGGACTGGAAAAAATTGATTTTGTCGAATCGCTTTATCGTAAAACATAATTATATAGTTAAAGTCAACGAACTTACTGTCTTATATTTCCTTGTAACATGTTCATTTTAGTAACGCGTGGTGTGCTATAAGTTTAAAAAGTATTTATAAATCATTTTATGAACCTAATTTTATTCGAATCAATGTATACAAAATAAATATGTGGATTATATACAAAATAGTATTATTAAATTACTGTTAACTTACAATTTCTGTTTGTGCTGTCGAAGAATTTTTGGACCTTTTGAAGTTTTTTCATCAAACTTTCCTACCGGCTTCCTGTTATAATATTTGAACTCTAAATAAAACTTTACAAAACACTCGTGTACCGAGTAAATTTTCATATTAAAAATATAATAATATGTCCAAAAAAGTAAGTAAGACTTACCAATACTGTAAATCATCTTTGCTATAGTCTGTAAATATTAATACCACATAAATACATATCGCTAGAAAATTAGATGGTCATGATAATTTTTCAGTAATAGCATGAACGTTCTACAGAACGTTCTAAAGAAGTAGAACTATAAAAAAGAAGTGAAATGGGTTATATTACATTATATCAGTTATTAAGATGCTTTCACCCACTTTCACAGGTTGGCTGGACGCAATCTCTTATAAGATTAAACACAAATATATATAAAGATAAGTCCAATCTTGCTAACTATATTTCTGTATGTCTGTACTTAACGTATTTAACGTAAGAATACTATATATAAGATGATCATCTTTTCAAATTTGGAGTTTCGATTTCTCCTTTATTAATATTTATTTAACGACAATTACATTGCACATAATACATACATTATAATTATTTACCTTTTCTTGAATAACACCGTGTAATGTATATGGTAAACAATACAAATATTATTTTCTGTGGAATCATAATAAAACTACGTTTTATAATCGTTTCGACACGCTGTGCATATAAATAATATTGCAATGAATAAAATTACAACGCGTGTACATTTTTTTATAATGCTAAAAGTTTATTAGTTTTCATTTTCATCTAAATATATTGGAATACAGTTTCTCTTTTTTGTTTCCAGCTTCTATCGCATTGCATATACAAGGAACATGAAGAGATTTTAATTTATAAGAGTTCTCTATCTACTCGTATATTATACGTTATTATGCAAAGCTAACTATAATGATGTTAAAAAGTGAGCATCAATACTCGTAGCTCGAATTCTGTTCTCGGGAAGCTAATAAAAGTTATTATATACTATATGTTTATAGAATAATTGTATCTTAAAAAGAACAACTGTTGAATTTCTCGCCGGCTCTTTTCTAAAGTGCTTTCCGAGCCCCTAGCAGATTGCTGAATGATTTAGTCTTATATTTTCTTTGGCCGATTCAAAAGTAATTTATTATATACCATATTATATATATTTTTTAATAAATTGTCTTAATTCATTAAAGAATATTTGAATTTTAATAGGTTATAGATTGCATATAAAAATAGGTTATAGATTGCATATAAAAATTTACAGAAATCATAAATGAAATAAAAAACAATGATGAAATAGGTGTAAAAAAATTATTTTTTTAAGAAAGAATCTCTAACTGTTTTAAGCTTTCCGCTTGATTTCGAGACAATGTATGTTTTAGAATTCAATACCCCCGACTAGGAATGGAGCAGGCCCGTGCTACAGTCATACGCTGTGCCGATGCGCCACAACGCCCTCCTTAACTTATTTTATTTAAATGTGGGTTCGATCTTCTCTTGGTAAAAGTTTATATTTCAATAATTAAAGATTAAGATATATCATTATTAATGAGGCGCTTTTTTAAGGTATGATATACACAACATTATTTAGATTTTAACTAGAACTTATTTTACTAATCAGACCTTATTTGAATTTTCTCTGTTAGTATAGATTGGCATATTATTTATTTTATATTCACTTACTTTAGTTATATGAGCGCACGGCCTAGTCTCTTAAATCTTGACCGTATAGGCATTAAAATTTCACGATCTCTCTGAAGTGTTATTTTTTGCTTATAGCGGTCATTCCAAAAGTTCAAATCAAATACTTTTAACATGCATACTGTTAAAAGAATATAGGTATTTGCTATATTACTTGAACTTGAAGTTACTTGTGGTAAAATATATTCATAAATTCTCAGCGATTTCTTTAAAATTATTAAAATAGTTAACGTTCAATAAAAAAAAAAAAAAATTTAAGACATTTTCATAAATCATTGTCACATCAAAATAAACTTAAAATACACTTTGTCAAATACAAAGCCTATGTCAATATCTATATGTAGACAGCCATGTCTAAACTCATTTTGCCATTTTACTTAAGATGTTATACAATTTTTTTTTTGACTTCTTAGATTACATAAATTCAATAACATGCGATATTATTACAAATCTTTTCGCATTGATGGACCTCAATTAAAATTTTTTATCTCATCATAACATGGGAATATAATTTTTTTAAGTGTTATAGTCGAATGTCGTGTTACTTAATAACGCCAATGAATTAATAATTTCTCGACATTAAGGCTATCAATAAGATTATCAATTGGTCAATCATCCTTTAATCCGCCACATCCCTTAACATGTAACGCGAATTCAAGCAGTAAACTCACATTAAGATTTACACCTACACAAAAAAACTGTTAGACCCCTCCGATTTGGACAGGCCAAAGGCTGCGCTATAAATCGGGTTGCCTTTAAAACGATCTATTAAACGCGACCGGAACTACCCTTTGTTAGTCGTAAAAATTGTTATACAAAATTTTATTATACTTCTAAAATCTCCATTTAATCTAATAAAACCTAGCTACAGCAAATTATATAGGTAACAAGCTTATACAAATAAATACATATCAGGAGCAATTGCATACAATATAAAAGTGCTATAGACAATTTTTTTTTTGAGTTTTTATGTTACATAAATTCAATAACATGAGATATTATTACAAATCTCTTCGCTTTGATGGACCGCAATTAAATTTTTTTGTCTCATCATAACATGGGAATATATTTTTTTTTAAGTGTTATAGTCAAATTTATTAGGACTTGAACCCACTACAACTACAATAATATAAGCAACTGTTAAACATACTTAATAACGCCAATGAATTAATAATTTCTCAACATTAAGGTTATTTATATGGGTCCTGTTCTTTTTCTATTATATTTCAAAATACAGAAAGGAACTATAACAACATTTACTTGCAGATCTTTCATCTCATTATTCCTAGTAAACTGGTATTTATCAATAAGCCTTTATAAGATGGCCTTGTTCATTTTTTTCTTAATAGATTTTTCCTACAATGTAAATATTATCATATTTCATTGTAAAATAATGTTTCATCATAACATTATATCTAATGCTGTCAGTATGATAATAATGAAAAATTCTCTTATATAACAAACAGCTTTATAATAACGTAGAGTTTGTTCCATGCCAGAGGCTTTTCATTGTTTGACTGTGAAAAGCTTATTTATTTGAAATACTAAACCATATTTCAACTTTAAAGTAAAATGATTTATTTTTTTAAAGATGTGAGTTCGACTTTTACTCTATTTAATGTTTATAATATCGATTTTTAGGTAAATATAGTGAATTAACTATTGCATTAGTACCAACCCCGATAGAGAGAAAATAGTCCGTTGGAGAAAAATTGGTTTCCGACCGAATTTAAGACAGTGGCGTATTGAATAGCGGAACTCAATACCGCGCATATACGGTCATGTCGTATAACTTGAATTCAAGATTTTAAAAAAAATTACTAGAAAATTGTTGCATTTTCTCAGTAAATCCTTAATATGGACATCAACATGTAATAATTAGTTATATGTATAGAAAATATTAAATTTAGAATTAGAATATGTCTTCATAAACCTCCATTTACAAAATTGTTAAAATCGGAGAATTATTCTCTAACATTCGTTTCTATTCATATGTATTTCATCCAACTCCTTTCATAAACAATGTATAATATTCAAAAATATAAGCTTATTTGTGGGCTTGTTTATTTGAATAAATTATTCTAGAAACGATTCTCGAATAAAAGGTCGTGAAAACAAAAATATTTCAAATAATCGAAAATATATATGTATATTAATTATCACTAAATTCAAGAGCCGTCTAATTCTCGTCTTTCATCGAAAATTGTTGATTTAACTGAAAGAGGCCCATTTTGAATTTACTAATAACAACCGTCTATTATATATTATTTATCTATGTTTTAAATACAATATTTAATAAATTTTATATTCATAATTTAAAAATATTATAACACAATAAAGCCTACACTCTATATTAACATTAAGACAATTATTTGTAATATATTATTGTGATCTAACAATTTTATCATAAATAGTCTACTCAAGTGCAACTAATTGGCTGCAAGTAAGATGTATCTTGACACATGTGTACAATATGTAGATTCACTTTATTCATATATATTAAATAGTTATTACAGACGGACATAACACACTCATTCGCGTGGCATACAAAATACTAACACACAGACTATTCTAGATTTGTAAGTGTTTTAGAAATTAACAACATTTCCAGTTTTTGTAGAAATTAATATTTAATTTTTTTTAATATTTCGTATATATACTTAGTCAGTTTGGGCAGAAAGAATCTAGTCTCTCAAAATAATTCATTGCTCCGAGTGTGTATAGAACCTACAACCACTGCGATTAGACACTGTGCCAATGTTCAATGAGGCTCCAACTTTAAATAAGAAGAACATAAAGTAACTACGAAACATCCTATAAAGGCACCGAGTATATAAAACACAATACTACATTTTTATTGTTGCTTACTTTTAAGCTCTTATTAATTTAAAACCAAAAGCAAGAATGTTGTAATACGGCGCCGAAACACTGGGAGCAACACTGTATTATTTTACGATCTGATTTATAAGGTGTTAAACCTTACAAACATGAAGTGGTCACGAAAGCTCTGATAGCCACGATGTAGAAATGAAAAATACATTTCGAGAAATGCAAAGAAAGTTTAATATAAAAAAGGCAATTGGGCTTACTTATATTCAAATATATATAATATTTATCAAAATTGGGATAGCCAATTAGATTAATTGAAACTTATGTAAAATTTTTAAAATGGTAGTTATTTATAAAAAATACGCATTTATTGCAAAATTTTAATTAAAACGAAATCAATTATAACTATGACTTTTCAGACAAAGAAAATAGCTTTATGAAAATATTTATAAAATGTTACCATTTTGTAAATTTACATATAAGAATATTTTTGATTGACAACACTATTATCTAACCGCTTCGTGTTTGACGCCAGTAAAAAAATTAAAGAGTTTTTATATATAACCTTAAAACTATAATACACGATGAAATAAAACTAACGTAGCCATGAATGTTGTTTAAATTACTGATAATGCATTCAAATCAAAATTAATACTAGTTAGATACGTATAGCGAATTTTTTATTATATAGATATTTTAGCGCATTTTTAAATCACAAAGATTTAATGTAGGTATACGCAAAAAATAAAGATTTATTTTGTGTTTAATTTTTTTATCAACAAAATTAAATCATATAATAATTATGTATTTAAACCTAATAAAGTGAATTTAATTGTCATTTTAGTATATCCTACCCTACATTTTTGTATTTTTTCCAATTTTTTGTTGATATTTATTCTTATTTTAATCCGCTGCAAAGTATATTAGTGAATTTAAATGTAAAAAGCTTGCGTTTATTAATACATTCTCGCAATAATTCAAGTCGGCAATGCGACGAGGCGACATAGAAGGGTGAGCGACTCCGAGCCCTACTTACTTTATTACTACAATGACTTGACATTTATTATCAGTTATGAAAATAAATTTCTCCTCGTGAAAAAAAGGGAAAAATTAAACGGAGGAAACGTGTTTAATGCCTAATTGCATAATACATTTTGTGAAGCGGCTTATTGCAATGATATAATAATTTAGGATATTTTTGACTGACTCTGATATAGCAGACATGCATAAATAATCGTGGAAGAAAATTACCCTTTGTTAAAAGAATATTATAAGTTACAACCAGTTTTACCAACATTTTTAATTGTAGCTATTTAAAAAAGCTATATGAGGATGTGCCCAACGTCGGTAGAACTCAACGCCGTTCTTTGAGTGTAAACAGCCTATGAATATTAGAATAAAAAATAAATCTTCCTATCCTTCCTTCCAAAATTAAATATCACCTTATGGTATCAACATTATGTTAACATCGTTAAATTATGTAAAATGCACTTATTATATCATCTTAAGTTATTTAAAAGTAACATTCACATAACATAAATACAACAAATGCATAATTACTAAAAGCTTTACGAATCAATACGAGTTTCACGCATCCACTCAAATCGGATTTGTCTGAAACGTCGGCAGCACAGCAATCGGCAATACGGAAGCCGGCCAATTATACCTAATTTGCACTAAATAGCTACTGCATAAGGAGAAGAGATTATATGTTTAGAATATTTCAGATTTATTTATTTTTTATCATATTGTTCATCATCGCAATTATATTACTTTTAATGTGATTCAGTTATAAAAATTCAGTTAATCTCATAACTTTTAAAATAAAATAATTATTTTTAATGTTAAAATATCTAAAAATTTTGCTATATTAAAAAAGCCAAACCAAAACAGATGTATGTCGATGTTCGTTTGAAATCGATAAGGCCCCTCATTTTCCACATGTTGAAATTTGAAAGCGAGTGGAAACAATCTCGTTTTGGCCGTCAATTTCATTAGAATCGTCCCGGTACATTTACATATGAGCATCGGGTCCGATGTATGCACTCGCCCTGATTGCTTACTAGATGAAGATGGAATGGAAGACCTGACACAACTTACTTGGCCTTTACAGTAAATTACTCCAAGACCACCGCATTTGTAAACAAGTTTCACAATAATGTGTATGAAATCAAAAAAAAAAGTTTACTGTTACTTGTAAGATTTTTTTTATTTTACGAGTATCTATATGAAATCATAATTTAAACTTGATTGTCAATTTAATACTCTCTGAATATAAAACTATGTTAAACATATATCTGTCTAGTAAGGAAGTTTTTCTACAGCCTCTGCTTCGTGAATCACGAAAGATGCGACGAATTTATACCTTTAAATCGAAAATATTAATAGTGGCGATTTAACGGCACTAAATATATTTATTTTCACAACACCATAGAACATTTTGTATAACAAAACTGAATGCTCTCATCATTTGCATCGCTGTGTTCATCGCCTGTGATATATTTGAATATTTTCAACGTCTTACACACTATAGAACGTACTATTATCATCCCCAGTTTAAAGACAATAAGGTATAGAATTGTCAGATTATACCCTCGTATCTACGCCATTTGCTCCGTGTAGCAATATAATAGCCATGTCAAAAGCACTGCCGGAGTGACGCGAATACTTTCCGACTGCTTGGCTTTATTTTATTGCGCATGTTTTAATATTAATTGTAAGTTTTCTGCCCCGATGAGCTCGCGACGACATAATGCAAATGTACCAATACGCCTGTCAAAACGTTTAGTTAAATTCATAGCAGCGCACGCGCGATTTAATTTTATTTACGCCCTAACACTGAATCCGTTCAAGCTCGCCTTATTGTTTAGTTTCATAAACTTCTGCAATTATGTTTTATTTTGTATATTATTGAGAATTCTCAAAGAACAAAACAAGTACCTAGTAACTTGTGCAACAATTTCTCAAAGAGAAACGTGGATATTTTTCTTTTTTCGCTGAAGGGAAACTGTAGCGGCCACGTGACACTACCATTGTATGGTAATGTAAAGTAGGTACTTCCGAGTGCCACACTGAAATAAAAATATCGATGAGAATATATTATTTTCTGTAATACTTTTTAAGTTTATTTAGTTTAACAAAATTAATATGCTAATTAAGTATTAGGGTTCCCTATAAATGAAACATTTTAAAAGAGATTGAGATGAGAGGGGCATCTACCACAGTATTTATTGAAGTATAATCAAATTGCCCTATTGAATATCTTATCTGTAGACACAAGTCTGATTATATTATTTATGATATGCTCTACATCTTTAACCAACGCTATTTTAATTCCTTACCGAAATATTATATCAATGTGCTTAATAATATATCTAAATTAAAATAAATTATTGAAATAAATGCTTAGAATCGATATATATTTAAACAAAATATTTCTGATATAATTAAGATAAATTAAATTAAATGTAACTTTTTAATTTATGTAAGAAATAACGGCAATTTTTATTCTTATTTCACTGTACGAATTATGTTCATAACAAAATTTGACGTGCACAGGGGACTGTCGAGATGTAAATCTAATATAAGATAATAAAAATAATGAGCGAGAACCGTTGCTGATGAAAGCTGCAGATAGATATCCTCGTCTTCTGTCAACTATGTGACAACTCGTTAAACCAGTGGGAATAGCAACATGTGCTTTGAAAAATCTATTTAGTGACCGCCCGCTACGTGAAACAACATATTTGTTTACTGAGCTTTTCATATCGTTATATTATTTTATGTATGTATATAATTTTTATTAAACGTCTACTTACTAAAAAAATATTTATAAAAAAGTATTTAAAATTTATTTACTGCCTGCATGATGGTTATGATTCAAACTTTACCTTGCATTTACAATATTGAAAATAATTAAAATAGTATATTATTGAAATATGTGCGACTTTATCAGACTTTATAATATTCAACTATTTTTGTGGTATTTTTTAACATATTATTTCATATAACGCATTATTCAAATAAAAAATCAAAAATATTTCCAATATCTGAACATTCCAAGCCAAGCTTTATTGCCTCTAAATAATGGATTCTTTGTCTATAGAACAATATTCGAATAAATGTAGTCTTTTTCACCCAGCTCCTGATTAAATATTATTACGATAGCGATAAACAAATATTATGACTTTTTAAATTTTTTTTAACACTGATATTTATTACTGAATAATTGTAAAAATTGTAATAATTATAAAAAAATAATTTTTAATATTTTTTTTTGTATTTCCAGATATACATACAGTGAGTCATTTTAATATTTGAACACAATGATTTCTGTTTTGCTTCATGCCTAACAAAAACGATCTGATCGTTCAGGGGAACATGGGGACAGACCGAGAGTATACGATTGGAGTTGTAGTGTAATGATTTAAGGAGTATTTTTGCATTTGGGCCAAGCAAATTAATCTTTCATCGATAATATAATTGACAAGAACGTGTATCTTAACATTTTAAAGGAACATTGGCCCAAAAATGCGATGAAAATGGGCATTTTACGCATTGTTCAGAAATATTTGTTGTACAATTTTTGTCCAAAAGCTGTGCAACCGATGATGGATTTGGTGCTCCAAGTAAGTAAAAATAGCCACGATACCTCTCGAAGAAATGTTACAACATTAACAGTGAAACAATTCAAAATGTAAATATTTTAAAAAAGAACCAATAACATGCAATAATGTGTACAAGGAGTATATTAAAACTCGTACAACTATAAAAAACATCTCAGTATTTATACATTTCTAATATTAAAAGATCAAGTAAAAGTTTTTGTCTTTTTTATAAATAATATTCAAACGTTGATTGAAGTTAAGTAAATAAAATGTCTGGTATTGCTTACGACGCAATTATTATGATATTGTTGTATTGCTGTAATACTTAAACAACGGAAAGAAGCAGAAAAGAATCGTTGTGAAATTTACAAATAAGTTTTCTAGACAGCTAACGACATCTATTATTGAATAGCAATTTTTTTGGAAAAGTTGTTATTGGGCGCTATCTGTTGTATAGACATAAAAACAATAAGCACCAAGTCGTTAACAAGAGATGTCATAAGTGAGCGTCACACTACAGTAAACAACGCTCTCTGTTGGCAAACGAAGCTAACTATTTTCAGCTAAATTATTCAACAGATGTCAGCACATAATTATAAGTGTTACCATTGTCAATAAAATATTCGATATGGGCGTCTCCCACATATATTTGATTATCTGTACTCATGAGCGAATGACCGGAATGAATACAACCCAATGCCCGGATTGTCAATCCCTATTGGCTGGGTGTATTGCGTTCTGGGAACTAAACTTGTAAATCGGCCGGACATTAGTGTCTACTGTCTAATGTGGTGTGTGTCTGTATGTGCGATACTTTTTGTGTTGTGTTTTGTTTAAACGAACTCTATTTATTTTATTTTTCTTTTAATTCGTATAAGAAACAAACGAAAAGGTATGTAAAATAAGTTTTACTATATGTTTAATATAGGATTAAGTTTAACGTAAGGTCAAACATGAATGGAATACTATGCCCCAATTGCAAGGAGCTGGCCGTTCTAATATTACCTTACAGTAAATGAAAGAGTTGACAAAGACACTTTTTGTAATAAGACAGTTTATTTTCAAACAAAGTTTATCGTCTCACGTGATAAATCATTATTATACAGATACTGTAAAAATAACATCACTTATATTATTAATTCATATTTTTTTATAAAAATAATTAATGTTATTCGCAATATTTGAATTTAATTCATTAAGTATTAATAAGAGTAAATAATTTATACAATTAATGTCTACTTTTGAATATTATTTTCTGTTTAGGTTGTTAAATGTAGTGACTAAAGACCAACAGTATAGAAAGTAAAAAAAGGATAGATATCCTTGTAGGATAATAAATGAAAGAGTATATGTAATAGACAACAAACTATAAATAATAAAAAAAATTATTACCAATGATATCCAAAATAATCAAACATTATTATTGTATATTTAAATATGACTGTTTAAGTTGACTTTAAAAGCCGTTCATTAATTGTATGTAGGACTATGGATACATTTGTGTTTATGTTTTTCCACTACAGTTCAAACTTGACTATACTTTCTAGCACATTAGTTATTATTATTATTTAACATGACTAGTGTCTGCTTATAAAATTGAAAAAATTAATTTCTTTTCAATACTTTACTACTAAAACACACTACTACAGCCTAAAATATGCTTAGAAATCATTCACATACTAGTTATTTCTGTATTACAAATATTTATATACTACAACTGAAATATTTAAAATTGACTCATATTTATGACATTATATATGATATTAATAATTAATTGAGTACAACAGATATTAATTATTTAATAATCACATTTTTTTTTTGTTTTATACAAGTTATCAACCTGAAATTCAATAAAAAATTTACAACTTATTTTATAAACAAACAATAATGAATAAGTACCACTTAAGATTCTTAAATTGAAAGATATTTAAATTTCATTTTACTAGCATGAAATAACTAGGGCATATAAGCACTGTGGGACTATTAAACAAAAATGGTTTCAATTACAGCCGCATTTTAATTTAAGCTTTTATAACTGATCCCATTCATCTGCATCTTGTCGCACTTGAAATTGAATTAGCTAAATTATTAACCTACTTCCTTTCATTTGCATTAAGGACTTGTGTAAAATGAAAATTATATTTAATAATAAATATATTTAATTTTTTAATGCTCTATTACACTAAGTTATGCAATTAACTATGTAATATTACAAGTAACTTCATTATTAGCTTGTTGTTATTTGTTTTATTTATTTTTTTTTTTTTTTTTTTTTATGTATTTATGCATTCCACATATATCTGTGTTCCCTGCTTTCCGCCTTACGAGATATTGGCGGAACTCAATACCGCGCTTTGTATTGTTACTGGGGTGAGGAAAATTAAAACAATTAATCCTCTCCTGATAGGAATCGAACCCATCACCATCGTGTGTACAGTTAGAAACTGCGTCATGACGGAATCATGTTGCTATATATGTTGTTTATATATATATATATATATATATATATATATATATATATATATATATATATCTTCTTCCTGGCATTAGTCCCGGCTTTTGCCAGGGTCTGCCTTCCGACTAAGACCAATCGGTCCATATGAGTGGCGAAGTGGTTTTTTGTGGAGCGATTGCCATCTGACCTCCAAACCCATTACTGGGAGAAACCAAGAAAGGAAAGGGAATAAGAGGCAGAAAGACTTGGAATATAGGGGAGGGACACCACTTACATGGATTGGATCGGGTTATGAAAGTGGTGGCTCGAGGTCCCGGGGTCGCGTACCCGTATGCCGGAAACCAAATATCGGACAGATAATTTTAACGGTAGCTACAAATGTTAAGTTAAAAAAAAATGTTGACATATGCAATATTCACCTTATTTACTTTTAAATTTATTTACATACAAATATTAGCTGCTTTAAAGCTATTTTGCAACTGAAAACCGGAAAAGCAGGAGAACGAGTAACATGCATAAAAGGGTCTCCAATGTGCGTGCTTCAAACTAATGACGGCTTGGCAAGAAGCGAAAGAGTTATGTCGAGCTCGTAACGCATAGATACTCGTTTTTCTCTATCCCTCGAGCGCTCAAGCTAAGGACATGTACTGTAAATGTAAGAGATTTTTAAAACGACCTTCCTCTCACATTAAATATATGTACCTACTAAATTTTGAGAATCTGAAGGCGAATCTAAACTAGTATTACAATATCATAAACTATCAAAAATATATATGCATTTGTGTTTTTGTATGTACGAGGGCGGGTCAATAAGTCCGTGACTTTTGGAATAAAACACAGATTTTTGATTAAAAAAAAAAAATTCAACGTAGTCTCCCTTGAGCTCTAGACACTTTGTTCAGCGCTTCTCCAATTTTTTTATCCCTTCCAAAAAAAATGATTTGTCGGGGTCCTCAAAATAGGAGAGATGACTTTATCATTGGAGTCAAATCTTTTTCCACCAAGCCATTTCTTCAGGTTTGGGAACAAGAAGTAGTCGCTCGGAGCGAAATCTGAAGAATAGAAAGGATGAGGGAGTACTTTATAGCCCAATTCATGGATTTTTGCGATGGCAAAGCAAGCTTTCTCATGCCCAAGTGATCATTCAAAATTGAAACTACTGAGCCATGCGAGATCCCTACGGCTTCCATAATCTCTCGCGCTTTTAATTTTCGGTCGGCCAACGCCATATCGTGAATTTTTTTGATTGTTTCGGGTGTAGAGACCTCAACTGGGCGTCAAGGACGTTCGGCATCTTCAGTGCGGCCACGGCCACAACGAAATTCAGTAAACCACCTTTTTACCATTGAAATAGATGGTGCAGAGTCCCCATAGTATTTATCAAGCTTAGCCTTGGTTTTGCGGTAATGGTGTTTTTCCGCAAGAAATAATGCTTAATAAACACACGAAATTCACTTTTTTCCATTTTCTCCTCAAATTAGTGATTACTATAATAAAGATAGCTGTCAAACACAAACTAATTGACGCAGCAAGTTAAAATTTAGACAGAAGTCAACTGACAGAGGCCTGTTGGCAGGAGCAGTGTTGCTGTTTCAGTAAAGTGGTCAGAAATTCAAAAAGTCACGGACTTATTGACCCGCCCTCGTATGATTACTACTGATTTTAAAAAATGGTTCACCATTAGAAAGCTGCATTTTCACTGCGTAACAGGATATATAACATTTCCAAAAAAAGGGATTCTTAATAAAAATGCAATAATATAACACAAGGTGTCAAATTATTTGTCATAAAAAATTTGTTATCGCGTGCGCAGTTTATACTACTGATGATAGACGAAAAAAATGTTCTACAGTATTATAGAACGTTTCAATATCTACAATATTCACATTAATAAATCATCGTGTAGTTCAAGCGAGCGAAGCCGCAGGCGGATTGCTACTGTAAAATAAAATGCCTGTCTTATTTTGCATCGTAATTTTATACCATTATTTGTTTGTAGTAATTAAATGTAATGTCTCCAAAACTACTGTATTCTAACTTAGACGTAATTGCTCAATTTCAGCCCTCAGATCGAAGGTACAAAAACGCTTACAAAACTTATTATTAAGGAATGAATGTTTTTAACAAACAATTATAAACAACAACAATTATTAATTAAAATATTTTTCCTTAAAAAGACAATTAAACACCTTAGAAATTGTAGACCGTGATTGTATTTTTGATGCTAAAACTGTTTATATTATGAGGTAAGCCTATAGAGTTCGGTATCTAAAAGATTTAACGTTACGTCAATAGACTGTTGCAGCAAGTGGTGCTAATGATTGATGAGTCGTGTTATTCTTATTACTGCGATGTAAAAATTCATAGTATTTATCGACGTTATCGTAGGCCTTAAATAATTAACAAATTTTCAAAACATTTTTTCATTATTTTATTGTAAATAACACTCACCATGGGCACATGTCGTTCGTATCCATTTTTGCTCTTGTAAAAAAATATATATAAAAAACCAAAAAAGTTGTTTTTATGAGTTTGGTTTTCTTTCATTTTATTGAGTACTCGTAGATGTCCACAACATGCATTTTACGTGTCAACAACGTAATCTTTATGATTCTTGCCACCCAATTTCGAAGGCACCCCGTTTCTTATTTCAAATAATTTAGTTAGAAATTATGGTACTTCATGAAATGTTCTACATCTTGGTTTATCACGCTTTACAACATTTGTAAAGGGCCTTTTTCTTATTTCTTATAGTTAAACCTACCTATTGTGTTACATAAGGGGTTCCAGTCTTAGAAATCAATAATAGCCTAGATCTTGCCCAGAACAGCATTCTAACAACGTAACATCGAACAGCATTCAACACTCGTAAGCCAAAAGATGTGCGTGTAGAAACAGACAAACAGATAGACAAAAAATATTAAAATGATTCTATATCTTTATATACCTAAGCAATTTTACATATCTCGCTGCATTATTATTTTGTAAAATTATTCGAATCAATGTTTTTTTTCGTAAAATACAGACAATAACATAGATAATGTTCACATTATTTTCTAAAATTTAATATGTACAAGTAAAATAAAATATGGTATAACTAATTTTCATACTTTAATCGCTGTAATAATAAAAGATAAAGTAAAGAAAATTATTTTAAAGACAGTGGTGTAATTTTTATTTATTTAAGTGTAGCACATATGAAAGGGTTTGCTACACTACATAATACTCCTAATTATTATTCTAAGTAAGTATAATCAATGACTATCTTTTTATTTGTACTTATCTAGCGATGCAGTAGGCGGTGATGTGTTTCTTCTCATAGATAATATAGATTACATCATTTACCAGAGATCATCTTACGATACATCATATGTCACGTCACTAAACGAATAAAGATTAGAAAAAATATCCAAAGGATAATTACAATGTCTTCTACAACATTTTGTAATTATTTTATATACTTCTTATAGTATATTATACAAAAATAATAATTATACTATTAAGTTTTAATTGTATTTAACAGTATTTAAAATACTAGATAAAATATCTATTTAGCATAAAATATTGTATACAACACATCTTTTATAATAAAAAAATAAAAACTACCAGTGCGTAATTCATGTGCCGTTAACTAAAGTAATAGCGTATCTTTAGCCGATGATTCAACGATTGGTCTGTTGCTATGCTGCATTAGAATACAAGGTCCAAACGTGACAAATGTGGTTATTAATATGCATTTGATGTAAAGCGCACAATATTTGAATTAAACATTACAATCAATACTTTTTGTAATTATTTTATTGAAAATATGTAACTAGGCCATGTCTGCATGAATGAGCATTATCATTCAAATGAATAACGTAAGCCGATTTTTTTCCCACTTGCCGATTTTGGCACGATAGCTGCATTTAAAAATCGATTATGGTCTCATTTTCAGTTTCTTGATGGCAATTTAATTAATTGTTACGGCTTAACAAAATATTAATTTTAAAAAGCGGGAATTAGTTATTGGCTCTCTAGAGAGCGGCGCTCTGGATATATAAAAATAAATCCATAAAAATTCTACATATGTCGTAAAAATCTGCTGAATAAACGAGAAATTAGGTTTGAAAACGTCTCATAAAGACACAAGGAAGACAGAAGGAATAAAACATTACGTTCGTACTTGTATATTTAAAAGGCAATTAAAAAAAACTATTAAAGAAGTTTTCAGTGGGACCTACTAGTAATAGTGATTTGTATATTTCAGTAGCTTTTACTTATTTTTATTTGTTATTATTGAATGTGTGAATATAACTCTTCTATTTCATATTTTTGACCCAAATACATCCCTTAGCTGTCAATTAGCATAAGTTTAAAAAATATACCAAGGAGTGCTTCATACCAACTAGACGAACCCAAGTCTAGAGCACTGAACCGAAGCAATCAGTGTAAATTGATGCCAAAACAATGGTACAATGGCTATAAATAAGAACAGATTAAATATAAGTACATTGCCTTTTCACTGCACTCATATCGACACATTATATTCTTTTTTTATATGATTAATAAATATTTCATAAAAACAGTAACCAGACTAAGTATCTCTGTACTTGTCAACGTACTCACGTCATGCATGATTGTACGCGTGTTCAATGCTAATTTGCTAATTCATAATTCATTAATTTATATTTTTAATTAAAATCTATATTCTTTGATAAAGCCTTTGGCGCCAATACACATAGTTGCATTACATTGTCCCTACACGTAATCACATATTTGAATTGTATAATCATTTCCTCAATTAATATTGCATTAAAAAGATACCTTGAGTTTTTTAGTACTAATAAAATGTTTTATTTTAATTTATAAAACAAAAATATTTAAATATCTAATGCCTTTAATACATAAACAGTTTCTAATATTATTCTTAATGAAATAAATATGAATACATTTTAATAATCTAAATTGTTGTTATAATCAAAGATTTATTTTATTATTGTGCAATAAAGAAGATATGTAAAGATTTTCTCATTTCTCAATGTTTTTCCAAAGTAAAAAAAAATTGCACTAACTACACAAGCTACCGTCAATAATAATTGCTTTATAGTTTGTACATATTAAAAATGTAGACACTCCATTAGCATTATGCGCATTCATATCAAATGCAGTAATAATTACACTTAATATCCCTTGGCCTTAAGCTATATTTAGCAAAAAAAAAAAAGGATAATTGCGATCTTTTTACTAGCTTTACACTGTATCAAATATACAGCAGGATAGACAGGATAGTATTAAGACAACTAAGACTTTATAAATTGCAATGCACTAGTAATTATATATTTGTCAGATAACGCCAATTACAATTCGAAACTGTAATTCAATCGTATTTACATTTTTTAGAATTGTATTCATTCTTCCTACTTTAGAAAAACCGGAAGGTGATTGAACTAAAAAAAACAATTCACGTCAGCACGTTCAGTCTATTTTTAAACTGTGCGAAACCCCAAAAGTAAATTCATACTTAATAAGAATGTGACTGCATCAGTGGCATAGAAATTATATTTAAATGAAAATTAAATGTACCAAACACGTCCGAGCCCATCCGATATGACGTCACTGATCAGGGGAAATAAACAGTTAGCCGTCTTTATATTTGTCACTTCCCGTCAAAGCCTGAGTACAAAAAAATATTTATGGTGTTTATGAACTAAAGTTTCGATTTAATATTCTGCAATCCGTTAACATTATGATTCATCTATCTTTTAATATGTTATGGCTGTATCATAACTTCTTTGTAGTGTATTGAATTTGCCAGTAGTTTGTTATCTTATTTACATAGGATGATGAGTTAGCAATAAAAAAGAAAAAAGAAAAGTCACCAGGTTTTGTGTGGCTAATTTAGGATATAATTAAAAAATAAATTTTATTATTTTTAGGAAACGTATTTTAACGTTATTATTTTTATAACGCTAAAGGTTTAAATTTTAACGTTTTCTAAAAATATTCTTTCCACTGTAGAGTGGAACAACACTTACAACTGCCAAAAATAAAATTTAATCACATTTATTGTAGAATTGATTATGTCCAACCTCTAATAACTCACCATTTATTTTTACAATCCTGTTTACTCGGAACAATTAAGGGTTACCACTCGCTCCACTTACTACAATAGATTCGTGGCCAATACACCTCTAGACTTAAAGAAAACTATTCACTGCGAAGATATTGTAAGCTAAATGGAGAGGCTTAAATATATTGAGTTGCTGTTGTAAAGATAGAAATAAATTAGAATACGCTCCTCTTAAGTTAATTATACAGAAACAAACATTAAGTTGGCCAGTAAAAACTTACGTCAGTAAAGTCAGTAAAAAGTCACATTTACACAACTTCAGTTATGAATAAAACAACTTTTAAATAATTTCACATTTTTGAAATTTTTAATGACTTATATAAGTCATTTTATAATAGATTATAAAAATAACTTACTGTCACTAGTTACAAACATTAATATTCTGTTCTATTCTTGAGTTATAACGTTTCAGACATTAAATGCTTGATTATTCCTAGTAATTATTTTAATTTTGGTATATCTGTAGTAGATATGCCAAGTAGATACGTTATGAAGTAAAAGTGAAGAATGTTACATGTTGTATATATACTTGCTCATTTGATTTAATTAATTCATAGATTTTACGTTGTCATGTTTATCTTTAAATAGCCAAATATCGCTCCATCCTTTAAATAGCCAAATATCCAAATATCGATAAATTTAAATAGCCACTCAGTCAAATACCCGCTTTATCAGTACGGGTAATAAAATGATTAATTCAGGGCAGAATGTGGTCCAGCGATCCATTTGAAATTAAGGCCAATATAAACTATGAACACGTCAGTGGTTAGAATCCGCACCTATTAACAAACTGGAGTACTGGATTGCTTGATAATAAAACTTTTATTATTTCTCAAAACCAATTTTCATTATGAAATTTTTTGTTAGTGTTTTGTATACTATGTTAATTTTATCTCGCTCACCTTTACGCTATCTAATATATTTTCGAGGCAGTAAAAACTAAGTGAAATATCCATTTAACACAGGAACCAAATAAAATAAACTTAAATATTTTCCGAACGGGATACAAACTCAAAACTACCGTATGCAGTCAGTCACGTCT
The DNA here is from genome assembly GCA_037127375.1 of Dione juno. NCBI lineage: Eukaryota > Metazoa > Arthropoda > Insecta > Lepidoptera > Nymphalidae > Dione > Dione juno. The sequence goes on along the minus strand of JAXRJS010000061.1, from coordinate 1,131,300 downwards.
AAAAATATTACAGCATAAAATGTAATATATTTGTTTACTTAGCATTAGAAATTAAAAAATCCATTTTTATAACACCACACACATGTATATGTATATATAATACGTCGAATAATATCTTGGAGCATAGTTCAATAAACTTTTAAGATTACGTGCATGCGGTGTCATAAATATTTACGCATCGTAGAAAAATTGTCATTGTGCCAGATATAAAATAACACTTGAGTACTTAGATACAGTGTGGCTCATTAAGAAGGAATATGAATTATTATGTAAATTACAATAATAAATTAATCATATAATATGATCATTTAAAACATAAGGAAACGTCAGTTGTGCAAGTATGTACATATTTATAGAGTATTATGTATAATGAATAATTTCGAATGAACTGGATTTAAAGTAATTTCTTGAGTTTAAGTTTTGTAATTCCAAACCTTTCTAACTTCAAGTAGGTAAGCCCACATACACCGCCTACGTGGACCAGATTTCTTCCAGTAAAACGTGTTGTTTGTGACTAATATAGTGTTAAGATTGTGATAGAACTTTCTAGTTCCTGTAGTATTTTTAGTATTAAACGTCTCGAATAACTTTAATGTACGATTGATTGATCTTATTTCAAAATGCGATATTGCTGTAACATTTAATAATAAAGCCATACAAATTTGGTTGTATTTTTTTTTGTAACTCATTGCACTAAATTAATCTAAAAATATAATCTATATACTAATTAACTACTAATATAACAAATTCATTATACAACCTCCTACTATAGCGAAATGTCAATTAATTTTACCATTGCCATCTTTTGAGCTTTTTCTAAGAAGGAATCCCTTTATATCACGTACGTTTAAACCCAGTACCACAATTTAGACCGACATAATGAAAGCATTTTTTTAAATATAAACATTTATTGCATTTAATCAGAGATCAAACTGACTACCATTACGTGAACAGCCATTTCTCAGTTGCAACAATGGCGTCTTATACTATCGCGACTAGTTGGCTTATCATGTTTATTATTAACGGTTTAAATCATTAAATTTGCTTTATAATATAAAATCAGATTTTACTCACAAGATACTAAAAATGTAAATGTAATAATGTCAAATGTGTAAACACTTATTTCAGGGTGAAGACAATTTATCAATCTGTAACTACATCTGCTAACTACATTTTACAATTAACGCTTTCATTAAAATAATTATGGTTTTGAGCTTTGAAATGTAATCATCTAAAACGAGTCTCTTTGATTACTTTGTTTCATTTAATTCCGCTGTCTTGAGACCGACTTGCCTGAGTTTTCTTTTATCTGATTGTGAATTTTATTCAAGCTGTGGCTTTCAAATTAAGTTCTATGAAAAGTCTTACTTCAAGTGTAGTTTGTTATATTAAATCATTGTAAATAGTTAAAGTATTTTAAACAAAGCCGGCACAGCGTCTGTTTGTACACAGAACGGTTATCGGTTATAGGTTCGATTTTCACTCGGGAAATTAATTATTTTCTTTTCGTCGCTCAGATAATAAAACAAAGCGCAACGCTGAATTCCTCCACTGAACACGCAGTGTATCAAAAATCTTAGGAAATCGGGAACGGGGTATCTTAACACTACGTAGCCTCTGCTTACCCTACTATACTGGATACCACTAGAAGCTAAAAAAGTCATTAAATTGCTTTATTGTAATATAAACACCACCACTAAACCACATAATTGTCAATATCTATTTAAATAAGAATAAAAAGATACCAATTGTAATTTTACTTGAATAAACTAACATTTTTCATTAAACCTTTTTTTAGGTTCATATTAGAGATATACACAGCAGGTACGAAGCCATGGGCACTTATTTGAATAACCTTAACAACCATTAAAGAGTTCGTTTAATTCAAATCCCTAACTCATTCAGGTACTTACTTGATGCTGTAATTCTGTATTCGAAGTAATGAGACCTGTTAATGACATAGATACTATGTAGCTTAATCCGTCCCGCCGACTATTTATCGTCTGCATGTACGAAGCCTTGCTTAGCCTGCTTATCACTCTTTAACCCTTTGCATCCGATTAGGGATCGTATTGCGATAAATCCCTTCTTAGTGGGAATTAAGTTACGTCTTTTAATTTAGACACAAAAGCCTATGTAGTTTTAATATATTCTAAATTGTTATTCACGCACTAATAACCAAAAAATAATATATTTTTTGTACGTTTTTAAATATTTTGTTCCACTTAATTGCTCAAAATTATTTCTCCTACTAAAATGAATCGACTAGTTCTCAAAGATCACGTCGTAACCTCATTTTATGTTGAGCACAAACTATATTTTACTTCGTTGCACAAAGACCCCATACAATTTTGTGACACAGTATTGTATAATGTGTCGGTTGTTTTCAAATATCTCGCCAAAGCCAAGAGTAAGGTAGATTTTAATCGGAAGTATTGTGATACAACTGCCATTTCAACTGAAACGCTATGGATGGGTTGAAATATACGATACAATTACGACACGTAGGCGTTTGTCTTATAATATTCCAACTTTTATCTTATGTAGGTACTTGAAAACCATTCGACTAAACTTTCCTGTAAAACGTTTCTCGGCGATAAAGAACACAGGAAGTGGTTTGTGTCCAAAAATGAGTTATTTGGGTAATTTTATGTCGTAACTTTGTGAAACTCTTAATTAATATTTACAATAATACAATATGAACATACATATTTTTTTATGAATAAACATTAAGAACGCAGTATTCTCTTAAATCATTGTTATATAATTAATTGATTCAAAAATAAATAGCTCTTTATTCTTTGTACCGTAAACTTTGTACACATGTGTTCGACATTGACTCGACTCTGATCGTTTTGTTTTATTTGAATTGTGTGGCCAGAGATTGCTGCAGCTGCGTGTAACGGCATGAAAAAAGATTTTATTAATGTGAGGGGCACAGTGATATTTGCGGTTATATTTATCAATAGTTATTGTTTGTTGCAATAAAAATAGATTTTATTTAAATATACTTATATAAAATCTAATTTTACAGTGAATCATAGGATACATGATGTCATGTCTATCGTTATTATTTCATCATATCTATATATAAAATAAACTTAACTAAAATAGACTTACATATATGTTAATAGTGTAATACTTAAAAAAAACCTTCGGACTTATCAGCTGAGTATCATTGTTCAAACATTTGTTTCCTAATAAATACTTTGGTTCTTGTGAGATGAGCTAAGGTAAACAAACCTTGCCAGACCACACGCACCGATGAATCAGCGATGGCTGCGTCCGTCCGAATAAAAAAATCGCCAATAACCAAATAGATATTGAAGATAAAATGTTTTTTATTTAGTTCTAATATATAGTGTGTGTAATATAGTATAAACATCTGTAGAAAACATATTAAAAATGTAATATTTTATTTATAATCATACTTATACAAGTTTTAAAGACGTAATATAAAAATATGTTTTAGCTGAAATATAGTATTGAAGAGAAATTCCGGAAAGTATGTAACATGTTTATCAATTCATATTTTCCTGTTTGTATGAATGAAATCATACCATTATGTGAGTTGTAAGAACTATGACTAATTATATTCCCAAAATTTGTGGGAAGTAAATATACTAATACGTGTAGGATATGTAAATATACTAAAACGAGAAATCTTATTTTGATCTACTGTAATAAGCTGATTTGATGAAACTTTTAGAATTTAATCATGAAAGAAGTCACTTTGACTGAATAGCTCTACTGCCTAAAGATGTTCCCAATCGCGTTTTCAAACAGTAAGCATTGTGTGGGTGACCTACTTACGTGCAAGATACTGATCTAATCGCTACAAAACGGGTGAAATTTAGTAAAAGCCTTTCTGCTACGACTGAAATCTACTAATCTTTGCGTGCAAATAAAACAACAGCCAACCCAACATGCGGCAATATATTTACTTTAATATTTGTTCACAAGAGAGTGTGTTTATGAATTCAAAATTTCACTCTTATATTTGTTTAGCTCGACCTCGATTAGCAATAATGTATAAGTAAAATACATAAGGCTTTTTAAAAAATAACATTGAAAAGTAATTTTTTACTTATTGCTTTTTCGTATGTACTAATTCAAAAATTATTATTATTATTAATAACGAAATCTCTCTGCGGATCGCTTAAGAATACAACGGGGCGATAACTAGAACGCTGCTCTTTATACTTACCAGAGCGGTTTAAACAGTTAAATATTAAATGCCATAATAGGTAGGTATCTAATTAACAATTGACAGTGTAAATGGCACTAATTCTAGTTTATGCAAAATGATAATACTGCAATAGCTATATGCTATATAATACTGCAATAGTACATTTCCACATTTCGTATTTAGATGATAAATTACTTGAATAAAACAAAACAACAGCAACAAAGAGTCGTACTTTCTCTTTGTACTTAACTGTCGCATTTCCATTTTATTTCTTTAATCTTGTGAAAGATGTGTTCACCCTTATTTAACGAGATTAATATACTTAACTTTTCAACACCATCGTCATCATCAGCTTATCTCTATTCGTGGCAGGGCATAGGCCTCTTCTATAGCACACCATTAAGCTCGATAGTAATGTAAGATGGATAAGTTTGATAATAGAGTAACTTGCGAGTTATGTAAGCAAAATATTGTTCAAGAATATGTACACTACATATGTATTACAAAGATATACGCGTGCACACATGTTTACCTTAGCATAAGCTTGGCAACGACGTGCGTCTCAAATTCCGAAACAGCCCCGCTAGTGTGTAATTAGAACCAACATTACGTGTTCCGGACTCATGTATATCTACTATATCCACTAGCTGTAATTACACGCACGTTATAAATTGTTGTCATATATACCTGTGACTGTTAATTTTGAGATTGACTAGGTGTAAGTATATGAATAATAGATTCATGGTCAACTCATACACCGTGTAATATACTTTTACATTAAAACACGTCTTATTCCTTTATAAGTTAACGATTTCAAGAGATGAGAATTGTGCAAACAGATTATTCCACTTTATTATATTTTTATATCAATAAATAGGTAAAATATAATAATATGCACGTTTAAGTATTATCAAAATCTTATCAGCCTTTTGAAATGTAGGTAAACTATAAATTAAATAAAACTGTATTAAAAAGTAGAAATAATTAATTATACGTAAAATGTTCTACGAAAAGAAACAATAAATTAAAAGTGATATTGAAATAACATTAAGATAACTGAGACAAATGGAAATAACGTTATGTACAATTAAATATTCTTAATCTTAATTGTCAAATGATAATTAACTTTTATCGTACTAATACTATAAGTGTCAAAGTTTGTCTTTGGCTTAATTTACTGTTTCAGTAACAAAAAAAATACTAATTTTTGTTAAATAGTCTATGTGTATAGTACATGTGGAACAATTACTGTTTATGTGCATTATTTTAATTTTTAAAATCTTCCTTAACTGCTAGAGTAAACCTAGTGTTAAGACGCTATCAAAATATTATTGGGTGGCGGATTAATTAGAATAAAGAAAGTTTTATGGTACAAAAATTACATTAGGTTACCATATTAATATATTCTAACAATACATACAAAAGGATTCCCCTCTTCATATTCACAAATACTCCTTGTATAGAAATAATTCGCATGGCTTCGTGGGGCTTTCATAAAATATATCTGCGTATAGGTATGTATCTACCTAAGTTTTAGCTGTAAGATTATCGTGTTCACATGTTTGAAAGGATTAATACTTTTAAGATATATTAACTGGCTGAAAAATGTTTTTTATATCAGTTACCGTATTGTCTTACCCGTCATTACTTTGACTGAAGTCAAATTGTATGAAGCCTCACCCATCTGCATCATTTATGATCATAACTTCTCACTGAACTCTAAGTTTGAACCTACAGGCACTCAAGTTAATACAAAAAAAAAGTAAATAATTGCCAAGTGCCCCTTATGCGTAGTTCCTTTTGAATTTTTGCTCTAGGTGTGTATGAACTATCTTATACTGTACTCGTATATTGTACTTGTATGTGCCTTTTTGACAAAAGATTTAAAGTTAGACGTTTTCAGTTTTTACTAACTACCTACACTGACTATTTTGTAAAGATTTATTTAAAACATGTACTACTTTTGTATATTACTTTTTTATGTTATATTTTTACGTAGCAATACTTTATTTTTTGCTTCCATTATTTAAAAATTACTGAAAGTATAGAATATTGCACTTTAATATTATGTATATATGTACTTCTATATTGTTATATAATATTTGATAAGTATTACTTTTAGTAACCAAAATGTAAATCGCAATTTGCTATTTTGCTTTCATAAATTTAAATATTTCTGTCACTTATTGTATTTCAATGAAATTTTGTATTATTTTTCGTTTATAATATTTACTGACATATAGCTGACCTTTACGCTATCGAGTGTTGTTGCTTTATATATTCATATGATCACTGATATTTTAGATCACGTACGGTAACCCCATACGATTCTTATTTTAGATACATTATAAACTATTGAAGTTTATTCCCTCTCAAATATGATAATATATATATATATATATATATATATATATATATATATATATATATATATATATATATATATATATATATATATATATATATATTTATTATTTTTTCTCAAGAACAACAAAACGTTGCCTCTATTATATTCTTACTAATACGCAAACGAGTTGATAATAATGCTCATTTTTCAACAATAATTTAAGTAATAAATGAATAATTTCACTTATATTAGATAGATTTGATTAGTTGTGAAAATCATATCACATTTCCTACACAGCCAAGACTATATTCAGATATTTAACATGTCAGGAAAAAAATATACAAAAATGTTCATAGCATTTTATTTTAACATTTTTAATAATTTGAATCTATAAAATAAATGTCATCCGTTTTTGTTTCAGGTCAATTATTTAACTCCAACAAACTATTGTTAATATTTAAGGTAAGAATATTTTAATAATTGGTATTGATATTTTAAAAGCCTACCACAAATATGCACATAAATATTTTAAGTAATAAATATATTGTGTTACGGTTTCTATTTTATTTATGAAATACACAAACTGTAGAGTAGCTTGACCCCGTTGCTGCTTTATTATACCTACATAAGTTTATCTTGAGTGAAGTTGAATTTAATTAACAATTATATTTTATTTATAACTGTTCTACATTTCTCCATGTACCTGAATTTATTACATTTACCTTTAAGAACAGTTATTTTAAACTTACTGTTGTTATACATCATACTGTTCAGTTTTTACTGTTGTTATATAGCATACTGTTCTTTCAACTTTTTATGAATAGACTAGTAAAATTTAGCTTTATTATTTCATATCTTCTTTCAAGTTTACTCGGCCTACTATGTTATACTGGCATTTTGATATCTTTAAATAATAGGATCGTGCATGTAATTGACATTCTAACATTGACGAGTTAATTATTCTCTGTCCATCTCTCTAAAACGTTTTTTTTAAATATACATTGAAATACCATCTAAATTATCATACTTTATTAAAACACTTTAGTTTTAATATTCTAACCTGTTCATTAATATACTTGAAAAGTATGAAGCAAGTTTCTTCATAAAACTTAACTCTACAAATTCTTGTGGATAATTATAAATCTCAAGTTCTGAATTTCGGTCCTTATGTTATTAATCAGACCGAGCTAAATGGCTCTTTATTCGAGACTAATTTTCGCTTCGACGAACAAGTTTTTGTTTGGAGCTTGAAAGGCCTTGATAAACCCCGGGCGTCCCTCTCGATGTTATCAGCATTGAAGATAGAGATTACAGTTACGTGTCTAATGGACGGCGAAATACGAATTTCCTCCTACGAATTCCTTTTATTTTTTATCGTAGCTTAATGGACTCGAGCAATTTTCTGCTTTGTTATAAATTCGTTTTGTCACTATGTAATACAAATAAAAATGATGAATGAATTTATCAGCTTAACAATAAATGCTATTAAATCAATGATCGCTTTAAGACTTTTAATTCTTTTTCAATTTTTTTTAATGTTTAACTTTAACTTATAAACTATTTTCGCTTAAAGTTAATAATTTCTTAAGTAATAACTTTACCAACAAAACACAGTAAATTTCCGTGTTTTACTTTCCATTTCTGCACACACATACTTACATGATGTATTTCCATCATGGAGATTTGTATACAAAAATCAGCCTCGTTGTAACCGTTAGCTTCACGGTGCATCTCGTATATAACAAAGTAGGCAAAACTTTAAAATTTAAAGTTCATTTCCTTAATATTTTATCGGGGAACGGAGTGTCTTATCAAGAGGTTATCAAAAAAATATTTATTAGGTATATTGCTACAAATTAATGAGTTTATGTGGTACCAGCTGTTCTAATTTTGGCTAATCCAATTCTTAATAAAACACAAATATTTTTTGATATTCACTTTCTTATAGATTTACTGTTTGCGTTGCTATGCAATATTAAGACAGACAATTATCTAACATCCGCTTGATGCACGGTACATTATTTAACAGTATCCGGTCGTGGCCAAACTGGAATGCATTGGCGCCTCATCGTATCGTTCTATTATCGAAATCTACAAATGTCGATCAACATCCTGTGACGGAATGCGATAGGGAAATATGACATCATAGCTTAAGTAATGCATTCATAAGTGTTAAAGTAATTGCGTATTGTAATACATATACATATATACATATTTTCAACATTAAGACGTTTTCCGGCTACAATAAAAAACATTCAATATATAAATTCCTAAAAAAACATCTTGGGCTTCTTCCCTTGTATGATCCTGGTGTTTTAGAAACGTTGATGTTTTACCCACACTTTTTGCCCATAGCAAAAAAATGAATAAATAAAAATTTTAATAATACATTGTTGAGCTTTATCTTTGTGAATATAATATACCACAACACCTTTAAGATAAATCTGTCGCCATAGCCGGCGCCACTCTAATTACAAAACAAGGAACACATATGACATTGATACGTAAGTCTAGCGACCCTGGTACCAGATAAGGGAAACAGCGCATGCCACAACGTTATTAATACGACGATATGCCGATACAGTTAATTATTGGCTTACAAAGACCTTGTACCAATTTAATTGAATAGTTCTCAGAAGATATTGATGTTATATTGTCGTTATTGCTGTAACGATACATATGTAGCCGCAGAAATTACGCTATTGCTGAAGTTGCCAAACGTGCCTGATTCAACATTATAGCTGTGGATTCAAATCTTAATGAAAGAACTATTTACATTTATAGGCTACTTTTTTTCCTGGTAATCATTCGGCAACGAACATTATCGTTATTTCAAGTAGCTTTTTTTTCAACCCTTTTTATTTTATATTTTTATTTTGGAAAACTTATAAAAATTTAAACTTTATTTCAATATTTTTATAAAAAAATTATGATATATTTTTAGTTTTGTTGAAAAAAAGAAAGGCCCTGGATATAAAATCCTTATAAGACACTGCGGACGTTGCTAACGATAATCAATCTTATTCAAGTTGTTCTTCACATTGACTTCATTTTATTCTGCTTTATGTTGCTTTTTATGTACTTTAATAATTAAAAGATCTTTCCTGCCTGCTGTGTACTACATGTCCACCTTTCCTTTTCAGTCATTCATACACCATTAGTAAGGCGAGTGAGACAGCTATAGATTAGATATATTTTCTTTTTTGTAGTTAAGATGGAAGTCCTTAGGGCTAACACACTCGTTAAGGGCCATTTCTTCCTTTTTAGACATTGGCATCCTGACTTACCATGAGCCATATAGGGAATCAAGTAGATTTTTGTAATCTTGTTCCACTCAATGACCTTGATTGCAAACAATTGAGATTATAAAAAAATATCTTCAACAAAAAATACATAAATACTTTAATTATTTAAACAAAGGGGACAAAAATATATTTTAGTAGTATCGTCCTCTAAATAACTTGATAGTAGTTACTCAATCGGCTTAGTGCTTATTTAAAGATCAATGCTAGTCTCGATTTACAAACAGAGCAAAATAAATTTATTTTCACCGCCAACGCACAGAGGTTCTGCGGCCCTGAGTCAGCAGCTATTTTAAGTCCGTTGATGCGCGTGCGCCGCGAACGCAACCACGCTCATAACTTCGCTTTAAATACTTGCAACAGTTCGTTTGACAAATATAATATTAATGAACTTTTACTTGTCACAACATGAATATCATTTATTATATTAACACCCCAGTTGGAGCACTAGTAATGATTCAATTATACCGTTTTATTTTACTATTTATTAATAAATACATAATATTTAATTGTAAGATATAGGTACACATTACACATATTACAAAAGAAAATATTGTTATTTAGATTCGAAATGTATTCAGTATAAGTTTAACATTGTAAAATAATGTTTAGTTTTTATTTAATATAGGATGAAAATATGTAATAAATAGATTCTATAAAATATTCTCTAAATATAACTACGATAAATATAACTATTTAAGATGTATCACATATAGGAGTGTGTAATTTCCAACAGTACGTTAATTGCTAAAACCTCACTCTCCGTTACTTACTAATCGAAAATAAGTAACCTAATTTTAGCTTTTTTTTTGTGAATTTAATATTTTGTACCTTATCAGAATATACATCCTAAAAAAATACTGACTAGACTTTTGTATTGTCTGTTAGTAATTTAGGCAATTAAAGAGCATCGCCGGAGCTGCTACTGAGAGCTGTGTATCATAATATGAACGCTTAATCAATTTGATCGCAAGCGATTCAAGTGAGGTCATTGACGTTGTCGGTTGTACTAGATAGTAAGAACATGCTTAGATATGCTTCACGTGGTATCCCGCACCTAGGCAGAGGGAACCTAGTGTTAAGACACTCCGTTTTCACTTTCCGCCTTGTAAGACATTGTATGTTTTTTTGTTACCAAAGCGAAGAAAATGAAAATGAATTCCCCCCGAATGGAATCCAGACCACAACCGTCGTGCTTACAGTGGACGACGATGCAGCGCCACTACGGCATCTACATGCTTAAATATGCTTTATTTGATCTAAACATTAAGATTTGTTATTTATTTATTTCAATTTATATATTTATGATTATCTATTTTTTTATTTTGCAATTAAATATTTAAACTTAATGATATCCATATAAGGATCGTTTAAAAACAATAAAAAGGCCGTCGGTAGTCGGTTTTAATGGTCACTCAGGAGATTTTTTTTAATTTCTGGTAAGAGTTAAGCGCAGTGTTGAGGTCCGCCACTCGGTATCTCAAACCTAAAGAGCCTAAATAGCTAATTTAGTTGATCCATACAACGCCAAACGTATATAAATGTAGCGTAAGTCAAAATGAGGTCACAATGATTAAACTCGGGCCTAGATTCCATCAACGCAAGGCTCATCAGTGCTTAAAGAATGCCGGAAAGGTTTTTATTAAAGAGACAAATAAGATGTTTGTGAAATTTTTGGGGACTTCAGATAACCTTACTAGTTTTTCAACAATTTTTATATAATATGCAGTCATATATAATGCCATACTTTAAATTGAAACGTTAAACGGTAAATCCTAATATCGATAATCCTTGTCGGCTTGAAAAATATCATGATGTCGTTTGCATACAATAACCGGTTATGAATGGCACGAGTGGGACGTGCCTAGCACATTATATAGTGAATTACGTTTTATTTTCTGAATTCACATAAATTTGACACAATGTTTGAAAACCAATTAAAAAAAACTGAAAGTACTGAAATCTTATGAAAGTTCTTATGGTTCAAGTTTTTGTTGTACCTATAATGATTTTTTGTATCCTGATCGAACAATAAATATTATTCAAAGTTATATTCAGCTTCAGCAGCTATATTCAAAGTTCTGAAAGAAAACTAAAGTAATTATACAAGGAACACAAAAACAAAACTCAATATTGTTCTTATATTTATATATTTTTCTAGTTTCGTTAACAAACTACCCTGCTATATTTTGAATTTCTAGACAGAATATGCTCTTACATGAACGTAAAACGAAATGACTTTTTATCCTTATGAAAAAGCGTTGACTGAAGAACCTCTTTATGAGTCCCTAGAGAACTTTTCTACCTAGAAGTTGCCACTAACTTGCTTTAGTAAAAGGATCAAGTAAATTGCATTTAATAATTGAAAACAATATATTTATCCTTAAGTTAAGTATAAAATATAAAAAGAAAATATTTTATATATACATATATATATATATATATATATATATATATATATATATATATATATATATATATATATATATATATATATATATATATATATATATATATATATATATATATATATATATATATATATATATATATATGTATATATATATATATATATATATATATATATATGCCTGTATATATATGTAAAAATTAGAAAACAAAGCAATTGTGTTTATTAATTTAAACATGTGTATTTAAATGGAAACTTTGGTTAAATCAATTTGAGCACTACATGTGCTATTGTTACACTGTTAATTGTTCTTAGCGTCAATTGCTTGCAATAAACAAATACATATGCTGGCGTAATAGAGTATTCAAGTTCGGACAATACCGCTATTCTGTGGCCAACAGCATATGGAAGTTTCGTGTTTCGTTTCGGAACCAGCTGGCACGCAGGAAAGCAATAAAACAATTTCTGAACGCCACTCTGCAGTGCGTATTGACTAAATAGCTTAAAATATATTTTGTTAGTTTTACTATACATATTTTAAATACAATGTTAATTGTGATTCAGTTATTAATATTTATACAAAACAATCTAAATACGAATCTATACAATTAGGTATAACATGCGTCAAGCGTCACATGTGGCGCTCGTCCTACTGAAGTCTTAGATACGCGAATATTATACAAAAACTATTTAAATTGATTGAATTCACTTTCGCTAATAGAAGACATACGTGGTGACAGTGATATATTGAGGTCATATAGACAAACTGTTTAGATAAGGTTAATTTATAGCTTGTGTACATTGCACCATAAATGAGATCGCACCTCATTGTCGCATTTGAAGGACACGTTTAACAGCCTAGTTCTAAAAATATTGAACATTTAATTTTTTGAATACCGATGTGTCACTGTTAGATTAACCTTATTCTATGTCATCAAAAATTCACACAATAACTTCCTCAGCTATTAGAAGCAGCTTTCAATTTCTAATGGACCTACCTAATATTTTAATAACCAACGATATGATGGAATGTAAATATCGTTTTTATTGCACAGATAATAGAAATGTGAAAAAAAACGATAAAATATCGTATATATAATTTAAAAGTAATAGTTATATTGTATGTTGAGAGATTTCATTTGAAAAATTAAGCGTTAAAAAATGATTATAGTTGGATCTCGACGACACCACTTACTTGCTTACTAAAAAAAGTTGCATTTTATGTTGATGTAAATATGAAAGCAATTACGTTGTTAAAGAAAAATAGCCTGACGAGTTGACAGTTATCACCCATTTGTTGGGTTAAAATGGGTCGCCGGTCGACGCCCTGCAATTCAATAGTGACACACGAACTAGGTAAGGCTTAGCTTCATTGATTTCATAATTATTTAAATATATTGAACTTTACTAGAAATCTCTATCGAATTGATAACCGTTGACACATTCACGACATGTCGAAACGAATTGTAAGGGTGAGCGAGAACAGACATAGGCCAGGAGCACGACCAACGCGTTCTATTTCTGACAGAAGACGTTGACCTGTTTCTACGTGCACCACAGAATGAATCAGATTCTCAAGAAACAAATATTTCTGATTGTACAGCAGCACGTTACCTCATTGTTATATTTATATCCAAAGAAATTTTTAAATGATTATAGTTGTAGATGCTTGGAGAATTCACTAGTCTTTATTTAAGTTTAAAGTTCCGTACACATGCCCTACACATTCTGTAACACTTTTCACTTCCCTTTTGCAGAATTGCATTGGGGTATAATTCACCCGGACCTAGAATACATAGTTAACTTGGTTATACAATTAAATAATACAAACATATTGTATATTTTCTCGTCATTTAATATATATATATATATATATATATATATATATATATATATATATATATATATATATATATATATATATATATATATATATATATATATATATATATATATATATATATATATATATATATTTATATTTATATTTATATTTTATTGTTTTACACTTTACAGTTCTCTATAAGAATAATTGTTGCTTTCATCTGTTACTTTTTTCTACTTCTCTATAACATAAATTCTTGCATATGGTCTTTATCCTAACAAACATATATATGGCATTACGTTTTTTTTAAGTATTACGCTGCAAATTTTACTTTATAATGCTGAAGTGTCCCTATGTGGTAGATAATAAAAAAATTAATAGATAGTTCTTCGGAAAGTAAACACAACAATATATTTAAAAAAAAAGAAATCACACATGTTATGATTATATTACATACTTGATAATATTTCATCAAGTTAATATATTTAAATGTCTTTGTGTTTTCAAACAATAGATTTTTTCTCATTCGTAGGTCCCATAGGGTCACGTATTGTGTGGTGCGCATGCAATATGCTTGTTGAAAGCAAGTTCTAGTAACGACTTACATTTAAAAAAAACTGTAATATACGTTTTAAATATTTTTTCTAGCATTTACTCAAAACTAGATCTTTTAGTATTTTTAGTAACTTACTAGTTGTTCAAAAATTTTAAATTATTCCAAATATTTTAAAAAGCCACGGCTATTATACCTTTAGAAGATGGAGGTCGTCCTCTTTTCGTTTCCCCACAAGTATTGATTCAGCTCCCGGCTTTTAAGTTTCTTCTGTAATAATAAGGTTTAAATTTACAATATTTAAACATGAATAAGTTGATAGTAACTTTTATTTCTACTTATACTGTAATTTGCAAATCTATCGAAAGATGTTATTTGTATGATTATGACAAAACAATTTGCTTTTAACAACTTGTTAATACAATTTGAAAAGCTAAGTAAAAGCTTGACTCACATAATTTTCAACTCTCGCCCGAAAGCTTTTCGATTATTCATTATGAACTCAACGTGTCGTGTCGTTTGTAAAATCGTCTTAATTATAGTAGTAACGTTTATTGAGGAGGTAGCTACATACCGTGATAACCATACTCTTCACGATTAATTCGTATACACTCTTTTGATAATACCAAACTAGACAATTATATACATTTTTATCACAATTGTTACATCCTGTTCAAGTATTATACCTATTATAACATTTTCTTGTATTTAAAGTGTTAGCCATTGCACAAATGTAACCAGAAATCAATGAGACAAAACATTTCTTTGAGATTATTATCAAATTTTATAACTTATTATAATTACAAAAAATATGCACTTTAAAAGTTACCGTGCAATCAGGTCGTGCTATACAGACCTATATTACTATAGTAGTATATAGTATAATTCAAATGCAAAGCATCAAAAAGTACACGGAATCAATTTATATTAATATAAGATATTATCTCTCTATATGTTACGTTTAATTTCATGAATTTAAAATATTTTTAATGCTCCTCGTAATAATGTGTGATTTTTTTTTCTTAAATGTATAATAGAACTGCAGAGCAGATTTATTCAAAAACAATACTAAAATATTAATGAATGCATTAATTTTAATTATTTCTTATAATATATTTATCTAAAGTTCTAATCCACCGCCACCACTCTAACCAAAAACTATTGGATTACACATTAGGAGAACAAAGCTATGTAATTTCAGTTGTGACCGCAACATTTACGACCTGTTGCATCCTAAAGCTGCAACGATTGTTAAACATCAATTCCAGTTTGCATTTCTCTTCCTTTATAATCTTTACTCCGCACTTTACACTTCCGTAATTGAAGAAATTTAAAGGTTTATTACATAGCATATACATAGATATGTTTTATTTCTTAACAAACCCATGTCTCACATAAGGCATTTTTACACACATATATGTGTTAATTGAAAGCTACTAAATTTGTGATAGTAAACTACTCACAAAAAACAAACAAAAATATCCAAAATATGGATAGATAGATTTTGGCTTTGAGTTTTGATTAATATGAGTCAGTGATAAATTCTACGTCACAAAAATTTTGTCAGGCAATACTCTCGCGTCTTGTTTGCTTTAGCCGGGCTGACCTAAATTTCCAACTTGATAATGAAAAGCTTCGTCGTCTCTCGTTCCGTAATTTCACTCGGGCTGTCGCCGGGGATCGTTTGTTACTTTCTGTAATCCCTGTGCACTGAATATATTACTTACATGCTAGCACCTTCTCTTGTAAGGAAAGAGGGCACGAAGGACTTAGGTGCCAACAATAATAGTAAACTTTTACGTTACTTTTGTTTACTATCTTAAAGAGATTGCTCTTCGTGAGAATATTTAATAAATAAAAGCATGCGTATTTTAAACTCAAAAGGACACGTGAAAAGCAAAGAGATATTTCCGCAACGAAAATAATATTTAAGTTCTATGTACGAAACGTAGCCCACAATTTACGTGGACTATCGTAAAACTAGACGTAAAATCGTCTATTAGTTCTCCCCCCAAGAACCCTACATGCTAAATTTCAGCTTCCTACGGTGCTTAGTTTCGGCTGTGCGTTGTCTATCTATATAAGCATTTTAGTAAGGACACTTGAGGGTTGCAAAATAAAGGAAAATTATGATAGCAATTAAGTATATTTTTTTATTATAAAAGCCGAGTCTTTGTTGCGTGACAGTGATTGATAGCAATAAAGAGACCGTATGCTCTATTTAAACTGTACATTATAATATTATAATACTATAGGTGTATTGTTTTATGCATATTTAATAAAAAGTACTCAAATCGATAAATATTTTACACTTAGTTAGTAACCACATTTTTTAATTAACCAATGTACTTTTTAGTTATAACATTTTATTAAAGCTTATAATAATGGGAACTCAGCTGATCTCTGGGGAAAGAAATGCGCCGCGGGGAGGGGGTGGCGGTCTATTGTCATCTGAGTGCAGTCGCCTTGCTCGCGTCACTCACGTCGGATGTATGGATTTTACAACGCCTCTTGCCGTTATAAAAGTTACTGTGTATATTCGTTGGGATAGAATTGTGTAGTGCTGTTGGATAAAAAATTTTGGGCCACGTTTTATGAAAACAACTACGGTATGTAAATAATAATATTTATTTGGTGAATCGACATTTAATGGAAATCGTGATATTTGTGTGCCTAGTTACTTGTGAAATATACCTAATAGTTTCTTAAAAGTAGTTAGTGGCTTTTAGGGTTGGAGAGATTAAGACCTTTATTGATTTGCACCCTAATAAAATTCACGCACTGAGAAAACTCGTTCTATCGCGTTATTAGGAGGGAAGCAAACTCCTGGGGGCCGAAATTGAACACGGTTCCGAGATGTAATTTAAACTTTTTTGTTATTTTAGTTTACAAAGGCAATTCTACGCAAATTTATTATATAAACATATTCATTGTTTCCTCTTTTGATAGAAACCTTAAGTAATAATAACAAAGAAAGTAGCTATTGTATTTATTAATATAAATTATTTTTGACCATATTGGACATCTTTTTATGTATTTATTATAAAATTCTAGAGGTTTCATGCAATTGATTTCTTTGGTATTTTTGATTTATAGATATTATGTGTTTTGATTTAATCAAACACCACAATTGCTTAGCTGCTGTAATTAATAATTTGCTAGTTTGTTTGGAGATCAAAGCTTATTATCCCATGTTTTCCCACGTCCCACGTTCATCTACAAAATGGGCTAACTGAAGATTTTCGTGTATTATTTTTTACCTTGAAGTCGTTGTTTTTTTTTTATTAAAATGACTGCATTTTGGAACTGACAACAACTGACACAAAATTAAAAATATCATTTGTTTTATAGTAGCTATTGCTTATCTTTACTCTTGAATATTTTCATCGCTTAGACTTGCGTACTATAAATTAATATAGGTTATAATTCCGAGAATATACCTAGTTAGGTATTTATATCCATCCACTAGACGCCAAACTAACCTCTTATACCAATGGGTAACAGAGAAACAACTCCAAAATACAAGCCTTTAGTCATATACTGTTAGTCACACCGTGAAACGCGCGTTCACGGGATTATAGCTCTTATTTGTATATTTTAAAAGGTACGTTCACTGGAAATTGTTGTGTCTGACACCTTTGTAGTTTCTCCGTAAGTGACTTCAAGAGTTGCATTGTCGCGAAGTCTGGTGCTTAGTGGAGGGAAACGTTTCTGTATGTTTGACTTTTTTCATAAAACTTTTTAAACATGATATAATTTTTATAAAAACTACGCACGCAAAGATTTCACTCAAGTGAAAAGTTATTCATATTTCATATGTTTTAATTAATGTTTTGTTACCTTTATGTGATTTGTGGTATCGTATCCTCTTCGTCTGTAAAATAATTCTTAAATTTAACGCTTTTTCCCTTTTCTTATATTAGTCAATTCCTTTTTTTTAAATATAATAATATTGTTTAAAGCCATTCTATAAGTTATGGCGTGATCGTTTACAATGTATCATACGGACAATACTCTCTCTATCTTCGATTTCACTTACATATATAACATTTCGTATGTGTGTTATACAGCAACTGTAATTTTATACGATATATCGATACATTGTATAAAGAAACAAAGTGTTATCCAATTTAAAAATCTCACCGACACGACGCGACGTCTGTGTATTGGGAATGTATTGGGAATCTTCTTTGACGATTTTCTAAAACAAAAACAATATTACTGTCGGTTTCTCGTCACCCCTAAATTTCTAAACTTGTGTTAGATTGATCATCAGAAAGTGCCAAGTGTCGTTCTTAAAGGATAAATGAACAGTGCTTCAAATTACACATATATGTATATAATATATGTACCTATGTCGTAACGTTATGAGTAAGAGTACCTACTATAGCGCTTTACATACACACACAGATGTCTTAATTTCACTTACCCTTTACACCCTTTTCTCTTATATAAAAGACATTCTTGCGAGCGACACCAAATTGAACGCTTCCAAAGAGACGAAGCGTGAAATCAATAAATGTTATTACAGTATACGGCTGTGCTGATTCTGCCATTGCTTTCCAGAAGTGTCCCTCATTTTAGTTTTCTTACTTTATCTATTAACGCTGCAGTAATGTAATTAAATCTACCGCAAGAAGTAGTAGATAACTTTGTGCAAGCATCTCATGGAAGACACGTACTTTTTGTATTACGTTACGTTAACAACGTAAAGTAATACAAAAAGTATTTTTTAATTTATACACAGTATTAAGTATCTTCTAACAAAAACAGGTTGATCTTGTTTATGTTATCTTACAGAAAAAAAACCCTTTTGATTTAAACATATGAACATGTTTACTATTTGTATGGAAATATATTATTAAAAGATCTTTATTTATGGCTAATAAGTTTTAAAAGCTTAGCTCCAAGATATACCCTTTATTGTATGTTGAATAATGAAATCTTGATACAGAATAATAACATTTAAGGAAAAATAATAATAAAAATGAATTTATTCTTTAAATGATAAACATTACAGATAAACAGAATTTTAACAATGTAGTAATTTGGTAATTAGACGAATATATTTATATTATCAGCATTGTTAACTAATAACGTACATAATTAACAAAGTACCTATTGTATTTGTTATATGTTTTTATGAATAATTGAATTTATTGATACATGGTTAAATAATTTCGTACATTCTAAAAGAAAAATAAAAAGGAAACTGTATTATTTAATTATAATTATTGAATGAGTAAACTGATAATTGAGTCATGAGTAAGCTGAAGATAACTGAAGTTTGTTTGATTGGACCCGCTTTCAGAAACCAAAATTCATAAGTGCTATAGACTATAGACTATAGAAGAACATTATAAGCTTATTATATCACCTGCAGTCAGTGTTATCTCGGACACTTAGAATTTATCATAGTACCATAATTTTAGTAGTATCATACGAAAGGTTTAGTTATTTCCAATTGACTGTGGAAGGGGAAATCAAAGCTAATTTGAAATATAAAAGTTTGTTTTAACAAACTTGATATTATTTTATGATTCCTTATAAAAAAAGACGAAAAAATAGAAAGGCTTTTAGAAAAGTGCCTATTTCTAGCACAATATTAAAAAAATATTTTATAGCCAGCCTTATTTCAGGCGTTTGGCATCGTCGTTGGCCGTCGGCCACAACACATAACGTGATACTCTATCATATTGGCTCATTGCAAGCATGAATGATAATTAATCGATGAACAGACAACGCAGATGTTCAGTTTATTATTATAATATCATTTATGGTTTATTTTCATGTGCTTTCTTTTTTTCTTCACACTTTGTCTCTCACGGAAGCGAATGTATAACATACTAAGGCTTACCTTATCAATTACACGTAGAAGTAAAACATATTTTTAATAATTATTATAAATATATTCTATCAATAATAACAATTTAAGATATTTAGGACTATTAAAATTGAAATGTGATCTGCTTTTTTTATAAAAATAATGTATGTGTACGAATTAGCTATTCATTACCTTAGGGTAATTTACAGAACTGAATACGTCACATCAATAAGATTAGACTGCGCCTTACTAATATGATTAACCTGACCCAGCCCAAAGGCTTAACTTACTTTAGCTTTCTGATCTAATGTCCTTTAGACTTTGGTAAGTTAATATAAAATGCCACAAATCTGATAAGGTAATATGCAAACATTTATATTTGTATTTATACTTAGTCTTTTATACAGACAACATTGTCCATAAATATAGAAAACTATTTTTGTAAAGATTCGTAGGATTTAATGAGGACTTATATTTCTTTGAACATTATATCTAAATAATACATCGGCGCGTTGAGTTCCTCCCTTTTCACAATGTCTCGAAATTGGCCGGAACAAGAAGAATGGTGTGTTTTCGTTATCTAAGTTGTCTCTGCGTACCCTACTATGTGAGGGACAGTGTGTGAAGCTTAATAATATATGACATATTATAATTATATACCATAAGTTAAATATAGTTATATGTCAGGTCAGTGCCATGTAAGTCATCAGCGTAGATGCACTGGCATAGTTACCCGCAAAACTTCGACAGGCGCTAAAATTATATTAGAACCAAAGTTTTATTACTGATTGTGTTTTCAATGCAATTTTTTTTCTTTGCATGCATTATGATTTAAATTATATCTTCTACAGAAACTATAGAAAGGATGCTGAACTGTTTCGGGCATTCATTCTAGGTAAACAAAATGTCTTATATAAGAGTAACGTGGGTACCTATGTCTCATAAATATGAATAAAAAGCAAAAAGGAATCAATGAAAGAAATATCACGAATGTATGAAATATTCTCTTAACCATTAAATGAGATGTGGTAAGTTGAAATACTTGATTTCTCATGAATAATTGATGCTAATAGCAAAATTGATTACCATGCTGTCCTTTGTATGTTATTTTATATACACTTATTAGATAAATTGATATAAACTTGTTCGTAATAAAAATGTAATTGTGAGGCAATATCTACCCCTGTACCAGACAAGTATCCTCCGAAGCATTTTTACCATGAGGCGTTCACCACGGTGGGCAACGATCCCTTTTTAAAGAAGTCAAATAAAACAGGATATCTTTAAAACAATTATTAGTCATAATAGATGAAAGACCTTTGCTTTCATATACATATTAGGGCAATAATGCCAGTATAAACTTATAATACATAATAAGTAGGTATTATTTCTATTACAATAGAACTCTTTCGGAAAGTAGGGCAACTATCCGGCTTTTACCATATATGTATTAAATAAATACGTATTAGCTTGGAGTTAGACGTTTAACAAAAATTTTGCTTTGATCATGTTATGACTAATACACATTACATCAAAAGAAATATCATCAGGAAATACCTTCATGTTGGAATTTAATTGACTGACTACAAACATCATATTGTATAAATAAATAAAATATACATATTAGGAAGCTCAAAAGAAAACGCTTTATCGTTAATATCCGCACATGCCTTCCTTCCTCTTTCTGTGACTGCTTTGAAACAAAAAATCTATCAATAGTCATGACAAGTAAGTATATATTATTATTAATTGCAAGTCAATGAGGATATTGATTTGAACTTAATTTTAATTCAATGAATTAACAGTCTTATTCATCAGTCTCTGGCTAATATCGTAATTACTAAATATATCGTCACGCGTGCTAAATATTACGAAGCCAGAGGATATTATTTAGAGCGAAAAGTTGTTTACAAGTTAGTTTGTATATAATCAATCCTATTAAAATATAAAAGATTAAAGTTTAATGGGTAATGCTAATGCTTACAATCACGGCATATCTCTTTAACTTTATCAAAAGCTATCAATATATCTCCTAATGCCTTGTCTGTTTTGAGTATTTGAATCTCATCCAAGTTTTCGTACTTTTAAGGTAAAAATAAATATAATAAGAAATACATAAACGAATGATACAAATAGCAAGTGTACTTTATTGTTCGAATTCATAGGATAAGAAAGTAACTAGTGACTAAGCGCGAGGACATTGCTCTGGATCTGAGTTGATTCAGCCTATCAATGCAATTGATTTGTCACGCAACAACTGAGCATTGCTAATGATCATGCTATCTATTTACAATCTTCATGTCTACAATGTATTATATCGAGTTCCGCGTACTTTGTGATTCTTTAATACCTATAGTTATGAACTTTTGCTCGACAGTAACATAAATAATGTTAAAATATAAAGTTCTAATACAAATATACTAAGTTCGTTTTGACGGCTTTCTGTAACTTTTTAAAAAGAAAAGTAAAGTTTTTCTATCATTCCAACCTATTTTCAATTCGTTTAATAAAACCTTTTTGAGTATTACGTGTATTACTATGAATTCTACTATACTTCGTAAAATTTACATCTTCAATAGCCTCATGTGAGCGACATCACATAACTACGACAATTATACGCCGGCCCAGATGACATCATGTGACGACCTCCGCACTCCATAACTCACTCGACTAATCGATGGTGTCGAAATCATGACTTTCAGGCCACTCCTATGAAGCAATTCGCCATGCACTATTAAGCTTTCATTGATGTTGTTATACAGGATCCTAAAAATTTCAAGTGCTTACTTATATTATTTAACGTATGTACTTAAATTCAAATATATGTATTAAATATTATGGGTATAAGATAAAATATGGAAATTTGTTTTATTATACAAGTATTATATTCTTAACTAGGTGTCTAATCATAATTTTTCCTCTTTGTTTTTAAACAAAATTGTTTTAGGCTTATCATCTTTATCATGATTATCGTCTGATCATCTTTCATTGCTAATGTCCGACAAGCGTAAAAATATTTATTTGACAAAACCACTGAGGCCGTAACACAGTCCATACCTAATCTCCCCTATTTCAATTTATATGAAATTGCCACTTTAGTTTTATTTTATTGATGTGCTGCGGTGCTATTGATTTACGAACCAATTAAATCGACATGGAAAAATAAAAACCCTAACATTTAAACAATTAACCAATTTAGTTAACTGGAAGAAGTATAGAAATAGATAAATTCTAGTTTTATTTTGCATGCTGTCGTGATGTCCTATTCAGACTTATTGTTATGTAATTTAGTATGATACACTTCGTTTTCTTAAATAGCAGCCATAAAGGGCATTAAACGTGAATAGAGTTTTTTTTCTCGTTTGCGAATCAAGAATTAATCTTTCATTTCTGACAACTGTAAAGCAAAAAAGCGGATAAGATGAAAACAAAGTTACAGAAAAAGGATTCTTAGGTAGCTATTTAGAAGTTAACTCTTCATTCAAGAACAGTTCATGCTGAAAACCTTTTTAGCGTGAATTTCGCGGCGAGAACCAAAGGGAATTACGAAACTTTTGAAATGAATATGCGAACATTTTTGAACTCTAGTTTTTGGCAGTGATGAAGATACTTAAATAACGAAATATTTGGCCTATAGAAATTTTATGCTTTCTGTTGAATATTAAGAGAAATTTCAGCAGCAACAACATTTATGTTCAATTTGTTACACGAAGTTACACTTTATGTTAAATATCTCATTTCAAAACACGTCTATAATAATCTTTATATGAAAATATATCTATATATAGCTAAAATGTACCAATATGTACATACCGTAGAACATTTACTAAGATATTTATGCAAACAGGTACATAATTATTTGCATTGTTAGCTAGTGTAAATGAACCTATAAAAAATCCTGTCTGAGTATATATATATATATATATATATATATAGAACTGTTTAAAGAACAATGATGGACATTTTTTATACCACTTACAACAGTGCTTCTAAATTTTGTTAAAATTGTTCTCTTTTAGGAGTTTTTAACAGCTATCATCTGACATACAGTGAATTGTTTATTCAATCAACGTTATTTTTAAGTCGGGGAAATGTTAAACTGAAATTTAAATTTGTGAAACAAGCAAGTACAGAGCGCTCCGCTTTGCTGAATGTAAACCGCGTCATGTAAATTAACCGACGCTTTTACCACGAATGTAAGTACGATGTACTAATTACACTGAATAAGACTTGGTCATAAATCCTGTAATGTTTATAAATCCTTTAATATATTTATTAAAATTAATTAATAAGTATTGATATAAAATTAAAGTAGTAACATTTCCACCGATATGTCACTTTGTCCTTTTTTAAATGTACACAGTCGTCGTTTATCGATTGGTTATAAAATTTTATAAACACTGTAAAACCTTTTAGAATTATTTAGAATAGTAAGATATCAATCATATCCACAAGAATTGCACATTATGAAAGGACGAAACAAAAACTTCAACGTTTTTATTACGGAACATAAATCATAACTCATTACACTGTATATTCGATAAAAATGATTAATTAACGTACTTTAGTTTGAATATTATGTAAAATCTTTTAACAAAAGCACTTTAATAGGCGTATTGGAAATGTATCTTTAAAATGTTAAAGTAAAGCCTACATTTTAATTTAAAATATTATTGTATTACATCAAAAGTTAACCTGATTAGATACATATAATAAGTCAATAAGAGGTCTGGACTTGTAATGTTTCATAGGAGGGCAGAAAGCGGAGAACGGAGCATCTTGACAGTTTTTTCTGCCTATACGGAAACTTCGTTCCAGTTTGAACTCTACTACACTAGAACTATTGAAGTCTGTATTTGTTCTATCGACTTCGCTTATTGTATTTGTTCTATCGACAATTGATATTTTATTATAGGTATTTAATTAAAATCTATATAGTAAATAATTTCCTTAATAATATTTATTTGTATAATAATAAATATTTATTCTTTACAGGTCATACAAAGTTCCTCCTACGCCGTCCACCGCGGCTTTTTAATAAATAAGTAAGTTTTTGTAAGAAACATTTTTTCACTTGCGTAACTTACTTGTACAAGAAATTATCACCTTAGGAACTTTAATCGGTCCACATTGTAAGGATAAAGTTTTGATTATAAATATATATTTTAAATTTATATGTATACTTATATTATTCACAATTTACAAAAAAATTATTACTTGTGTGTGCGTAGGTAAATAAAATCAGAACTTTATTTACGAGTATATGATTACTTCATACATACACATATTGTATTGATAAGGATTTTTTATGACATTATTCCGAGACATGACGAGGCATAGAAGCAATATTCCATATCTCTGCAATATCTTGGTACCATATGACTGCTGTACAAGGACACGCCAATATTATCAAGATATGTGCTTTAAGTTTACTTAACTTTAACTTTACATTAAATATAAATGTTATAGTAAAACTTATTTTATTTCATATTTATTACCGTCAAGCTTTGCATTAGCATCTATGCTAATATTACTAAGCTGAAGAGTTTATTTGATCGCATGCGCTAATCTCAGGAATTATTAGTTCGCATTGATTGATTGATTTTATGCTAGATAGTCTATTTATCGAGATTCTAGGAAGTTTATAGGCTATCACATTTACTTCGACTAAAAGAAGTGAAGTTACAGTAAAAAAAATGTTGCCAAGAAGCGAGTGCTAGAACCTCTAGCGGATGAAGCCGCTGATAAAGCTACCACTAAGCTACTATATATATTAAAAAAATAGAAAAGATTAAACTAAACTCAACATAATATATAAAGTGGTTACTTATGTACTACGTAATAAGTACTTACTTTTTCTGTCGTTACTTTCGTTTGCTAAACAGGCATAATATAATATATAAGTACATTGTAAACAATACAATTACATATGTACCGTCGTGGCACAGGGCTCCTTCTGCCTACTCTGCTATATGCGTAAAGCTAAAAAAGTTTAAATTTATAACTCACCATAAATAATAAAGTTGAGCAGTAATGGCTACTGCCTACAGCCAATACAAATAATTGTCCAATGTATGTATATTTAAAATAAATTACTTATTTAAAATAATTTTTACTGTAGGTTATAATATATAAAATATGTATATTATACGTTTTTAAAGTGTTAATCCACACTAAGGATAGAAAAATACTTATAGAAACAAAAATTTGAATGCAGCGGGATTTGAATCCGCGCCCCATGTAAACTGTCCATTCTGACCATTCATGATTCATTAGCCTTCAAGATTATTAAGATTAGGGTTCTCATCAAGCTGTGTCTAAATTCTAATATGATTTTTACAACTTATTACGTTATTAGCATTTCTGTAGGGAGCTTTTACAATTTTTCTCTTAGCGAAATATTATTGCAAAGAACAATCATTTGGCAAAAGAGAATGCTATTTTACTAAATTATTTTTATTATATTTTAAAGTGTTAATCCACACTAAGGATAGAAAAATAATTAACGCAATATATATAATTTGGACTTATCTAAAAATATTTAACGTTCTAAAGAACGTTAAATTACATTTAAAATCTTATATGTAAAACATGTTAGGTTGTGGATATGGCACTTAATTTTCTCTGAACATCTCGTAAGATCAGAATATGTGAGGAAAAAATCTTATATTAAGACATGGCTTTGCAAAATACTTAAGAAAATAATTAATTTAATGACTACTTTATGAATGAAAATATACCATCACATGTAAATACTAATGCAAAACAGCATCCGATAGGGTTTAGTGCCCTGTCTAGACAGAACCCAGTCGTCTGCGCGTAAATCATGAAACTAAGCTTTCACTGTGTCAGGTTGGCTGTAGGTTCCAAACTACTGTCACTGATAGTACCAGCCACCGGTCAAATATATTTCATGATTATATATGCTTAGGGGCTGTCGTCTACACTATTATGTCCTCATTTATAAAAATCTGTACAAATGCTTGAAAGAATAATATTGGGTTCCGATTAACTCAGTATTATTCTTTCAAGCGTTGGCATTATTACAATTTTATTTGATATTATTAAATTCTATATTTCTATATTAATACATATTACAATGTTGAAGAATTTGTTCGGTTGAACGTCGTAATCTATGGAACTACTGGTTCCAATAGATATATTTACTTAGTGTTATATATATATATTACTATATAACAGCACGCTAATTGTTTTCATGTAACCCTGTTGCTCTTAAGACATTTCAATTTGACCACGAAATTGAACAAGAGATTATTTTGATTTGACATCTGAAATTATTGAATAATTCGTTAATTCTAGAAATAATGATCAAGCATTTGTTCAGTCAACTGTTAAAACAATTTTATTTGTTCTTATCCTCAGAATTGTATTCAAATGATAATACGACCAACCGTATTCAAATATTCTTTGTCAACAAATATCAATTACGTGATTTCCTTTTACAATAAGGACACTCAATAAGGTTTACTTCGAACTGATTTATTTCTTTTTTTATTTATTAGTGGTATTAGTGTCAACTAGCTTCTTTTCTTCAGCAACAATTTTTTTGTACATTATAAATAACTGATAACATAGCAATTTTTATATTTAGTGAATAAACACAATAAATTGACGTCTTAAACGGAATTCTGATATAAAAATTCTATAAATAGGGAGAGCTATACATATTAGGGGCGGTTTGTTAAATCAAGTTCTCGTTATGAAAATAAACTCGACGTCGAGGGAACCTGCATCTGTGAGGGGAAATGTTTCTATAGATTATAAATCTCACTATAAGGAAAAAGTTAACAAGTGCATTTGTTATATACGATCGGCTATGTGTGTAATATAGTATTGTTTCTCTATTGAGACGAGGAGGCAATAAAGTCACTAACAAGGTACCTGGAAACGAAAACAACAACAACGAAGACAACAGCTGAAGATATTGTCGACGACAACTGTCGGCCAATTGGAACATAGAATCGATTTACACTAAAACTGCTTCAGACCGAAAAACTCCAATAATGTTAATACAAATAAGATAACCAGAACAACAATGGCACGGACGCCAAAAGTCTGGTGAAAAAAAAAGAGAAACGAAAAAGAAATAGTATTGTATCTATAATTTTGCGTAGTAAAATAGTAATGTAAAATAGTAGTTCAAAATAGTAATGCTGGCTTGTATCTTCAGCTTTAAGCTATAACTCGTATTAAACAGGGGCAGACATATCTTAGTGTTAAAACATTTCGCTTTCCACCCACTTCCAACACATTGCGTGTTGAATTTTGGAATTATTCACAATGTCGTCTTACCCGATGGGATTCTTAATTTTTTATCATAAAAGTATTTTTACGAGAATACGATTCTGTTAAAAATACAATAATACAAAAATTATTATTTTGAACCTTGACCTACAGAAAGCGATTGCAAGCATCGACAACCTTGACCGACAAAAATAGGTTTATAGGCATTTTTTTGAGTTTTATATAGACTTGAATAGCAAACGTAAATATGACTCAGACCTCACAATGACAGATGCTGAGTGCATTTCAGTTGAAATAAAAAAAAAACATTTTTGTAAACATTTGCCTTCACTCAAAATAATTACGACATGACATAAATCCATTGTATCGCCCATCTTCTGAAGAGATCAGCATTAAAATTTTTTATCTTAAATATAAAATGCTCTGGAGACATCTGGTTTAGCAATTTCTGTAGTAATCATCATGTACAATGAAAAGGGAAACCCACATAATTTTTGCATTTATGTGGATCTGTAATATAATATTATAACTAAAAAATGCATAATAATATTCTTTTAACCTGTAAATAGTTTCTTAATTTATTAAGTTTACGATCGCTATAAAAATCTATTATTTGATGTAGTATTTTAGTATACTGAATATAGGTCTAAGCAAACATTTCTTCGTCAATAATAGCATACCGATTTGGCACTCCGACCTGGTCTTCAAATTACCTAGAGCACTACTAATGCTGTTATATTTAGCTATTTTGTTATTTATTTGTTTTGTTAACTTATTTCCTTAACTAAGCACGAGCATTTTTTGTTTAAAATCTAAAAGAAAATCTACTACTGTTCGGTACCTAATGTCCTGACCCCGTTAGTCTCGACTTTTAACTATTTACTTTTAAACTACTCTAATTTTAAGTCCATCGAGAATCAAATATAAATTTAAATAAAATGTCACGGGCTTGTTACTGTTCCATGTTAATAATATTGTTACTCGTCATTGTCAGCGTTACCGTTAGTCACCGTTATTAATAGTATAATTAAAACTGTGTCAATATCGTGTCACATTTCACCGACAAATATAAATATTGTTTCATGGTACATAAGTTACAACGTACAAGACCGTAATTATTATTGACAAAATTTATTCACGCAAATTTATTCAGTATTTAATCGAAGGTTAACTTTTCTTTTTTCTATTGTAATACCTACACATTTATCTGAATTTTGCTTGATTTCTGAAATCCAAACTTAATGTGTTTTTTTTTCTTAAATTATGCAGACTTAGGATGTCCGTGCTTTTTTGTGGCTTTTCTTGTTCTTATTGTAATTTTGTAAAAATGGAGTTGTATCAATATAACTTAATAAGTTTAAAAAGCTGGAAAATGCTGGTTTTATTATGTTTGTATATAAAAAAAATTTCTACATTTTTTTAAGTTTCTGATTATGATAAACGAATTCAATAAATTCACTACCTAGAAATACGTAAATTAAAAGTACAAATTGCAACGAATATGTTCACGTCAGTATCACCTGCACGGCCGCTATCTCCCTACAAAAGTAATAATGCTCGTACCTCACATTGAAAGACGGCTTGACGCTAAAAAAGCGTGGGAGGCTATTTTGCTGTATGAGCTTAATTAAGATCAGAATCCCAGTGAACGTATATATTTTTACTACCTCACTACTAGGAACTGTTAATGTCACATTACACTAGATAACTAGATAAGAATAGCCCTAGATCGTATTTTCCGTTATCAAAATTGTATTATATGTATAGCACTGAATTCAGTTTATGGTTACCACAACATAGGATCAGTAGATTCATTTATGAAATATTGTTTTTTCATATTGTTTATTTACAGGTGCAGTTTAATCTTACCGTACGGAAGGTTCCCTATTCCGTTCCCTAATTAATAGTAACTATACATTAGTAATTAACACTTTTAAAAGAAAAAAAAGAAGTATTTATTTTATGAAATAAAACTTTGTGTTTAAATATAAAATATGTACCTCAAGTGATTGTTAACATTGATAAATTTCAAAACTTACACGTATAAATGTTGAGTTGGTATTTTTTTCAAATATATCCTTAAGTATTTTATATTAAAAACATGGAGCAAAATTACATATTACTTTTCTTGTTAGGATTAAGGATGTCACCAATCCTCGGGTTGTAATCTGTTGATAGGAAGGTCTATATATACATAAATATAAGTATATTTGGCAGTATTTTTACTAGGGGTGTCAAACCATTGTGCGAACCCTCTTGGTTCTCTGAATGAAGGGAATAGGGTAGGCTAATTCAAACGAATCTGAGCTGTAGTTATAACTTATAGGCAGTTTATATCTTAAGCGTATATATTATATGAAGCATAACCTGTTTTGCTATTTAATTTGCCGCCAAAATTTTAAAATAAAAAATAGGTGAGAGATAATCGTATATTTTTTTATTATAGTACCGTTATATGTATGTACAGGATACAATAGATTCTACAGCTTAGATAGTTTGTATGTGCCAAGTGCTGGCAATGTTTGTCTGTAGTGCTTCAGATAGGAAGGAGGAATTATACACATTGTATTACACGACAGAATGCTTCAACTTCATTTCGTGATAAATATTTAATCTGGCAACCTATATTTTTGATTATTTTGATCGGTTATACGCTTAAAATGAGGACTGCCATGGCGTAGAGGCACAGCGTCTGCCCGTAAACGCGACGATTTTTCGGTTCGATTCCCACTTGGGGAGAATATTACTTTAATTTTCTTCGCTTTGGCAACAAAGCGTTCCACAACTCAACAGGCAATTCCTCGAAAGGCGGAAAGTGGAAACGAAGTGTCTTAGCACTAGGTTCCTTCTGTCTACCCTGCTATGTACGGGAAGCTTCGTGAAGCTTAAATAGAAAAAAAATACGCTGAAAATATGAATTTTAAACGTATAAGTATAGTAAGTGTCAAAATTACTTGTCACTTACTACACTTATTCACTTAAATTAAAATATACAATATGTATGTAATATATATATATATATATATATATATATATATATATATATATATATATATATATATATATATATAATATGAGCATTACACCAATTACGTAATATTGCTAAAAATATAAGATAGATCAAGTACTTAATATATAATAATTAGCTCTTAAGAAAATCGGAACACCAATAACAATGAAATAAACTGAGCTACATTTGCTGCCTAAATATTTTAAATTATAATTATTAAAATTTAACGCAGAAGGATTATTGCGGGATATTTTAAAATATAACAAATTATTAATATGAAAATTTAACGCAGCGGAATTTTAATATTTTCTAAAAGTATTTTTCATTCCTTAATGTGGAATAACACTTTAAAATTAATAAAAAAATTCTACTTTCATTAATTAGACATATTTAAAACATTTTTATAATAATATGTACTTTAAAATAGACGTATAATATACTTAGAATTAAGTTAAGAAACTGAAATATCACCCACGTCCGATGTAATTTTCAGTATTACAAATTAATAAAAATTAAAATATAACTAATTGACAAATTTAATTAAGCTAGAGCATCTGAAGGCAAAAAGTCCATGTAAAAGAAAATTCATTTTTAATTTGCCTTCGTCGAGGTCAACATAAATATAATTAAATAAATATTATATTTTCAGTTTCCGTGATACATTTTCCGTTAAAATAGCAACGTAACTTTTATTTTAACTATGTTTAGTCTTATAAAAGTACATAAATAAATGAATACCTTTAAAAGATTTTGCAACAGCGTGCTAAAGGAAGGATGGACCTTACAAAAGACTATTCTATTTGTGTAAGATCATTATGCGCCACCACGCGCCTATAACTGTGTAACAATATCTCACTCATTTCCGCTCGCACACCCTACTCTTTAGCTGTCTTATTTATTATTAAACCATTAGTAAACTTCAGCATAAAGTAAATTAAACGAACTTTCATCCCGTATTGTATATTTTATGTTTGAGTTTGAGACTCTCCTTCTTCTTCCTGGCATTAGTCCCGGCTTTTGCCAGGGTCTGCCTTCCGACTAAGCCTACTCCACTTTGCACGGTCTTTAACATCCTTAGTGGACAATCTATTGGCTCTCATGTCTTGTGTCACGACATCCAGCCATCGCTTCCTTGGGCGTCCGGGTGGTCTAACTCCAGGGACAGACATGTCAAGGCACTTCCTTCTGACATAGTTCTCAGATCGGCGCATAACATGGCCATACCATCTCAGGCGACGCTCTTGGAGCTTATCCGCTACGTCACGGACCCCAAGACTACCTCGAATGAATGTGTTGCGTATGCGGTCGGACCGCGTAACACCACACATCCATCTCAGCATCTTCATCTCCGTGACGTGAAGCTCCTGAGTGTGCCGAGATAATGTTGGCCAACATTCACTGCCGTATAAAAGAACCGGTCGGATAATGCTCTTGTATATCAGTCCCTTGAGCTTGGGCGGTATTCTGCTATCGCAGACTACACCAGTGACCTCCCGCCATTTGGCCCAGGCAGCGTTTATACGGGCATAGATGTCGTGGTCGATGCCTCCAGACTCATGCATAACGGCTCCAAGGTACCTGAACTTCTCCGACTTAACGGCTGGCTCAGGCCCGATATGGATGGTGCTCGAGTCCGGGTTCCCGCAAGCCATGTACTCGGTCTTCAACACATTCAGTTTGAGACCACCGTTCTCAAGCGCACCCTTCCAGGCGTTCACTTTACGCTCCAGCATCAGTCGGTTCTCGTCGATGAGTACTATGTCATCGGCATACATCATCAGCCACGGGGGCTGGCATTGGATGTGAGCCGAGACAGTATCCAGCACTACATTGAATAAGAACGGACTAAGAGCTGAGCCCTGGTGAACCCCTACAGTAATCGGGAAGGGCTTGGTGTCGCCAACAGCGGTCCTAACCACTGAAGCGGAGTCGTTGTACATATCTCTGATGCCCACCAGATACACTGACGTGGCATACAGTCAAAGGCTATATTATGGTATTTTTTGTAAACAGGTGATCACTATGATTTTATGAGAGCGTCGCGACCTGTAAAGTCGCTTTGTTTTTCATCATCGACATGGAATACACGCGTTTCGTGGCATGCGCAGTTCTTTTGCTGTGTCCTCTCGCGCTCAGTCGGCACGATGACGACTTTGCATTCGACAACAACGAGGAGTTTCAGGTCAGTCCCTCTCACTTCTGAGTAGTGTTTTGTGTTGCAAAATATGCAAACAATGTTACCATTGATAATATCGCCATTGTCTTAAAAACAAATAAAAAATAAAATTTTGCATATAATAAGAAAAAATAATGTACCGAATTTCAATTGTCTTTTATACAGTCTCGCTTTTTTTCGCGAAGAGTCCTTTGAATTAATTTCTTTGAATTTCCAGGTTGAATTAACAGCGAACCATTCAGAGATAGCAAAAAATGGCCTAAGAAGGTTATGGGGTGTTCCGGACACATCGGCCTACGTAGGACATCTATTTAGAATGGAAATCCCTAAAGAGGCTTTCTCAGGGGAAGTTTTAGCATATAAGGTACATGTGATTCGTGTCGCAAAAAGCGTTTTCATCAAACCTTGCATTAGCAACATTCATATGTAAATTGAGGTTATTACCTACTGAATTAATAAATCAGTGGTTTGAAAATGTTCAAAATGTCCTTGATTAGATTTTTGTATTTTTAGAAGAAGTAAAGATTTCATTGAACTATTCCAATATACTATGTAGGTTAAGAAAGAAGATGGTCGACACTTGCCAAACTGGCTGGCCGTGGACACGAAGCACGGACTAATAAGCGGTGTGCCACAAAAGCAAGATTTGGGTTCTCATGCCTTTACTGTAGTTGCACACGGTCGTACACACGGCCTGACAGCTACCGACTCTTTTACTATTGAAGTAAGTTTACATTTAATTGAATTAGTTGTTTTAAATTTTTTGAGACCAGACCAGCATCTGACTAGAAATCTAATTCATAACCATCGGGTTTACCCGATGGTTATGAATTAGATTTCTCGTCGGAGCATTTAACTGTTTTATTTTACTCGCTCTGGGAAAACAAAGTGTGGTGTTGACTTCCGCCACCCATCACGCAATTTTCTCTTGAATTTGATCAGAAAGTGGACACACACTGTCGTGGCACTAGACACAAGTCTTCTCTCTGCCTACCCTGTTATATGCGGGATACAGCGTGTAATAGAAAACAAGTTTCTTGAAAGTCTCCGGCTTCTAGTAGCTCATTGCGAATGTTGCCATGATCATAGTCCTAATATCAGAATCAACGTCCCCTAGGCAACTGAGATGTTGTTGGACCACTTAGGTATAATTCGCTTCGCTTAAGTTCGCTTATCTTAACTGCGTAATGTGCAACTTGTCAACTTCTAATGGAATAAGCATTATTTGACCTAATTTGTCTTTTGTTTGTAACAAAACGACGTCAGTCTAAGTCCTATGCTAAAATTTCTTGGAATGTTATAAATTGTACTTTATTGAATTTAATAACAATAATTTAACTTGTTAATGATTTTAACATAATTTTTGTATTAAATGAATATCTGTATTGAGGTAATAAAATATATGAATTTGCTTAAATCATTATTTAGTCACCTTGGCTCTAGAGGACATTAATAATTATTGCATATTGACAACAGGTAAAAAGTTCAGACGAGAAGCCGCAATCTAAATACGGAACGTGTTTTAACAACGAAAATAGACTGGTTTTGGTGATTCTCATAGATGGCAGCTTCCATAAAATTTCCCCGAGACAAAGAATACGAGCACTCATGGAACTAGCTAGCTTCATGGCATTAGACGGGGTAAGTTTGATTTGTTTACCTTAAATTAATATATAATATATGGTTTATCTTTCAATTTATATCCATTAATATGCAAAGTCAAAAAGCTCATGTATAAAATGCTTAAAATTTACAAGATTTTCGGACGTGAATTGCTTAAAATTATAAGAAATGAACCAACCTTTAGACAACTCTTATCTTAAAAATTTGCATGGTTATCATGAATAAACTTCTGAAGATGAAAAATAATAGGAAATAAAGGAAGAAACTATAATTATTAATATTTGAACTTACTTATAAAAATCTTAGTACAATTTGCATATATGTGTAACATTTTCTAGTAATATTCAATGCTTCTAAATCTCCAGAATATTATATATACTATTGTTATATGTCTAGAATAGAATTTAAGACATTAAATTCCTGTTATATCAGATTCCAATAACTTATAACTATTTTCTATATTTGAATATTTTCAACATTTTATGAAGCTATAAAATACGGACCGGAGTGCGCTTCCTGTTTGACCCAATATCGTGCCTCGGCGGTGGCATGAAAAATATTTTTCTTTTATATATTCCGAAATAATGACATGAAGCATTAATGACAACATAATCTCGTACTTTGTACATTATATGACGTGTTTTGTTTTTAAAACACGAGTAGTAGAACCGTAGATCATCTATCAAACGTAAAATACGGTCGCTATAAAAGCATGTTCTCTCCTCATTTTAATGAATGAGAATGTATTTGCCTTGATTAAACGTGAGTGTATAATTTTAAAAGGATACGTGAGCTCGTGACTAGATTTGTAAAGTAATAATCTCTGCCTACAAAGGTTGATGGCATTAGTGACTTTAATGTTAAACGTAGCTTTAATGTTTTAGTATATAATTACAGTTTTGTAATATCAGCCATTCTTTGTATGTGGGTAGCTCACGTCTTATTTTCCATAACAAGAAGTTACTAAACTATACTATTAGAGTAAGAATTTGCACTTTTCTATGATTGGGTTTTCTTTCTCAACGACAATCTTGTTCACATTTAGTCAAGTACCTACCTATTTGTTTAACGTTCTCTAACTCACGAGTCCTACTGTCCGAGTCTTACGTGACTAGAAATGTATATTTATAATATAAGTGAGGTCCCGGTTTTCCTAAACTACATACGGCGCTGGTGATCTCTCCAGCACAAATCTCTTAAATGTACGGAAAATGGATTGTTATCCATAGTGATATATCACAAGACTCTTGTTCTGACTTGTCAAATAAGTAACGAATATTTTATATTACACCTCATGTAGTTCCAGGGTTTATTTGACATTATAAACCTGGCTACATTATAAACTTAAATATTTTTAATTTTTACTTTTATAACAATTATCACGCTATGAATAAGTTCTAACGTGCCATTAATTACACCGGATTTGCCTAGTTCTCTCAAACTTACTTGATGTACGTAAGCTTGCGTGAGGAGGTCGCATGCCTTTACTCATTACCTTAGCGAGCTTTTCAAACCAGCTTCTACGTGGATATCGAGTTTACAATAAGTGCTCATTATATATTTTACATACTTTTAATTGGGTCATGAAATAGTGACTATAAAGAAGACTAATTATACTTCTGAAACAATTTCTAATTAATGAAGAAATAATAAGCAATTGTATTGAATATGCGAACTAATAATGGTACAATTTGATAATTCAAATTTTAATATAAGTTCCTATTACAAATGATATTTGTAACGAGTACAAATAATATATATCTAGAGTTTAATTACAATAGATCAATAATGGTCGCAGTGTTACTGGGCTGCATGGCCCTGCAAAGCCGCAAGTAGGAAGAATCTAGAGTTTAAGTTCGGTTAATGGACTAGATAAGATAGGTTATAATTAATAGATGTTTTAAACAGTTTATGTAATTGTGTTACAGGATGAATTTTGGATGGAGCCATATAAGTCGGAGTCCGCTCAATCTCACACAGTTCTTATGAGCGGCGTGGGCACAACGAAACGAAGAAAATCGGAGGCGACTACTGCTATATATTTGAATGTAAATAAAATGTATATTGTTATTGTTTAAATAATCGATTACAGGGTAGTCACTTTGACTTCAAGAGAAAAACAGATATTTGAAATAGAAAATCCCAAAGAAACAAAGATGTTGATAAATAAGAACATTATGTTAAATAAAATAAGCGTTCATTGCTGAAACTTATACAATTACATATTAATTATAAAATATTAACATAACGCTTACAACTTAACAATTAAACAATTCTTTATTTTCGGTAGCCGGTTACAATTTCTTACGGTTATTGCTTTCTAAATATGTAGGGTCACTACATATTTGTTTTTATTTGGTCTTTCCAACGTCCGATTTGTCATCCTTTATTCCTGTTATCGTCTCGCGGATACGATTCTGTAACTATTCTTGTCTACTTCTTTAGCCCTTCCCTGAGCATGTGTCCTATTAATTTCCATTTCAAGTTTTTGTATGTTGTACATATCTCACCTCAACAATATGTTAAAAGTATATAATACATATAGTATATAATTAATAAATCATATAAATATTTGTTCATAATATAGGTGGGTTGTTCAGAGAAGCTTTGGTCGCGACACAAGGTCCTCGTAGCAGGTTTGCGAGAACAGTCTCGTGATGGTACACTTCATCAGATACTACGCTTGCCGGTGCTTGGCTGGCGGCTGGTTGGCGTAAAGCCTTTGCCGCGGCTTAAAAGACAGGTAAATTGGTTTTAAAATATATAATTGTGTTTTTTTTAGTGGTGTAGATACTTATTTATCTGATTGATATTTAGTTATGGTCAAAAAGGAAATGAGTGTGTATGTACGTGTGTGTGTATGTACATAACTTACCTCATTTATTTAGTCGTAAGTCATAGCTTATAGGCATATTATAGTAAATAAAAAATAGAAAAGACGTATCTGCTTTTATTGTCTGAATTTTCTATACATATGCTTTTTACAATTTCTTTTAATTATTATTATATTTTTAAATTAATCAAATGTTTTGCATATTACCAGTAGGGATTTAATTCTGCTCAATTTAATAATTGCGTGCTTAAATAATAAATATATATATTTCCTGTCTAAATTCCAGTCACCTCTTGATGAAGGTTCCGGTACCTACGACATGTACGACGAAGAAAACGACGATCAATACAGCGGCTACGACGAAGATGTCGAAGAAGACGACTACACTAACATAGACGTTGGTCCTGTACCAGATATCGTGAGTAATCAGTTTATTCATCTTGCATATATACTTATTATATACTGACTTATATAAATATCGTGTTGCCTTCCAATAATATAATCGTATAGGAATGGAAATGCTTCAACAAAGAAATGAAAGCGCTTTAAAATTACATAAAAAGAAAGTTATAGTTAAAGTGACTATGTAATACATTTACATAAATAAATGGAAGTTAGGAGCTTATGAAAAGTCAGTGTTGTGCTTTTTTTATAAATAACTATAAATACCTCAACCATATTCAGAGTTATATTAAGAGACTATCAATTAAATATTATAACCGTTTAGTGGTAAACAGTTACTTCAATGTAAATAAAGAAGGCTTTATATGTCATTTTGCACTTGGTGATTCTGTCTTAATAATATATATATTATGTTGGTCTGTACTGATGGAGTGTTATCGAATAAATGGTACTAACAAAGGGATCATTTATCACACCTACAATTCTAATTATGATTATTATAGTCATTCATTTCTTCATAATATACCAGTCATACAAAATTGCATGAATATTTTTATAATCTGGTCAAGAATAAAATTTATAATTGATCCATACATATATTTCTTGATTTGTTATGAAACGTGAATTATTCTATGCCAGGTTCTAAAAAATCAACTATAGCCATTATTGTCATGATACATGTCATAGACCTTAGTTTATTATTTGGAAGATTCTTATCATGTTGCATCTATTTGTTCATTGGAATATCATGTCCTCTATTTCATCAATAAATTGTTCATAAAGCTTAATATTTGAAAAAATATATAGGATAAAAAGATTGGTTTCCAGTGAATAAAATATATTTCAGTTTTATTAACAAAAATCTGAATTATTCAAAATTTATAAAACAAAAGTTTCTGGTCGTAATAATGTCCCGAAATATTTACCCTTAGTTTATAATATTGAATTTAATTAATGATTGAAATTAAACAAAAATCACTACATTTAGAGCAGTTTTGTTCCTGTTTTTTAAATTCAAGTAGTTACAAAATGTTAATAAAGTTGTATGTGGAATGAAGTTTTGCACTTAAAAAAAACACTGTAAATGTAGATCACGCCCCCGGGGACCACTGCATGGAATGTTAAACTTAATACCTAACTTACAATCGACCTTCAAAAACTAACAAAAAGTCTATAAAATTACATACTAAATCTTAGGGCCCAACATACCCTTAATAAAATTCCAAATATTATAATCATGATATCTGGTTTGACTCTAAATATTATTTTTTTCATACATATGCTACTGCAAATTCATTAATATCATCACTTAGGGTTTCATTTGGGTTTTATTCGTGTACAGCTTTCATTTCGATCATTACATTCAAATATTATCAAAACATTTCAGTGTAGATTTTGTTTTGTGGTTATTTTAAGCAATAAAAAGATAAATAGAGTTACAAGATACACAATATTTTGATTTAAATATAAGAAGTAAGCACACAGCACTTTTAAACAGAAAAAATATGACAATGGGAATAACTAAACAAAATCCTACTCTTATTTGATTTTATAACCTACAATACTATAAAGTTGTTATATTAGTAATGTTACTTAATATACACATACAGTACGTAAGAATAACATTGCTAGTACATAACTGGGTGGCAGTACTAACGTAGTGTGTACCGCGCGGCGGCAGGTGGGACCCCCCAACTCCCCGCACCCTCACCGCCACCACCACGGCCAGCACCCCGCGCCACACACCACCACCGACACGTTTCAGACCGAGACCCCCGACGAGACGACGACGACCCCTACCCCTCCACCTCCTACCCAATCTCCTGAACCCCTAACCTCGACCCCTGAACCTCCAACCCCCTCGCAAGCCGCCACGCTCCCAGAGGAGTACTCAACGGAAACTCCCGACTCGACTACTAATATCTATACAACGGAGGTTTGTCCCAATCTCCATCGCATGTTTCGTGATTTGTATTGCGTGTGATTGTGTGGTGGTTTTTTTATTTGTTTGTTTCTTGTCTGTCTGTCCATTTTGCACGTTCGCCGCTGGAAGACCCCGTCCCAAATTCAGGGATAATATTTTCATACATGTAGCATGACGTTCATCGCTCGAGTATCTATTAGTATTCAAACTAAATAATTTTCAATCGTATTAACACTAACTAACACTTTATATATATATTTATTTATTATTATTAATCTTTGTAGTCTATAGCAGTTACTTTGGAATGTTTTATTTTTATATTTAATTTTGACATTACATAGGTTTAGTTTACATTTGGATAGATAGAGTACTTATTACATTGCATACGCTATAGTATCATTAAATTTTGCGTTTAGTCCTAGATTAGTTTTTGACTTCAGTAGATTTTTTGTGTAATATTTACAATAAGACTTACAGAATTTATTTTAATTCAGATGTGTTCATTCTGTACAGGATCAGAAAGTGAAAATCACTCCATACTCAGAATCTGCCTCGGAATCAACTAATATTAATATCACCAAGGCAGCTGTTGATCCTCGTAATTTCCACCACGTCCCTATAGTAATAGTGCCTGAAGAAATTATCACATCTACAGAACCAGAACTGGTATGTTGATACTTATTATTAATCAAGTTATTTTTTTATATCACGTTCTACGAATCTAACTCACATTTTGTAGAGGTTTTTAAACACTAATTTCATCTCGTGTGGGAGTGGATTTTCTTAACAAGGGTTAGAATAGAGAAGGAAACACCTCTCATATCACATTGTAATTTAATTTGTACATACATGAACTAATCTTACGATGTAATGGCAACTATTATTTATTACCTTTAAAAGGAATATTTAAATTAGGAATTATATATTAATTATAAAAAAACATTTTAAACAAATATTAAGGAGAGTTGCCATTGTATCTGAACATCATCACGTTGTGAGCGTCCGCATGGCACTTTCAGCAAACTGTTATAATACGCGAGTCCAACGAGCTACCCGTGTCTTCTGAAGTACCAACAACACAACCTATAACTGAGGAAACTTTGACTACTCCAATGACAACATCAAGTACGACAACATCAACAACGCCACCGACGACAACGTCGACAACAACGGAAATAACGTCCACGTCAACGACATCAACAACAAGCACCACAACGACACCTAAACCTGTTACAATTGTAACGATGCCAGTGACCACGCCGACAACAATTGCAACGGAAATTACTACTGAAGAAGTAACTAAACAGGTCTGTCGAGATACGTTCTTTGTGCATGCTTCGAGATTATTTATGGACTCGATTGTATTTATTTATTATGTATTTATGTATGGTTTTAAATCTTGTTAATGCCAACTTGTATAAATATAGTATATATATTTTAGAGTTACAATAAGTCTATGGGTTTAGATTGGAATTCATTTGGTGGTATTTATTACTAAGAGGAACTTTTAAAATTTCACAATGTATGTGATCTTTATTACCTTTTACCTGTTTAGGTATCTTTTCTACCATAACTTTAAGAATGATATTTTGCTTTTAGCACTATAAATGCAAACAATAGCTAGCTAGCACACACGGCCAAAGCTAAATTAACAAATTATTACAGAAAACAAAATATTATTAAAATTTGTAACAATTTAAATTTCTTCACAAAAATACACAATAAAGGTAATAATTGAATTTTATAGGAAACAATTACATCAACGGACCGAACTAGCACTATAATTGGTAGAACGACTGAAACTGTTCCTTTCCCGATGCCGGTCAATCAACCTCCAACACTCAAGCATCATATGAAGAAACTAGCTATTACTGCTGGCAAAGCCTTCAGGTACTGCATAAATTATTATTTTTGTATCACAAACATATAACGTGAAGCAGACAGACCTAGTGTCGAGACACTCCGTCCTACATTGCGTGTTGAGTGGCGGAACTCAACGCTGCATTTTGCTGACGAGAGCGAGCAAATTAAAATGCTTTTCCCTCGAGTCAGGGAATCGATCTCACAACCGTAGCGTTTACGATTATACATACGGTCTCCCTGCGTACCCGGCTACAAACATTTTTTTTAAATTATTGTCTACAGTTGAACCTTGAGACTCGTAAGCAATACTTGTTTATTTATTTTTTTGCAGATATATCATCCCTGCCGACTTATTCACTGATCCGGAGGAAGGTAGCAATCTAACTTTTACGATGTACGAGGCGGACAATGTACCGCTCAGCAAAAACTCGTGGATACAATTTATTCCAACTGAACGAGAAGTTTACGGATTGTGAGTCAATTTTACATATATTTGATATGGAGATGAACGATCAATTATTTAAAATGCTTAGAAATGTACAAGAATTTGAAGGCGGCTCTTGAAACTCTAGCTAAATGAGCCATGCGTTCTTATCGAGCTACATCGTAATTTTTATCATTACTCACATTTTCTCACGTAGCGATAATTTTTTACTGTGCGAATAACGCTTTAGAAATTAAAAAAATATTAAAATTTTAATATATTATATACAATACAAGTTTGCACTCTGCTGGGTA
Source organism: Dione juno (assembly GCA_037127375.1). Taxonomy (NCBI): domain Eukaryota; kingdom Metazoa; phylum Arthropoda; class Insecta; order Lepidoptera; family Nymphalidae; genus Dione; species Dione juno. The sequence goes on along the minus strand of JAXRJS010000061.1, from coordinate 1,088,016 downwards.
CTTACTCTGGTCTATACTTACAAAGTCATTACATAATTTGCATACATAAGTATGTATTGTGATTTTTTAATCAAATTAGTAAGTGACAAACCTTGTCGTGTCCAGGCCGCTCGAGGCGCACGTGTCTCGCTGGAACTTCATCGTAGAAGCGCAGGACAGCGAAGGACTCGTGGCCCGAGGTCCTTTAGACATCACCGTACAGCAACACAAAAGCGGCAGGACCATTAATCACCAGTTCATCATGCAATTCAAACTATTGAAACAGTATAATTTTACTTCTATCGATTGGCAAATCAGAGCCTTGGAAGGCATCGTCAATCTATTTAGGGATACGGATATGGATCATTTGACGGTGTTAAATGCTACCCAAAATGGCGATCTGTGCGAGTTTGTCTGGACTAATGATACTCTGCCTAAGGATCCGGCGTGTCCAATGGATGATATCAATAGGCTTATGAAGGTAAGGTTTTTTTAATATACATACGTCATTTATTATTGTATATCTTTCGAAAAATATGTTCTATATTTTCTACCGATTATAAGGAAATTCGTTTTGTAGTAGATAACGGAATCTAACAGCGCGCTTTATTTTACCAGACCCAGGCAACATAAATATCTATACACAGATAATAAAAATGTGCCTAATCGTTGTCTATGCATCTGCAAGATATCTTTAAAAGCTATTATTGGAGCATTTATTAACGTAACTGAACGTATTTTCTTTGTCTGTGCGGTTGTGCACGCTAATCTAAGCAATGGCTTAACCGATTCAAATGTAGCTTTCACTATTGCACTATGGTAAACTCTCCTTAATATTTAGAGTTTGTTGTATTTCGATATTTTAATCGGTTCATAAATATAAAAGTTAATCAATTTAAATTATGTATATTGTACGGCAAAATGGCTGCAAAACAACTGTTTTATTGAATTGGCTCAAGTTTTAAATTTACTTTTATTATGTGGATATTCATATATATGAGATATTCCAACTTATTTACGTAGACAAAATTGCTAGTTTTAATTATATTCTCAGTAGTTATCGTATCTTCAAGAACAACTATAACTTAAACCTACAGTAAAATCATTGTGTGAGGTACTATGATATGCGATGACGGGCAATAATAATCTTTTCTTTTTCGTAGTTATATAAAAAACTTTTATGTGAATTATTTTTATATGGCAATAAAAACAAGAATATAGTGTAGAAAGTATTTTCGTAGATGGTATATCTACAAAAAATATATGAAAAAATTACGAGTATGTCGACGTTTTTCCAAGACTCCTAATTTCGTTACAATATATGTTATGTATATAGTTTTACTAGCGTTTATTTGTGCTCTGCCCCGTTATCAATCGTGCTCAAATAACTAAAAATAGTATTTGACACATGACATATTCTAAGTGCATGCACGCTTATTGCACGCAGATAATGGAGTCGGAGGGGGGTGAGGGGGGCGAGGGAGGCGCTCCGTCGGCGGGGCTGGCGCGCGCCATGTCGCCGGAGCTGAAGGTGTCGGCGGTGGCGTGGCGCGGCGCGGGCCGGTGCGCGCCGCCGCCCGCCACGCGCGCGCCCGACACCTACCCGCCCGTGACGCGCAACCAGGTCGACCACCTCACCGCCACCGTCGGACACCTGCTGGTCTACAAGGTGCCCGAGGTGAGCGCATGCTTCCTAACAGCATCCCTCGATTAAGTCTCTGCGAGAGAATAGACTTTTATTCAAATCTAGAGATCTAGAGATCAAATCTAAACATATTTTTATATTTGTTAAATATTAAATTAACTGAAAATATTAAATGTTAAATAATTTTATTTTTAAAATCATAAATATATACATAACACAAAACACGTAAAATAATTAATAGTCACTGTATTCTTATCACAGGACACATTCTTTGACCCGGAAGACGGTAGTACCCGCAACCTGCAACTGTCCCTCAAGTACAGCGACCGCTCGGAAATCCCCTCCAACCACTGGTTGCAGTTCGATGCCCGGAACCAAGAGTTCTATGGACTGCCCACTTCGGGTGACGAAGGAAGCGTGCATTATCAGCTGGTAAAAAATACTCTTATTTTTTATAAATTTAGAATATTCTAAGTAGAGATGATGTTTGAGGTCAATGAACTCACGTAGCTACTTATGTTGTTTTGTTGCTATGCACTTCGTTGGTTTTGCAATATTTAATTTAAAAAAAATAATGTGTAATGAAAAGTGTGTAACAGAATTATATCTAATTGTATAATGTGGTATCGATCGCGGACACATTTAGGCAGATGACAGCTTTAAGCTAAAATCTCCCAAGAAAATAATATATTTACTTATTACATACATTTTTTCTCGGTATACTCAGACAGTATCAATGTCACTTCTATTTTGTGTTAATGTTACAAATGGAATTTATTTTGGCCACTTAAAAGCCAGTCTTAAATAAAATATATCTAAATAGTCGTATTTAAAATCAAATAAATGTATTTAATTAAAGATTGCCGAGGATTCTACTAGGAAGAGTGCCTACGACAGCTTGATAGTAGAAGTGGCGAAGGCTCCCACTATCCGCCCTACTGTCGAGTTCCAGATGACCATGGACCCGTCTCCCAACCTAGTGGACAACGCGAATAACAAACGAAAAGTGGTCGAAAAATTGGCAGCTCTGTTCGGACAAAGAGAAACGGATAATATTAGAATACAGAGTATCACGGATAACCCTACTACTATCATATGGCAAGTATTCCTTTGACGTGATTGTAATATAATTTAAATAGTCAATTGTCAAAATTAATTAATTAGTCATAATACGTAGTAAAAATGATATGAACTTTGTTTTAGGTACAATACAAGTTTACCAATGGACAGATGCCCACAACGAGAAATCGAAGAGTTACGAAAAATGATAATAGTCGACGAAAGAGGCGCCATCGGCGGCAACCTGAAGGAGCACGTCGATCAAATATTCGATAAAGATCTAAAAGTCATGTCCATTCGTCTCATACCTCTAGGACTTTGTGCGGATCAAAATACCAAAATACAAAAACCCACAGTCCCAGTACACGGTGGTACTAATTTACAAAATAAAGCTACAAACGCCAGTCCCGAATATTCCGACTACTTAGTGACGTTTGTGATCCCCGCGGTCGTCATCGTGTGCATGATCGTCGTGGCCGGCATCATCGCGTGCGTCTTGTACAGGCGACGTCGCACCGGTGAGTTCACTGGAGTGTTGCGTTGTGTTCTATGTAGTTGTTTAGAACTATAATAGTTATTATTATATGTGAAATAGTTCAATGTTTTTAATAAGAAAATATTTTAAACTATAGCGGATGCAATTTCTTGACACGAACAAGGTGATTTATTAATAATTAATACAGTAGAGCACTTCAATTATGCCATACATTTGAGTTTTATATTTCTATTATGTCGCTCTATTAGACTTTTCACTGAACCTAAATATTAGCACTCAACTGTTTTGTAAAACGCACCTCTGCACATTTCTAATATCGTATGAATATTAACATTGTTTACGTTTGTTCAAATATTAAAACAACATTACAATAACAGGTAAAATGAGCGTCGGGGACGAAGAAGAACGTCAAGCGTTCCGTTCAAAGGGGATTCCAGTGATATTCCAAGACGAGCTCGAGGAGCGCGCGGACGCGGAGCCCGCCGACAAGAGCCCCGTCATCATGCGCGAGGAGAAGCCCCCCCTCCTGCCGCCCGCGCCCGACTACCGCGGCGACGACGCGCCCTACCGCCCGCCGCCCCCCTTCGCCGCCTCGCGCACCCCCCCGCGGCCCAAGGCCACCCCCACCTACAGGAAGCCGCCCCCCTATGTGCCCCCTTAATAATCTTAATATTAAACGGACTAATTTTAACGCATGCTTTGGATATACTAATACAGATGTGAACGTTAGATGGTAAAGACGTAATTTTATATTTTAAAATGATTTTGCTTGAATATTACGATTTTTGCTTTTACTTTTATATTGAAATGTGCACTGTGCCTATATGATTACGTCTTTAGTGTTCTAACTATATTATATTATTGAAAATTTCACAAAATTATATGTAATGCGAATACTTTGAAAAAATCCTATTAATAATATATTTAATACATCCCAAAATATCTTCATTTGGATTTCTTTAAGTATTTGTGTCCATGTGAAAATAATCTCGTACATACGTAACACGCCAAAGGGATAAAAAGATATTTCCTAAATTTTTATGTCAAAACTAGTCGACTCAATCATTTGCAAAATATCAATCTTTTTTTAATTATCGATCAGCATATAGTATTTTTTTGAAAGCATTTAGGGGAGAAATTAAATTATGAATGCATTTATTACGAAAATTATAATAAATTTAAGATAACGAGAACGAACCTCATAACGACTAAAAAGGAATTGTGCACAATTATAATGTGACTACGAATTTCTTGTATTTTAATTTTTAAGAGATGTCACGAGATCGCTTTTGGAGCGTAGTTGTATAATGTAATACAGTATGTTTACGGTTGAATTGTATATTAAGTCACTTTTAGTATTGCCAGTGTTACAATGTCGGAAAAATATATATTTTCAGTATATTTTATTACAAAAACATGTTAACGTATAGAGACTTCAAATTAATAATTAAGTCCTTAAATATTTTTTCATGCTTCAATATATATATATATATATATATATATATATATATATATATATATATATATATATATATATATATATATATATATATATGTATATTTTCCGAACTGGCAACACTAGTCATATTACACTAGAATGTTGTTGCGGTAGAACATGTTACATTAGCTTTAGCATCGTTGCGCATATTGTCATTTGACCGACTGCCTCTGAATTATTGTAACCGATGTGATGAAATTATATAAAACAACAATATATATAAGTCTAGACCAAAAACAGTTCTATACGTGTGTTGGCTAAACGTGCCATTGTCCGACAGTTGTTATGTAAAGTACTTTATTAAACATATCGGTAACAGTAGCCCTTAGCGTAGATCTTCTAAACACTAATATGGTGGTAGGCTGTGTCATTTGTGTATGTGAGAATAGAACACGATGTTAGACTTTATGAACTTAAGACTTAAAGCTTAAATCTAAATCTACAAATACGCGATATTGCGCTATTCTATTCAAAAAATTATATACTCCGGTTATAAGGAGTTCATACAAAATTAATGTTGTAAAGCGAATTGTCTTCACGCTTTCGCGATCGATTAGTTGTGTATAGAATAAATATACGGTTTACTGGCGTGTACATTATGAATAACGTTTGTTATATAACTGACCTTAGTTTTAGGCTACGAATAGATATTTTTAAGAATAAAATATCATTTTGTACTTGTCTAATTATTACCATAGACTTAAGATTAATCAAATTATGTAAACGATAGGAATTTAAACGAAATGAGCTATAAAATAACTTTTTTTTACGGATGTATTTTTTTCTATTGTATACTCATTTAGATTTTGCATTTATAAATCTTTTTAGTCATATACAATTTTATAGGACAGCTACAATTTTTTAATTTTTATTTTTAGTAGTTGTACTTAATAATGTCCACACAAACCGTACCATTTTATTTTTATTTCATACTTATCTATAACAGCTATTTTATTTAATCATATTTCATCAAAACGCACATAATTTATGTAATTATTGAGGTTTTTTTTCTATTTTAATAAAATGGTCTAGTATTTACTTTGTTTTATTTATTTTCGTATTATGATCAAGGTAAAAAGAACTTTTTTGCAAATTGGAAAGAAGAAAAATAATAATATAACTATTTAATATAATAAAAAAAAATTTACACTATAATAGTCCTGATAGGCTCTGGTGGAAGAGTTCACGAGACGCTTCCATACCACCTTGTTTTCATCTTACCTTAATAATGGCGACACTTGAATAATTATTTTCTATTTTATACTTACAAACTCCAAATTAGTGTGAACAAATTGAGATATATTTAGCTTTTTATTAAAATAATTTATTTAATAAACAATATATTTAAAGAAATATCATTAATTTCCTATAAGAAAAAAGGAGGCTTAAATGATGAATGCAGTGGGATAATGTCTGGCTAAACATAATGGTTGTGTACTCAACAATTAGTAACAATTTCCACTAAAATAATTATATTTAGCTTAGGTTAGAATAGCTGTGTTGTATTCTGTCACACAACATATTACAAATAGAAATTGTAGTGTGTTGACATTATATTCTCCCTGATATTAGTGTGAACTGCCTAAATATCAAATATGAAAGCCTAAATATCAAAAAATATTCAACATCAAAATCAATCTTTTATTATCTTAATGTAAGTTATTTTTGTAAGCTATATACATATTAATATATTCTGTGTATAATATTTTTTCTTAAATTTAAGTATATATAAAACAATTTTGCATTGCATTAGAATTGCATGATCTGTTTGTAGTTCATTCTTTGCTTAAATTGTCGCTTTTGTAAATAATATTTTTATTAGTTGTCACTTGTCAATGTCAAGTAATAAGTGATAAATGACATTAGCCTATGTATTGTTTTCTAATTTCTTTCTGTTGTATGTAAATTTAAAAATATTTATTATTATTTATATAATTTTATTATTATAAGAGTTTTAGTAATATTTAAAATATATCAGATAAAAAAATGGAAAGCACCACAAATAGTGACAATAAGAGTAAAATATGTGGAAAGAAGCAAAATAAGTTTAGTTTAAGGAAAATTCGGCTTTCTTTGAAATACAGGCCCGATATACTAAAGTTAATTTTAACCATGAGACAGAACATAAAAAAGAAAATAATATTGATTAAAAGTTTAAAGCATAATTTAAAAATGGTAATAATATGGCTATTTTGGTCTTCATGTAATAAATATAACTTTTTAGCTGTTATTAAATAATCATTTAAACATGTGGTTTTGCAGGGAACTAGTAAAACATCTTCATGTACTCAGACCGATCTAAACATATTTGATAACTTTACTGCTGCAGAAATTTATAAACAAAATAAAAAAGATTCATACACTCAAATTTCCGAAACAAAGAGTGACGCTTTGAAAGAAAGATCAATTGAAAATCACGAAGTTTCACCATTAAAGTCATGGATTGTTCATTCCAATGGTGATAAGGAGAAAAGTATTGCTGAGCAAGTTAAAGAAGTAGCACAGAGCACTCTCCAAGAAAGTGGCATGGTTTATGTGGAGTCAGCAGGAATGTACTATGACTATAAGACTGGTTATTACTATAATTCTGTAAGTAACTTAAAAGTTCCCCATAAAAATTGTTATTTAGAGTTATATTAATATTAAAACAATATTATTTTATGATGTTTTAGGAACTTGGTTTATATTATCACACGGACACTAGTTGCTATTACTACTACTCCAATGAAAAACAAACTTTTGTTTTTCATTCGTACCCTGAAAAAAGTGCAGTAAATGAATCTTTGATTGCTCATGAGAAGAGAAAGGCAAAGAAAAATAAAAAGGTATATTGAATTTGTATTTTTATTTTATTATCAATATTTTTTTCTGTGGTTATGATAATTTGTATATATCATTGTTATTAATTTAAGAGTAATTAAAGTATATAAATTAATTAAACTTATTTTACTTCTAGGCCTCCCGATCAGATGATGTTGAAAACCTGACGAAAAAATTCACTCAGGTTTCACTCCGAGGCTCATCTGCCTTAGGTAAATAGAATGCTACTAGTTGCTTCCCAATACAAACATCTGGACTATTATATTACAGGAAAAAGAAGATGAAAGCAAGCCTAAAAGAAGAAAACCTTCTGAAGCAAAGAAATTGACAAAAAATGTAGACTCTACAATAAGTGATGATAGAACAGAGACTATCAGTGAAACAATAGAAAAACCAAAAGATGAAGACAAATCTGAAACAATACAAGAGGAGTTAGAAGATGGAGAATGCAGTGAAACCGAAAGTGAATCAGATAATGAAAGCACTTCTACTGAAAGTGATACCGGTAAAGGATGGTTGCTGACATTTAACTTTTTAAAAATTAAAAATTTTATACAAACACTTTTTAATGAAATTATAATTTTGACGAAAATTTTGTTATTTATTATAAGTATTTTATAGAGAAAATAAAGATCGAACGCTATGATACCTGCATACTTCTTTTGCCTCGTTTGTTATTTTAATACAAACAAATACAACTGCTGCTTTAATTGATAAAATAATTAATTTCTAAATTCAGAACAGATAATGCTGTTGTGGCGCAGTTGCACAGCGTCTAACTGTAAACGCAAATTTATTTATTGTGTTATTTAATATTTTATTTAACTTTATTTAGAGTTATTTCGTTATACATGTACATATAAAAGTTTACTGATGCCAGTTTGTTCCACCCATTTTAGAAATGTGTTCAGGGAAATCAACTTATATTTTAATATTAAAAACATATGGTTTTGTTGATCAGAAATCCTTCTTTCCAGAATCCATTGCTAAACATCATCCACCATGTATGAGAGTGATTGTTCGAGAGACCAACTTGCCGAAATTGAAAGTTGGCACTTTATATCTTATAACTAAAGATGGCGGTACTTTGGGTCGTGAAGGAGATCATCATGCTATTATAGTAAAAGATCATAATATATCTAGAGTAAGTATAATGTTCTGTTCCAAATAGAAATTCATTATAGAATTAATGATGAATCAGAATTCTTATAAAATGTACATTTATCAAACAATGTTATTAGAAAAGGATTTTTTTAGCTATTTGATTTATTTGTTTATATAGTTACAATCTGTCTAGAAGTGTTATTTGAGTTCGGCCAAATAGTATGTAAAATCAAATAACTTAAAATTAAATGATAAAATTTCAGTAGAAAACAGTAGAACTTTATAAGGACAGTCTAGATACTATAAAAGTACACTATTTCATATAGATATGAACTAACTTTCTAGAGTACTTTAATTTTGTATATGAATTACACACTATGTATGTACATATACATTTATTTTCGTCTTTGCAGAATCATTTAGAAATTAAGTACGATATGGACAGGAGAGTTTACGTCGCAATTGATTTAGGATCCAAAAATGGAACTATTTTGAATGGAACAAGGATGTCTGAAAATCAAGAAAGAAGTGGTCCAATGCAGGTAATATTATAATACAATTTGATATGATATGATGTTTTGCTTAAAAAATACTTATATAATTTGAGTGGCCTAACATACATATATTATAAAAAACAATTTGAGGAAAATTACCATGAGGTATTTGAATAGAGTATTTATTAAGAAATTTCAGTAAATTACAAAAATTTCAAGTTGGGTCACTTTCGTTTTCATGAGGCGATATATATACTTATAGAGCAATAATATTAAAAGAAAGGAACAAAGATCGATAGAGTGTTAATCAATTTATAATGTTCGCTTTATAACAGATAGTTCATGGGAGTACTATACAGCTGGGTGAAACTAAGTTACTATGCCACGTGCATGCCGGGAATGACACATGCGGCCATTGCGAGCCTGGGCTTATTATAGAAAGTAAGTTAATCTATATTCAGCTTTTATACATTAAATTAAATTTTCCTAAGTAATAGATTCACGCTGTACCACGCGTATAGCAAGGTAGGCCATATAGAGGACCTGTGTGAAGACACTCCGAACCCCATTACCCGCCTTTCGAGACATTACGGGTGGTACGGCTATGAACTGTATTCGCGGCGTTGAGCTCAGCTGAACTGAACGCCGCGAAACAGTACATAGTCACCACCTATATAGTCTAATACTTATTATTATTATATTAGTATTGCTGTTCTATAAATATTCACAATATAACGCCCAACCAAACATCTCTTATCTTGCACCACAATAGAGCCGTTTGTTGTACAAATAAAAAATTTAAAGTAAAATATTTAAATACGTATTATTTGTCTGTCTCATATGATAATCTGCTTTAGTTATATATACTAGGTTCTAATAAATAACGTAATTATATTTTCATTCTCTCCATATATGTATAATAGCTCAAGAAAAAGAAAAAGTAGCGTACACTCGAAGCTGCAGTGTACAAAAGCAGCACCAACTAGAACTAGCTCGTTTAAAAAACAAATATGCACCGAAACCGCTGGCTATAGAGGAAACTGCATACAACGACAGGGCTCAGGCTAGAAGAGAAAAGGTCGGGTCTTCGCATCACGCTGAGAAAACACAGAGCAGTGATATTAATACGTAAGTAATTTTATATATATATATATATATATATATATATATATATATATATATATATATATATATATATATATATATATATATATATATATATTTTATGGTTTTATTTTTAGCTTTTCTCATCATAAATTAAATAATCAACTTCAAAAACAACAAATACAGGCCCGATTCGTTGGGTTGACTTGAGCATAGAAAATGACGAAGCATATGCGTGAAGCTATAAAAGTATAAGCACATATACTGCGCGGGACATTAGCACACATCATATAGAGAAAACACGAACCTCCTGTGGTGTTGACCTTGCTGGGTCATCAGATGTTGGGCTCCGACGCCAAAAATAGATCGACGCCAGAGAAATAGCATCCAAGTCCCATAGCAGGGCTCCAGCTAGAATGAATGCCACCTCAACAGTTTGTACTATTTCAAGTTAAGGCAACTGTCATATGATGGGCCCGCCACGTCGCAGTGGCACAGACTCAAAAGAAAGCTAAAAAATTCTTCTTGCTTTTTCGGAACAATTTTCTTCGAGATCACGAACGGAGTCCTGAACCATTGTTTAATCGTGTCTTTACTCGTAACGCGAATGTGAATTGCTGATTCTGAAATTCTTTTGTCAGGAATGATAATCTTATGACCATCATAATATGTGCGTCCAAAATAACTTAAATGTTTCTATAAGAAAGGCTTTGACTAGCCAAGGCCAATGGCAGCTAACTATGTGTCTCATAAAAAGGCTCAGAGTCAGAGCAGGCAAAGAAGAAAGCAATGTCAGGCTACTTGGCATGTGAACCGATCATTTGGATGATTCGTCGGGAGCCGTTGCATACGGACAATGCAAGAACGATCATCGTGGAGTTCCTTGCCACGGGGATGTGGACGTGATAAAGCTGGAAATCAGTATTTCTCCTCTTCATCTTTCACCTCATAAATATAATCATAATCATGTTTATGAATATATATTATGAGGTCATCATGGCGGAGTAAATCAGTGTATGCAACGGCTGTTGGGTTTTTTCCCACTTGGGAATCCCCGACCTATTAAGACAGAATAGTTCCTTCCCTCAACACCTAATATCTCGTATTCGGACCAAAGGTGGAGAACGGGGAATTTTGATATTAGGTTCTCTATGGCCGCTTTAAAATAAGTGAGACACAGCATGAAGCTCAACAATCATTTAATTCACTTATATCATACTATATATTTTCTAAAAACGTGTTTTGTTTTTGTTGTAACAGATTCATAGCTGAAGAGAATAAAGGTTTCAAATTGCTGGAAAAAATGGGCTGGTCTAAGGGGGAAGGCCTTGGAAAGGAAGGTCAGGGCGATAGAGAGCCGGTAAGATTTTTTAAATATTTATTTAATATTTGGTTAAATATAAATTAAAAGTCATAAACTAAATTAGAAACTTAAAACATCATATTTTTAAAACATATGTTTAATATTTGCCGTTCAACGTAATAAATTGAAAGAAAACAGCGCTATCAGGGCGCAGATACACATTGTGGTTATGGCTTCAATTGAGATCGTTATATATATGAAATAATTTTTTTTACTTTCTTTTTTCTTGACTTAATGAATAAAATGACAACGACCCATAATCGACCCCTATATAGTCGGTACACTATATAAGCCGCAATTGCGTAATATATTTTATAGATAAAATATTTTTTTTGTACTTTATTATCATAGACTTAATATTAGAAAGATTATATAGGACCGTCGTGGCGCAAAGGCGCAGCCTCTGCCTGCAAACGCGACGGTCTTGTGGGTTCGATTCCCACTCGGAGAGAGTTATTTTCATTTTCTTCGTTCTGGAAACAAGGCAAAAGCACGGCTTTCAGTTCCGCCAATCAACACGCAATGCCTCGAAAGGTGGAAAGCCTTGAGCCCACGGTTCTCTTTGCCTACCCTGATATGTGCGGTCACAGCGTGAAAATAAAAAAAAGGTTACTATTAATTATTTTATTTATAAAGAAAATATGAATGAGCAAAGGAAGTTCACATTCATAATTTTTACTTACATCTATTTATGTCTTCAATTATAAAGATAGAACTGTATTATCTCAATGAAATCTGGTTATAAAAATGGTCAGTAACAACGTCAAACTAAAAGATTAAATCTACGTAATTATTAAACTAGATACAGTTACATTAGTGATTGGTTACCACATGATAGCTTACTAACTAAAGCCGGAAGAACTTACCGGATATCGTGTCTATTAAATATATTAAAGTCTAATTAAGTCCATTTACAGGATGTATGTAATCTGTAAGCAAATCTGGACATAGATTAAGATAAAGTTGTCCATCATTGACAGGCATTGAGAAGCTAACGCAATCAATTATAATACCCCCATTACGGCCCGACGTGACTAATTAGTTCACCTGAAAAATATATTTATTGTTCCGGCAAAAAAATTCGGCAAAAAATCTGTAGAAAATCAAGCATGGGATTGCTCCGCTTAGGGTTCAGTTTGGTACATTAAAAAGGGCTCTTAATAACTTATACATTATAATTTTAAATTATATGAATATAATCAAGGCCATCGTGGCGCAGTCATCGTCTGACGAGATAGTTGTGAATTCGATCACCATTATGAGTTATTTTCATTTTCCATCTCTGGCAAGACAAAGTAAGGTGTTACGGCGGTAAGTCTATAATTCAATCGAAACGAAAATTCAACGGAGAACGGAGTGGCTTGTCACTAGATTTTCTCTGCCTGTGAATCTAGAAAAAAATCAAATTGAAGTTAATTAAAATTAATAATGCATTTGATATTTTCGTCCATCATGGTGGATATGATCATGATGATCATTAGTATAAAACCTATGCCAAACCTAATTGAAAATAATTATTCCCCTATACAAAATTTTGGAACATGCATATCATTACGGAGTGTTGCCGGTTTTTATTTCCATTATATTTGGCTGAAAAACGAATAATTTAAATATAATCATTAAAGTTGATTTAAGAGAATTCACATTTTATGTATTTTTAACGATAGTATCGAAAATACATTTCCACGTAATTGTTTTATAAGTACCACAATTATTTTATCTTTATCCGCGAAACCCTAAAACCTTTTATTTTTGTAATATCTGGCCGTCTGTAGGTCAGCCGGGCGTGGGCCTACCTGCCCATTTAAAACAATTTGCGGATTTTTTTTTCGATGTTTAGATTAGATGCGAGAGAATGACGGTCTGCCATTAACTTGTGTCCAGACGGTGACGAAGGGCATGCGCTCGCTTGCACTTTTATAAGTTCTTTGTAATCTGCGTGGTGATCAACTAAAATAATGTTGATGCTTAGAATAATTAGTGAAAAGAATTTCTTTGTTCGTTAATTCTACTACTAATATAATAAAAAAGGATGACCTTATCTTATAAAAATATATTGAAATATTTAGCATAGAAAAAAAAAATATATAAAGTATAAATTCAACATTTTCATATTTTTAAAACTATTAAAGTCAGTGAAATATAATTAATCTGTAAAAAAACATCATTTGTTCCTACTCTCTCGTAACTTGTAACCCAAGCAATAGTATAATATATGGGACTCATGTTAGAATAGACTGTTTAATTATAACCATTTGATGTTTTATTTCCTAGCCCTCGGGATTATAAATCTCTCTGGATAATTATTCATGATTTTGCCAATACCTATATGTCCATATTTGTATATATGTAAGTAGATAATAGTAGTGTTTAAATCTTAAATAAAGTGTTGTTTTAAGACCATCGTGAAGTGGATCTCTAGATGTAGTGTCTCTTGATGATTTCCCCCTCTGATTATCACAAAATGGAGTATTGAGTTCCTCCACTCAAACCACAATGTCTAGAATTCAGTCAAAAGGCAGAGAACGGAAAATTTTCATGCTAAGTGCTCTTATGTAGTGCTCTTATCAAATTGTCTAATTTCAAGTCCATTATAACAAAAACTTATTTGTTTTACAACCATGTCCATTTACAACAATCACCAATCCATCAGGAATTAGATTTATCATGTTAAATAAATCTTTAGCTGAGTCAGGTCAACCGTTTGCTAATCTGCCCTACAGTACAAATTACGACATTACGTTGATATAGTATCGTAACAATGCGTGGCAACTTAGAAATCTGCACTCATATCAGACCTCGAGACCTTAATGTGCCCGATACCATCTCAAGAGAAGGGAATGAATTATGTTTATTTTATTTGATGGCTAATCTGTACCTACGGAAATTACGTTCTTAAACTTTTAATGTTTGTTAAAATCGTAAAAAGACAGTATTAAAATTTATGAAGATCTCAGTGGTTTTGCAATATTTTAATTTAAAATACTTTGCACTACCTTTATTCCTCAAAACGTTGAAGAATTTTTATTTGAAAAGTGATAAAAGCCGTAAATCTATAAATAAACATTTTACATACCTTGTAACTTCGTATACCTACATGTATATGTATATGATTGATTATAACATATGTACTACAGTCTCTTATTTATAATATTTCAACAGTTTAATTATTATTAATCTTTTAAAGTATACATATATTTATATCAAAAACAATTATTCATTTTGATCAAAGTTATAGATAAAAATTTATAGAAATTAAGCCTCGATAATGTTCGCTTGGACCACTATAGCGTCGGAGGCAATTTAGTCATTTGTCGCATGTCTGCCGTAAGGGCTGCCATTATTGCAATCAGACGAATTGTCTCCATCTATCATGATCGATACGTGTCTGTAATTATGATGCATTATATACCTGCGGCGGATAAAGCTATCGACCTTAATTATTTAACATTATTTAAATTACTAAATTCTATATAGAAGTTTAAATTTTATTTAGACACACATTAAAAGCTGTATCATCATTAATCTTCGAGAGATTTCATGCTCAATTTAGGTTTTGATGAGATTCTCCCAGTCGCAAAAAGTAGTGTCTGGGGGGAGATGTTAGGCATAAATCATTAGCACTCGACGACCTGAGAGCAATATACCATATATTGTTCACAAAGTCAGACATGCCAGCGAGGCGAATGTTTATTTAATGGGCCTCACTCTGACTTTTTATCTTTAGCATCATCAACCCTATGAATCCCGCGAGCAACATTGTAATAAGGCACGATTTACACATCATATTTCATCGACCAATGAGACACAGCCACAGGTCGCGGTCGTATTATATGTCATTAAGGAAGCCACGGCCACCCATGGATACGAATCTCTTATTGTTTTGACCATAAGGTCTTAAGTCCTACTTGTCCACAACAAATAGGTACCGTTGACTGCTGTATCCTCGTACTGATTGTAAGTAATTTATGCTAGAGATTAGATGACGGAGATTTGATCAGAGACACGCGTTTTTACCCTTGCGGTTACCGTCAGATCGTATTCTTCGTTGATGAAGTTAAGATAAAAACTCGTTGTAAATTAAATAAGGATGATAATGCCTGCCCATTCTATGAGAGATTCAATTTATACCCCACTAGAAGATTTATTATTTATCGATCCACAAATTGAATTCAACTAAACTATTATAACTAAAATATTATAGTCTTTTTTGGACATAAAACACTCTTAATTTCTCATAGCATGGTAAGTAGATAATACCAATTGTTATAACTCTCTGTTCCCAAGTATTTTTTATAGTTAGTTTTCTAGTTAAAATATTATAATTAATATTATAAAAACTTTTCAAAAAGTAATCTCAGCAGTTATTTCAAGACATGATAATCATGAACCTTTAAAGAGCCTCGCCTGTCTCACTGTCAATGTTACTCACTTCTGACTTAGCAATGACTCGCATTATAGAAATTTCTCATTGGCATATATTATGTAGTTGCATTTCATAGACTATTCACTGCATACTTACGGATTTTGTTATACTTTAAAATTTATATTATTTATATATCATATATTATATCTATATTGCTGTCTGTTCAATAAGTCTATAACTTATACAACGATATTAGACAGGTAAAAAAAAGATGAAAAAGTTAATTTGGTCATTATTTTTAGGCCACTAATTAAATTAGTTTTAATTAACAATTTTGTGGTACCAAGTCTCAAAATATCATACTTAAATATGGTTTAAAGACGGTTACTTGTGTAATATAATACATAAGCTCTTATCTCGGCACTGTCGCCTCGGTCAGCATTCCAAACAATTGTGAGTGTTGTGTCAACAGGCACACTGCCTCTTTACTTTGTGTGGACACTGAAATGAACTCGTATGACAATATTGTGCTAAATCTTAACTCAAAAGTACTTAAATCATAGACTAAAGCACAAATTAATATCGCTCGGAAACTCTGCATATTTATATTATTTATTTTGTGATAAAACAATATATGAAAAATACTCCCTCATATGTAAAAACTTACATCTTGATCAGTAAACTTTTCCCCGACGGTTAACTTTAAAACAATACATATATATATCTGCAGCCGACGACAAGTCGCCGTACCGTACTATGATGTACTAGATTTCAATGCAATTATAATAAGTTCCATTCAGGTGTAACGGGTTGTCGGAAAGCGCCATTTGTTAGGAACGACGTCAGTTGTATTTCAAAAGAAATACTACAGAAGTGCCATTCACCACGATAAGTGATTTTAAATCAATAGCTCGCAATCAATGGATTCCCTCCCTTCATTTTTTATGTAGATAAAAAAGAAAAAGTTTAAAGGAAGTGTGTGCGCTTAACTTCAGCCTGCATAATTAGCTGTTGACAATGCGAGTAAGTGAATAACAAACACCGTCGGCGCACTCGGCCCCGCTCGAAACATGCTTCAACGACCCTATTCACCGTCGCTTACGAATCGCACACGTCAAATGCCATTTATCGTGCAATTTTTACTTCCGTACAATGTTGCTCAAAATTATGTAGCCTTTCTTTTTGAAAAATTAAGTGGATCTGGTCGCAAGGAGTCGCTTATAACTATAAAATTGTCGTCCGTCCCACGTCTGACGACAATAAACTTTATTTTGGGACTTTGGCAATGCGAAGTCTTAAAATCTCCCCTTTTTTTATTTTTACCCAAATTGTTGTTTAACCGGTTGAAAAGGTATAAAACGAAAGATAAAAAATGTTGAGTAAGTGTTTACATCAATCTACTGCTACACCTTCAACGTGCACTGCGCGAGTTAATGCAAAAGTAATGTCTCATTATACGTGGACAATTTGTTTTAATAGAAGTGTAAATTATATACGTGTTTCAGTAAATATTGTTCTTATACACCCAATACGTTTTTACATTGTAACTTTCTTGAACAAATACATGTTCAGATGAAATTACATATATTACAATACATACAATACTTATAAATGAAGGATAATTTTACAATTACATGCCGTTCACAGAGGGTCGTGAACTAGTTTACGGTCTTGCAACTATGTATATACTATAATTCATTTTAAAGAAAAGTAGGTACTGTTGCGGTTTCCACTGTTATTACAATGTTAAAGATATTATACCAATGTTCAATTTGTCTAACAAACGGGTATTTCGTAAATCATGCCTGCGGCGACATCGCCGTCTTGTCAAACTCTACAGAGACAGACCCAAAGCAAACTGTGTAAATTAGCGAAACAGGGCTCGACAACAATGTTGCAACTGCGAATGGGCAGTATAAATACATACAAATCAGTATAAACGTTTTCCTTGTAACCTCTTTCAAAATTTTGCATTTTCTTGAAATACTATGAATATAATTTACTTAGTTAATATCGAAGCACTGTTGCTTTTAAATTCTTTCTATTTTATGGAAACAGGAGTATTTTGAAATATGCACAGACATGAATTGCAAAATATTGTCTAAAAGGAATACTATTGTTTATAAACGATATCATCTTTAAAAATAACACCAACGCAACGTTCTCTTAGTAGCTTTATAGTAAAATTGATGTTCGTGTGTCTTACAAAATTGAATGTAAATTTTTATTAACAAAGATTTTTTGCTTTGCTAATTTGTTATGAAAAATATTTATTTATATATTGATTATGATTCACAAGTGATGGTAGCATTGACAATATTAAAAAAAGAGAATATAAATTTTAAAACTAAATGCACCACCTTTTAGAGTATATAGTGGACCTATAGCTATATTATGTGCAACATATTAAAAAAAATACCGAATTGTACAATTTTAATTCACATACAGTTTGTTCACAAATTTAATTAAGAAAACAAGAGTTAAGTTACATTAAATATAATAAATACAACACTGATAAAACGTAACAATAATACTACACTGGTAACAATAATAATATAATTTTCTGTATATTAAATGTGGGATAAAATTATACACTTTTATTTTAACAATGTGTCGTCGCTGTTGCCGTTTAGTATTTTAGACAATCGCGAAATCGGTGTTTCTATCTAATACTGTTCTTTGAAAAGTTCTTACGAGTGGTTTGCGTGCATACCGAAAGGGGGCATTAAACCTAAATTTGGATAATATGTCTGGATTACCTCTTGTATTATTAAGATATTTGTATAAGTACATTAGATTTAACAAGTCACTTCTGTTATTTAAAGTATGCATTTAGAAATATGAAAACTTGTCATTGTACGAACTAAGTTCTTTAGCCTTGCCTTGATCGAATGCCAGATGATGAAGAAATCGTTTTTGTATCCTCTCTATTTGTAAACAGTGTGCCACACAATGCTACTCTATTCAAAAGTACTCCTTACTAACTACTACTACCTATATCATTAACATCGTCATGTTTTGTAAGTATTTTGAGAAAATTTACGTTGTCAAATATGTTTGTTAATATCTTTAAAATTAGCTTTAGAGTGGTTTAAAATGTAAGACTTACGTATTATTATTACTGAGAATAATAAATAAACAGAATCCATCCTGGCATTTTTGCACGATTCCACGATGATTAGGGGTCTAAACAAAGTCAGTTGCTATTAAATGAAGTAGACTCGTTTGTACAAAACGAATGAGGACAAAACCTAGTAAGTGTCACTGCCTACATCTGGAAAGACGAAATGTCAAATATACCTATGAGGTATCATAGGAACCGAGACTTAGAATTGGCGATAAAAGCGTTTCTTGCTGCGATTTCCGAAGCGGCACCTCTTAAATTTCTCGTTAAGGAAATAGATTACAATGGCCGCCCGGTTTTTGAAGGGTGTTGAGAAAGTATACCATCAACCTCTAAGTAATGTCAAAAAGCTTGAATTTACGACAATTTACTAACATCATATCTAAATTCGCCTTTCCTCGTATATGATATGAATATAACCCTCTTATCAGATGCAAGCGTCATAAAAATATTAGAGTTTTGGCTAGAGCTAGCGCATTCAGCAGACACCTCAACCCTGTTTTGTGACAAAAATAGTTTTGGTTTAGGATTAAAGAACATGATAATATTGTTATCTGACTTCTACAATACAGAAGTGCACTAGAGGCAATACTTCAATTCCATAAATAACTTAGGTTAGGATCAGGTAGGAAAGTTTAAGACATAGACGTAATTAAATATTTTATTCGGCAAGACGAGAAGAGCGTTGGAGCGAGCTTCTCGTTCAATTATATTAACTTTGTTTTGTAGATTATTTACCGCATATTGAAGCGCTTAATTTAAATATTTTTATTTATTAGTTACCTCACAGCAAACATCGAATTGCTTTTTCATATGTTCATATTGATTACTCATAACGTAAACAGATCTTTGCAATTCTTTGATTTTATTTTCCATACATTTTAGTTGGTATTAATCAAATTATTTATGGTTTTATTAATATTATGTCGTTGACAATATTATTTAGCAATTCCGATATTTAGCAATTCTTGTTAAATATCCGTTTGTACAAATTACCATCACAATTATTTACTCCAACATTATATCAGTTTAGTTTCTTATTTTATTTTCATTTCACCAAAGGCAATGTAACACAATTATTTAATAATGTGTGAATAAAAATGTATCGAACCAAAAAACACGTCTACCTCTTACGGATGGTAATATTAATACATATAGGTACATTTAAAATTTAGTTTAAAATATGCATCCTTTTCCATTCAATTCCATTTAATAACATTCCACTTTTACAATTCGAAAACGCATATAACATTTTATTGTTTGTTTCATTTGCAATGATATGAATTATTAAAATAAGAATATCACGTCTCGAAAAGTACAATAAACTTAAAGAAATGCAAATCACCATATCTGCCAGCCCCACAGTTATACCTGACCGACTTGTATATCATTGAATTTCACTTATAATTGCAAACCACCCTTATTACCATGTGTTGAGGTGTCTGCTTATTCGTTCAATTTACTTATTCGAGCACTTCATTTAAATTCATTTTGTTGTAACACGATGATATGGCACAAAGTTATATCTAAATGTTAGGCGTCGATTGATGTAAAATTTGAATGGCGCAGACTATTATTTATTGCTTATTAATATTGATATGAAATGCCAATGTTCTTCCTGCTAATGTCGTGATTTGGATCTTTGTTCTTCACGAAGAATCTATTAGATATTATTTGGTTGCTAGATTATATAGAATACCTACTTATATTAAAAAATCACATTATGAATGAATAAAGATGAATTATAATTGAAAAAAATTGACTTATGAGGTAAATATAGTGCTGGAAATCAAGTAGGTACATGGTTTTTTATTATGCTGAAATTTGATTAAATTATTAAATATATTAACTAATCACTATATAACATTGAAGCTGGCATAGATATTCCTATGTAATTACACATATTTCCTAAACTATGCTAGCGTTTTTCGTTGAAGATATAACATAAATACAAACTCAAATATCGCCATAAATGTTAACTTCATAGTAAACGATCTATAACTAAAAATGTATGAATGAAAAAACATATTCCGGTGTAACTTTACGATCACAGTTTTTACATACCGCCTACTCAATTAACCTCAACCGTGTTTAAGAACCAGTCTGGTAATGCTATGTACTGCCATATTCAATTACCGGCACATATTATATAGCGTTTATTTTATGTCTCACCACAGTGATTTTCATATAAAATCTATAATCATTAAATGAAAAAGGCTCTGTGACATTTCAAAGAACAAACGAACTATTGAGTTACTTAAACTTTTAATATCTCGAACTCAAACCAAAGTATGTATTAGTTCAGCATTGTTATATATGAATTTTCTTAACAGATAAGATGACAATATTAAAGAGGTAAAAAGTATTTTTTTACTCGTAAATAAGCAAACTTATGTTGTAGTCTTTAATTCATGTTCAATTTTACTTGCAAATACTAGTGTCGTGTCTGGACACTTATGAATAGTGTTACATTTAAACATTGAACATAAACATTTAAATTGAAACTTTACGATTGTCTTTATCGATATAATATTCACGCCTGGTGTGTAAATACGATCATATAGTGGCAGGATGGACGTGGACCTACAGGCAATCATCGAATTTATCTATCTTTTTTTTTTAAATGTACTTACGATCGTCCTAATAAAACGCCTATTTTATTAATTCTAAAAGTCATCGTAACATTCAAAATGGGTCTGATCGGCGGTTGACAACCCTATTTCAATAAAGACGTTTTTAGTACCTGTGTACATTCACCTACTTGTTATCATCATTATTAATATCGTATAAACTTTACTAACTTTAATTTGTTTCGTCAAGAAAAATATTTTCCTAGAAATACCTACGCCTTTTACCTTTATAAAAAGTTTCATAATCCGTCAATTATAGCAATTAACGTGTCTTTTAAATAAATGACTACTAAGTTTTGATTTCACCTTCACGCTTTATCCCGCAGAAAGAACCTAGTGTTAAAGCACTCCCGTCTATTTCTTTTAAATCGAGTATACACGCAAGTGAATAGCGGATCGGATATTGCGTATTATATTTTTTTTATATTTATCTATTTATGCCTTTTTTTATGATACAAGATATTTTAAATGTTTCTAACAAATAAATATAAAAATACATTATACTTTTTATAAATAAAGTTGATTCAAATATAAAAATAATCAACCAAATATGCAATATGCAATGTACACGCATATAAGTAAATACAATATGCCAGACAGTTGTCTCAGTACATTATATTACTTACATTTGTGATAAAATTTTAAACATTGCTTCGTATTTTAATACGTTAAAGTAAATGAAATAAAAGAGGAAAGCAATTTCCACAATCACCGTCACCGCAATCAAAGAACTTGCATGTCGGTCATTCGATAAGAACATTTGTGTGCGCCTCGCAACCGCTCGCTCGTAAACCGACTTAAATGAGCCCTGCAATTCGTATGCAGATGTGTAGACACCACGCGAGTCGAGTCCTAGTATTTTTATTCACTTGCAATATAAAGTACAACATTATTTGTATTATTTTATATTATTTAATATTTCTCTACTCTTGTAAGAAGGAGGAGGACCTTAGAGACATTTACTACTTGAATCTTATTCTAAAATGTCTATCTTAAACATAGTCACCCACCATCCAGTGGTATAACCGCCTACAAAGTCACATATATTCTGGCACGTTCCAATTGTACCATATTGTCGTCTGTAGGTTTTTCAAAAATGCGCAACTTTTTATGATTTTATTGCAAATATACAATTATGACAAACTGCCATCATACACAACTAACTAAAAATTAGGAAATGAAATAGTTGTAATTATACTCTAAACAATGAAAAGCAGATATATTTACTGTATAATATTCTATCTCACAAACTGTCTTACTGTCCGCTGCATCCAAATAAGTTATATTATTTAATCAACACATCGTAACCCTATTAGGACCATAAGGATATCATTTTATTGTTATAGTGCCAGCTACTTGATGAATCCTCAAACAGGTGGTTTAACTTGCATTGTATATAGGAAGTAGATTATTGTACTGTATACTGTGTTTTTTGTTACTTGTAACATTTGACACAAGTGTTGGTTATCGCTACTGTTATAAAATAAACGCTTGACAAATATTTTTTTTCATACAGATATGTGTTTATAAGGACATTTGCTGTTAGTTTTGTAAAATTTAAAATAAATTTTAACCTTCTATTGATACAAATAAAGACATCGAGGTCAGGGGTCACTATTCATAGCCGTTGTCAGTTTGCTCTTTTGTATTATTTTAAAAGCTCTTACTTCACAATAGCGGTTTTTTTCCTTTTATAATATTTCTTTATTCTAAGAAGCACTTACTTTATTTCCGAGACGATGATTATTCATTAAAATGACTTCGAGTATTTCGGTCACGAGATTGTATTGTAATTTGTGTAATAATTATTATATTTACGTCCGCCGGTACTTATGAAAGTCTGTTAATTGTCAGATATGTTTCGTGGCATTTCGACTAAAATACCACTCATGTATGTCTAGACGAATCTTCAGGTACAATTGACGTAAAGCTCGCAGAATTATTTATTTTTTTGCATTAAGTAAACATGTATATATGGATTGATGCATACTAGTTTTTTGTTGTAATAAAATCCTGCAATGCCTGCCTGCCTCTTTTATAAAAAAAACGACTCGTCTTCATACAGCGATTGAGAGAAGAAACGGAGATTAAACTTTTTAGAATACCATGGATTTGCCATCTACCGGGCCCATTGCATTATAAGAAGCGGAGCTCAGAGCTTCAAAGGCGAGGCCATCTAAGAGTATTAATTCTCGCCTCCATATTCTGAACTTTTTACCTAATCAAATTCGAAATAATTCTTCTAGCCCCGCCTTCAATGTATGTTTTAAACATGAAGTGATGATAGTCCTAGGTAGTCAGATATCTCTTAATCTTTTAGCAAAATATACAGAGGTATGCTATTAAACCTCTCGACCCTACTTCTACTGCGTAGTAATTATGGTCATTTAGATCAAGGGAAAACATTTGGCCTAAATGACAAAATATCATCGTCAACAAAATCATCATGAAAGTCTTTTGATGGAGATTTTTTGAAAAACCTTCTTTTACAAACTCACCGAACGTTTGTTGATTGTTATATTTATCTGTGCTCATGCTACATATATATGATTTCTAACACTATATTAGCGATGTATAAAGTGTATAGATAAGTAGATATATTGAACGCTATCTAGGAGTATCCTACTTCCCTCCGACCTGTGTTTTGCTATTATATACTGCCTTACTACAGATATAGCAAGTACTTTTCGGTAGTATTCGACCCTATTCGACCCTGCTCTAGTCGATTGTTTTCCTATTGTAAATTTCCTACGAATTATAAGTCTTGACTCGAGTTCCAGAGTACTTATTTATGGATAAAACTTCTGAGTTTTAAAGATCAAAGTTGTATTATCTTGTGATTTTCTCAGAATTATCTATTGGCGACTCTTAGGTGTTTATAGAACTTCAATAATTTCTTTAATCCTAAATAAATGTTGTCTCTATAGAAGATTGTGAAGTATGGGCTTTAGCCAAAACTGCAACTCTTTGCCTCTAAATTAGCCAAAGGTGTTTTATAGATATTGGAAATCTAATTCAGTTGTGATTTTAGAAAATGGTCGTAAATCTCAGCTTTTGTGACGTGATGGAGTGCAACCTTCGTAATAAATTTTGTCGAGAAATTTAAATGATATCGCATCAGAAAGTAATTAAACTGACCGCCGATTACATGTCCCGAATCGCTTTGTTATATATAAGGCATTATTTTGATTCCTAGACATAGACAATGACACATACTTGACTTTGTCCTCATTCATTTAATAGAACATGACATTGCTTCAAGTTGCGGTCAGTATGGCGAGGTCGTCTACAAAATAAAAAGATTGATACCGTATGCTTATTGTTTAGCTTAAACCAATGAACCCATTTTTTCTCGTCACTTATTATGTATCAGAATCTAAGAGATTACGTAGCATAAAGACAAATCTTTAAAAATGCTCTAAATTATCCGTAAAAGATTTTAATGGTCGTCTTTTGAAACAAGTTTTAATTTCGAAAAGTATGACGTTATGTTGCTAACTAGACAAGGACAATGATACCATCTCAATGTTCTATTGATATCGAGATAATGTTGTATCGATCTGAATGCGTTTTCTTAATCTATTCAACCAACAGTAATTTACCTCATGTTATTTCTTAATTATATCCTATTTTTGTATGTAACGACATATGGCTCATATTCCTTATCATCTCTGCAATCATTTGTAGGTAGTTTGTTAAAGTCTATGTACCTACATTGACACGTCACTTAAACGTCGCACATTTGATTTATGCTCGGGACTTACCATCTCGTCGGAACTATCTAGCACATTAATCAAACTGCATTATGTGCATTCGTCATTACCATGCCCATGAGTTGAGAATAAACATGAACTTATTCATTTTATATAAATATTCTTTCAAAAGAAACCTTGTTTTACGCCGTTGTGATAGTAGCTGGTCTTGGGACTTATCTGAAAAAAAAATAAAAAGAAATAAAAAAAAAACATATATATATATATATATATATATATATATATATATATATATATATATATATATATATATATATATATATATATATATATATATAAAGTCGTGTACTTTAATCCTAATTGAGTGGATATATTATTATAAATGTAATAATAGTCTAGTCTAGATAATATTTTCAAGTTGCTAAAAAATCTAGTACAAAATGATCCACAACAAGGTTCCAACGCCTACGAAATAAGAGAAGTCAAGCTTAAAACAAACCTTTTTCTTAATTTGGACGAAACCTTAATTAAAGCGTTTCCCTTACAACCTTCATTATAAAAGCTGTTATTAATAATTCTTTTACTTAGTTTCTTTTTATTAATTCTTAAATAATATTACTGCTTTAAATGGTTTTTGACATGCAGATAACACAAGAATTTTACACAAAAATGGTAAATCTAAACTAAGATTAAGGTTCTTACATATATTGCCAGTAGTATATATATTCTTCCAAACAAAGATATCAAAATGAGTACATCAACAATCAGCGTTATCTAATTTATAAAGTGCACCGCGTTCTATCTGAGACGTGTATCGTCGGACTCGCCGGCTTGCGATGCGCGGGCGCGTTGCGTTTCTATCCAAACTATATGGGCACAGAGTAGCTGAGTGTAAAAAAAATATTATTTCATATATAATAGAAATAAAACTTATTTTTTTTAGTTTCTTTAAGAACTTTTATAAATTTTTAATAATTGCTGCTGTATTTATTAAACATCTGATTGAAGATCAACATAACAATTTTTTTTTTTAATTCTTTAAGCGTTTGTGACTTAAATCAGTAATTGAGAATGTTGTGAGTAAATCAAATTGAAAATGCAGTGATTGGTTTACTCACACAACATTTCTGTTTAATCTCTAGTAATATGGCAACTTTACCTAAAATGAAAAAAAAATCTAATAACTTTTGTCCTTATACGCTGTGGCACAGCTAAACGACATGTGCATCACTGCGTTCTCGTCGCAACCCGCATCCAACGATTGTTTGTCTTTAATGCTATTATGACCATATTCAGACCAAAAACACGCCGGCTTACAGAGTTTTTAAATTGTATCACTGTAGGTTGAATCCGCAGACTTGAAACATAACTCATCTCTATATAAAGCTTTGAACTTTCTCGGATATGGTCTTTATGACTCGCTAAGGTTCAATCGGCTCGTCATATAAATAACCAGTGTTTAGGTATAATTTAGAGCGACCATCAAAATTACGAGGTTCTCGTCTGATTTGGTTTTATTTCATATCTTATTCATCATGTTCGTTTATGAGATGCCTTTGCGCACGTAGTATCATATTATTGAATGTTATTCTTTACCCACTGGACGCTTTAGAACACTTGTTATTTTAATATTTCTTTTGTTATTTATACTACTTTTAATCGAAATCTAATTTTAATTTTAATATAAATTAAATTAAGAATACATGTATAGTACTTGTATAGGTAGATTCGAAATATGTTTTGCAAGTAGAATTTTTTTTTAACAAATAAATATTCCTAATGTACCAATATTTCATGTATTTAAAGATTAAGATCACGCTTTATAATATTGATCGTGTCTATTTCTGTTTGTACTATTGTAATGGTGTACAATAATTTATTAAACGAACCTTACCCACGACAGTAAACGCACACGTGCGTCAAATATTAGATAGCGACATTGAAGGTGCCATATATGGAGTTGTTTTGATCTATGCTGCTGAAGCCATAGATCATACGTCTGGTGAACGCGTAAGGCACAGGAAATCTTCGCTTCCGCTCGTCTAGGTTCACCGTTCTCCTGCTAGACAATGAACCGCTTACGAAATCGTTTAATGTAATTGACGCGTACATGCAAACCTTTTACGGTCTGGTGGTCTCTTTTTTTTTAAAGTGTATTCACTTTACACGCATTTATCGACATTAATTGCGTCTGCGCTGTCATAGGAACCGTCTCACGCTGGATGACTAACCGACTGTTAACCGATGTTGAATTGACTGGCATTGTAAATGTTTTATTCACTAATTTCTTATTGCAAATTCTAAATTTTATATTAATTACAGCATTTTTATATATAATTGTTTTGTATTTACTATTTATAGATACCCATTGTGAGCAACGAAGGTAAAGCTGGTCTAGGGTCGTCAACAGAACCATTTGTGGCGAAGGCATCTAATACGTTAGGTCCTGCAACTCTTCGTCTGGCTGCTAGGACCAAGATGTTACAACCACCCGCCAAAGCTTTCCAACAACCTGTTCAAGATGATTCAGAATGATCGCTTATCGCAATGTATTTAAAGAATATGTAATTATTTCACTATTAAATAATTTTAAGATATAGTAATCTGTTGTAGATTCTTTTCTTAATAATTTTCACAGTTTTAATATTATATACATGATAAATACATGTACGTATTTACCAAATCACTATTTAGTATTAAAATGTTCGTTTTTACTTATCGCTGTAGTGGCATCAGTGCACAGACTTAGTTTGTGACAAGAGTTCGTTAAAATATCTCATACGACAAGTCTGTTACAATCGTCTAGTGTCTAGTGTCTAGACTGTAAATAAAACATCTTTGCATTTTTTAAAGGCTATGTCTTATAAATATTTATCAACAACATGTTAATAAAGATAGTTCACTTATATTTGTAGTTTTTTTTCAATGTCACAAATGATACTGAGTAGATACACAAAAAATATGAAAAATGTATGTATAATATGTATATATATACAAGTGAGTATTGTGATAAGGCGAAACAAGTATTGTCAAAATATGCAAGAATTTTGGTAACAATAATATTTTACAATTAAAATTTATTTTCTACTGTTTTCACAAGTAACACACAATTTAGGAGAGTAAATGGAGATTTTAATATTTAATTGCCGTTTAATTTTTTTTAACTGCTTCACCCTGTTTGCCACTTTATGCCTTATTCCGCCCAATGTTAAGTGGTCAAGCCTAACGACGCGCTTAATCTACCAGAGCGGGAAAGTGAAAAAAAATTATTTCTTGGATTGGTATCGAACCACAATCGTCACATTTACAGTAAGACACTCTCCCACTTCGCCATAGCTGCTTTAAATATTAATTTGTTATAACTATGTTATATGACTTTGTGTGCATGCATGACCTTTTAGTGTTGCCATTAATATTTATTAATCAGGAGAATCTTTTTATTCTGTTAGGTTATAGATGTACCTAAATACGTATTCTTAAAAAAAATGAACAATTATTTCAGACACAGCTGTCGTCGTCCTTTAACCAAATCTTACTTCTTACTTCCATAGGCTCTTGTTAATATGTTTCTTATTCAAAGAGGCGCGTTCTTTTGTATGGGGCTCATTAGTGAAGGTAGTCCTTAAACATATTCTTGGACTACTTACTACACTTTTGACAAAAATGTTACCTTTGTGCCTATGAATCTACATTTTTTATGACTACTCTTTAAAATTTCACTAAAAAAATGTAAAGAAAAAATATTTGATACTAGCAGTGACAGTATTTGATATATTACACCGTAAATACTTATTATAGTCTTAAAACATCGTTGAATCATGCTTGATAAAAACGAACATGATTATACGCAACGTCATGCGCAGGAGTTAGTCGCGTCTAGCCATCACTTGTCTGCTAATAAAAGGCTATTGAGGCTAACGGTGGCAATTTAACTTAACGCCAACTCGTAATGGATTCTATTAAAAATTATCGCTCTGATGCACGACGTGGACTGTAATGAATATTGTTTATTTGACTTAGGATTGAGCGGTCGAGTTAATCTGCATTTTAGGTTTTAATAAAACGTGCTTGTTAATTGTTTTGCATTATATTTGGTTGTGTTCTGGTTGTTCAATTCATTCTAAAACAATTTTGTATGAATATCATTTGAATATTAATTTGTTTTTCAAAATTTACATTACAAAATATTCCAATAATTAAGTTTCTGTAGTTAATAGTTACGTCAGTTATAAAATATTGATTTGATCGCAATTTGACTGGATTTTAATATTAAAGTAAAGCAGAAGTACCTACATAACGTATAGAATAATCTATGCACTGTCACATATTCGTAAATTACTTTAGTGGCTCACGTAATAGTAAATAATTGTTAACAAATATTATATTCTTCTTCTATTTGTTTTACCTATATATCAATATGTTTTGCAGCTTTATTTCAAAAATGTGCGTAAGACCAGGTTCTTTCAATACATGAAACTATATTATACTGTACATACAATTACGTTAATAAGGAAATATAATTAATGTTTGTGTCGCGTGTTTTCGCATTGCTCACGCGTTGCTTCTACTCAGCTAGCAGTGGGTACTGGTTATTATTCAGCGCAACTCGATGCAATGATTAGCTGAAACGGGAGCTTGACTGCACTCCGACATGCATTGTTCTCGTATTGTAGAAATTTAGGAACTACTGCGTTATACGCCTGTCTGTGCGCTAGGAAATGTAGACTCGATTACTTTGATCATATACGTTTTCTGAATAAGGCAGTTATATACTGTAATTTAGCTATAATATATCAGTGTTTAATAACTATTAGTATTATTTTGGTGACGTTAAGATGCAGGTACTCCTTTCAAACATAAATTTGAGTTAAAAATGTCGGACATGGTTATCTACAATCTAGACCAAGAAAAAATTGTTGGTTAACACTTTGGTTGCTTCAAGTTTCTTCAACAAATTGATCGAACCGGTTGAAAAGTGACTTTAGTTAATAAAATATGTTGAGACGAATAAGAAATCTTCCAGGCCTGATGAAATTACTATTTAATATACGTAAATAAAATTTTGTTAATTTTATTTAAATAAATAAAAATAACTTAAAAATAGAAATAACAATAATTGAAATTATTTACTAGGATATTTTATAGCTTACTACAGATATTTTTCATAGAAGCTAATATTAACGACAATGCATCTTGTCTTCTATCTATATATTTCTATCTTAGAATTTCGACATTTTATAGAGCTTTTCGACACGTCCGCGCTTTGAGGAAAAACAGTTCAATTAGGTACATGAAGCATGGATGATTCATTATTTACGAGGCTTACTGAATTTTGATATCCATGACTAAAAGCAATTTACCAATCAGCTCTTCGAGCGATCAAGCTCGATACCTACATATATCGGATATTTCGAGCGTCAGGAATCTTTCCATTGATCATAAACAATTGGTTTTATGTTCGGATCGACTGATCGTTCGTTTAATTGTGGGTTATCAAACGGTTGTACATCCCCGATCGCACTGCCTGCACTCGGCGCGGCGAGTCACGTCGCATTCGATTACTCAGTGTGATACATGACCGGCAATTTACAAATTCAAACATAATTTACTATTGAAATGATCATTGGCCAAAAATAACGAATAATTACAGTTTTTTCCAGCGGCAAGTCTGGGGAAAATCGTTTTATGGATTACTTGGAGGCCTATAGTATTATTATTTCTCCGGACGTGGTTTGAGCACATTATAAATCATGTCTGATTGGAAATTAAAAAAATTGGAGTTCATAATTTTATTGTCGGGCCTGAATAACATATAATCACTGTTTGTATTTCGGAACGAACAAAATTCAATTGAACAAAATTTTGAAACGAAAAATAAATTGATTATTAAGCCCGTATTACGTACATAGGTAGGTACTGCCTATTACTTAATGTAAAAAATTGAAACAAAGCCCCTAATTAAATATCCTATCCAATTACATTAATTAATTAAACGTTTTATTATGTTATACAAAATTTATAAAAATGATCACGCCAATGCATTATTAAATTTTATTTAAGGTGATTACATCGTATAAAATAAATAATGTCTTCTTTCACGTACACTTGTTTTGTGGCTGAATTCTGTTTTCTCATGCGCATATAATATAATTTATCGCTCAGGATATAGACAATTAAAAGGCCGAGTTAGAAAGTTAATAAGTCATTTGAATGCAACGTTGTAAGCGGTTACAAAACCTTCGTAATTATAGAAATTTTGTTTAAAATTTAATAAAATATATGAACGTGAAGTGCACCTGCCATTGCTTATCTACTTCTTCTTGAATTTGTATCAACTAGTTTTATTTTAGCTGAATTTATTTTATATATATATATATATATATATATATATATATATATATATATATATATATATATATATATATATATATATATATATATATAATTTACTGTTTGAAATTTTACAATAACCATTTTTTTTTCATACTTTTTTATAATCATTACTCGTATTAGCCCGTGACATGACGCTGTATAGGATAGGTACATAGTAACAGGGTACAAAACATACGCATACATTATTAACGTTATCTTTCATAAACTTTTCACTCCGTACATTTTTGAGTCTCGCTTTCCCAGCAAAGGTCGAGGTGACCTCACAGGTGATGTGCCATTAGTTATGCGTCGGCGGCGAGTCTGTCTACACCGCTTCCTGTGCACCCCAACCCACCCTCGACTGTAATTAACTGGCTTGTGAAATGTTAAATTAAGAGAAACAAAACAATTAACTTGTTTTGAAGGTTAATTTTACCTTTTTACGTTACAGCGGATGTGTGCTTTTGTAATTTTGTGACCTTCATGAGGTTAGTAAAGCTGTCTTTGTAATAAAATATAAACATTTAAAATAAAAACATATTGTACAAAAGTATATGTAGTGGAAGGTAAATGTATATAGTGATTGTATTTTATGTTTTAATAAAGTAATATCCTTATAAATGTTCCACATTATTACTATTTTTAAGTGAAAATCGTTGTTTACATAATTACATAAGTAATTCAAGTATATAATACATTATTTTTACAATAAGTAATAACACAAACCTTTAAAAACTTAATATATTTTGATTACAAGACTCCACCTTAAATAGTTCAAGATATTGATATTGATAATACCCAGATGTTTCATTTCCTCTATTAAGATAGGATTATTTTGAGAGCTGTCATCCAATAGACTAACCATATCCCGACACTGAGATGAAATGGAAAAAGATATTTTAGTATCATCGTTAATTTACATTTCTTTATATTTATATAGATATTAGGTGAGTTTTAACCATTTTAAATTGAATTAACCTAAAATGTTCTATAGCTATAGGTATTATATATATATTACTTTATATATTTAAAATTTTATATATATCGAGATCCCTCTTGAAATGTTTGATATATCGGAAAATGAAAATCCACAAACAAAGGCAGTTTCGCACACAATACGTACGCCACCACCACGCCACCCAGACCGGAACGCGCGTCCGGCATCATTATGCAATGCAAATGTGTCTACCAACAGTATTAAATAAGTACTGAGACTTAAATATTCATGACAATTTATAGTATAGTCATTTTTAATTAATTTATGATACCTTTTTATATATAATATTTTACATTTAAAACATCTAAGAATGTATATAAAGCATTAATTTACTAAAATATATCAAAGAGTATAAACGTAAAACATTGACGTAAAAATTAAAAGCCAAATAGTAATTACGTAAGATTTCCGTCGTTTCATTCATCCGCAATGGAATAGTTATGTATGTTTATTATGGCTGGAAAAATTTAAGCTTACACCATCTGGAATCACTTTCGCCGACTAAACAAACTAAATTTAACGCAATAGACATAAACCAGTACTCTAGAACGTGACCTCAGTCTGTTGCTTTCGTCTTAAAAATTCCCATCGACAGACGGGTATACAACTGTGTAGTGTAAGAGAATACACTATGCAACAAACACATAGTCACAATACAACCATATACTTAGTCATACATATCTTTTTTAATTTTGACCCGTCTTATAGTAAAATTATTTTATTGTATATTACATATTTTATTAAAATACAATCGTAAATAAATATTACTATGATACTATATATGTTACTATGTGTGTACATTCAAAAAGCATCCTCTTTAAAGTTCATAAAAATAAATAATAAACATATATAACATAATTGAAAAACGAAAATAATTATTATATATTATCCATATAATGAATTTCGAAATTGCATTTGACGCATTGTATTATATACCACGGCCGTCTGCACTCAGCAACAGGTGTCTTGAAGGACACGAGCCGTCTCTGACGTATTCCTTGAACTGGCTAAATACACATATAAGTAACTATATAAGATATATATATATATATATATATATATATATATATATATATATATATATATATATATATATATATATATATATATATATATATATATATATATATATAGTGTTAATCATCTTATTTTGTATGTTTTTATGATTTATAAACTTAAAAAGTAAAAGATAATTTTATTCAAATATATAATATCATGTACATCGTAAATAAAAAAGATACAGTATAACTAACAAGTTATTTACGAGACTAAAGTTGAACAAGTTAATTAAACTTTAATTATTCTAAAATCTACGATGGTACTGATTCCCAGGAGTATGTTGACTCTCTGACTATATATATATAACCTCGTCATACTTGATTTTACACGTGTAATTATGCCTTTGACAGGTGTTTTTAAACACCAGATTAATAAATATTTAATTACATTAAATATTTTATATGTTATTTAAGTGATGAAAAATTGAAAAAGTACTTGGCATATTGTAAATGAAAAATATCGGTCAAGTGCCGGTCAAGTGTAGTACTCGCGCACCGAGGGTTCCATACCAATTTCATAATAATTGTATATTAGAATCTAATCTAAATTAATTTTTTTTAACATCCCTGTGGCTATTATTGGAAAATGTATTCTGGAAATGACTTGAACAATTCTACTACAAAATATTTCCTACAAGCATTAATTGCAAAATCCCATTGAATTATAAAATAGTTTAGTTATGATTTCGATAAATAAACTGAAAGCTTTAGACATTTTCTGAAATGACTACCTACGTGCGTAATTGAACTTAAAGGGCTGCGGTATAGAGAAATATATATGGCTAACGCACCTGCATTATTGTCGCTAGTAGGATACAAAAAAATACTTTAAACAGTTTATACTTACTGTTAAAGAATCATTTATAATATTTTATACGGACACATACAATTTGATAGGTTTTATTGCAAAAATTACACGTGTCTGACGTAAAACCATGAATGCGTGTTCAGAAACCGCCCGCTGTTTTATAGCTTCGGGTACTTAAATTTAAAAATACTTGCTCTTAACAGGCTTACGCATTTTTATCGTTTCTTATACATTTATATCAAGTATATTATGAAATGCCATTAGATGAAACGCTCTCAACGTGTTTTATTGATAGAAACAAAATATTAATTTTAGATTTCCATTTCTGATGTTATAAGTGGAAAAAATAAGAATATAACATAGACCAAATATTATTATTATTCAAATAACATAAGTCCTATCTAGTTGACAATAATAATAATTAATTAGCTTCACGCTGTATCCCGCACATGGCACGTAGGCAGAGGGAACCGTAGGAACCTAGTGTTATGACACTCCGTTCATCGCTTTCCACCTTTCGAGGCCTTGCATGTTGAGTGGCGGAACTCAACGCTTCGTTTTTTGCGTTGTTACCAGAGCGAAGCGAAAGGAAAATCACTCATTCTCCCCGGGTGGGAATCGAACCCACAAACCACTGTAAACGCGATGGTCCTCATATCTATTTCTATCATATCTGGTTAATTAATAGAAAAATGTACTTTAAATGTTTTATGTAAGTACTCGACAAATCTTATGTTTAACGTAAACATGTTTAGGTATTAATTTAAAAACATGCTTAAAGATATTCAACTTTACAGAATACAAATCTAGCTAGAACGTTTTAGAATCTTAGCAGGCATTTAATGGATTTTTTTTATTTTATAGAGACATTATTTTATTCTAATTAAGTCTTAAAAGAGAAGAGAAGAAGCAAAAACTTCAAAGTATTCCAGTTATTTATAGTTTGAGCCGCGGGGCCATCTTATACCAGGTTGAGTCGTTCAAAGCTGAGTCTGGGACTTGTAGGTATAAGAGGTCCCTTTGAAATGTACACCTCCACTGCCCGAGTTCCTCTCTCCACCTAACCAAAATAAATTATACCACGCGTATATTCATATAATATAATAAATAAATGGCATCATATTAGTAACAATTTAAATCGTACCATCAATCATTTGTTTCACAACTTTATAGGATACAATAAATTTAATATCTGTGTGAAATATGGCACACGTATATGTAAATTCGTGATTTATATCATACTAACTTTTGTGTTTCGTCTCAGGTTACGGTGTTCTTATAAATTGACTATAGACTAATTTAATGCCGACAACATTCTCACACCTACCTTTATATTGTTATCTTTTTTGTTAAAGATATGTTGATACAAACCAACGGTATATGTAGATAATAAATTTGATACTTAAATAATATCTCATATTAAAGAAAAATTATATTATATTAAAAATGTAGGTAATAATTTATAGGCATTATATGTAATTAAATCTACGTGGACTCATCGCTGTATCTTTTAAATAATAGAGAGAGATCCACTTATAAATATAATATTGAAGCAATATTTTTTATCATATTACGTACCTTCTGTTTTATTTCATTACTGACGCTCATGTAACTTTGTAATATGATAGTGTTTGGAAAGCTTAAAAAAACGACGATAATCCAACCATGAGACTCTCGTGATCTTGAAAAAATCAAGTGCCGGTCTGTTTATTAGGGTACCGTACCTACCACGGTCACTATTAATTAACGACTGGTGTATCTATATTAATAAAACATTTGTTAATTTATTGTTTTAGTTAAGTCTACTGAATATAATCGTAAATTTTAAGTTACAACTGATCCACTGTGTAGCTAATGGCTATTTTAATTTCTTTAAAATTGTATTAATATACAATATATCGAACACATTTATTTATTTAATCTTCTCTAATTTTTTTTTCACAACTTTATTTGTTGCACTAAGTGCATGTGATGCAAAACATAATTAAAAACCTAAGCAAGTACTGAGTGCAAACTATAATGTCAAGGTCGCTTAGCAGACGGCGTGACGTCCTTGGATGTCAACCATATATATATATATATATATATAATATATATATATATATATATATATATATATATATATATATATATATATATATATATATATAATATATATATATATATATATATATATATATATATATATATATATATATATATATATATATATATATATATATATATATATATATATATATATATATATATATATATATATATATATATATATATATATATATATATATATATATATATATATATATATATATATATATATATATATATATATATATATATATATATATATATATATATATATATATATATATATATATATATATATATATATATATATATATATATATATATATATAGATATATATATATATATATATATATATATATATATATATATATATAATATTATATATATATATATATATATATATATATATATATATATATATATATATATATATATATATATATATATATATATATATATATATATATATATATATATATATATATATATATATATATATATATATATATATATATATATATATATATATATATATATATATATATATATATATATTATATATATATATATATATATATATATATATATATATATATATATATATATATATATATATATATATATATATGTATATATATATATATATATATATATATATATATATATATATATATATATATATATATATATATAGATATATATATATATATATATATATATATATATATATATATATATATATATATATATATATATATATATATATATATATATATATATATATATGTATATATATATATATATATATATATATATATATATATATATATATATATATGCAGTTAAAGTTAATTATACGTATGGTGAGAGTCTTAATCAATATTACAAATAACAAAAAGTGCAATTGATAAATAATTTTGAATATTTGAAAATTATAAAAACTTGAGAATGTCTTTATTATGCCCTTACTTATAAATAAAAATGAATGCAAGACTCTTATTGAAGGACGGAACTGAAATAATTAATAAAAGTTTATTCGAAATTTTCTTATATGATAAGTTGCTAAACTTATAAATAATAATAGTAATTGTATAGACAAGAAATATAAAAATAGTATATAATATATTATATATTATATTACAATATTACCGAATTATTCAAAATGTATCTACTGCAACCATCGAACAGTGCGACTGGCAACTGGCAAATGGCAACTGGCAATATGAAACATCAGGTACCTACGGTCAAGGTCGGCTCGCCGTCGGCGTAACGTCCCGCCACGTCCTTCGATTTTGATACCCTGCACTTTTTGCACGGTGAAAGTTTTAATCGGCTCGAATTGAATTTTTTGCACGTAGCCGCAGACGGGAAAAAGCGTATAAAAATCTTTTAATTTTTTTTCCCTTTTTTGTAATCTAATTTTGAGCTGAGCGCAGTTTGAAGGCGTTTTACAAATTTAAGCCTAGCGATAAAATTATTTATTACTATCAATTATAATGAATATCTTATTAGTATTACTTATCAAACAAAATATTATACCTAATCCATTTAGTTTTCATATTTTGACACGTTTTATAGAATACGCAAAGAGATTTATATAGAAGATTGAATCAATTTCGGGAAGCTTTAGCCAGTGGCCATTTGCCAGTCTGAGAGTCCCAAATAACCCGTTCAAATCTGCGATTGAGTACCCGTAAAACCAGGAAGGAATACTATATTTATATGTTCTTAATTAGAATCTGCCCATTTAGAAAAATTACTTGATGTTTACTAAATAAAAAACTAAAAGGGGCTATATTTTAATATATCAAAAGATTGCGTTGAGTAACATTTGTACCCACAGCTATCCTCTCTAACGACTACGTTTACATACATACATATATAAAGAGCTTAAATAGTTCAATTTGTATGAATGATTTGTAAAGTATGTCTTTTATTACAATTGTCGCCAACATTCACAATTCACATACACATGAGTTCTCCTCAATTTTTTATGTTCATTTTCTATAGTAATGCGACGTTTAGTAATTTATCGCGGCTATTGTCTGTATAGAAGGCATGGAGCATAAAGCAATCAAACGTCTTTATTTACCGTCTAGTCTAGGCCTGTGTGAGTATATACATAGTTATTTGAGATGCCGTCCCTGTAGTGGATGTCAGAAGAGTTCTCACGGCGGTAACTAGATGCGGCCCGTTGCATTTCTATAACCTTGTAGTACCGCGTTAGAGGGAGGTCGTCGACCGCCGCCGATCGCACCGTCTGCGTCTACGCAAATCATTGCACTATTGTAACTGCCCGAATTGAAAAACCATAAATCATTCCATTTCGGACTATTATCACTTTGACTTTGCTGTGAATTAGTTTTGTGCGTCCTATTTGTCAAATATATTATGTGATCATAAAAATCTTTTTTAAAGATAATATGTAGATACTATGTTTATTCCATTCTATAGAAGTCTGGACAGTGCAATTACGTAATGCACATTGTAATTTGTGTATATTTTCTGATCATCGGACGTATTTAATTTTACAGTGTTTTGAACACTTTTTTCAAGCGTCGCCGAAGGTAGTAATAAAGAATATGTGAGTAATCAAACTGTCACATCTTGCACATGTTTCGCATATCCACGGCGTATGCGGCCAGGCAACCAGACACGCACTTAGCATGTTCGGCGGGCCGAAACGTGATCTTGCAAATCGCCGCCTAGTACCCGCACCGGAGGCCGCCTGTCTGTGCTAGCTGTTGTGATGGCCCATACAAAGCTGCCAATTATCAATCCGGTAGCACACCGGCATTGCACGCCATATTGAATATCTACTCTAAGCATAGTACAAACATAAAAACGTGGCGGGAATTGAATAATGTCTTCTCTTACATAAATTTACAATTACATAAAATTCGTATAAAACTATATTAACAATCCATTTCTTGTATATAATACGTTAGAGTGCTTATTAACAACAATAAAATTCATAATATATAAGCTAACTAATTCTGAAGATTATTATTATACTCAAAACGGAATTCATAAAATGTAAATATTTTGAAGATCGTTTGCACGCAAATGGCGGACGGAATTTTTTTCGACGATAAATTCTCTGGCGGGTTACCGGACGGCTACCGCGCTACGCACTATAATATTCAGCATTGTTAAGATTAGGTGCGGCGTGTAAACAGAAGCGAGTTGCCAGACGGTCATCAATCGAGATTGTTCAGAAAAACAAGCTGACTCGAAGTTGGCATAAAAACTAGCGCAGACGCGGATGTTCGCTTATCGTAAAAAACAAGTTGCATCCACTCACTCCCGCGCCGGTCAGCCGGGTGTGGGCTACACTTGCCCTCATCTCGCCAATATGTCACTGTAACAACTATTTCACCAAGCCCCCAAAATCACCAACACCAACAATAGTAAACATATTATTCACATATTCGTAAACACTTACATATACAAATTTTTACTTATATTAATAGCTTACCTTATTGAATGTTAACATGTTTGTTTGAAAATATCAGATTCTTAATAAGTAATATATTTAAAATAAATCACACGCTTTAAAAATAATGGTCTGATGTTATCAAAAATTTTTCTACAACTTTAATAATAGCGGAATTTTAATTATTAATTTATAGCTTTAATTTAATGTTTTACAAATTATATAGCGTGAGGTGTTCGGGACTAAGGGAAATAATAAATTTATATTTTTACGCAATGTTTCGGATTTTTCGAAAACGGTGAAGAGAGTATCTTGGCACTAGATGCTACCCTGCCTATCCTGATTTTGGCAATATAAAGCATGAAACTAAATCGTATATATAGATGTACTTTTGCTCTTAAATTCATCGTACACTTTATCCTATTTTATTTTGTCGTTAGAGACTTTGCTGCGGTGTCGGAAATTCCAACAGTTGTTTGAAAGTATTTTCAAGAAAGAAAGTATCACCTGCCATATTGGAAGTAGCTGGTACATGGTAATAGTTATTTTAATTATAGAAAATAGAATAATCTCGATTTTATGTTTAATTTCGATTCATAAGGTTAATCTTATTTCTTTTTTATTCATATGTTGTTTGGTTCTTGATCCAAATTTGAACTCTATACTCTGATTAAACTTCATACAGATAATTAATCTCTGAATCATTTCGACCGAGTTTTTTGTGAGAGTATTTAATGTTCGATCTCCACCTTCAATGTTAATATATTTCACGTTCTTGTCGAATGTGGACAATTTATTTTACAACCAATGTCGCAAAAACTTTTATGGCTACTCTACAGTTGACACGTCATAAAAATGCATCCGTTCAAATGAAAAAAACACTAATAGGTAGACTTGAGTTAAATCAGAATTTTGGTTACGATAATGATTACAGTTTTTTAGCAAGGTCGTCTAGGACGGCACAGCAATTGTCCATTATTGAGATAAGTCATTATAAAATGGTAAATACACGTAAGATTCAGAAAAAATTATAATGTACTCGTCCACTTGACTGATTTATAAGTTAGGAATGTTTGAGACAGTACAACGTTTCTTTAAATATAAAAACCAAAGTAACATGATATGTATTAAAGCGTCCTAATGTTAGCGCGGTGATTGTAGGTATCAATTATCATCTTCACTTGGAAAAGAATATTATTTTCGTTTGCAAAAATAAAGTGCGGCGATGATTCCCGCGTCTTGATTCTCATTATAGGCCCTATGACTCAAATATTTACTATATATCAGAAGTGCTATCAGACATCTTAATAAGTCAATTTAAAAAAAAGCTAACATTCAATTGAATAGACTTACAAGTTATCTAAAAAACATTGGCGTGACTAATTATAATTTTGAATTCATAAATTGACTGTACTTTTAAAGCTTTTTTGTTAAAGCTGTTTAACTATTTTTGTCTTATGTTTATTCTAACTCGACTTACATTCATCCTTGAATAAGTTGAATAACAAGACTTTCGAGAGCAAATTCTATGTAGTTAAAAAATTATTTAATATAGATATGTTTGAATATATATATATATATATATATATATATATATATATATATATATATATATATATATATATATATATATATATATATATATGTTTGAAACGTGCTTATAGCAGAGTAGGCACAAATTACCCTAACGGAAAAGACTCTGTTCTCTATTTTCCTTTCGAACTTAAGGAACCTCGTGTTAAGATTTCAATTATGACTATAAAATATTCTATCAGCTATCTGAATTCTATACTCTATTAATATAAAAAATATATTTACTTGTATGTCTACTACATACATTATTACACACTATTATAATATACTTAACATATAGAGATTTTATATATTAACAAGTAGGTACTAATTTGATCCTAATACTTTAAAGTGTTAATCTATACTCCATTAAACTATTATTAATGCACTTTAGAAGCAATGTCAAAAATCTAACAGCAAAGGTTTTTCTTATACATATTAAAAAAAGGCTAAATATTTCACAATTATATATTCAGCTTTTCGTTTGGATCGTATTTTGCTTTCATTTCTGAGGAAGCCATAATATATATTCCACGATCTGTCAGTTCGCAGAACGCAACAATGCATATTGCAGTGGTCTCGATTCATTCTAGGATGTTCATTACATCATTGTCTATAAGAAAAGAAATATGTTATTATTATCTTCTCGCTTTATTCCGTGTCAAAACACTCCTTCCCTTTCCACACGAGTTCGAGACATTGCTGTCTCCCCGACTGGGAATCGAACCCACAACTGTCGCGTTTAAAGTGAGAGACTGTACCGCTGCGCCACTCTATATATAATATATATATATATATATATATATATATATATATATATATATATATATATATATATATATATATATATATATATATATATGTCCATATATCCAGAATATTTGTAATAAATAAATAATATACATTCATAAACTTTACTAAATAACTCTTATGGCGGAAACAGTGATATATTGAGTCGAATTTCTCTTAAGAAATAGCTTAGGGCTTGACAATTAAATCATTAAATAAAATTCAAATTAATATTACATTACACATTGAAAAGCAATATTCACAAGATATAAAACGCAATAACCGTGAGTGCTCTTAATTATGGTGTCTATAAGAGATATATATCATTCTGTTAATGTCGACTCTATAATAGGCTATAATAAATGAGACTTAACTTATCGTAGCCGAATACTTTTCCAGCCACTAGCGATATTTATAAGAAAATTATATAGGTCGGTACTAGGTACTATTAATCGGTTATGAGTGTTCAAGTTACTCGGAAATAATATAGCTGTAGTATTTTAAAATGTATCAAGGATTGTAGCAACTCATAATTAAGTTATGAATTACACACAGCTTAAATATAAAAGGTACTTAAAATTAATTTACTATCGTGGCTGGGCCAATCATGGAGTGGATGTGTCGAAATTTACTAATAGATTGCATTCCAAAGACGAATATAGAATACTTGATATCTCTGTTAAGTGTAGTTCAATCAAAAGTGGCATTATTTTTAACTCATCTAATGATTCTACTTATATAATAGAGTCATTTCATGTACTTCTTTAATTATATATAAAAGAGAAAAAAAATATTTGTATGTGTTTATATGTGTTTTCAAATCTTTTAATACACGAAAATAAAACAATAAATAACCACAGTAGCCAAGAAACTTCAGCAAAGGCTCATATAAAATATAAATTGGCCTAAAGATTTTTATCATCAATTAAAATTGCCCATAACTCATGCTACCTCAATATTTGGCGTCGAGATAGCACATTATACTATATAATTATTGAGACCATAAATTACTGGAATAACTTGTTATTTTTTCTTATTACGGCTGCCCGGTCTATTTGTTCATTGTCGATGTTTATCAATCATATATAATACTTGGTTTTACTTAAAAAGAAATATTACATACACTTCCATTATATATTTTAGCGATTCAAATCTTAATGACATTGAAGTTTATATTAGATTCACACATTCGTTGGCATTTTCTTCGTTATATATACGTCATAATCTTAGTTATTTCACTCCGGGAAACAATTCATATTTGATCATTTATGTAGACATTTCCGGATTCCTGAGACTAACTAAATGAGGTAATCGTTTAGTTTTCCTAAGAATAAAAATATATACATAATGTATTTTATCGAAATTGATCACAAAATAGCTTTAAATATGCTGTTCAACAATTTCCAATGCATTCATCGTTTCTTAGATAATAAACATTAAACAATTGAACTGTGTTTGTCACTTGTCTAGACATGATAACTTGGTAAACCTTAATAGAGCCATCGTTGTCTCCTGAACTGATTTTTCAAAGTGAAATAATTGCTGAATATATTTTTTTATAATAAGAAAGAGCGGTAGCCTGTAATTTGATTTGCGTGGATAAAAAAAACGCAAAAGATCAAAAAAATCTCTTAGTGCCCTCACTACACTCCCTAAGTCTCTACATGTCAAATTTCAGGTTTCTACGCTGCGTAATTTTATATAGATATAGATGGGATACTTAAACATTGATATATCATAATATTTAGATTAGATATTAATTTTCTTATAACAGTTGCGACGTGACGTGCCTTACTGTACTAAAAGGTTGTGGAGTCCTACTCGAACACTCAAAAGCGCGTTATATTTGAAATACTTATGTTTCTATTGTCTGTTTAAACAGGTTGTGGGGTAAGGTTTCGTTACTCAACTAAATATCATACTTTA
This sequence comes from Dione juno, assembly GCA_037127375.1. Lineage (NCBI taxonomy): Eukaryota > Metazoa > Arthropoda > Insecta > Lepidoptera > Nymphalidae > Dione > Dione juno. Next base: position 1,043,574 of record JAXRJS010000061.1, on the reverse strand, counting down.
AGCCGTCTGTGATGTAAAAAAATATTATTGCAAATTTTGAGAGGTACGTAAAAGCAGAATAAAATGTTTTTATGTTAATATTTACATACTTTTTGCATGCTAGTACTCCGCTATTAGTACAAAATTAAAATTTAACATATAGATTACAAATTTCAATAATATTAGCTGATGCTAGAAATTATACACCTATTTGTACGTACATATATATAATGTACGTACAAGTCCAATCTAACATTTAGTCACTTGTCTAGACGCGATGACATAATGATTGTCTGCGCTACACTGCATGCCACACTGCCTGCCATACCTGAACACAGTAATCACTGAATGACTGACTCGAGATATTAGATAACGTAGACAAACATTTCAAACGATTGTTAACCTCGGCAAAAACATTACAAAATGATGTCTACTTTTTTTGCACAATGTCTGGATGTTTTGCAAAATAGTCATAGTGATTTCAAATTCACTCTCCACTTTCCGCTTCCACTTTAGAGAAATACATACATATGTACTATGTGTATTGTAATTTTTATAATTGCCAAGAGAACATACAAGACGAGCTTACATAATTTATTTTTTAAATAGCTTTATCACTATACGTATGTGTTTTAATTTTATTATTTTCGTTGCAGCACAGATGGGTAACAATTGCACGATAACGTCGTGAAGCTAATTTGCAGGAATTAGTATGTGCCAACGGAAAGCACTCCGCTGATTTATGGCCGCGCCCACGGACTGGGGCATTAATCAAATGCGATATCAATCTATTCATTTCAATTGTTTCAAACTACAAACAAATTCTGTTTGGATTTTTTATATATTAAAAGATAAAAAAATATATAATAATTTAGAATTTTTCATTATTGATTTTATTATAGTCTTATAAAATATGAATACGAAGACTCGTAAAAAGTATATGTTCAGAATATTTTGTCCTGTCAATATTGACACAAAAAATATTAAGAGAGAGATTATAAGCAAACTAATGTTCCGCTCGAGGCGTCTTGTAGACGATAAAATATTTTATTCTATGGCTAATCTTACTTTCAAACCTGACAATAATTTTTATTTTATGGATTTATTATTAAAAAATTAATTCAATTAATATTATACAATATTTTCGCGTCTTCCTAAAGTCATTGCCTGTTGCCACTAAGTAAATACTTAAAATCATATATAACGAAGTAATGCCCACCATAATGTGTCAACAAAAGTGACAGACAGGACTAAGAAGAAACAATTCGTTTAAAATCTATATATTCAAAGCTATGATTTATTCAACTAGGTGTCGGATTATTGTGCAGCTTACAATTGGGACCGAAATACAGCTGGGCGCGTTCTAGTTAGTGTGCAAATATAGTATACAACGGTACGTCGACATTGTTCACAAACTACACACAGGAATAGCTTTAGCCGCGAGGTAAACAAGTGCTATGTAAAGTTGTTGAATCGACTAAATTCTTGGCATCGCAAGTCCGCCCGCATATTTGAACGATTTAAGTATTGTCTCGGAATTCGTTAATGGTCAGTATTGAGCAGTAAAATATTATATTACGGTGTTTTTTTTTCACCCATAACTTGCAGCGTTAATAATATATCAATATATCATACAATTATTTTTAAAAAAAAATGAAGTTAAACCTGATAAAACTCATATCATATAGAAATAATATAAGTTTTCTATGAATAATACAAGCGAGCTATTAAAACTTTCTAATGTCCTCTTTAAGTTATACCATAATAGAAAAAACGCCGCGTGACAAAGCTGAATATACGACCGTATATTTCGACACTCAACGGCGACTTATACGAGGTTCATTTAAGCAGCTTAAGCATTTAGTTCATCTTCACTTAATATTCCCTTGTATATATATAATATAAATATAAAAAACGTACATAAAATATCTTAAAATACATATTTGACAAAATATAGGAAGCTTCAGTTGTAATGTAAAGGCTGGTCTCGACCTACAAATAAATAAATTATTGTCTGTCAAATCAAATTAAAAATAAAAATATTTACAAGAAGCTCATGATTTTCCACCACATAACTCAATAACATGTTGATTATGCAGACTTGCAAACCCCATTGCAGAGGAAACGTAAATCAATATTTACATAATATTCTTTAGAAATCAATCAATAATAACGTTTATATGCAACAATCACTGACACCAAAGTAAATATTTCATAACTTTCAATAAGTTAAAAGACGCTAATGAGTCAGTCAATAAGCTTATCCACATGAATTAATTAGTACTGTGGTTCGTTATTTTTAGTTTATCCCATAATAAGCTGCGATAGGCGTTATCGAGCACTTTAGAGATACGCGTCGTTAAATACTTTAATTCATTGATATTTGAATATAAAATATATTAGAATGAGCTTTTCTATGTACAAAAAGATGGAATGTTTACTTAATTTACTAAGATAAATATATTATATAAGCACAGACACAAATAAACGAAGAGCAAAAGGCATGTCTGAGTAAATATTCGGCAGGTTAGCTAGAGTGACCCAGACAGCCGCTTTAGCAGATGTTATTGGTGACTTCGATTCATTACGACTGTTGCTGTATTTTTAAAAACTATACAATTTTTATTAGTCACTTTTTTGTACGAGTTTATTTTATCTCAAGGTCATGTTCAAAATAAAACAGATGATCATAATAGGTATACCAATATCTTTGATATTCAATATTTTTTTCAGTTTATAACAGGGTAAGCATATATATATATATATATATATATATATATATATATATATATATATATATATATATATATATATAGATATATATATATATATATATATATATATATATATATATATATATATATATATATATATATACTTTTATTTTATATACGTATTCGAAGCATTTTTGATGTAATTATTTTGAATAATAAGCATATAAGATTTATAAGATATCGGTATTTTTCAATTTGCAACTGAAAGTGACAAATATGCATGTGTAATATAATAAGATCAACGCATAGTTCATTTATTATACTGATGTGCTTTAGCGGTTTATAATTGTTTGGAGTCGGCTTCAGACGACTACACGGTCCTTGAACGCATCCTAGATCTAGTTAGTTAGCTGTGTCTATTGTTTTATTTTACATCCCGCTTACGAATACTCGACATTCATTTCTTTGTCTTCAAAGTTTAATTTAAAATCAGGTGTCATGATTTGTTAGGAGCTTATAGTCGTTTAAAGGGATAACGATATACTTGAATTATATTCCATTCCTTGTTATTATTTTTCATAAATAAAACTACATGCTTCAACGTTTTTAGGGTTATCCAAGTTTGTCGGTTTAGCATTTGCCGATGGGGTACTCAGCAGGTTTTTTGTAATATGTGGCTTAACGTGTGATTAATGTCTCTTTTTTGATACAAAGTGATAAATTGAGACATCTATCGACTTGTTGATCCAATCCCATGTGCATTCCGCAGACTGAGCTTTTGTTATATTATTTTAATTTAGATAAAAAATGACATTTACGTGAATGAGGACACCACGATCACGATCTTGCATTTTTTGTGCCAATTTAATTTGACAATAACAAATGATACGCTCATCGACATTTTGTTTTATTTAAATACAACACAATTTGAGTCCGTCCGTACTATACGAAGTCGATATGTAAAAACATCTGTCTACACTTTTAAATGTCAAGATTTCGAATTTTTTGATTTTCGTATAAAAAATTTGACAATAAACACAAATTTATATCAACGTATGGAATGTTTATATTTTATATATATATGTATATATATATATATATATATATATATATATATATATATATATATATATATATTTATATAAATATATTTATATAATTATGTATGTATATATTGGTCTACAATAAGTTCCTTCCGTAGTATATGTAGGTATATGTGCAACATTATTACCTTCCTAAAATATATGGCTACATTCAGTTTTACAAACGTCAAACATATACCTACTAACGACATAAACGACATATGTATGACGGTATGACGATACTTAGTAAAATTATTTTTATCCTCATATAAAATCAATTAATATAACGCTATGCTGATCTTACCAAAGCTATATATGTATATAGTATAATATAGAAATAGTATAAATAAAAAATACTTTGAGTTACATATAAGATCCAACCATTAGTGTATAGAGTACACTTGTAAAGTCAACATTAATGGCGCCACTAGCACTAGCAGATCTACCTATAGTTAAATATGTATTATTCCGAACATACGAAATGTAACCTCGTTTAGGTAACCTAAAGCAAAACTATTCAAAAGGCTTTTACCTCATTGTGGATCTTCTAAGAATTTGTGATAACATCAGAATATACTTTCTTCCTATCAAAGCTTTCGAAATCCGATATACTTCACCTTTTCGCACTCAAGCGAGGAAAATATTATTATAATAAATGGACGGATTCGGGGAATACCGTTCGCTAAAATACCGCCAACTAGCAATAGTCATTTGGCAGTTCAGCGAAGCTTCTGAGAAACATTACGTCACTGGATTAGAATTTCATTCAAAGACGTTTCGCATATATTTAAAGACTGCAACCCACTCACATGTCCGTATAATGTATAGCATAGTTATCAGTGTATTATATATAAAGTTAATGGGAGCACCAAATGGCTGACCTATCACATATTTATAATAGAGTGTTAGTGTGAGTAAGCCTTTAGTGCAAAATATCACGTGCCGTTGATTATTTATTTGTTTCGGAAATCCGGGCAAATGTTCCATAATCATTTAAAAATAACGTTTATATTTATGACTACGGAATGTCAAGCGCACTTCTATAGATATATAATTTAATATTTTTTATAGCGCCAATTAATACCTTAAGGCACACGTTCTCATCGTCCTACGACTACCTAAAGGTTGTTCCTAAGAGTTACCCTTTGATAAGAGAAAGCAAAAATAAATAAATTCAATCGCTTAGAACGTTTCCGCGAGACGCGGATTTGAATCCCGCTTCTTGTAAAGTTTTATGCATTTGTAAATATTTTTGTTTACTCAAGTACCCACTATATACTCGTATACTGTATACTTATAGAGATTGTCTTTATACGAGTAATTCGTAAGTGTATCACATAATGAATTATATTGTTGTTTGCAAATTTCCAATTCACGGAAACGTGTGGGAAGAATTCCCACATTTCTTGATGGGTTTTGTGATACTTCTTTTATAATATATTTAAAATGCTTGACGCACGTTTGGATATGCTTATGTCATGTTTTTTTTTGTATATATTAAAAACAAGCATCATTTTTAAATTGAGGTTGTGGGTTCGATTCCCACTCGGGGAAAAATAATAATTTAATTAATAATAATTTAATTTGCATCGCTCTGGCAACGAGACAAAGCGCGGCATTCTGTTCCGCCACTCAACACACAATGTCTCAAAAATTGGGTGAACAGTGGGGAACAGAGTGTCTTAACTTTGCGTTTCCTCTGTCTACCCTGCTATATGCGGGAAATAGCGTAAAGCTATTATTATAATATTTTTATAGCAAGTGGTTGTTGATGTGATGCAGCGGCACAAAGTCTAACTGTAGTATGATGTGATGCCCGTGGGTACAATTTTCACTCGAGGTAGTGAATTTGTTGAAGAAATTTGTTCAGAAAGTGGAGAACGTAATGTTTTAACTGTAAAAATTAGGTCCTTTCTATGTACACTGATGTACGCGGGAAAATCGTGAAGCTATTTATTGTTCTATTTATTTTACAACAACGGCAAGATGTTCAACAGATGGTATCGTCAGTCATCATTTGATCGATTAAGTCCTAACCTCCTGTGTGTACACAAATTTGAACTGTATTTTATAACGCATACTACATGTTGTTCTGTAAAATTATAACACAGTAACACTTTCGCTATTGAATAAAGTCAGAATATAAGTCGATAGTGTAATGTCTAGGTAACTTCTTCACTATATTATTAAAATCTCACCTAAGTAGAGACAGCTTAAAAGTTCGTTATTTATATTTGATTTATAAACATATTTCAAAACGAATTATCTTAATCAAAATACGTATGAGTAGGTTTTTTTTTATAATTAAAACACATGTATACACACGTACAGACGGGAAATGTTAAATGTCAATGTAGAGTTACCGAGGAGTTTGAAGTGGCATCTGCTCATCGATCCTTTCTTATGTTAGGCGTTACACAGGTTAATAGGTTAAAATGATATAGCCATTTAATCACATATATATATATATATATATATATATATATATATATATATATATATATATATATATATATATATATATATATATATATATATATATATATATATATATATATATAAATATAATATTTATTTTTAAAAAGTAATAATTTTGGACTTTAAAACATAAGGAGGAGTTTTTTTTTTAATATTGAGATTTTTACGCACCTAATCGTAATTTGAATTTAATTGAAGTTGTACTGTCACTATTTTTTTGCTAAGTCGTTTACGTAAGCCAGTTGGACATTACTTTTGATACCTTTTATGAAAAAAAATCATTTGCTAATTTAATGTATGTATAGATATAATATGTTTTCATTTTCCACACATTTAGTGACATTATTTATTTCTTCCGTAATGATCCAATCAGCATAGTATGTACGTTTCTAGCCCTCCAAGGAAAATAAGAACATTATTTCTTCATCATATACAACTTATACGAACTCCGACCATTGACCGTCAAATAATTTCACTTTATAGAACATTATACATAAATACAGCAACTACAATAGAATCTTTCTTATGAATATTTCATACAATGCAATCATAAATTTAATTCAATATTTTAAGTAACTCATTAAAATAACTGAACGGCAAATTTTTCTGTTTAATGTTCAAAGTAAATTTTTGAATGCTTTAATCGTATAAATAACATAAAATAGGTGAAGAATTTTAATAAGAAATAAATAGCTTTCCAGTTGGAGTGTCAAGTATTTTATATTTTAAAATTTTATTACTCAAATTATAACTTATTTGTTATTTAAAAGCTTAAAGAATGATTAATATGGCGGAAAAACCACTGTCACGATATATAAATATACAACATTCAATGTCTCAATAATTGTGCGGAATATTTTCCGCAGTGGAACGGGGTGTCTTTACACTAGATTCCCTCTGCCTACCCTACTATAATACAACATGAAGCTGAAAAATTGCAATAACGGTTTAATTATTTTTATTAGAGTCATAGGTCATGCATTTTATTTCTACATGAGACAACGAAGCTTTATATACCGAGAGTCTTGACTTAAGAGACGAGCAGTTGCAGTCTCTTCATAATGTGAACTTCAATTCCTTTGAGGAAAGAATGCCGACAGAACAAGTAGAATGTAATACAGTGCAATAGTACTCTTATTATTTATGGGTATTTAGGTCGACTGTCAACTTATTAAATAGAAATACAATACATAATTATAAATCACTAATCATAATTATAATGTCGAACTTACAATTTTATTTATACTAAATATATAATTATAATTAATACTAAAAAATTGTCATTCACTTTGCTGCTATAAAGCTGTATGTATAAAGAACTACCAGTAATATTTGAAATAATGTTTGTTATTTCAAATATTACATAATATAATTATATATATATATATATATATATATATATATATATATATATATATATATATATATATATATATATATATATATATATATATATATATATATATATATGTATATATATATATATATATATATATATATATATATATATATATATATATATATATATATATAATATATGTATATATAATAGAACTTTGCTTTTGACATTACGCGTATTTTAAATGAAGCTCTTTAACCAAATTAATTGTATATATACTAGTATTCAAAACTAGATTTTTACAAACTCAACAGAGATGGCAAATTTTGAGTGGCAGAACTCAACTTTATATTGACAAAGCAAAGTAATGAGTCATAAATTTCATCACCAGAATGGGTACCAAACTTACAACTATCGTTTTCAGTAATACACAGTTCCACTGCACCATGAGGTCTTAAACATAATATTAGCTGGAATAATTTATGAGCATGATATAAAATAGTTCTTCTTACCATATTTTAAACTACTTACTTAAATTACTTACTTTTAAATTAATTTTATTACATGGATTATTCCCAATCCAAATGCTTACAATAAAAAGTCAACTAATTATTTAAGTAAATCAAATCTCGCTACTTACAAGTAAATACTAGGGGTTTTTTTTGGCTTCACGTCGCCGATGAGGCCCGGGGCTCCGTGTAGGAACCATCAGAAGCCTATAATCAAGGCGGATTCTTCCAGCCATTACCGATAATAATTACTTGTGCTGGCCACTGTGCGTTCTTAAAATCATTAGTTTTAAAACTGACAGCAAAATCTGGACTTTTTTTAGAATAAGTACTTATATATCGAAATATAAATATTATTTTTATGTGACGGGTTAAATTTATATTCCACCAGATTTTAACTAAAATTACATTATTTTTGTTATTTACGACGACTGCGCGACACAAAGGAAGGTAATGTGTTTGTCAGTCTTTGTATATATGTATGTAGTTATGTACTATGTATGTATTTTGATGATTCTCACTTCAACCGATTCGTTTTAACCTTTCGAATGTCACTAAACACATGATAACGTCACAGCGACAAACAGATGCCGTATTGTCTAAAAAAAAAAAAAATCGGCAAACTATGACCTAAGTTGGAAGTTGAATAGATATTCAAAAATGATTTTTAGGATATCATAATTTTACATTTTTACCAACAGTTTTGTTTTTTCAGGATATATAACGAATTAAAATTGTACATGTGTTTTATATACTTTTATATTTAGTTATTCTGCCTTTATTACGCTGGTATAGTAGCAGTGATAGCTTACTGCTAGTGGTGTAGTGCGGTAGGCTAGTGGTGTGACCGTCAAATCCGCGAAATTGGATAGTTTTAGAAATTGGTTTTTTTGTACTATATTTTGATTTTTTTTAAATGCCACGTTACTGTTCAATAAAAAAAAATATAATGAGAGCAAAGAAATAAAAATAATTCACTCCCTCGAGCAACATCGATTCCACAAACGTCGCGATAATAGTCAGACACAGTCCGGTGCACCACGACAGCTACTTAATAATTATTTTTATTTTATTAACAAACTATAAATTGGATTACGATGTAGAGTCATGCACTCGAAACTCGAAATATTTTATATTGCACTGAAAAAAAAATTGTGAATCATATAGATTGAGTTCAGGTTACTTTATTGTGCAATTCATGTAAATAAATAAATATTCAAGGTAGTTGCAGTGATTTATAACCTGTAATGTATAATTTTACAAAAATCCAATATTATAATTTAGTATTCTATTTATTTTATACACAGCTACAGAATTTACTAATTATTGGTAGAAAAGAAATGTGCTATTTTTAATAAATCATATACAACCTTAGCCTTACATAAATATAAACTGTTGCCAACAACTTTTCACACAAGCGGTTCCGTGATTTTTTGTCTGTGCCTTCTAATAAGCGCCCTTGAAAAGACTTCAACGCTTAACAAACGTTAAGTTCATTGATCCAACGTTTTCATTTAAAGATTGCTCATTGAGATTAATTTGACGTTAATCTTGAGATTAAGTTATTTTCTATTATTTCATTATGTAAGTACACCTTAATAAGTTTTCTGATTATGACATATTAATATATAACAATGTTGTAGGATCAGCGGACAGTCTCTACCTATAAAAACTGTTTGTAAAAAGTGAATTTACGAAAGTGTTCGGATTAAGCACTAAGCAGAACAAGATGGCACGACGATAGTGGTGGGTGCAAGTGCAGGTGCAGGTGTCGGGCGGCGGCGGGCGGCCGCGGCAGTCGGCGGCGGATGGCGGTGGCGCGAGTGTGCGCGCACGTGCCGCGCCGGCACACGCGATGGCGCGCGGCGCGCAGTTCCGCGGCGGCGGGCGAGGAGCACAGAGCGCCGCACGCGCCGGCATGCGACGCTAGCGGGAGCATGCGGCTGCCGCTGCTGCCGCTGCTCGTGCTGCCGCTCGTACTCGTGCGTCCGGCAGCAGGTGAGCCGCTATATTTTCTTTTATTTTCCGGCATCAGAACTGTATTCGTATTTTATGTGTGATTTATAGGTGAAAATTATTATTTTAAATAAATCGGTCGCAGCGTATTATGTGATTATTTCGGGTAGCTGGACCGGTAGAGCAGCTCCCGTTTCGCAATTGCAACGCGAATGGTTAGTCCACGTTTTATTGATAAAGAAGTGTTAATTTTGTAGTTTTTGTAGGTGAGTCAATTTAATTTTTTTCATCCCGCTGCTCTTAGTGAACTATGTAACTCGTACTAATTTACCTGCTTTAAATCGTCACTAAAACTTGGCAAACAAACATCTTGCAGCGTTTCGCGCCAATTATTTGTATTCCAATTTATTTCACTAAGTTTTTATATAAACAAGTTTTCGACAGTGTAGATTCTTAAAGCGGTGTATATAATTAATATCCGTATTGTTATTCAGAAACTATCGCGTAATTCTCGTAAAAAGCACTTCTTTTTTCTTAAAAAATATGTACGCGTGATAAAGTGTATAACGGCTGCAAACTTAAAATAAAATAACCTCATTGACGGCTTTACTCATTTTGTTTTGATAGCGACCGGAAGATAGCAGCGTGGTGAATACGCGAACATTACTATGCCCAGTCAACAACCTGTGTGTAGATTTGCGATTAACATAAAACTCCTCCATTCCTTACTCTAACAAGTAACGTTACTACGTAGTAAAAATAAGTGTATCACCGATTATACGAGTATGTCTTAAATATGTTGTTTGTTTAATTAATTATCATGTTATTGTACAAATTAATTGATTTCAATAAATCAAAAAAAATATTCATTGTAAATTCAAAAAATATATTCATTGTAAGAGTACAGCAAGTGACAAAAAAACTGGTGTTAATATTTTTTTTTACAAAAAAAGAAACTTTCCAAGTCAATTTATGTTCATATCACAATAATCCATCATCATAATCATAATAAATTTTGCTTTCAGCTATTTATTTATATTTAAAAATAAACCTAATTACAATTATATGATTATGTTCTTCCAACTCATAATACACACTCATATAATTAGTTTGAACTGTGAAGATATAAATCAAAAATATCTTCGTAAATAAAAATGTATATGTAAATAATATTATGAGTACAATCATAGTACGTATACGCCCGCGGGTTTGCTCGCATTTTTATTAATGCATTATTCTATATATATATATATATATATATATATATATATATATATATATATATATATATATATATATATATATATATATATAATATTTGGAACTGCGTAATAAACTGATAAGGTTATATTATGTACAGATCTTTGAATATTATGTATTTATCTTGTTAGCTATTTATTACTCCACGTAAAGTAAGATCAGATTAAATGAGCCTTTCAAGCCTTTCAAGTGTTTGACAATTTGCAAAACTAGTTGAATTCTTGACCAAGATTTATTTCCTAGCCGACAATACTTCAAGCCAATATGAACTAGCCCTGTTACTCAATACAGAAATCAATTACTAGATAATTTATCTATAAATGTAAGTAAATTAATAAGGATAGAGCGGATGTCAACGAAATTAACAGCCATTAACACCTTGATGGGCGCATTCCGAGAAAATTACATGTAATCTACCACTGTACTGTACTTCTCTGGTGTACCATACTATAAAGCTTCTAGTATTTTTTTTAAATTCCCGCCGTTTCTTAGGTTTGTAAATGATCTTGTGACTTAGGAACATTAAAATCCGATTCATTTTAATTATAACTGCAATTTTATAAAAAAAAATGTATAAAACAAAATTCAGAACTGGAACATCTTCGCATTATATTCGTTATTAGGTTTTTCAGTCAAGTAATTGGAATCGTAAACGCTCGTCCAACCTTCATTTTGCATCATAAAAACATCGTAAAAGTATAAAAAAAAATTAATTCCTTTTTGTTAAAACGCGTAGTAATTAAAAATTCACTGCTACTGACCTTTTACTATCGAACCCTCACACGGGGAAACACTTTATTTTTTTTTGTGATGTAACATGTATTTATAAAGACATCAATATCTTGTAATGTTCATTATTACACGTCAATTACTGTGAATCAACTGCATAGAAGCTCCAAGAGAAAATGAGAATAATACAAAAATGAGCGGAAACTCGCGTCGCATAGAGCCTCGTGCGGTCATTAAGTGCTCATAATAACGACTATTACTGCAAATTGCAATGATTCCACAAAAAGTTCGACTTAAATACACATAAAAATTATATTTATATAAAAACCATCAATTTCTGTTTAAAGTACAAACAAAGGTTCATCATGTACATAACACATGTAATGCATACGACGGTATGAAAACGATATAGCAAAATATAAATTTAAACAGAGTAGTTCTGGAATAATACAGATTTTTATTTATTTCATATGCAATTTTGTCATTGTATTTATTGTAAAATTACATTAAAAGCAGAATGTGGCTATATATGTACATACGAAAGTATGCTCATGCGCATAGTAATGTATATTTGACATACCTACTGGCTGTTTTGGTGAAGTTGTGGAACGCATTTGCATGTGTAAATAAATATTAACGCCGACTCCGGTCACCGCGGTCCGGCAACGTGATGATTCCAAAGGAACATCAAACGACGCCTGCGGGCTGGTGTTGTTCCACGAACTGAGACATGCACGATATCGATAGATTTTTATTGTAAAAATAATATTTCAATCTCATATCTTTTCCATAATAACTAGAAATAATAATTTGGTAATTCAATTATACTAAAAAACCATATTGACTTAGTTACAACGATAATAACTATAAAAAATATTCTTTAGCGAGAACGTACCTAAAACAGATTTTATAAAAGCATACGATACATTTAGTGTTCTCCAATATGCATATTACGTCGCCACTAACGGGTTTATTGCTTTGGAATGAACTCGACCGTCTGCATGCCAAACGGCGATTCCTGGTGATCGCCCCTTTGAATTATGCGCACGGGCACGCTTACGCGTCTGCATTCAATCGCCTCACGAGATTTATGTATGAAACGCCCGTTCAACACATACAAATGTTTCCGTGAATTTTGAACTTATACCCAGGTTTCACCATTAGAATGTTTATGATAGTTTTAACCTCCACTTCAAGTTACTGTTCCAAAAAGTTATCGTTCCACAAAAAGCAGTCGATATTACTGCAACATGAGGATAAGCACATCACTAACTGAAGGTAAATTACATGTGCAAAGCATTGTCTATCAATTGTCTGCCTGTTAATGAAAAATAAACGAATCGATCTAACATAAATATAAATATGCATTAAATTTCATTATATAATATATTAAATATGAATGTAGTATATTGTGGACAAGCCGTAGAAACCCTAGCTTTCTCCAACCCCAGCAAATGCAAAGAAACAATATTTGCTAGATGTAGAAGCTCAGTGTAACGTTTTACTTAGATTGATTTTATGAAGGCTCAATAAAGACTTCTCTTATGCAAGCAGAGTATTTTATATAACAAATTTAATTTGTCAATAAATAACCTGTCAAATGTGATTAAAGTCACTTTTTCGCTGCACATTTTAATTTACCTCGTCCGAGTTGTATACATATTTTGGCAAAATTTCAAAAATCACACGTTTGTACGTCCGTGCGTCCGAATTTTAAACTTATCAAATCTATAGACATGATAGGGACATCGGTATTTATTTTACAACAGGTCTTCATTTGTCACTATAACAAAAAAATACATTTTTAAAATCTCTTTACATTTTTTACATTATGAATTATTATTAAGGCAATCTATAATCTAAACCGTATTATTTTCTTTAAATACATAGCGAAACATTTATAGCATCCATATTACTTGGACCTTATAAAACTTATATGTTATATTATAGGATGATAATTTCATTTTTTTTTTGGTTCTCTAAAGCCTGAAACGCTTCAGACAGTATTATTTCAATAATCAAACGGCTAGACAGCGAGTTAACATATTATGTAAATTATAGTCCAGACACCTGCTTAAATGTGTCCTTCAATGTCCCAGAACCGAAAACTAGGTCGCTCGAAGGCTGCCAGACGATCACAATTTTAAATTAGACCCACAAACTTTAGAGACAATTAATGCATTTTGTTACTGCCTGTCCCTTGGTAACAGCTTGTGAACGATTATATTAGCGGCCCTTGGAATATATTTTATATGTAAAACGTTATTGAAAAGCCTTATGATTTTTTTAGAAAGCTTTTTTCATAACACTGTTCATCTAAACTTCAATCATACAGTACATTGATAGAATTGATAGTTTTTATCAACATTTTTGTCGAAGTAAAAAGAATCGCTGAGTAATGAACCTTATTAAACACTTCTTTTATTAATTAAATTTCCAAATCCTGCTGTATATCCGTGTGATCTTTTGTAGGTTGTTTTTTTTATTATTAAAAGTAGCTAAGATTTTATCTTTAGTAAATGCTTATCTTACGCGCGTTCATCGGTTGATTTACGCACTCGGTTGTCAGTCGAGTCCTGCAATGGGGAAATATAAATTTGATATTTTGGGTCACAAAATAAATAAGTGAAGCGTTGATAAAATTAAATGAAAACAAACATTGTATATATTTAACTGAACGGGTTGAGCGGAGTCTATTCTAGTGCCATTCATGATCGCACAAGTATCGAAGGTGACAGAAGCTATCCGCTACCGGTCTATTTGCGTCTCGGTCACAACATGTCATGATGTTGTTTATTTTTTCGCGTCCGCTTCAAAATTACTCGCTAATTTGCAATATTTCTAAACAATTGATGCAAATAATAAAATTACTGAAGCAGAAACAGCGCTGTTATTAGTAGGACAACTGCTCTAGTTGATAACAACTCACACTATAATATGGAATATATGTATATATATATATATATATATATATATATATATATATATATATATATATATATATATATATATATATATATATATATATATCAATTATTCTATACATAACTATAACTACATAATACACGCTGCAGACTACACATGAAAAATCAATTAAAATTCCAAATTTTTTTCACTGTTCAATTAATGAAGAATGTGTTGAAAAACTAGCGAGCACGGTTAGGTTTAAATTAAAAATAGTTTTTGCAACAAAAAAAAACTGAAGCATGTGGGTTCAGATCCGCGTCACTTCTAAAATGTGGCGCCAAAATTGACAACAGACGGAGGCGGCCATTATTTATTACTAGTTATCTGTTAGTAGTAGTAGTTACAGAATTATTATTTAATAGAGACGTTTGATATTGCTTATGAAATTACTAGTATAATAATGTAAATCAAAACAAGTGTATGTGTGTTATAGTATATACGATCATACGACGCAGCATGCAACGTGAGGTTCTTGTTTACTATACAGTATACCATAGTAATGAAAAAATAAATAACTTACGAAACACGATCTTCTACTAATTATGTTTCCAATTCATTTGACATACATATATAACGCATATAATACACAGATAAAATGTAAGTTTACAATATAATATATACTTATATAGAAGATAGGATGTAGCGCAGTGTCAACGGCCGCGGACCGCGCGAAATTCGCTATACAATTTCATTTGCATTTTTACCACTGCTCTTTTAAAGTTGTGATTTATAATATTAATACTGTTTTTCATATAAGCAAAACAGCCGTTGAGGTCTGGCATGTTGTCAGGCAAATAAATATTAGTTACGAAATAATAATAAGCTTTAATAAATTTTAAATGAGAAATGAGAGATAATATGTTGAATATTATAGAAAGTTTTTTAAGTACTACAAAAAACCGGTTTGCGGTAAAACTTGTGTTTTAAAGGTTGTATTGCTCCTGTACAATGTAATTGTTTTTTCTATATTTGTTTTTCAATCAGTAAAGTTGACGGTAGAATTATTATTATTATTCGGCTAGTCTACTAACTCTAATAAGTTAGACTAAATAAATTACAAATAATTTAGACGTTAATTCCATAAAATTATGAAAAGTAAATTAAACTCCTCCTAGTAACAATGCGTGTTTGTGTTTGAAATGTTTCATTATAGTGTGTTTTAAAATTAACACGTCAAAGTACAAAGAAAAAGGAGAGGTATAAGCGGCCCGACTGGCCGACCGGCCGGCGGGTGTGCGGGCGGCGCGGGCGCGGGCGCGGGCGCGGTGCAAGCAACGTCTGGCTCGCGTCTAGCGCGCTCTGGCCTCTGACTCAGCCATGGAATCCGACCGAATGCGTACACGCATCTGCTTTTAACATCACTTCACAAATTAAGTGGACGCTTTTATTACTGTGAAAGGTGAAACGTGCTCTATGCTTTTTTTTGGTATAATAAAAAATCACTCTCAAAATTCCGTCTGGATGATACAAAAACTGGTTACATATATTTTTTATTATCTTGGAAAATTTTAAAATAAATATAAAGTGAAGTGCTTTAGTTTTACTTAACAAAATGGCATCAAAATATTTCCATAGTCATAGAAAATGTTAATTGAATTTTTCCTATGATTAAAGGGCTACGATAGCAGAGTTAATGAAACAATGTACGAGTATACATATCGCTTGCGTGCATACAACCAATATGAATAAACACTGTTTCGACATGCACGCTACTCCTTAGACCTTATATAATCATGCATAGCGCATTGGTCACCATTAAAATGCACCCGCTCTTACTGCAAAGTTCATAAAATTAAAGAAATATGTTTTTTAGTTACTAGTTTCTGTCGTTACAACTATTATTTTATTAAACAATTAAACTTAATTTATTTTAGTGTTCGTTCTTTTATAGACTTAATATCTAATAGCAACAAACACAATTTACTCGTATGATTGTATCAATTTTATATGATAGAAAAAGCTAACAATTTAGTACTTGTAAAAACATACATAAGTATAACAAGTATTCTAGTGGTACGAAGAATGTCTTAGTTGTTTGCCCAATAAGCAATCTAATTTATAGTGATAAGCAACATATTTATTATAAGCAACATATTTACTTATTTTTTTTTCTCTTTTTTTTCTTTTTTTTTCCCTTTTTTTTGTGACTTTAAAGCTGTTAGCCCTATTGGCCTTGACAGCGACACCGGTTGGGGACAAAAATATATAGTACTTAAGTAAAGTAAGCCAATTGATAAGATGTCAATTTCATACACCTAACATGTGTAACCTGACGTGTGTAGTGCCTAGTGTGGTATGTAATTGTGTGTACACATTAGATGCCCACAACGTATAACAAGCATACTCATGAATGTTTGTATTATAGGTTATTATCTTAAATGCCTGGTTCTAGTAAGAGCGTTTCACAGCGTTAGGCTCCATTACAATATGGAATCCATTTAAAATGGAGGAAATATTAATAAGCAAGCCTACATGCGACGGTACTACACGTGACGTACGTAACTATAAAATATTGATAAAATAAGTTGCCTGTAGCTGAACAATACCTTCTATCACCAGCCGGTATTTGCTGGTCGGGGATGGAGCGCGGCGGGCGGTGCAGCTCGGTGGCAGCGCTGCGAGTGGGACGCGCTGAGTGCTGCGCGGGGGGAGCGCGAGCACCGGCCGCGTGGAGTCCTCGCGATCTTGACAGCGGCGAGATATTCT
Source organism: Dione juno (assembly GCA_037127375.1). Classification (NCBI taxonomy): domain Eukaryota; kingdom Metazoa; phylum Arthropoda; class Insecta; order Lepidoptera; family Nymphalidae; genus Dione; species Dione juno. The sequence continues at coordinate 1,025,855 of JAXRJS010000061.1, read as the reverse complement.
TCTACAAAGCTTTATCAGGCGGCGTACCGTGTACTGCGTGTGCGGGTGAGTACTGTTCGTTGTTATTAATTATTAATATATATTGCACAGAGAGACGGGTTAGTCTCGCTATTTTAAACAATAATTGAAGGTAAAATAAAAAAAGGAAACGCCTAATTTATTCTTACAAATTATTATTCAATAAAATATTATGGTAGAGGTTGAAATTAAATGCAATACGGCCGTAATAACTCTAGAAATTGAAATTGCTCAATCATACATAATTTTCAAATTAGCGCTAATTATGCAATGTTTATTTATATCGAAACTCGTTAAGTGCTTTCCAAAACCACTTTATAAGATAAGTTAGTTATACTACGTATTTGGGGCAGCTCACAAATCGAGTGGTGCTTACTGTATAATAGCAACATGGCCCAATTCCTTAGCCAAATTGACGGATATATATCCGTTCAATATCTGACAATATATCCTCACCTGTCTAACTGGACTAAAAAGCATATCTTGAAGTTTAGCTAAAACAAATGTTAGTATCTAGAATAAATATTAGATATATGTGCAAGAAGAACAATATTCGCACACTTAATCTCCTTTCCGTTAACTAAAATGGATATAAGGAATCGATTGAGGCCGTTGTAGCGCAGCGGCGCAGCGTCTGGCTGTAAATGTCATGGTTACTGGTTCGATCCCCACTCGAACGAATTAAAATTTATTATTAATTATTTTCTCGCTCAGTACGAAGATAAAACAGGGCGGGCGTCCCTCCCTACCGTGCTATATGCTATATATTTAAGAGCAACAGTAAATTTTGTAACTACGTAACAGGAGTGTACATTCTCCATCTTTATTCACTTAGATAATTTATATATATAGGTATATTAAAATATTTGATTTATTCATCTTACAAACTATGGTACGGTACCTATATATCATGTAAGTTAACACATGAATGAAAACACGTTTTATGCAAAACGGCATCTGCAATAGGTTGTGTACTTTCTATTTACATTTTACGTCTTGACGCCACTGCAGTATGGTTAACTTATAAATTAATAAAAATGAACTATGAACTAATGATAATACGTTCAAAACTAAAGAAATTATATTTATGATACTGATATGCTCGATTTTGTTACTCGATCAAGAAATAATAATTATAATATTTTACATAATATGTATAATATTATAATTATATCTTTTATATAGTACATATTTAGTACTAGGCAGCATATAGTATAAAAGTAAAAAACATACATAGCTCTATTAGCTCATACGTAAAATGAAAAATATTTTAACGTATCCAACTGCATAGGTACTCGTATATTAGTACCAAGTGAGAAATTGTTTGATAAGAAACGTAGATTTGATAGAAATAAGAGCAATCACAACAAATATTTGTATTATAATATTCATTGCTTTATAAATCAAGTGTCATAATTTTGATCTTCAGACAATTTTTAATGACAAATTATTAATTAATAGACTACAATAAGTCACAAATAATGATAAATTACACATTCATTGATTGAATGTAGAAAATAAAATTTCCTATAATATCTATAATATCCTAAAAAGAAAATCTTGATGGGATTCAAATTATGTAAATATTATATAACTTACAATACACAAAACATTACGATTTAAATCTTTGTAAAATCTGTAAATTATAAAACTATAATAACTAAATAGAAGCATTAAAGCAATATGTTTATGTAAAGATCAGACACTAATCTCAGAAATTTTATCAGGAAAATTTTAAAAAATTAAATCAGAATTTTTTTATTTTCAATTGTCTATTCATGGAGGAAGGCTATGAGACTATAGTCTGTTGCAGGACACCACGTTAATCTTTAGACATAACTTTCATCCTTAGTACTTTGAATTTGACACACAAAATAAGCCGCATGTAAAAGCTAGTCAGTATGTTTTATCATATAATGTTGAGTACGTCTGTAACCTAATCTATAGTGAAAAAGTTAGCTCAAGTACTATTACTTTAAAGAACAACAAATGTATCGTCATTATACCTACTTTTAGTTTTTTTTTTTGCTTTTTGACCTAACATCATACTCGTATACGTATGTTATATAAATAATAGTGATGTAAGATAATAACAGAATACAATTTGTATGTTTAAATCTCATGTAGACATATGCCTTCATTTTTTGTAGTTATTGTGTTACGAGAAAAAAACCATAAATGGATATAATTTACGAATGACATTATTTTATTTGAAATATGCAAAGTAACCTAGTGATGTGCTATAGGCATTTTGCTGAATTTATAGTCGAATTATAAAATCCAAAACCGCACTATTGTTAGTAAATTATCTTTGAGCCCTTTTCTTGATAACATATATGTGTTATGGTGATACATAAAAATAAATTAATATAATAAGAGTAATACATACACATATATTTTTGTATAAATAATACATAAACAAGGTGTGTTCTATAGAATCCTGCGCCGGCGTGTCCTGTGGCTCGGGCCGGCGATGTGTGGTGCGGGGCGGCCGCGCGCGATGCGTGTGCGCAGCCACGTGCAGGCGCGCTGGGCCAGTATGTGGTAGCGACGGGAAGACCTACCGTTCCTTGTGTCGCCTGCGAAGGAGAGCCTGCCGTCGCCCCGCTAAACATCTTACACTTGACTACCCGGGACCTTGTCGAGGTACGTTTGTTTTTTGATGTATTTGAATATACATATGTACACGTCAATCATCTTTACAAGCACTTGAGATATTGTTTAACGCTTGGTGTAGGTAAATATAAATATCCTATTCTACACACATTATCTGTGGGTTGGATTCATGATTGAACTAATGATTGTGTCAAAATTTTAAAAAATAATTGCTTAAGTATACTGTTTTCACTCAAAATATGTTATTAAAGATACTGCACACTGTGCTATAAAGTGATGTAGAAAATAGCTTTACTTTTCTGTTAGTTTACTAATAGTGCTATACTGTGGAAATTCAATATGACCAGGATTTGATCGAGCATACGACCAACGCTTTTGCGTGAGGTTTAATTTCACACCTTCAATTACTTGATACGTTCAAAGTGTATATGATTAATTTAATTTTTTATTAACAAAATAAATATAACACAATACTATACAATATATAAAAAAGAGTACAGTACAATTCAAATAAATAATTGCCGCAGACTTTAAATTTCTTCGTATATGCAAAGCAGTAACAGGAATAACTAGAAGTCGTGTCTGGCTCTATTTCAATAGAGTTGTATAAAATATGATCACTATAAATAGTGTTAAAGTTAGAAAACATCAATAAAATATCTTCTGTCGCTGCCATACGATAATTTTAGAATTAACATTGCAAATACAAAATGCAGGTATGTTGTTATAATGGAGGTTTACCTAAATTTATTAATACTTACATCGCCATGTGGCGCCCATAAGCAACGTCCTTAGAAAGCTTTCATTGATCCTACTTTAGCAGTAGCTTATCTTAACGTCCAATAAATTCGATCGGCAATAAATATGATTCAAGAATAAATAATCGAACAATCAATTTACGACCGTCGCGAATTATGTTAGTATGTTTCTTCAGTTATAATTTTCAGTTAATGATCAATACTATACTCGTATGCTAGAACATGCTAGAAGCACGATCTATCGGGCGATCCCCTTCGCTACAAATATTAATCTATCTCACCCTAGCACTACCGACTATTTCAAGAAAATACATGTAAACATAATAAGTATTTACATATATCTACGTCTATAGTTTAAGGCCATCAAAGTTTACTGGCTCATTATTGGAGCGGTGAAGCCTAACCAGTGGCTAACCGACCTGCCACGCTTACCGCATACAGAGTATTTTAACCGCCACTTCTAATATAAAAAAAAAGTGTCTGCTTGCCAATTATATTCTATATTGGAATATTAGATATTGTTCTTTACTAAGATTTTTTTATACTTATCGTGCTTAGACGTACGTTCTTGCATATACAAAATATAGTATTTTTAAATCTATTTGGTAAGTACTATATGAAATCATTAAAAATGTGTGAATTGTTAATAAAATATAAGTCGCATGATTTTTAAACATGTTTGTCTGTCTGTTTATTCGTACACGTATATCATTGGAACTACTGGACAGATTTGTAAGATAAATTGTTGTTTAGCTACTAGGTTCGGGGAAGACTGGCTATAGTTGATTTTGCAGACTGACACACCTGATGTAGATCTGTAGTAGTCCAGCTTAAGTATAATATTAGCTTATATAATATAGTATATATATATATATATATATATATATATATATATATATATATATATATATATATATATATATATATATATATATATATATATATATAATAATAATAATAGCTTAAGTATTGTGAAAGTTGTTCTGAATGTCATGCATATACTATTGACATAGAATAGTTAAATTAGGCTTCTAATTCAAAATATTAATAATCAAGCTAGACTATAAAGTATAAAAAATTATGAAACGCTTCCTAAGTAGTTTTCATAGGCATTCCCTATTGAATATGAGATCTGGAAAATCCGATGTCAAACTATAATAGACCATATAAAATTCATTTTGGCAAACAAAAATAACAAAAATTTAAAGCTAACATCTGATTGTAAAAGTGATAGTGGGTTCAATCGCCACCCGTGATCAATGACTATAATGTCGGAATTGTTATTTTTTTGTCCGATCCGATAAGACAAAACGCAGCGCTACCCAATAGGCATCGACTCGAAGTCCTTAACTATCTCCATACTCTTCCCTACTAACTAACTATAAACTTTCTTTCGTAATATTCTTACTTACAATTTGTTTCGACATGGAATATTTTTTGTCCAAATTTCAATGGCATCGGTCGATAAAGTAGTACAGCTAGGGAAATAAAGTCCACACAAACGAAGATGCGAACAGCAACTAGTATTACAATGAAAATAAACAGAAGGGACTGATAGCTATAATATTTTGTATAACGATACTGACATGATAATTATTAATATGTTAGACCTTTTCCTAACACTCAACGAAATCAGATCCTTTAGTAGCTTGAGGTTAATCTGGCTATAACATTAATTTTACTGGCACATGAATTCACACACACCGCAAAGGCTATCTCATCTTGCTTGTGGCTGCGGCGAGGCCTAGCGTTTGTATGCTCTACTATATAGGTACGAACACTGAATGACTAAGTATTCTGTGTGTACGTTTATTAATTATATATTAGATATTTGAAAAAAATCATTTTCTCATCGTGCAGTTGGAGCGAATTTGTTATTATCATTGCCCGCTTTTGCAAAAAAATCTCGGAATTAGGGCGGATAGCGGAAACGGATGTATCTTTACACTATCTTCTTTCTGCCTACCCTCCCTAACCTGCTAAGTGAGGGAGAAAGCGTGAAGCTAGAAAAATATACCAATGACTGTGACTAATTACATTGCATTTCTTGTGAACTGCCCTTAAACGGTTTATTGGCAACCAGCAATCAAACACAGCCTAGAGCATTCTAGTATTGATTGCAGCTATAATTACGGCTTGCTTTCCACGCCGAGAATCGCGGGCCGTCTAATTCATTTCTTCTAAACGTATTTATCCTTGTCCCGCGATGAACGGACACTCCTTTAGTAAATAACTCGATATCGGTCTAGTAAATTGCTGTTTTGTTCGTACATGGTCCAGCACAGGCGATACGTCTCTATCGGGATCGAGTCTCAATAATAGCTCATTGCGATGCACGATACGTCTGGTCGATCAAGTCGCCTGGGGTGCATGCATGTGAATGAGACCTCCACCTCTCAAACACCGGTTCTCGAACTATCTCGATCACTGTAAATCAAAAGCACGTGATCGTTAAAGACAGGTTTTATTTACGTATTTATAGAATCTTTATCAGCACACCCGATTCAATACTCTATAGTAGGCAATAGTCATTCTACATTACACGCTACGTTGGATCAGTTTTTTTTATTTTTCGTACGCTGTGCCTTCTGAGGTTAATTAATTGCGGTACAACAAGTAAATTACAGTACAATTTTCCATTCAATTCTTGGTTGTCTGTAAATAATGACTCTGTGACCCACCTAGTATCGGTAGGTAAATAAAAAAAATGCAAATTATATGCTGATTGATGATTTATAAATCGCGTTCACCAAAACACGACTTGTTACCTAAATATCTCAAAATATTATCTTGTTTACATTAACTCATTAAAGTTATTTACCATTTAAGTAAATATTATTTAAAAATATACATTATCACATCTTTTCTTGCAATTATATTTCAGTACTAGCGACCTGCTCGTGGCTTTGCCCGCTTGAACTATACAATTGTTTATTTAGTAAACTGATAGTTCGTTTTATATAAAAAATATAAAACGAACGTAATTCAGTTTACTATATGCATATATTATAAATACAAATCTTTCTTTTAAATTTCTATGTCTGTTCATGAAAACCGCAATACACAAGTTATTCCTTACCCACCCTATAAGCCCTGTAAATGAAAGTGATGATTATTTGTGCATATGATTAGGAAAGTAAGTGTATATACTCGTATGTAAAGAGCACGCATATCATGTGTTTTCATTGACACCAAAATTCACTCACTTTTATTCAGTATTGATATTGATCTTATTTAAGATCTTATAGAGATTATTGAATCTATCGAAATTTATCTGTAATTTAAGCTTACATTATTTTTACTTTAAATTACATTGAGGATGTCATGTTTACTTGTACAATTTACTTCTTTTTAGTATTTTTTGCGTGATAGCGCTAAATCAACAGACGGGTAAACATTCTGCTGAGTGATTTTTTATTATCTTTATCATAACAAAACTGCTATCGACTCGAATAATATTTTTTTTAATTAAATCTTTCATGTATTACATGATTGACATTTCTATCCTTTTATTATATAAATATAATTATTATGTATATAATTATTTGTATAAATTTCCTTAAGCACGACTTAATTTGTCAAAAAATACAAAAGTAGAGTCTTACGTAGGTATATACTGTTAGAAGGACAGCATACATGCAAATTTCCCTGAGTAGTATCGTCTCACAATTCCTTTTGCTCTCACTACACTACCACATTATGAATAATTAAGACAATCACTATTTGTTATTCATTCAAGAATACCCATGAGGCTGAGTAATTATAAGCTTATGATTATCTATTTGAAATTAAAAAATATATATTGTTTTTACATTCTTATTAATTTTAAATATTTCAATAATCATAGAGGAACAACAAATAGATTATTTATTATTATTTTAATCATCACCTAGATGTTTAATCTGTATATAATTGTATAGAATTTGCTTGCATATACTTGTACAGTTAGTTAGTTAGTGCCTGCTTAGTGGTACATGTATAATATCTTTCTAGAGCGTTTCTCAGTACCGTGTAATTGCCAACTTCCATTCCAATAAAACTATTTTAGCAGCACTTGTATATAACAAGTGACAGTTTCAAAGGGAAACGTATTCGAAAACGTATGGTTAGAGCCCATAGCAATGGCAGTCGCAGGATGTCATCTGAGTGCAGAATGGGTGCAATTATGAGAAACCGGCCGGCGAGCTTCCTTCGTTACGCACACAGATAACGTAACTCAATGGATGTGAAAAAAGAAACTCTCACAGGCTATAAATGCGTCTGCGAGCGTTTGTCAACAAAAAATAAAACCATGTTTTAACAGCACATAAAAATAACGCGCTATGAAACAAATAACATTTATTGCGTGTTTTTAAATTTTAAATGGATCGCGAGCTGTAGTGTACTAGTTACACATTCATAAATTCTGACTGAAATTCTTTATCAAAATTTATAAATTTAGACCAAAGTATTTCAATATTACAAAATCTATGTTGCCTTGATATATGTACTATATATATTAGTTGTTATTTTGCTTTAAAAATAATCAAATTATGTTTCTTTTAGTCTTATATATTTATTAATTAGTAACCATTTTATATTGGATGGATACTTGAAACAAACATTAGCGCGCTGGGCAGTCAACAGTCGTCTTCATTCTATACTAGAAACAATAATCATTCGTTCCCACACGACGTGACTTACTCTAATATTCCGATATTTTCTGAACTGGACGTGCTGCACTTAAGTACTATAACACTACAGATAGTATAATACTTGATCATATCATCCAATAAATGTACATCCCTACCTACATGCCTTTTTGTTCAGTCCCAATAAAGGACATTCACATGACCCATTTACCGTACTCACCTTTATTCTTAGAACAATATGTCATTTCGAAATATAAACATCTAAATATACATACAAATAATACAAATAATGTGTGAACATTTTATGCGCGACCAAATCGTAGGATTTTACGAGCGGATAGGCAGTCCGCAAGCGCAATGCAAATTCTTGTAAAGTGTGCATCTCCCACGACTTCTTAAAATACTCGCTAAACATTTCGTCAGTTGTCTTCATTTAGCATCTATAATTAGATTAAGGTGCTCCAGTTGACGTAACTTTGTTGCAATACAGTGCAATGCATAGTTGAAAGCCAGGTTTAAATGTTTCAGTTACAGTGGCGTGTGCCAAAACAATGACACATACTTAAATACGCTATTTGTCGTCAAGACCATCGTAAGAAAAATAAACGTGTTTTGAACCTGAAGAAAAGTCATCGGAAATTTAATAATATATACGTTATTGTATATGCTTCTTATTTATTCTCGAAATATGCTCTTTAATAAAATGAAACAGTTTATAGTGGTTAATTTCAATGCCAACAATTTTATAGAAGCTAAATTTGCTTTGCTCTTTATATTGCTACTATTTGTATTTACTCCATGAGCCAGACACGAAATAGTTTTATAAGAGCAGCCGTTGGCGGCCTGATTCTAACTATGATAAATTCTCTGTAATCTAAGCTCTAAAGTGGCTGCACTTGATCGCTGTCTAGACTAGACTATCTATCGTCGGTCTATAAACCGCAATACGATACAATCCACCGATGTCGGAAAGGCGTCGAATATTAACAGGCCACGCTCGTTAGTCTGATTTCTACTACGTTATTATATTACAATGGGCGTCATATTTCCTATTTTCAGTTGACATTTGTGCGAATATAAAGTTTGCTTAACGATCCTCGTTTAGCAAACTTTGATAAAGATAATTCTCCTCGTATATTATAAGTAGGTACGTACCGACTTATGCAAACGTACCAAAATTAATATCTTTAGATTAAACGTTTAGTTCTCGCTTAAAGTTATCATATAAGTATATTGATTGATACTTTTAGCTAATTATCAATCTTATTCTATAAACTAATCTTTACGAGGTTTTCACAGAAAAAATAAAAAATATGTATTATACCTATCTAATAGCAATCCTCTTTACAGTGGGAAGCTGCGAAGGAGTACGTTGTGGTGGTGACAAGCGTTGCGTGCTAGATGCAGAGTTAGGTGCACACTGCGTGCGTTGCGGCGCTTGCAGCGTGGCGGGCGCGCCCGTGTGCGCTGTCGACGGGCAGACGTATGCGGGTGCGTGCGCCTTGCGGAAAGCGGCTTGTGAACGGGGTAAAGCGCTGCCGCTCGCTTACAAGGGATCTTGTATAGGTTAGTAATTAATATTGATACTGTTCAAATTTTACTTTGTTAATTTTTTTATAAATCTATGCATTTAATAATAATATGTACAAAGGTAGGTGGGGGTATATGGGGACAAAACTTTTGGTTTGGTCAAAATTCACAAATTTTTGGTTTAAGCCCTAATTGGTTTAGTAATATAATAGCCATATTGTATAGAGAGTAAAATACACTAATTATATAAATATATGGCCAATGTAACTTAATTATATCTATTTTCCTCTGTACTGTATTTGTCGGTGATATAAATGTACAGCAAACGCAACATGCGCACGAGTGCGATGTGGCGCCGGCCAGCGCTGCGTGGCGGGTGGCGCGAGCGGCGCGCGCTGCGTGTCGTGCGGGGCGTGCGGCGGCGGCTCGCGGCGCCCGCTCTGCGGCTCCGACGCGAGGACATATGCCTCGTGGTGCAGGCTGCAGCGTGCTGCGTGCCATGCTGGCACTGTTGTTGACCCGTTGCACCCTGGGCCTTGTAAAGGTATTATTTTACGTAAAAAATTTTACAGACCGATTATTTTAAAAACAACAAGACCGTTGACATACAACCTCTGATGTTCCTTTTATAGAGATAACTAGGTGTAACCTGTGACTACTACATTATTAGTATGTAAGGGAATAAATTATTTATTCTTACTACCCGTCACTAGATAGATATAGTAAAATATATAAAAAAATATACACTAAATCTCCATTTTTATTAGCAAATTTCTTTAAATGCAAAAAATCAAGCAAATGCTGCTTGTAAATCAAGCAAATGTATTGCTTGTATTATAAGTAAAATGATGGCTCTTCATAACATGATAGACAATGACCGCTTTGCCGCAAGTTCAAAAGAATATCGATAGTGACCTACTTCTTGTTTTCAGGAAGTAAAAATATAACGGACAATAGTGTAACTGAAGAGAAAAATGGCGAACATGTCGACACGTCACGAGTTCTATAGTCGCAGACTGCAGCTAGCCGTCTCCGTAGACGGACCTCTAAACACACCCAGCGTTTAACGCACTATTATGAAGACTGCGTTTGTTGAACGTTGAACAACAGTTTACGAGTTAAAGCAAAGGCGAAAGAAACGATTTTGGCCCTCGATGTAAAAACAACTGATTCGAAACGAGACAACCACAAAGATCTTAAAAGATGTACTTACAATATTTTAACTTCATCCTGAGGTGAACGAAACAATAATATATAAAATATTAAATATAAAAATCCACATAATTAGTGATATACATCATCTGACTCGCGACTAACGTTTACCTACTTCTATGTGGGCGATAGGTGAGAAATTGAGCCACTCTAATGAATAAATCCTTAGTTATCGTAGGTTTAGGAGAATTCTCAAACTGTTGCACATTTTTCGACTTTTGTAGATAAATAATATCTATAGTTATTAATGATTAACACTTTACATTATTAAAATTGAGCACCAAATTGTACTTAATATTTAGTCAAAATGTTATACATAGATCTGTAGGTAGCACAATATTCGGTATTTCTACGTAGGTATTTCTATTAAAAAAAATATTATATCTGTCTAAAGCTCGTAAGATTGACTTATTTTCATTGGACTGACGATTGTTCTTAAAATTATAACGTTTAGTACTTTAAGACTTAAGTAATTTACTTCACGTAATGTGGTTTTAACGCTTATGCAATATTTATTATTAAGTTATAAAGTTTTAGTGCAATAATGTTATTGAAAATTGTGGGAAATTTATGTTTACGTGTTTTGTTTTCTTTGAATTTTTTATATACAAATATGTGTCACTGAAACAATAAATTATAATTCGATCGATATAAAACGTTATAAAATACTTATTTCAGTATTATGTCTAAGTAAGATTTTTGAATTATTTTTTTTTATTTTCAAAAACCTTTATGATGAAATTAAGTGACTTTATAGACTGTAGATAAAAAAGTAATTTATTGTTACTTTTAAATTATTTCCAAAACGTTTCCAAGAATAATTCGTATGGATGTCAGTTGTGAATTTATCGAACTAATTGCGTGATGAATGTCACTCGTAAAATTGTGTTTCTGGACGTCCTGCTTAGCTTTAAATAGTTTACAATTTGATTTCTTATAGACTATTAGTCCACATAAGTCTTATTAATATTATTTAAGTTTTATTTAGTGTCATAATGTGTTTAATTTAATTTTTTTTTACTTAAAACTATGGGTAAGATCTCAAATACATAGAGAAAACAAATAAATCAGGCATAAATATAGTTTTATAAATTTCGAACGATACGTGTTTTTAAAAAAGTGATCCAAAGAATGGTAGAGATGAATGGTTTGGTTTCATATATTTAAGATTTTGTAAAAAAAAATTGCTTTTAACAAAAAAATCTACTGCAAATTAATGATAACAGATAATAATATATCTAAATGCTAACATAAAAAAATAAGCTCACCGCTATATTTATTTTAGTTTAACGCGATTCGGTCTGTTTTAATTTATTTCAAAATCGGAAGTTGTAAATCATATATATATCGAGATATTATTGTACTATTCAAAGATTTTTTGCATTATCCAGTTATCAAAATACTGTGTATTAACATATAAATAATAATTTCGTGAGCAGACACATAACATTGAACTGTGAGCCTTTAATACAAAAAAAAGCCAAATTAATTTGCAGTTGAAATAAGAAGCACTGATTCGTTCGTGACCTTTTGTGTAATTTGAATATGTTGAGTATGTTTTAGAATTATGTTATTTTGTATGCTCGCTTATAAAATAATATTTATTCATTTTCATATTGTGGACTATATATTTTTAATACTTGACTATTTTATATTAACTTACGACTTCGCTCTTGTCAATTATTTTCTGTATGCGTAAACAATCACACTACAACGCCGTTGAAGCCAAATTGGTGACAGTACATTTTTTTCCTTTTGACAGTAAATACGTCATCATATTAAGTGAATTTGATTTTAATTAAACTATGTTCTGTTAACCATGATTATTAATTATATTCTAAATTAATAGTGGTATCGTGGGACAGTGAGACAGCGTCAGACTTTATTTTTTATGTGATGGTTGCATCACATCTAAATCTTAACGACCTTACTTTCGATAACGATTTTTTTCAATTTCCCTGCTCTGGTACAACAAAGTGCGGCGTTGACCCTTGTTTCGATTTCATTCAGATAGGAAAACGGAGTACATAGTGTCTCAACACAGGTTCTACCATCGACTACTACTTACTACGTGATGAATTTGAAGTCATATTACGTGTATTAGTGTTTTTTTAGCTTCATATAGTATCCCGCATGTAACAAGGTAGGCAGAGGGAACCTAGTGTTAGGTACTCCGCTCGCCACTTTCCGACTAGTTTGCGGGACATTGCACATTGAGTGGTGAAACTCAATGCCACGCTTTGTCTTGTTCATGAAAATAATACATTTCTCCGAGCGGGATTTGAACCCACGGCCATCACGTTTACATTCAGATGCTGTGCCGCTGCTCCACGACGGTCTTATTTATCGTTTTGTTTGTTAAAAATGTTTTAAAGTCATTCATTTAATTTTTAAATAATAAATCATTAAAGACGTATTCACTACGTATTCGTAAAGTTTACGCATACACTTTATTCAATTGTTAACTGTACTGTTGTAGTTGAACTACTAAATTGTTGTAGTTAACTCATTCGAACATTAGATGAGATGATGTATAATATATTGTCCTTGTTTCTTCATAAATATTTTACATGGACTTGTGGTTTTTATTGCTTACCTGATTTCCGTAAATAAAAAAAATATATATTAAATAGCTCCACGCTTTTTCCTGCATATAACAGGGTAGACGAGTGACCCTAGAACCGAGTGTGACCCTCCGTTCCCCACTCTCCGCCCAATTTTCGCGGAACTCAACACTGCGTTTTTCTCCTTACCAGAGCGATGAAGTGAAACAATCCATCCTCTCGAGTGGGAATCGAACCCACAATTATCGTGTTCTGTACTGTTCAGTTCAATACTTAGTCAGTTAGTCAGCTTAGTCAGTTTTTGTATAAAAATCTTCTACCTCAGAAATAGGACGCGTGCTTGCGGGAGCATTTGCCTGTATTACGGATAAAATTTTACTATCATGAATTTTGAATTTTAAAACTGCAACTCTTATCTCAATATGGTACAAATTCGATTATGTTGTTTTTCCGTTTTTTCGATATCAAAAAGCCTATACCATACATTCTCACTCACTTCCACCTACTCTGTTCGCCGTAATGATAAAATATGTTTTTATTGATCTCTATTATATTTTCGCCTTCTCTTCTAATCTCGCTTAATCCTACAATGTCATAATTAATATCCTCGAAAGCGTTTTCTAGTTCGGTTAGCCTATAATCTAATATTGGACATTGTAGCTAAGTATGTAGTGTTCTCGAAGTCCGTTTTTGGATTTGCCGGAGTCGTCTGACGGATAGGAGATCCCGCCCGGGGATTCTTCTCGCCCCTGGCCTTGGAGTTTATCAGCTGTGTACCGTCATCAACAGGACAACCCAAGCCGTCGGGCACTCGGGGACTGTCGTTGGTTGTACTTATCATGGCTAAATGGAGAGGAATTTAGCCATGTAGTTGAACCTACCACGCTTGCCTACAGCGGGTTGATAGGTGAATAGTAAACTTGCTAACAAGGCCTGATTCTGCTGCCGTTGACGTTTATATACGATCATCCGCCACCAGATTAAGTTGATATACTATTCTGACAACTGCCGAGCGACGAGCCTAAATTTGATTGTCGATATTTATCGTCTTTTCGGCAAAGACTTTGCAAATTCTTAAAGATAGTTTCATTCTAAATATAACGTAACCAGCCAGAACACAGCTGAAGATATTGTCGACGACAACTGTCGGCCAATTGGAACATAGAATCGATTCACACTAAAACTGCTTAAGACCGAAAAACTTCAATAATACAACAACAATGACATGGGCGCCAAAAGTCTGTGGCGAATAAAAGAAAAATAATAAATAATTTTAAGCAAAAAACCAGCCAGAACATATGACTAACTATCGATGATTACCTACAAGTTTGGGTTTGTATGTAAGGTCTTAGGATGTATTTAATCAATACCATTAGTCGACTTTTACGACTTTACAACCTAGGTAAGTGTGGCAGGATTGGCCTATTTTTAACCGGGACCAACACACTTAGGCTTGATAAAACTCTTAAACTAAAATTCTTATTATATGTGAAACTACTCCAGATTTAGCTTTCAACTAACTAACATCTTTTCGTGACAAGGTGCAAACAAAGCATCAAGCAGTAAACAAAAAAAATATTTATAAAATAATAACCATACAAATTTTACCAAAAGGGGTCAAGAAAATTATAGACACTACTTACAAGATAGAATGAATTATATATATTTAAACTATTATAGTAAAAAAAATTTACAAAGTGTGGAGTTAAAATCTTTAAAAAGATTTTAAGGAAATCACACAATACTTATTTATTACTAAGGAACATAATCAATGTATCAATATTTTATAAGTATACTATTTATTTTCACCAAATGCTTGAAATTAAAATCACATTTAAATTATAAGTTTTACTCTTAAGTCTTATTATATTCATTTTTGATGAATCGATGGTTTTAGACATACACTTTAATTTTCTCACATACCAAGTGTCTCAATTAATAACATACACAATTTACAATGTATAGAAATTACCTACATATCAATATTTAGAATAACACAAAATGTTCAAAAAATTTAACTTACTAGCTATTGCTGACTCAGATATACATAAACCGCAATAAGTTGTAGTACAATCTAATTATTTTATCATCC
This sequence comes from Dione juno, assembly GCA_037127375.1. Classification (NCBI taxonomy): domain Eukaryota; kingdom Metazoa; phylum Arthropoda; class Insecta; order Lepidoptera; family Nymphalidae; genus Dione; species Dione juno. The sequence goes on along the minus strand of JAXRJS010000061.1, from coordinate 1,010,434 downwards.
ACTCCTACGACCTGTTTGGCCTCTCCACAGTACAATACAAGTAACTTCTCACATATCGCTTACTTATCAAATTTTCACTAACAATTAGTTACTTCTTGTTGCATTGTGGTCCTAGTGAATAGGTCCATTGTAAGTGCACTAAGGAAAACTGGTATTGAACGATGATGATGAAGATGCAGTTCGACCAGCTCTCCAAGGGATGTAGAATAATCTGTGTGCACCATTTCTATGCCTTCGTCGCATAGTGTGAAGGTTAGATACTCATCTGACGATTCAGCATACATGTTTGATATCCTGTGAAAAACACAGACTGTTGTAGTAATGGCAACTAATGTTTTATATTATATGTGATAATGTATAAAAAGTTCATATACTTAAAATATGTTAAGAATCAAAAAGCTAAACATTTAGATGTATACTTACGATTAGAAAAAAAGCTTGAAAGTGTTTTCCATGCGTTTTTTTGCCTTTATATCAAATCTCAAATATCTTACATGCATAGTGGTCGTATCCACAGTACTATTTATATTATAGCACCATTAACTATAATAAATAATGTATCTACAATAATTTTGAAGTTATCATACAAGAAGTACACAACTAATTGCTTACCTATAATTCTTATGACCAGTTCTATCAATTTTGTAACCCAACAGCATGTAACACACATCCCTGTACTCTTGTGCTGAGGAAGTAAACTCTTCTTTCATTCTGAAAAAACAGTAATATAAAATCATGATTATTTATTAAGTTTTATTAGAGAACATAGGAGTGAATTAAGCTCTTTTTAATCTGTAATTAAATTTAATTTAAATTAAATATTTACAGAAATTACATTATATAATTACAGGACCGTCGTGACGCAGAGGCACACCGTCTGCCTGTAAACGCGACGGTTTGTAGGTTAGATTCCCACTTGGGGAGAATGGATTATTTTAAGTTTCTTCACTCTAAAAGGCAATCAATATCCGTCCCACAACACACAATGCCTCGAAAGGCGGACACACTAGGTTCCATCAACCTACAGTTCCCTCTGCCTGCTATATGCGGGACAGAGCGTGAAGCTAAAAGAAAATACTAGTACCTTTGCAATTTTATCCTACTATTCTCTAGTTGTGAACGTAGCTGTTGCATCTCTTCTGGACACGCCCGAGACCCGCCTTCGCGCAGCGCAGCTTTTAACTGTTTAATCTAAAATATTAATACAATGTTTACGTTATTATTGATGCATACATTTATTATTTTACAATACATTACATTACATTGATTTACATTACATTGATAACATTATATAGATTTTTATCAATAATATACCTCCTCTTGGGCCGTCTCCAAGTCTACTTGCATTTGTTTTTGCGCAGTTGCGGCTGGATTATCAGCTAAGTGTAATATCTGAAAGTATTATATAATTATCGGTCAAGTGTGAAACAAACTCGCTAACAAGGGTTCCGTACCAATTTCATGACTGTACAATGTAATGTAAAGTACAACTTAACAATACAATTACAATACAATTTGCAGGACTAACTTTATGTGAAATGAATTAAGTTTGATTTGGTCAAGGTCGCCGGAAGCCACTGGATGCGGTTAGCGCAGGATCGATCGTCATGGGGATGGCCTATGTCCACCAGTGGGCGAAACAACGGCTGTGATGATGATGATGATGATGATGATGAAGTAAACAAAATTAAATATTTCATAATCTTTACTTTAGTAGGTGCAGCCAGCTTCTCCAAGTGCACCTGCATTTGGTCGCGCTGAGCGCGCAGCTTGGCCGCCTCCCGCTTCGCAGCTTCAGCCTCTTCACGCAACTTGATAGCTTCCACTCTCGCGGTTTCCAAAGCTGAAATATTATTTTTATTTAACTTGATTTTAATGTCCTTAACTGAAAGCTATCAATTATCCTTAATCTATTATTTTAAATTTATAAGAATCCAATAATAATAATATATAAAAAAATAGTAGTATATAATCAAAGTGAGAGGACCTATTTTTGTAAAAAAAAAGTGTTGTCCAGCAACGGCCAAATAGTTAAATATAAACTTTTCAATAATCTCGTGGGTTTGATATCCACTAAGAGGAATGATTATATTTAAATTGTTGACATTACTCCGCACCGTTAAGACAAAGCGCGGCAAATGTCTCATTTAGGACGAATTTGTAGAATGTAGTATCTTTACTCTGTATTCTTATACGAGGTCATAGGTAGCCTGTTATTTAAATATGAAGCCTACCATTAGCATGGGGCTCGTGGTCGTGCACAGCGAGCAAATCACGATAGCCTTGTAATGCCTTTTCCAGTTGCTCGACCCGCGCCGCGAGCAGCGCCGCGCCGCCGGACCCCGCCTCGCCAACCAGTGTTACCGAGAGCTCCTTCTCGTAGCTGTCCAACTGCTGTCTGCGAAGTTTATTGTATTTGTAGTGTTTGAATGAATGATGAATTAATAGATTTGAGCTATTTTATTTTATATTTTTGATTCCTATTCATCAAGCGAGAGTCACATTCACGATGATCACTTATAACTGTACCAAAAAATAAATAAAAAATTAATAAAACTACTTAGTATTGCAGTTACTAAAACATGATATGATTAATAAAGAGCAATCACAAGATATCATGAGCAAAATTTTTTTTTGAGTAATAACTAATGAACTATTTGGCTTACCTATAAGAATCTCTCTCCCGAGTCACCAGAAGAAGTCGTTTTTTTAAGCGGTATATGAGGTCTTCTTGAGTTTTGCGCACAGCTTGCAGATCGTTTAACTTAGTTGTCACCTTGTCGCGTTCAAATTTGAGAGTAGCAACTTCCTTCAAAGTAAAATAGTTTCATCAATTAGTATAAAACAATATTACATTCTTTGTATATACATACAATTTTATTTGTAATATCTATTATTCCCCCCTACTTTATGTATTGAAATTATAATTTGCGTTTTTGAAATAAACAGTGCACAGATCCCCAAGGGCCGAAAATATAGTACCCTTATCCGGCTGTGAACGCCGTCGGGTTGGAACGATACAAACGAAGATAATAAGATAAAAATGAAAAATCTTTCATATTCTTTCTATTCAACATTTTAAACTAAATTAATTGAGTATATTTTCTTCTTCTTGGCATTAGTCCCGGCTTTTGCCAGGGTCTGCCTTCCGACTAAGCCTACTCCACTTTGCACGGTCTTTAACATCCTCAGTGGACAATCTATTGGCTCTCATGTCTCGTGTCACGACATCCAGCCATCGCTTCCTTGGGCGTCCGGGTGGTCTAACTCCAGGGACAGACATGTCAAGGCACTTCCTTCCGACATAGTTCTCAGATCGGCGCATAACATGGCCATACCATCTCAGGCGACGCTCTTGGAGCTTTTCTGCTACGTCACGGACCCCAAGACTACCTCGAATGAACGTGTTGCGTATGCGGGTCGGACCGCGTAACGCCAAACATCCATCTCAGCATCTTCGTCTCCGTGACGTGAAGCTGCTGAGTGTGCCGAGATAATGTTGGCCAACATTCGCTGCCGTATAAAAGAACCGGTCGGATAATGCTCTTGTATATCAGTCTCTTGAGCTTGGGCGGTATTCTGCTATCGCAGACTACACCAGTGACCTCCCGCCATTTGGCCCAGGCAGCGTTTATACGGGCATGGATGTCGTGGTCGATGCCTCCAGACTCATGCATAACGGCTCCAAGATACCTGAACTTCTCCGACTTAACGGCTGGCTCAGGCCCGATATGGATGGTGCTCGAGTCCGGGTTCCCGCAAGCCATGTACTCGGTCTTCGACATATTCAGTTTGAGGCCACCGTTCTCAAGCGCACCCTTCCAGGCGTTCACTTTACGCTCCAGCATCAGTCGGTTCTCGTCGATGAGTACTATGTCATCGGCATACATCATCAGCCACGGAGGCTGGCATTGGATGTGAGCTGAGACAGTATCCAGCACTACATTGAATAAGAACGGACTAAGAGCTGAGCCCTGGTGAACCCCTACTGTAATCGGGAAGGGCTTTGTGTCGCCAACAGCGGTCCTAACCACTGAAGCGGAGTCGTTGTACATCATATCATATCATGTTTTCACACTCTCGACCCTCGAGGGGGGTCGGGAGGGGGAGAGGAAAGGAGATCCCTAGGGAATCTACGCGCGTTCGGCGGACGGGAATGCCACGGCGCAATGTCTCGGATGTGCAGATGATCCGAGACATCGGCACGATGGAAAGCACGTGCAGCTAACTGGGAAATATGGTCCTCGAGGCTCCCGATACGGAGATCGCGCTGTATGGTGGCGTTTCTCACGTATCGAGGAGCCTGGTCGTTGTACATATCTCTGATAACCTCAATATAGGCTTCAGGGATCCCCTTTGATCGCAATGCCCACCAGATACACTGACGTGGCACACAGTCAAAGGCCTTCTGCAGGTCCAAAAAGGCCACATGCTGAGCTCTCCTTTTTCCCCTGTAAGCCTCCATCAAAGTTCTGAGGGCAAAAATGGCGTCCATAGTGCCTGATCCTGGTTGAAGCCCATACTGAGACTCAGAGACAGTATATTCTTGGCGGAGCCTGAGGCCGATCATGCGCTCAAAGAGCTTCATGGTGTGGCTGATAATCTTAATGCCCCTATAACTACCGCAATCTTGAACACTGCCCCTTCCTTTGTAAACAGGGATAATAAAGCTCTTTCGCTGCTATGTACTCCAGTCTGTCTTCAGGAGAGTTGGAATGCTGCCACTCTTTAAACGCAGCCTTCTTTTCCTGAATCACCGTTTCTCAGCTACTTCCTTTTTCGGAGTAACATTATAGTCAATGACAAGGAGGCGATGTTGGGCCGTCAGGCTTTCGCCGGGAATAACCTTACAGTTTGTCACCCTGCCTATATGACACCGTTTAGTTCTTATACGTTGTAAGGTGCTGAGGTTTCTTCTGGAAGAAAGTGTTCACGATGGCCAGATCAGACGCAATGCAGGTTCTTAGAATATTTTCTCCCTCTGCATTGCGAAGACCATATCCAAAACCCCCGTGAACACGTTCATACAACTCAGCGACCCTACCCACGTGACCGTTCAAGTCCCCCCCCCCCAAACACGTTTGGTTCGTTAGACGGTATAGCGAGTAGGACCTCTTCATACTGCTCCAGAAAGTCTCCTTTTCAGCCGCGCTACAACCCGCCTTGGGAGCATAAGCACTGATTAAGTTTTTGATAACGTCCTCGATCAGTACCTTTATCCGCATCAAGCGGTCGGAGCGACGGTCAACTTCAAGAAGCCCATTCTGAAGCTCTTCAGAAAGCGCTACCGCCACGCCGTTTTTGCCTGTAGGTGACCCAGTGTATATAAGGCGGTAACCCTGCCCGATGTTACGAGACTTATTGCCCTTCCAGCGAGTTTCCTGAAGGAAAGCACACTGGACCCGACGTCTAATGAGTACATCTGCGAGTTCTCTGCATCGCCTGGTTAGAGAGCCAATATTCCATGTTGCAAAGCGGAGTTTCCGTCTGGGTACTGCCCGTACTTGACACGGTAGCCCTTGCCCACTTATCGCAGATGTAGGGCGATGTGCCTGCGCGTCGTTTAGCGGCGACGCCCTAGCCATACCTAGCGTGGCGAACTGGTTTTTAGTGGAGCGATAGCCATCTGACCTCCAAACCCATTACTGGGAGAAACTAAGAAAGGAAAGGGAATAAGAGGCAGAAAGACTTGGAATATAGGGGAGGGACACCACTTACATGGATTGGATCGGGTTATGAAAGTGGTGGCTCGAGGTCCCGGGGTCGCGTACCCGTATGCCGAAAACCAAAATCGGACAGATAATTGGCTAGACACTTCTGGGTTGAGTATATTTTAGTATCATACAATGTCAATGTGGTCACGGGTAGTCTTTCCTGACATGAACTACTATAAAATTGTGTGATTACTCAGGTTAGTTTCGTTTATGATATGCAAAAATGCCCGTTAATCTCTGAGACTTCAGGCATGATTGATTTTTAAACTATAAAAAATATAAAAATGCGGCCTCAACGACAGTTGTTCATTACGATGAGCGTATTCCGGTGGCACATAAAACAACAAGACACCGACCTCCGCGAGCGCGGCGAGCTGAGCCTGCGCGGCGGAGTGGCCCGCCACGGCGCCGAGCTGCCCGCTGAGCGACGCGTCCAGCGCGGCCGCCAGCGCGCGCGCGCTCTCCGCGCCGTGCCCGCGCGCCGCGCTACGCCACTCCTCCAGCGACGACTCAAGGCACGCCAGCTTCACCTGAAATACGGTATTCTGTTGTAGATACGAGGCCTTTTGAATTGAACTATACTTCCTATACTTCCGAATAGATTAGAAGTTAAGAAATGCGACATGTACAGAGATAGCTATCCAGGATGCCAGGTGGCAGACTCAAAAAGAAACCACAAACCACAAATCACAAAACTCGAGCTACCTACGCAGAGAAAGCCAAAACGAAAATGGAGATTGCTAAGTCTGAAACCAACAATATTACAAACTTGAGAAGAATTAATATTAAAATAATCTGATTTCATCTCATTCTTCAACAGACGGACAGTTTTTTGAGTCTCATACCAACACTGTTTGACACAATAAATAATACTGAAAAGAATAGGAACATCAATAGTCTGACTCCAAAATATAACGAATCGCTGAAGTACTAGAAATAAGAAGACAATGAAGAATCTGATATTAAAATAGGTTTATTTATATACATATCACTAAATAAAGAAAGATTAAAAAATGCTTGATGAAATTAGTCATGCCACACAGAAATCTACAATTTTCTAAATGTAAAAACTATCAAGGAGACGAAAACAAAAGCAGCTCTTCAACCAAAAGAATGAGCTAGCCACAGCACTTACTAGCATCAACCACCAGAGTGAGCTAGCCGCAGCACTCATTAGAATCAGCAACATTAAATGACTTAAGCAACTCGATATTTAGACACTGAACCTGAGATGGAAAAAGTTGAGTAAAGCCTTATGCTGGGGAAGTTTCTTGAAATTTCATCAAGCTATATACATCAACCTGTTTTTTTGTTTGTGACTGATTGCAGGTGTACTCAAAATAAGTGACAATACAATAAAAACTCACCAAAGGATCAAAAGACAATAGATCAAAATTTTTAAAATATAATTTTGTAAAAAAATGCTATAACAATCCACACATTTACTGTCACTATAGTAACCTTTGAGATAATAGTATCTAAGCTTTGCCTAATATTGCTTTTAATATTAACTTAAAATAAAAAAAAATTAAATTGTAAAATCTGAAGACTTTTAGTATTTTACTATACATATTAGTGAATTTAAGTCAAATCTTTAAGCACACATAATAGAAGTGGTAGGCTAGGCTTATATTCCTCCTAAGTTCTTTAAATAATTATGTATATTTTTACTATAAATATAAAATGCTGGTCTGAAATTATATTTTGGCATGACTGATAATAATTTGCCTAAACATTATAAAAAATTAAAAATGGGACCCACCAACACCAAATACCCTACATCTACCAATGAATATTATAAATGTTATAAATTATTATTATTAATATATACCATAATTAATGTTTAATATCTTATTTAATTGATAACCAGCTCTTATTTTAATTATGGTAGCTTTCATCAGAACTATATCAACTTTGTACATAGCAAGATATATTTATCAATAAGATAGTAACAATTTGAAGAACCTATTTAAAATATATGAAAAACATATTGTAATAATCATATGTAAATAATACCTTAGCTTCATGCAGTTCCTGTTGTAGTGGTTGCAATGTTTCCACTTTTGTAGAAAGAACATGAACCTGTTCCTCCAGCAACAGCTTATTGCTTACAGCATCCCTGAGTGATCTCTCTGTTGCTCTAAGACGAGTCACTTCCTTTTCTAATTCTGCCATATTGGTGAGACGTTTTTGTGCTGTCTGTAAAAAAAATTAATGTTCTATACAACTGCTTGCACTAAAAAAAAATACAAAATCTTTCAATTACTTTAATCATATTACTAGATGATATATGAAATATATTTTAAAGTACATATTTAAACAAATTTTTTACTTACTTTAGCCTGCTGTTGCCAATCTTTATATGAATCTTTTTCATATTCTATTTCTTTTAGCTTGCTAGTGACCTGTTGCAATTCAAATGTTGTTTTCTCAAGTTGAGTTCGCAGTGAGCTACATTGTTCTGCTTTAGATGTTTGCTTGGTTACTTCTTTTTTCAGTATTTCAACTTCTTGTTGAGCCCCCTCTAGAGCCTTTAATATAAATAGTTTAATTTCACTATAGAATAAATGTTTAAATTGTAACATTTTATATAATTTCAATTGAAATTTTAAAATAAAGTCCACTAATGAAGCTAGATGTATTTTATTTAATTAGTATTAGTTCCTTTTTTGGAGATATTATAGTATTTACATACCTGAAGTAACTCATCCATATCCTTCTTCATTTCAGATATTTGATCCTTACTGCTGACATTAGCTTCTAACAATTTATCTTTAAGTTCAGCTACTTGTTTTTGAAGTTCATTTCTATCTTTCTCCAATTTCATTTTATGGTCCTTATGTTCTTTAATTGCCTAATTACATAGGAATGAAAAAAAATACTTTTACTTTCAAATGGATAGAGTGAGTATCAGATTCATAAAATATATAATTATTATGTAATTATAATGTACTGTTAATAACATTACCAAACTATATTCTTCTTTTAATTCTTGTTCTCTTCGCCTTATTAATTGTAATCTTTCGTCCATATCAGCAAGAGCTCTTTCATCCCTTTTATGTTGATCAGTGAGTGATGCTTTTTCTTCTTCAAATAAAATTTGCATCTCTTTACGTATGGTGTGCTGATGATTAACACGGGCTTCAAGTTTGGTTATCTGAAAGAATATAATTATATATTAGTATAATTTCATTACAATTGTTTTTAGTAGTAGTAGAACTTTTTACTGCATCTTGACCTGTGCTTTTGCTGCAATCAAATCAACTTTCAATCTCTTTGTTTCCCACGGTGATGGTGGAGCAGAAGCTGTAATGTTTGATGAAGAATCGGTACGCACTCGTTTTTCAGGAGTACCAGACTCGATTAAGCCCAAACTAGATTTCCGCTTACCGACTGACATCAAAAGTGGTGTTCCTGTAAAGTTATAAAAATTTTATGAAAGTTTTGTAAGTGAAAGTATATAACTTTGTATAATAATTATGAAGTATTTTACCTTCTTTAATAGATTGGTTACTATCAGAAAAATTGAGTTTAGTAGACGCCGCTAGTCTATCCTTCGGCGGGTCGGTGTTTATAACCCGCCTAAAAGGTTCCAATACATCACTAAACAAAGACATATCTCCTTCTTTAGCCATTATTATATAGAATCTAAAACTATTCTCTTATAAAATTTACCACATAATAATAATTAACAGAAACAAGACTTTTGCTTGTCAAAAAAGAATAAAATTCTAAGTTTTCGCATTTGTAAGTCCAGCGTACAGTGTAGTGTATCTTACAATAAATGCCATTTAGAATACAGATAACAAAATTTTATTATATCTTATTCAGAATAAGACAAAAATCGATTCCTATGATCAACACGTTTTTACAAGTCAGGATGGATACGCAGGTAAAAGAACTGAATTGTTGTACCACTACCATTAAGAACTGAATTGTTCAAATAAGGGATATAATAAAAAAATATATCTCATAATACTTAATTTTGATTGTAGATCTTATAAATATATTATGTCAGCCACAGCTAACAAAATTTTCTTTCAAAATCGATTTACCACTAATAAATTGATTCCAAATTTTAATTACTACATAGATGTATAATATTTTCAGATAAACTTTGCATTACATTTTCTCGCTGTCAACAGTCTAGTCGTCTAGTGTCAAAAACTCGTGTGACAAATAGACGCATCACTTTTTAGTAGGTTATGTTTTTGAAAATAAAGTAAAATATTAAAGTATTCGTTATTTATAAAAGCTACAAAATTATAATATTCCCAATACTTAAAAACTGCTTTACTATTTCTTAGCAACGAAAGTGGATGCCATGGATACTACACAAAATAATTATTTTACTAGTTATGAAGATTTAGAGGTACTTTTTTTAATGTTTATTTAGTATAGTTTATATCTAAGAGCGCTATGGAAGAAACCAAAACCAATCGTACAATGTTGCTTGAAATCGGCATTGATTTGTTTGTTGTGTAATTATTGTAGATTATGAACATGGTCATCATCACATCACATCATCGAATATAGACATTGATGCACAACCATCGATAATATATTATAAATTGTCTCATATTCATTCACATGTATCTGGATATTAATAAACAAATTTAAATATTTATGAGCATTAATCACTTCATAAAATCTTCTAACTATTACATTAAAATTAATCCTTTTAGATTCATAGACTAATGCTGGAAGATTATTCAAGAACTGAATCTTATAGAAGAGCAATTTTAGAAAATGCATCTTTTTTTAAAGACAAAACTATCATGGATGTTGGCTGTGGGACTGGAATTTTGTCAATATTTTGTGCACAGGCTGGTGCTAAAAAAGTTTATGCTATTGAAGCTAGCAATCTGGCTTTTTTAGCAAAAGAGATAATTATAGAAAATAATTTAGAAGAAATCATTGAGGTAAGCCTTTTTAAATATGTTTATTTTTATAGGGAATACTATTATATAAATATTTTTTCATGTTATCAGGTGATACATAGTAAAGTAGAAGATGTAACCTTACCAGGAGATATTAAAGTGGATGCTCTAGTATCTGAATGGATGGGATTCTATTTACTTCATGAGGGAATGTTAGATTCAGTTTTATATGCGAGGGACAAATTTTTGAAGGCTGATGGGGAAATGTTTCCAGATAGTGCTTGCATTTATGTTGCCCCATGTAGGTAAGATTTTCAATTTAAAACAATCCAAATATAAAATATAAACCTACTGCACGCTGCTTAATCAAATTTATTTCTTTTTCGAATCTTTGAAACAATTATATTATATATTATTTATATATAATATAATTGTTTCAAATTCAAAATTATATTATGTATAATAAATAGCAATACTGTCTTTACCATAAGGGCACACGGGGCCAGTGCCCAGGGCAACTATCCCCAAGGGACCCCCCCGAATGACCGACAATTTCCCACACGTTTAATAAACGCGCGCATCATTTTTCTCATTGCACAAACGTTGATAATTTGAAGATTTATTCGGAACAAATATGTATATGAATAATTTGATTGATTTGAACACTATATAACTTATCATACATTTATTTGAGTTTATGCTGTCTATTTTCAAGTTATTTGATTATTTAATCAGTTATTCGGTACTTTCAAAGTTCGCAAGTTGTGGTAATATTATAAACGCATCCTACCCAACTTACTTTGTAAAACATAGCTTGATCTCTGTGACAGCTGTCAAGTCCTGAATTTCTCAACAGTCAAGTCATCGCATCGCTTATAAAGAAGCAATTTAAATATCAAGTATAGATGTCGATATTGTCTATGGGTGAGGGAATCCCCGGATGAACGATGATGTATTACACATTCAGTCGGACAGAAGTGACGTGATTTAATATCGTTTAATATCATTAACGTATGATTAAAAGAAGTTTTGTGTTTTTAGTTTAAATATTATTTCATTATGTCGAAAAGGACATTTTTAAGTGGTTCACAAAAAAGAAAAAAAGTTATAGCTCAAAAAGAAATCACGGAAAATTTTCCCAAGCTTATTTCATTTGTCACGGTGGAAGAAACAAATAAGTTGAAGACTTCTACATCCTCATTATACCAAGAGTACCAAGACGAAAATACCTCTGAATATCACCAGGAAAAAGAGGTCATCGGTCGGTCGAGGTCGGTCACAAGTCTCGAAAATGACAAACACATATCAAATTCTGAACCATCGACTTTCGAGACTGTGACGATATTTTAACGGAAGAAGTCCGTAATATTTGGATTCGAAAAGGGCCAAAGGTTTCCTAAAATAAACATTGCGACTTGTCCTAAACTTCTACAAGATTTCTAGATTCAAGTGGTATAAAACAAAAACTATATCTAGTTTTTTTCTTGACAAAAATATTTTTAGCCGTAAATTGACGAATGGTGAGTCTTTGGAAAGAAAACGGCTTCTCTAATCCCCAGCAAAGAAAAATGTGTACTGTTATTGCTGCCGCTTATTTAATACTACTCGTGGTACTGGACATAATATGAGTTCTCCAAATGGATATAAGGATTGGAAGCATATAAGTAACTTATTGATGGAGCATGAAAACAGCTTACAACACAGGCAATCTATGATGAACTATGTTACAAGAATAAAAACTACTGGACGAATTGATAGTGAATTATTGCCTCAATATAATACAGAAATTAGTTATTGGAAGAATGTCCTCAGGAGGATTGTTGCAGTGGCGACATTTTTAGCTTCAAGAGGACTTGCTTTTCGTGGTGACAATGAGACATTGAGATCGCAAAATAATGGGAATTATTTGGGATGCTTAGAACTGATTAGTGAATTTGATGCTTTTCTTGCTTTCCGGAAATCGTGGAAAAGGAAGTATATCATATTTATCTGCAAATATTTGTAATGAATTCATAAATTTAATGGGACAGCGAGTTTTATAATCACTTGTTAAAGAAAATAAATCAGCAAAATACTACTCTATTTGCGTAGATTCTACGCCGGATCTGTGCCACATTGGTCAGCTCACTTTTATCGTTAGATATGTAAAAGATGGACAGCCTATTGAGAGATTTTTGCAATTTTTGCCTAAGCCTTGATATCCGCATAAAAGATTGCCACGGCCAAACACTGCGACAAATATGGCTGGTAAGTATTCTGGTGTTCAGTCTAGAATAAAAGAAGTCTGCAAATATGCAATTTACGTTCCATGTGCGGCACATTCATAAGTTTAGTGGGTATTCCAGCTGTCGAGTGTATTACTGAAGTAGTAGTATTCTTTCAATTTGTACAAAAATTATACAATTTTTTCTCAGTTACAACCAATCGATGGAAAATTTTGACAGACCATTACGGTGGAAATAAAGTCCTGAAGTCTCTTTCGGAAACTAGATGGCCACATGCCAATGCTATTGATGCTTTGCAAAATGGTTACTTAAATATTTCTGAAGCGTTGTCCTTCATCGCAAGTGATATCAATCAACCAGGAGACACTAGAAACAAAGCCTAAAGCCTAGCAAAAACATTGGATAAGTTGCAGACTGCTCTTTTAACGGCAAACTGGAATGACATTTTGAGAATTATGAATAAAACAAGCCTAAGTTTTCAGAATAACACTATTCTATGGACGTTGTAACAAAACTTTACGAATCTCTGATCAGTTATGTCAATTTTGTTCAATACAAAACGGCTGCTAAAGAAAAAAATCCAGATGCTGATTACAATGATAAATTTGAAAGAAAAAAAAATCGCAGCACACGTATCAATTTTTTTGAAGGGTTACAGAGACTATGCAGTTGGCATAATAATATCATTTGTTTTTGTAATAATATTTGATTACCTTAAAAAACCAGAGTGAACAAAAAATGTATCGGTACTTAGTTCTTTCTTTATATTCCAAAAGGGCCCCAAATTGTTGTGCCCATGGGCCCTGCAAATAAGGTAATCTAGGTTGATTTGAAATTCTAAGTAAAAATATTTGTTTCTATACTTTTTTCTAAGAGTCACCAACACAGTTTCTACCAGACATCATTGAAGAATAGATTCTAAAACATAAAAATTGATATTTGTATTGACTAACCTGTATATGTAAATACATTCTGGAAGCTTTTTGTGCAAATAAAATAGTGTAGTTTATATGACATCCATTTTAAATACTAAAAAGCTGCAAAGCCTTTTTTGTGTCAAAGAAATTTAACTCTACATTTTATTCTAGTGTTCCTGAATTATATAAATGGAAAAGTTTCCATGGGGTAAATCTATCAGCATTTGCAAATCAGCTCAGAGAAAGTAAGAGCAGTAAACCGGAAATAATGACCATCCAGAAAGAAGATCTTTTAGGATCTGGCAGTGTCATAGCTTGGCTAAATTTAAAGGAGGACAAAGTTAGTGACCTAGAGTCCTTTAATATAGAAGAAGTTTTAGGTTTGTAGGGAGATTTTGTTTAGTCTTCTTTGAGATGTCTAATGGGCATTAATAATGTAAGTTGGCTCGTAAGAAACTTCAAATTGTATCTCGTAAAATATGTATGTGTACAATATTTGTTTACTACATATTTAAAATTTATAAAAAAAATCTCTTGCCACCCAGTAAGATTTTGTTGCAATTTTTAAAAGAATTTAGCTAAAATTATTCCAAAGTCAAGGTTTTCATTGCTTGTTCTATTCCAGGAGCGAACAGAAATGGACAATACCAAGGTATATGCATATGGTTTGAATGCTATTTTCCTCAATTATTAGGTGAGGAACGTATCATTTTAAGTACAGGTCCGGAAAGTCCTGTAACTCATTGGAAACAAACTATAATACTTTTACCCAAAGAACAAAGTGTGGATGAAGAAGAACCTATTGCATATGGACTAATTATAAATAGAGATTTAGAAAATCCAAGAAGGTAGGAACTATAAATACAGAGGTCACTTTATTTATCTATGCTTTATCTACACAACACACACACACCCCATGTGTGTGTTTGTGCTGCGCCGGGCGCTATCTCAACCTCTTCTAAAAGGTGCTCCGGTTTATAATAAATATAATCAAATTAAATTTCTTGCTATAACTTATTATTTATAAAAACATATACTACCAAGAGGAAACCATCTTGATTCGTTTGTAATATCACAAGAAACGAAATGCTTCTTTTTTTTATTTTTATAACATTTTAAAGCACACTAAAAAAAAATAATACTTTTTAGAAAACATAAAAAAATTACGTAGCGGAATTTGAATCCGCGCCTCTTGGTATCCCTCCTAATCGTCCAACAGAGAAACTAACAACATAAATAAGTTGTAAGAAAATAAAAATTGAGTTCATTGAAATTCACGAAGATCGATGAGAACATATGACTCAGTCAGACCGCTTAGAAGCGCGACTTTAAAATTTTTATGTTTTATAAAAACCTAAGAATAATTTGGTAGAGTAAGCTTGCGTTCAATAAATATAATAAATATTTAAAATAGGTACGTGTTTTGTATAAACGTATATGTTTCAGGTATAATATTCAACTCAGTCTCTTAGATCCAGATGAAGTGGAGCATCCTGTACCATGCACATGTTATATGACCAAATGCATTTTAATGAAAACTGTAATGCAGCAAAATGCAGATCATGTAATTAATCAGAAAACTGTAAATTCTAACATAATCGAAGAGGATAATATTGATGACGACGATGACGATGATGATGATTAAAATAATAAAAATGTTAAAATTTAAATGTTATATTTTATTTTGTTTACAAAAGACTAAATAATCAACTGAACTTGTATATGATAATATATTTAGATCACAATAAGAATATTTACTTGAGTTAGCAATTCTGAAATAAATTATGAAAAAAAAACTAACTAATTTGAAGAATATTTTAATTGTTCGTTTTCGTTCGCCTATCTTCACAAATAAAGGTGGTTAACCACCTTTATTCTTAATTGAATGATTATTAGAATGTATATTACGTATTAGTTTTACAACAGCATTTTATACCATTGACATTTATTTAGTATCTCAGCATGCTAGTAACAGACTGTGTAAGCTGAGCTTCGCCGCTGAGCCACCGATTGTAGTCCAGTCTCATCAACAGCCGAGCGAGATAGACGCCACAGGGCCGATCCCGTAGAGAGACTAGAAGCTGCATTAACTGCTTTACTAGTTTGTTGAACCTAAAATAAAACGTATTTTATTATTTTGAACATGAAAACATTTATTTTGAGTAGTGTAATATATTAAACTCACCGCTCAGAATATCCTCTTAAATAATAATCTTCTGCCTCTTTGTCGGAAGCGAATTCGCTGATGCTACAAAACGAGTGACAAAGCTTCAATAATTCCATAATGTTACAAAATACAGGGTTATTTATAGAATCCAATGTGTCGCCCGTTTCACTGTCATTACACTGTAAATAAAATGTCAAAATTATTTTTAACAATTACTTATTACATATTTATTTTAGAAATATTTTATATACATACCGCAACCGTGAGAAAAGATTGGCTCAGTGTATCGGCAAGAAAAGTGGCGTGCGCTTTCTTTAATTTTTCAAAATCATTAGTTTTGTTAACTGCTTCCATAAGCCTCGAAAAATTAGTTTCCAATACATCAGCTTGCAAGTAATGTTGTAGATTATCCATTAGAAACATAAGTTTATTATGCAGCTGGCATATGGAAAACCTATAAAAGTAATATTTTTATATCTTCCGGCTATGTACACCACATTGTTTTTAAGGCAGAGAGAACTTAGTGTTAAGATACTCCGCTTTTCGCCAAAATTGGAAACATTGACTTGAGTGACTGTGCCACGATGTCCTCACCAAATTCCTTCATTTTCAATGCTTTTATTTTTAACACGTAAGTTTAATAAAATTTAAATATCGAACTATATATAAATGTCAGAGCAACTGAAGACAAATTATTTTCGATAAGAATTTAGAAGTGCTACTATTGGCAATGGGAGTCCTTAAACACGGTCTCACTTACGGTTCTATCTGCCTACTAGCAATCTAGCAAGATACTAAATGCGGGATATAGCGTGAGGCATAAGATAAAGCCAAATGAAATTAAAATCTAAACATATAATTTATCTTAGTACAAATATACTGGACTTTATTTAGTATAAATATACTGGAAGTAAGTAGTTATCAATTAACCCTATATGTATTTTTTCGACCTACCTCGTAGATTGTTTATAAGTTTTCCAAAGAGCGTGCAAATCGTGTTGAGTCTTCTTTATTCTCAAAAGAAGTCGGAACATGTCGTTATATCGCGCTAGCACTTCCGGCGCAAACAAAAGGTGCAACGGCCATTTGAAATCGTACTTTAAAATTATTGTCGACCAACCGTCTGCAACTATTTAAAATATATTTATGTATTTGTTTTTTTTTTTTAATTACATACATAGCTACACGTTTTATCAAAATATACGTAGTCAGTTAAGCTGACTCCGTATATCCTCCGAAGAGATCGCATCTCCACAGCATTCATCTTTCTTTCATTGTTCTGTAATACCCACGTTTCACTGCCATATAACAGCATCGGCACCAGAACCGCATTGTGTACTACGACCAAACGTGCAGCTACACTGAAGGTTCGCCGTCCCAACAATACAGCTAAGGCACCGTTCATTCTGTTACCGGCAGTCTTTATATACGCCTTTCCACATACATTTCGTATCTTCCATCTCTACTTAATATACTTCCCAGGTCTCTTTCAAAAAACAGAACCTTTGTCTTACTTGCATTTCCATAACATAAAGAGAGTCATTGAAATTTATATTTAATTTTATAAAGTAGACAAAGTTTGGTTTCAATTCCTTTTTTTTTTGTATCTAATCACTCAGTGCATTTACCAAGAAAGGCTATTCTCCTCTATAAGATCACTCTAACCATTTGTCTAATACGCGGACGAACCAACAGGTAAATTAAATGGCTAGTAATGGCTAATAATGATATATGACGATAATGTTGAGTTAGCGTAATTGTTCTCTATGTTCATAAAAAATACAAAAATGTCTCTTGGAATAGTTACAATATTACCTGTACTGCTATCGTTTTCGACGGAGGAATTCGCAGATATATTCGGCTTCACGTACGGTAATTCGAAACTAAACTTCTCTATGTCCGCGCTATTGCTCAAAAAGACTGCTCGAGCTGCTAATTGAAAGGCGTGATTCATATCTAAGGAAAGGTTATAAAAATATTACAAATGTAGTGTCAATTCTATAATTTTATAATAGATAGAAATAAAATTGGGTTACTTTATCTTAATATAAATATAACCATAATTTCTTCATAAATGTGCTTATTTACTTTTAAAGCTTGCAAACTATTCATTAATGATATGCATCATTCGCATTAAAATACTCGTAGCAAGATGATTCAATAATAAATAATTAGTACTCCATCTTGCCCAATGATTTATTCTCTATAACCAATGTTTGGATAGAGTAGGGTAGGGTGGTAACAACAGGTGCTTCACTCAATATGTAATAATACATTTCATAAGCATATTTGTTTACTGTACCTCTTGTAGATGTTCTTGTAGTAGGTTTATCTAACATGGGTGCGGTGAGCCTTAATAACTCTAAAAAAAGTTCCCCTCGCCCAATCAAATAAAAATCTTTCATCAGACGCAATTCATGTAACAGCTGCGCTTCCTCCACTGCTACAGTCCATAAATGCTGGAATGTTACAAATAATAAAAGAATAACATTTTATTAAATGTTTCACTTTAATAATAAGAATAAAAGTGTCAGAAAAGTTTGTTTTTTATATATCACACATTGCTACAGTTCTCTACTATGTATATTTTTATTTAAATACAATACGTCATGTAATTGATATTTATTATGTTGATAACTTTAAAATCAGCACAACTGTTGGATAAAAACCGGATATTACAAGCTATATGCTCAATTTTGATATCAACAAGTGGATTCTTACTATATGTGGATACTTACTCTTAAAAATGTTATGTATAGCATAACCAATAAAATATGCACACATAAATATCCTGCAAAAAATCCGCAACAGGTTAAAAGATTATAGACAACATATCATACATATGACTGTCTTGCACGAGGTTGCCGCTCATTATCATGTCGGTTAATTCTTTCTCCAAACGTAAATGGTGAGATATTTATTTCTGTATCTAAAATCTCGTTATCATAAAGCTACTTAAGATCATATAATCTTTGTTTAACATTACAATATTGTAATTAAAACAATAGCAGTAATTGGTATATGATAAAAGAAGAGCCAAGTCCATTTTTATAAAAAAAAACAAAAAACTATGAAAGTTGTATTTTTTCATCATCCTACCCATTCTATATCTATTATCATATTAGTTCTTCTTGGCAAAGACTTTAGTTTTATACTATGAAAATAATATCGGCTGCCAATAATTGAATAAATTTCAAGCAAATCGAACGGCAAGATGTGGGTCAAAATAAATATATAAATGAATGATAAATGTAGATGTCGTTAAAGCACTGTTAAACTATTTGTTTGTACTTTTTTAAGACGAATTGTTAAGCTCGTTGATAAATGAACTTCTGTAATTTTCTAAATGAATTTTGGTTTTCAATTATGACTAAAGTACCATCAATACGTGGATATTCATCAAAACGTTTAAGTTAGGTTTTTAAAGAAAAAAATTAGCAAATTTAAACTTGCTATTTTTTTGTTGTGTATATTCTAATAACAAGAAAAAACTGGACTCTGACGTAATTGAAAATCTTTTAAAGTTACCATCGCACCACACATACCTTGTACCGGTTCCATTAAATAAATAAAAAATAATTTCAAATCAGAGGACATTTAAAGTAGTTCACGGCCGACATTACAAGTTCAACTATACACTAAACTTGGCGAGCACACTGTCGTGCACTAAGATAAAGACTCAATATTATATAATTTGGTACATTATATCTATTCTTGGTGTAAACAAATGAAGTCTCTTCATTTTAAATTTATTACAAACAGGAGTCTCAGCTAACGTGAACTAGATAGATCAAGTAAAAAATATGGAATCTCTCAAAGACGAAGAAACTGATACACGTAACAACAACAAAGACGTTTGCAATAAGAATAATGAAAAAGAAACAGTCGACTCCAAAACTGTAGATTATAACGATCTTCTATCTGCGGCTGGTGAATTTGGACTATACCAAGTGTTATTATTTTTTTCAACGTGTCCTTTTTACGTCTTCGGTGCGTTTTCATACTTCACACAACTTTTTATGACTGAAGCTCCTTCGAATCATTGGTGTTGGGTACCTGAACTAGAAAATTTGACTGCCATTCAAAGAAGACATTTAGCTATTCCACTAGATGATAGTGAAAACGATGGATATTCACATTGTTCAATGTATGCAGTGGATTGGAATACAGTGTTTGATCCTGCGATGAAACCAAATAG
Source organism: Dione juno (assembly GCA_037127375.1). Classification (NCBI taxonomy): domain Eukaryota; kingdom Metazoa; phylum Arthropoda; class Insecta; order Lepidoptera; family Nymphalidae; genus Dione; species Dione juno. The sequence continues at coordinate 990,333 of JAXRJS010000061.1, read as the reverse complement.
ATCATGGCCTGTTGAAACATGTAAGCATGGTTGGGAATTTAATAGAAGTGAAATTCCATATCCAACGATATCCACTGAACTAGAATGGGTTTGTGAAAGAGATAGTTATCAAGCGACAGCACAAGCTATATTTTTTGTTGGATCTATAGTGGGAGGTTTATGTATCGGATGGGTTGCTGATAAGTATGGCCGTCTACCCGCTGGAGTTATTGGAAATGTAATTGGATGTATCGCAGGAACATTTAGTATTTTCGCTAGAAATTTCACAGAATTTAGTGTTTGTAGGTTCTTCATGGGTATGTCCTACGATACCTGTATGATGATGATATATTTACTAGTTATAGAGTATGTTACACCGAAATATAGAACAATAGCGGCGAATTTGCCCACTGGAATATTTTTCACTCTAGGCATGATTACATTGCCATCGATAGCTCTTGCGTGTGGGAACTGGAGAACTTTATCGTTGGTAACGAGCGTGCCTATGGTGTTGGCATTACTCGCTCCATTTGTTATACCGGAAAGTCCAAGATGGTTAATTTCTCAAGGTAGGATTAACGATGCAATAGAAAAAGTATTATGCATTGGACGAATCAATAAGAAAGTAATTCCAGATGATCTTATAGAAAGATATAAAGTATCTGTAAATAAAGTGGACGCCGATAAAAGTGTCACCGTTTTAGAAATCTTCAGAAGACCAATTTTGAGAAAAATATTATTTTGGGTGTGTGTAGAATTTATGTGCTGTACTATAATTTTCGATGCACTATTGCGCAGCATCGGTGCATTGGCCTTTGATTTCTTCTTATCATTTACGCTTTTGTCTCTTACGGAATTTCCATCTTTACTTATCGTGTCATTTACTTTAGATTTAACCGGTCGCAAATGGATAACAGTTATAATGATGTTTTGCTGTTCTATTTTTAGTTTTTTAACAGCATTTGTATCAAATGGTGTGGCTTCAGTGTTGTGTGCTGTCATAGCAAGATTTGGAGTGAACATATGTTATACAGTGACTTTACAATGGGCAGCAGAAATGCTACCAACTCCAGTTAGAGGATCTGGATCATCGATTGTACAGATTTGTGGATACATAGCTACAGTTGTATCACCTTATATTGTATACTTAAAAGTGTATATGCCCGTATTGCCTTTAATTATTGTTGGTGGTATAGCTGCTATTGGAACTATTGCTGCTATATTTTTACCAGAAACTACTGGTAAAAATATGCCACAAACGTTTGAGAATGCAGAAGATTTGGTCAAAGGACAGAAGTTTTTCGATATTCCTTTTTTAAGAAAAACAAAGATATCAGTTTGAAATTATATGATTTCTTTTATGAAACAAGAATAGTGTATAAAGCTCAAGTTGCTTTAACTATGTTTTATTTAATGTAGCTTTGACAGTATTTCTAATATAATAAACAACATATTGTGACCAAGTGTCAAATCACATCCATTGTTCAAAGTTATTTTATGTGTAAATAAAAAACAACTAAATTTATAATTTCTTACCTTTGTAACACATTCTTTTATTTCTCTTACAACACTCTTTAGATTACATGCTTCAAAAATTTCAGGATTTTTGAGCTTTTGTAACTTATCATGAAATTCTGCTTCCTTCTCTTCCCATATTGTAAACCTTAAAATAAAATTATAAAATATAAAATAAAATTATAATTTTCATTGTAAAAAAAATGGTTCAAATTTTTCATAATTATTTTATAATAATTTTATAGGGTAAAGTCTAGTTTTTATCAAAACGATTATTTTTTGGCTAGGTGACAGTGTGAAAAAAGGGGTTAATTGGTGTCATCCTTAAAAATAATAAGTTTTATAAACATTATAAAGTTAAACTACTTGTGAATAATCATTAATTTATCATCAAATTTTAATATACCACAGTCACGTGACACGAAATAGTCAGGATTGGTCAAATCGATTGTAACTTAACACTCCTGTAAACATATCTTCGACCGCTAATATTTTGGTGAAAATATTTCGTCTCAGAAGCTTATTCATTAAAATATACAACACATATTAGTATTTTGTGTATTTATATACTGTATGCAATAGAGATACATGATAATGGATACTAATTTTGTGGAATAGGAAAGCAGAAACTTATCTAATATTAAATTTAAAAAGTAAAATTGAACCCACTATAATTATTCTGACTTAAATCATATCATAATGATAGTAATTTAACATGTCTTGTTTTAATAAGCTAGTTAATTAGCAAGGACCAACTAATTTACCAGTCATTAAAAACGTAAATTTATGACTATATTTTATACTAAAGAAAATAATATCTTTATATCCATGTCTCTCAGTTATATATTTGACAAGCTCCCATGTGGTGTTAAAACGAATTGTATCATCAAATTCCTTATCAAAAAGTATTATTATGAATTTCATTATAAGAAGATATGTTGAAAATTGAACTGCAAAAAACCTCATGCAAAAAATATCACAACTTGGCTTAATATGAGAAAGTTCCAGATTTTTTACTGATGTATTTGTACACGTATTAGTATATTATGGCACTATGCACCATTTGTAATTCATTTGGTACGCCGCTATCTTGCAAAGAGATGTTTTGGCAGGATATAATATTATTTTACATTTATTATGGATGCCTCAATAGGCAAATAATTAATAGAATTAAAAAAACATGTATATATTCAACAGTCACTAATTAAAAATTTAAAATGGTTTTTGAAATATTGAAATCTATTGGAGAATAAATAAATAAACGGAAGTATAAAATAATACCTTCTACTATCAGCGTCACATTTTTGTAATGTCAGCATTGGTCTATTTATAAAGAAATTGTTATTTTTCTTCACTTTTTTGGGATCAAAACCAAACAAAATAACTGTTTTTCCAATAAATAGTATTTCTTGAGACAATGAAAGCGGCATAAAATATGGTATCATGCTTGAGTTAAGATTGTAACCACAATCTAATGGTGTTTGTTGTAGCTATAATAAAATAAAAAATATATAATTGAGATTAATACAAAATTTAGCATACTTGTAAAAAGTAATAAAAATATTAAAACTTACAGTTGATATAAGCGACTTGTCACAAGTATTTGTTGAAGATGGTGTTGAAAAGAAAGTATCAGAAGATTCATTTTTTTTCATTTGAAATATAAAAAATTCTTCATATGGATCTCTTAATTCGCCATACAAAAGCCATGTACAAAGTTGGTTAATAAAAACAGTATTTAAACATGTAAATATCCTAAAATGACAATATTATTATTATAAATTTTACAAATATCAATAAACGAGTCCACATGTGTCACAGCATTGTGACAGAGGTGTCGCATCAGAAGCTACTACACACCGCATGCATTTTACCATCACACTTCATCATCACATTCATTGAAGCTCACCTCCATGTCCCAGCATGTTCATAATGGGTTCATTTAGATGTTCAGGTGTTGTAAAATAGTGGCAAAGTTTCAAGGGTGTCACAGAGCAAATATATTTGGGAAACCCTATTTTGACATATACTTACTGTACAATAGAGTCATGAACCATTTTGTTTCCATTCAAAATATATTGATGTACAAGGCTTAAAATTTGGCATCCAGTGAGTCTTCTCTCTTTTATTGTATTTATTATTTTGTTCAAAGTGTTAAATAGACCTCTAAATTTTTCTACATAGCTATAAACAAAAGCTAAATTATAGCTTTGGTTACCAACAACAAGATCTTGTACTTCCCTTAAAGTTTTTTTATATGATCTTAAAACTTCTGTTATTCCTTCACTGAGGGCTTGGCCATATAATCCATAAGACCGGTGCCCTGAAGCTAACAAGCAACATAAGTTATACATTATTGCTATAATATATGGTAAACAAAACGATAAAAATAGAAAATTTAATACCTGTTTGAGATTTCCTTGCATGAAAAGATGTGCCTAAAACAAAGTTTTGTATTTTGTGATGGCTTTTTGCAATAGAATATATCCTTTTATAAACTTCTGCATCACCTTCATTTGCATAATTCTTTGGTTCAAGCTAGAAAAATTTATTATTACACTTCAAATATTTGAATTTTGAAATGATTGCAAAATAAATATATTCTATTTAATAATGGGGATAACCCCCAAACCACCATGGGGAAAACCCCATCTGCAAATTTTAAACCATTCTTTTTTACTGTTTTTATATTTATCATATAAATAGTCAATAATAATAATAATAATAATAATAATACATTATGTATTGCACATAAAAATTTACCTCACTTATATTTGTTGTTCGAGAACAGTCCCATAAAACTAAAAGCGCATCATGAATCATTCTGAAGACAATTAACGATTTGATAAATTTATTTATACTTAACTTTTGATACTAATATATAACTTTTGTTTTATACAAGGAAGTTTTGAATGAAGTCTGTTTTTAAACAAAATGTATCAAAATATCAAATGTAACAGACGAAAGATATATCCACAGACTAAATTTAATATAAAATAATATAGGTAAAACAAAAAATAAAAATAAATACGTAATTGGTACGGTACTAGTAATTATCTATTTTATCAGTAAATTTCAGAGTCTTGCGTCGATGTTCGTCGCAAGTACACGAGTCTTGCGTGCTTATTCGAGCGTAAATAATATTTTTTCATTCTACTACATGAATATTTTATTTGATTATGGATGAATTAAATTATGAGACGGAACTCTTATCGGTGCCTTATGATTCAGAGGTAGATCCAGTTTTACCTAATGAATTGTCGAAGCAGCATGCAATAGAGGCAGAAGAGGAAGTAAATAAAGAAAAATCTCGATTGGTTGAAAAAAGGCAGAGATGTGACAGTGGAGAAAGTAAAAGCGAAGATGACGATTTTACCGTAGTACGAAGAAAACACAAGCGTATACTTAGAAGTACTTCTACACAGGACGAAGCATTTGATATATGTCTATCATCGAAGCAGGTTTTACCAAAACAAATAGGCATGGCTAAGCTGATGAGGTCGGAGAATATTAATAATATTTTGAGTATAAAGTATAAGGGACCATATAAAGTAATCATTTCATTTAAGAATAAAGATGATGCAGAAAAGTTATTGAGTAATAAGAAATTAAAAGAGTTGGAATATAGATGTCAACCTACCACTCAAGTTCAAATTTCCTATGGCGTAGTGAAAGATATAGATTTAGATATGGATGAAAAAGAGATGATTGATGTATTCCAGTGTGATGTAGATATAATAGCGGTGAGACGACTGAAAAGATTGGATGAGAATAATGAATGAATGGGAATGGCATTTAAAAGTTCAACCTTACCCCCGTATATCTTCGGATACGGGTGCCGGTTTAAGGTTGATCCATAAACTTTTCCAGTTTCACAATGCTCTGTTTGCTGGAAATTTGGCCATATAAATAGGTCATGTCCAACCAGAAAGATCAGATGTCCTAAATGTGGGCAAGATCATCAAAACTGTGAATCAGTACAGTTTGTTTGTATAAATTGTAAAGGCCCACATATGGCGTTAGACAAAACATGTCCAATATTTATAAAGGAAAAGGCGATTAGATTGATTATGTGTCAAAATAACATATAAAAGTGATCTTGAAATCTACTGTCAAGAGAAAGGAGTAATGAGAGAATCAGATAAAAGAAAAGAAAAGCAAAATTCTGATATTGAAGTATCCCCTGTAGTGATTTCTTCGAAGGGTAAGTTAACTGAACGGCATAATACATCGTATAGCGATGTGTTAATAGCAGAGGTTGAAATTCATTCTAAGTCTAAATCTCATTCAGTCCGAGACACAATGGATTCAGAAAAAAAGTGAAACTGACTCTCAAACACAAAATACGAAGGTTCGACATATTAGTAAGAAAAAGAATTTCTCGAAAAAAGCTGAGCCTGTCAATAACACTAATAGGCATCCTTAGGTCCCCATAGGTTATTAAAAAAAATCGAAAATTTGAAAAGTAAAGATATAATTTTATCAAAAAGACAGATTAAGGAGAAATTTGTTGATGCTGTTTGTTTAATTGTAGGAGAAATTGGTGACCTTCTTTCAACATTTGTCAAAAGTAGCGAGATGCTTAATAAAATATTGTATTTTTTCAATGGTTAGTACAGATTCTAGAAAATATCTCCTAAATATTATATAGTAGAATTCACGAAATCTTAGACCTAAGTTGGCAGATTTTAAATTACTGTTGAATAGGGAAGAAGTTCATATTGCTATTATTAGTGAATCATAGCTACAGTCTGGATCTATGTTGAATATAAGGCAATATAACGTGTACAGGAAAGCAGGGTAGATTTATATGGTGGCGTGGCCATTATAACGCATAAATCACTTAAAACAGTGTTATGGTCAATTAATGTCCCCAATTGTGACATAGAAGTTGTTCACGTAAAGATTTTGAATTGTAAAATTTTCTTTAATGTCGTGTGTTGTTAAAACTTTACATAATATGATTAAGCGCAGGTTAGATTGGTTTTTGGTAAGAAATCCCGCCTTTTCTCCACATAGTCATGAAGTCATGTGTGGATAATTTAACTCGCTTAATAACTAGCATTCAAATAGGTTTTACAAGCAATGTACAAACAGTGGTTTGTTTTATTGACATAAAAGGGGCATATAACAATATATTACCCGAAACTGTTGTCACTAGGTTAGATAATTTGAATGCTGGTTCATTAATTTGTCAATATGTTTGGTCCTTCTTAACTGAAAGACGTCTTAAAATTAAATGAGAAACAAAGTCTTTGTTTTATAAGAGATGGACAAGTAGAGGTCTTGCCTAAGGTGATCCGCTCTCACCATTGTTATTTAATATAGCCACTATAGAAATTTGTCATGCTATAAAAAATGTTTATATTTGTCAATATGCGGACGACTTTGTGTTGTATACAAGTCGAAAGAAAATGCAGGATAGTGTATCGCATATACAAGGAGCTGTTGATATATTTATAAGTTTGTTAAATAGATTAGGGCTTGAAATATCGTGCACAAAATCTAAGTTATGTGTTTTTAGCAGAGGCTTTAGGCGACACAATATAAATGTTTTAATTAATGGTTCAAGTTTAGTAGTGGTAGACAATATAAGATATTTAGGTTTATGGCTCGATAGATCATTACGTTGGGGCAAACATATTGATATCACCTGTGGAAAAGCGGGTCGTTCGATTAAATTACTTAAAGTTTTGGCTGGCCCAGGGTGGGGAGTGCATCCGCATCACTTGCGTAGAATATATTTAGCATTAGTGAGAAGTAAGATAGACTATTGTTCTTTTTTATATGACAATAGTGGCATTACTCATCTAAATAAGTTAGACAGAATACAAAATTTAGCCATGAGAGTTATTGGGGGATATATAAGATCTACGCCAATACATGTTATGGAAAGCGACCTGTGTATTCCACCACTTTTTGTAAGAAGACGCTATTTAGCTATTAAATATTGTTTAAAGTGCCAATCGTTGAATAAGGGTGAAACCATAGAAAACATTTCACATCTTAATTTGTTATGCAATAAAAGTTATTGGACTAAGAAAAAGAAACCAATTTTACCTTGCATTTATTTAAATACATAAGATGAAAATATTAGCTCCTCAACTATTTTGGATATGTTTAGTTTAAGCACTTGGATGTCTAGTATAAATTTTAAAAATATAATTAAAACAAACCTAAATATTAACCAACCTTGTGTTAATATTTCTAAAAAAAAATTTGGACATTAATGTTGCGAAACATGATATTACTCTAAAAATCAATCAGAATTATGATTGATGGTATTCGATCTTCACTGATGGGTCTAAAATTAAATCTAACGTAGGGGCTAAAGGGCTAAAGGGAAATGAGGAAGCTGATAAATTAGCACGTAAGACATTATTTGAAGGCAAAAGCTTAGACATTATACCGAACTTTTCCGAAATTTTAATAAAATACAAGAAAGATATTAATAAAATTTGGAAAGAATATTTTGATGAAAGTTCTAAATTTAAAGGGGATTTTGTATGAAACTATTCAAAGCGAACTTCCTCGTATTCCTTGGTTTGGTGAAAAAAGTTAACGCGTCAAAGTGTTATTATGGCTCTTAGGCTTCGGTCGGACATATTCCGCTAAGAAAATTTGGTTTTCTAATGAAAAAAGTAAATTCTCCAAAATGTGAGGTGTGTGGAATAGTTGATGACATGAATGTCATCAACTATTCCACACAACTCACTCTCACGCATTCCACTCAGAAATGGTGAACCATTTTTTAGTGGAATGCGTCCACAATGATGGAGCACGCCGAAAATTATGTCGTCGTTTTAATATAAATTTAATGGATGTGGGTATTTTTCAATACATACTGTCGAAGCCTTATTCTGTGGAGGCTAAATTGTTGCAGAAGTTTAAGTTTAAATAGTGTGTAGACTTTAGAATATTGTTTGTTGTAAGTTTGTTTTAAGGGAACGATGGGACTGACATTTTTGTATATTGCTTACTTAAAAACTCCCTAAATAGAAACAGAAAAAAATCAGTAAATTTGTTGTTTAGGAAATAACTTTCAAATATATGTGTTAAAATTATCCATATTATATATTATACAGACTATTTTCAGTGTCGTTATAACTAGTATAATGTGTTTGATTGCTTGTTTAATAGCCATTATTTATTTTCACGTTTTACTGATTTGACGAATAAACTTAAAACTGTGCTAAATAAGACCGAAGCAATGAAAATATTTACAATATGAATACTCCGAACCACCGCAATAAATATCCAAACGACAACCATCGCATGTATAGTGAGAATATAAAATATATCCAATAGGATATTTAAAATGTAACTTTTAGCTTATAAACTACCAATATTAACTTCAAAGTACATATCGAACTTTTCAAATGTAATGTATATTTTAAATTTTTCAAAAATCGTTTTCATACCCAGCTTTGACATTATTAAATACGCTCGATGCCAGATAAGTTTAGTTTTTTATTATCTGTAGTTATAACGAATGGTCAATGGAGTGCGGTGACCTCCGTCCTGCGTCCGCGCCGCCGTTAAATTGATTTATTTAGTTTTGTCGTAAACTTTTACTAAATTAAATTTATATAAGACACTGACTATTTTGCATGATAAGATAAAGAGTATAGAGATCTTTTTTATTAACATTATGTTGATAAACTTATACTATGGCAGAAGCTTGTAGGCTTGGAATCACAACAGATAGAAAGAGTAGTTGTAATCAAGATGAAAATTATTGTGTTTTTAATGTATTAAGTGTTTTTATAGCCCTTGTGTCAATACTTGCAGACCTAACTACAGGTTCATATAAATTTAATCTTTAAATATATTTTTTTAAACAAGTAGTTTCAAAATAATACACATTATTTGTCAACAAAAACTTATGTTCGCATGGATATATTAAAAATGAAAATATTTTTTTCAATTACAGATATCCTTGTTTTTGCTGAATATTGCAAAGATGGGTATTTATATTGGGCTTTGTCCACTATGATATTTATATTATCTCCAAATATTTTAATAAATATTTTTTCAATGAGATGGTTTATTATTGACCAACAATCAAATCTGCGCCATTGGATTACTCATTGCACCCTTGTGGGATTATTAGAAAGGTGAATAAGAAAACTATTAAAACCAAAAAAATTATAGATTAACTAAAGTATTTTAATCATTATTAAACTTTGATTTTAGGTATATAATATTTCTACAAAAGGTCTTTTCTTGTAAGAATTTAGAATCAATGAAATCACAAAAATTAATAAGTCAGAGAAATGATTTGAGCTTGTTGCATTTTTTATATATTTTCACTGGAACTGTGCCTCAAATTATATTGCAAACATATGCTGTTGTTATGCTTAATGAAAATTATCATACAAAAGGTAAATTTAAATATCTTTTTCTCTTATAATAATAGGTACATTAAATTTATTAACTGTAATTAGAAAGAAGATAGAATTAATATACAAATTTATGTTTCAGTATTTGCATTAGTTGCCTCAATAGCATCTGTGATATGGGGGTGTGTAGCATACATTTACAGTATTACCAGTTTTACAAGTGGTAATTTTAAATGGAGTTCTATTATTTTTAAACTTACATGGTACTTTGGCATATTGGTTGGTAGAATTGCTGGAATTCTGTTATTTACCATTGTTTTTGGTATATGGACCTTAATACCCCTTGGTGAGTTTATTACAAATTTAAATATTTATGATTTAGTATTAGGATAATAACTTTTTTATTAATAATCGTTGAACATCAACATTGTCAAACCTTTTTAAATCACCATATGAAACATTTTCTATTTGTTTTCATAATTTTTTAAATTATTTTTATAGGATTGCACTGGTCTGCCATGACATTCTGGATAATTACACAAAAAACAACTTTTTGTCCTAATAAACTCGAAGAAATCTTTTACAATGCTGTCATGGGATTTGTATATTGTTTTTGTTTCATTAACTTAAGAGAGGGTCACACTAGATATAGAATATTAATGTTTTACACTTTAATTGTTACACAAAACTTTGGAAGTTTATTTCTGTATGTATTAATATCTGATATAGAGAAACAGAAGAAATCATGGTCAATAGCTGCTACTATATGCGTCATTATAGGAACTGTGATTGGTAAGTGGTTGAATATATTTTGTTACTTAGCTATAAATATAGAAACAACTTATTTCATTAGTTGCAGATTTATTTACAAAATATTAAAAGCAGCAATATATAAAATTATTATTTTGTAATAAATCTTATAGGTTCATAAATTTCACATTTCTAGTATAATATTGTGCAATATTTATGTTTATTTGCAGGTATGCTTGCTATGATATTGTACTATAGGTTTTTTCACTCCAAAGGCCCTATACCTTGGAAAAGTCCACAAGATGATGTGGAATTAAATAATAAAGTTCCTACTAGTAATTCTGACAAAATTAAAAATAATGGATTGAATCATGTTAGATCGTTTAAAACCTCTAACAAAGTTGATGAAACATCAAGGTAATTTATTTTAATATGTAACATAAAAAGCTTTTTTAATTTTAAGGTAAAATTTACTATGATTAAATAATTTTTTTTGTAGAAATGACACAATACCAAGTAATCCACAATTACCGCCGAATGATAGTGATAATGCAGATAAAAAGTTTCTGTTAGACCATTGGATAGCCAGATCTGGTTCGCCAACATTTACGTCTGCTCCAGTTGGCAATCTGAGTATGGATTCCTCTAGTATTGAACTATATACAGTTGATAACACACCTCAGACTGTTATACCTAAACGAGAAAACTCAACTAACCTTATAAAAGTTACCAAAAAGAAAATATGCTCCCCAACAGAGCTTGCCTTAAAACTTTCTTCTATAGATAATATTGAAAGTTCTATAGACGAAATTACTTCTAGTACATTGAACTTGCAAAAACGTCGTGGGATTTGTTCTTCGGATGAACTGAGAGATGACTTGACAAATCTAAATTTAGATTGCAATATTGCAAGCGAAGACTTCACTAAAACTATCAAAACTGATAGTTCAGAAATCAGTCACGATACTGACGGATCGAACAAGAAGACATCCTCAGACTCTATTGATATGGACTTAGATTTGAGCTTCAGTGATATTAACAGTTCTGACATAAATACATTCAATGAAAATATTGTGCAGAAACTTTGCTTGAGCGCTCTAAAGAATATAAAAGTTGGTAATCAAGACGCCGATATAGAAAATATTCAGCGAATAGCTCTAGACATTTTAAAAGAGATGTATACTAAAAAAGATAAAATAAAGAATGGTATAACAAGTGAGTTGTTGCAATCAAAACGAGATCTTGATACTCCAACTGAAATTTTATCTGTACACGACTATGAGAATATATGTGCGGTGAATATTGCTAGAGAGGCCTGGGGGTTACGATCGTGGAACGGATATTGTGATATTGAAAATTGGTTACATGATGGCAGTGTTGTTAGAGATAGAAGTCGAGACACCCTGACCTCAGGCAGCTCGGAAATAAGCAGCTGCCTGTCCCAAGAACTAAAAAATGCTATATTATCAGCTCCAGCGTTTCCGAAAAAGTCGCACACGTATTCTAACGTGTTTGTGAAATTCGAAAGAAGTCAGGAAGACTATGTTAACACAGTGATGTGTCACTCCAATGATGACACTTTTTTGGCCAAGCCATGCATGATAGATACTTTGAAAGATCCAAATCACTTAGAACCAATATTGGAGGAACTAGATGATTTGGGTGATATCGATATATCTTGTAAGAAACGACTGAATTCAGAAAGCTCTCTCGTCGCAACTATAGACGAAATAAGAAAAGCTACAGTAACCAACTCCCCAAGAAACTTATATCACAGACGAGAACACCACTGGGATTCTCCACAATTTCACATAGAGAAAAGTGAAACAAGCATTAAAAAGGCAATATGGAAAGAGCCATATCAGTTTGACTCCAGTAACAAAATGGACTCCTTGCCAGAAAAAGACTGTATTTTAGATGTATCACACGGTTCTAAATTTGAATCGAAAGACTCGAATGCCTTGCCAATATCTCCTAAGCTTAGTATAGATAGTAAAAACCATATTAAAAATGTAACACGACGCCAGAAAACTAATTATATGAAGCCTCCGACAAAGAAAATAAATAACAAAACAGAAGAGCATGATTTGTCTAATAAGGACATTGACTTTTTATGGCAACTAGTGTCAGATAGCACATTGCCATTGAGCCAAGAAGATCTTTCATTAAGTCGTAAAACACCGTCACTGCAATCTTTAATACAAAAAGATCTACCGTCCAACGTTCTAAATACGCCCGCCTCAAAATTATCGAACATAAAGAAAAACGCCAGAACGAGACCCAGAAGAAAATTTTCGATTCTCCGAGAGAGATTCGAACCAAAAGCAAACTTACATTCCGATGAAGAAGTCTTGTACCATTGCTCTGAAAACGTGTCGCAAGTTGACACTAACATAATAAATGTTAGAAATCAATTCGATACCGGCCCAGCGGAACTAGTTTGCCATCAAAAACAACCAAACTTTTTGTCTTATGACGACAAGAGTTATATTGAATCAGATATGTTTACAAAAAATATGAAAGACAAAAGATCCTTATTCATGAAACAGGTTCTCAGTCCGCCTCGATTTAATACTAAACTGAGACATAAAGTGTAGCTAACTGACAATAATGTAGTGAACATTTTGAATGAAACTAGAATTACATAGAAAAACAAATATGTATAAAATTCCTTAATATTTTATATACATACATATTTGTCTGGAAATGAATTGATTATTTTGGATTAGAATAGATATCTACTAATTTTATTTGATTTTATTATCGTTTTTATAAGTTCCTAAGAGATAATAAAACTTAAACAGTATGATTACATATTATCTTTGGATATAATTTAAAACATTTTTGTACTTAAAGCCAAGTCAATAGTAACATAGATCTCACAATAAGTGTAGTCACTAGTTTCGACAATTTATATTAAAACTCGAAATAGTTCTGGATGATATAGTCGAACGTCATTGACTACTATAGAAATTAAAAAAGAAAACAATTTTTGGTTTAAATAGACTTAAGATAATATAAGAGAAAGGTTGTCTTCCTTTAGAAATAAGGTAAAATATAAATTGCTTATATACCAGCGCTCTATGTTTTATGCTCTATTTTTTGCTTTATATGGAATATATCCATATAAAGCAAAAAAATTACATAGGTAAGTGTGAATTACAAAAAAATATAATTTAATAAACACACATGTCATTTGTTGTATTTTCATGCAATTATAATAATAAAAAATATCGACCAAGGGTGAGTGGAACTAACCTACCGAGGGTTCCGTACCAATTACATGACTGTTGATCAACAGGAAATAGAACTTATAAAAGTTGACAAACTTAAATATGCGGGCGTATGCACTATTTTTTTATGAAATAAACTAAAGATATAAGTTTGTAATGGTTTTTTCTGTGATATACCAACAAAGTTCCAATTTTCGGTTTTTTTTTGTACTTTAAGTTCTAACTTCTTGCCAATTTCATAGTTTTAGGTCAACGAGAAGTATCCTGTAAGCTTTTTGGCAAAAATGTCGCATAAATGCTCGCATCTTTTAATTGCGTTGACTTAGAAAATGAACTCTTCTGTGGCCCAAGGGCCTGTAGATTTAGATATAGATATGTGCTATTAACTTTAGCTTGATAACTTCAACTCAACTTATGCGTGCAGTATGAAACGATCCTAATAGGTTTCTGTTTTATGTTTTTTGAGGTACGGAACACTAAAATGATGTAATTTTGACATTACATCATTTTTAGTGTTTAACGTTAAATACTTTTAAATAGTTATTCTTAATATCGCTTAGCTGTTAGTATTATCAGTATTTACAATCTGTACAAGTTATTAATAATTTAAACAATTTCACATGAAGGGATTATTTTTAATATTAAAAAATATTAGATTGATTGTTTTACGGATAAGGTAAATAAATCCTTGGTAAAAAAATGTGGTCATTATTTAGTACTTTTCTTACACATTTCCATTTTTTTCAAATATTTGTATTATTATTAATTTAACTGCGACCATTCCAAAAAAATATTTGACTGTGATGTAAGTGCCTTTATATTTACTATATTTTCTGCCAGTATTGTATACTATGTAACTTTTTATGTACATAATAAATATATGTAATCTGAATAAGTTTTTTTTTCTATTTTATATATGTATAATTAAATCACACGTTACTTCAAGTCTTTCCATATGAATCAATTATTATAGTTATATAAGAGCAAAATGCTGAAATGATTGTCCCTGTCAATTCTGCGATATTTCTTTAGTGTAAGTTAACGGAAATTACAACGTGTAAAGTAGACAAATATTAATTTACGGTCGTATGCACAATTTGTTAATGAAATTATCTGCACAACAACTTTATATTATGTTTGTGTGCGGCAAATACGAAGAATAAACTAGACCAGCATATTTTATATTAATTTTAGCTTGATATCTCCATACGATTTTGAGAAAAATGATTACGATTGACAGACTAAAATAAATAAAAAACGTGTTAAAACTTGTGTAAATTTTATTTATAATAAAATTTACACAAGTTTTAACACGTTTCGAGCAAGTCCGCGGCAATGACACTAACGCAATTTGGATTATTAAATTGAATTGTGTAATTCAAGCGGGCGAATCCGAGGGCAGGTGGATAGCATGAAATATATTTATCTCTAAAACTTGATTATTTTTTTTATATGAACATTTGGTATAATCACAAAACGATGTCTGTCACAAAGGGACAGAAGGCCGGTTCACAATCATGTGTTAATAATTATAGACAGGTATTCTTTACTGTTTAATATTGGTATTGGTACTGTGTTCATATGTGATTAAATAAAACATTTTTATTTTTGTAGATGTTTATTTGACATTAAATATTACAGTTACTCTAGTTATTGTAAAATGTTCTTAAAATTAAGTCATAACTATAATATTCCTAGCATTTTAAATGCCTTCAAATAAATTATTAGATTTTTTTTATTAAAAACCACAATAATACAAGATTATCACATATTTATTATTTTGGACTTTTTGTTACCTAAATTTATAAATGCCAAGTTAATGCTGCCATATCAGTCTTTGTTGCAATAAATGCATAACAAAAGAATATTGCATTCATTTAAATGGGTATTTTCTTTTAATTTAAGAATTTAAAATAGAATCCTACTAATTTAATGATAAAATAGCAAAAAATTGCATATAATAAATAAATATGACTATCCATTTCAAATATTATTCATAATAATATAATAATTGGCAATATAAATATTTTAAATACTTAATATATTGCTATAGCATAAAAATAATTTATCATTTGTCTTAAACATACTAAAAAAATACTACTACCATTGAAATGGTTCAATCTGAAATATTAATCATTGTTACCTTATTTGTTCTTCCCATTTATGATATTCAAGTTTAGAATATTTCACAAGTTAAGTGTTACTTACAGATCTGTAGTCATTACATTTGTGAGCATGCGAACACGGCATGCATTACAAGCTTTACAAAGGATATGGTCATCTAGTGGGTAACATGCACGACCGGGAACCTTAGAAGACAAAAGCAAGCCACAGTCTTCACATTTGTAGCAACGCACATGAAAACTACGATCTAAAGCCACCACTCTTAAAGTTTCTTCTTCTCCTTCTTCTGGCATTATGGGTAGTTCACATACACAACATCTTGGAGCAAATTTTTTATGAAAATCTTCAATACAATGTATCTGATTCATAGCATCTACAGTGAAAGGTATGCCATCTAAACTTTTTCCACAAACTACACATGTAAAACATGCTGGATGGTAAGGTTTTCCAGTAGCTCTCAATATTCTATCTAATATTGGATAGTTACAGACAGAACACTTCTCTAAGGTTTCACGATAGTCTACTTCACAATAAGGATTTCCTTCAACTGCATAGAAAGGTTTTCCCTGTAGATTAACATTGCATCGATGGCAAGAAAAACATTGTACATGGTACATATTACCCATAGCAGTACAACCTGAACTCTCCTCAATTACCTTTTGTTCACATTTCACACATGTGCCTAGGACATCCAAATCTTGGCTTTCAGATATGGACTGCACCAACATATTAGTCAATGCATCAACCTCTTCTTCTTTAGGTAGAGGAGATCTTCCCATTGGTTTATATGACTGGTTATTATTGACTTGTCCTGAAATAGCTGCAGTGTGCAAATTAATTGGTTCATAAAGTGATTCATAATGAGAAGCTTGTGACACACCATATTCAGGATATTCATTTTGATATATAGCTGGATAGGAAGGTCTTTCATTATTGAAATTGATGTTAGCAGTAGCTCTCATTAGTTCACTATAATTTGAACTGACAGGAGATGGTGGAGGAATAAATTCACTATTTTGATTTGAGTCAAATTCTTTTGAAGGATTGAGATTTAAAGGAGGGGGAGGAGGCGGAGGTGGTACAATGTTGTTTTGATAAACATTGCTGTAAACAGTATTAAAACTTTTAGAAGGCACATTATGACGATAGGAGTGGCTAGGAAGTGACAGTTGTGTTACATTAGCATAATCTTTATGCATATTATGTATGTTGTTTGGTTGTCGTTCAATATTACTATAAGTTGGCGGAGGCGGTGGCGGTGGCGGTGCAACGTTGTTATGTAAATTTTGTAACGGGGTTATTTTCGTAGAATAGGAAGGCTCACGCACTGCGTTAACGACAGCACTGTGAGGAACTTGAGGGTGAGCCTTCTTTTTCGGTGGTACAGCCGGTGGTATCTTTTTTATTTTTCCAGATGAATGTAAATCTTTAGCCATTTGCAAGTCAGCTAATTGTTTTTCCAATGCGTCGATATTATCAAGTCGAGACATACTGATTTTGTATTGTCACCAGTAAACTTTTATATTACTTAAGGAAAAAACTTCGTTGGCTATTTATTGATATGCACACGATTATTCCGGTATGGAACCCTTCACGAATCACGATAAATCAATACATATATGTCGGAATTCTTTGTGTTTTATTGCTCACAGATCACACGTCATACTATTTTGACTGTCAATTTAATTTTTTAGTTTTGGTTGTGGTTTCTTCTGGATGGAAGTAAATGTTACCACTTAAAACATCAAAAATACTAATGCTTTTTTATTATTTGAGTCAATGTCAGTATAATATATTTATTAAATATTATTTATATGCGTAGTGAAATTTTTATTATTATTTATACAATATATAATTAACAGTCCATTGACCAGAATGTTTAAGCGATCCATTATTAATTTAATTTTTGTATCATTCCAATAAGTTGTAGACAATTTTTTTCAAAAGCTGACGTGACATTTTTTTTTAAATCAAGTAAAAAAAATACATTAAAACAGCAGAACAATAGTAATTTGAAAACATTAAATCGGCTGTCCAACAAAACATTCGTATAAATTTAAAATTGTCTCAGTTGCATTAAATGCAAAATATTTCTTTACTTCTATCTTCGTGTACAAAATGTTTATATAGTTATAGACATTTTATTTCTTAATTTCGTTTTCATATAGCTGAACAAAGCCTTTCAACGGCAGCACTGCTGTGGGGCAGACATGACAATTTTTTACCAAGTCGCATAATATTATATATATTTGTAAGCTATCTGCAATTTTTATACTGTTTTTCAAAATTGGTGCATTTTCGGAATTTCACTATCATCATTATGCTAAGTTTTTTTCTAAAATGATATTTTGGTTTGACATTTTAGTGCTGCCTTTTGCTATTTGCGATAATCATTATTTACACAGTCCAACATTTGGATAAGTCATCAAAAATAGGAGAAACTATCTTCTGTTAAGAATGGCAACAGAGTCAGAACATTTAATATGGTGTGTGTAAGGCACTCCTTAGTTTTACCAATTCCGTACATTTGTAAAAATGTCCGCTGTATGAAGGTAGCGCCACAGTATTAACTGGAAGTATTTTAAAAACGGCACCCTAAAATATTAGAATAGCATAACAAAAAAGGAACGGAACACATCTGCTTTGTTTCTACTATTGAATAGGTACGTGAATAGGTTTAAATCCACCATATTATTATAGATTTAATTTATTATAGATTAATTTTTTAAACAAAATAAGATTCTTTCTGTTTTTATCTGTGCTTAAATTTGCTGTTTACAGGTGGACACTTTTTCAATTTGTTAATTAGAGAGGGTCCCTTAATTTAGAGGGTTTTAATTTTATATGGTGGCAACATTGGGTTGGATTTTTGAGCCATAGACAAGACAGATTAACATACTTATGACTTTGACATATTGACAATCAAGTATCAACTATCAACCCAAACATTGGATCACTTTTAAACACGCTTTCTTCTATAGTGTAGTATTATCTCATTTATACCGTATACTCTCCTTTGTGTGTTCTCCATTCAACGTGACATTGGCGAAGTGAATTGTGCTTCACTGGCATGCTCGAAGCGCCATATATAAAGATAAGAAGAAGAACCCAAACATTTGCTGTTTGAACCTGTTTATTTATTTAACTTAATCGAAATATTTTTGAGATATCAAAGTAAAACGCGTAATTATAATGGCTATGCAGTGTCAGCTATGGATGGGCAGCGTAAGTATGTTAAGAAATAACATTAATAATCCATGTAATTCCGATAATCACCAAACAATTTATTATTTTATATTAAAACGAAACTTCATCGTTTTCAGTTGGAGCCCAATATGACGGAAAGCTTTATAATGGCTGCGTTCCATCGTATGGGACAGCGTCCATTAGCTGTGAAAGTTATGAGGAATAAATTTACAGGAGAACCTGCAGGCTATGCCTTCGTTCATTTTCAGGTTATAATACAATACATATCACGTAAATAAATCTGTATAGTTAAAAAAGCTTTGAAATTCCCGTAATATTTCTTTATATATTTGCTTATAACTTTTTAGGAAATGGAATATTTTAAATTGTTTTTATAAAGAAAATATTTCTGCTGCTATTTTATTCTATCACCTTGTTTTAAAACTATTTAATATTCATTACAAAATATATTCTTTGATAATTTGACTTAAAAAATAGTGTCATGTCAAAAAGATTTAAAATTGAACTTTTTCAAAATATTTTGTTTATTCTTACCACATTATTTTATCTATAACCAAAAGGAAGTAACCTAACTAACTATAGTTCTTTTTAGACTGATGAAGAAGCAATAGATGCTATGCATAAACTTAATGGTAAACCAATTCCTGGCACATTTCCTGTGGTGAGATTTAGACTCAACACAGCTTCAAGAGAAGCTCGGGCAAATATGCAGCAAGAAAGAGAGTTTTCAGTATGGGTTGGTGATCTTAGTCCAGAAGTTGATGATTATTCTTTATACAGGGTGTTTGCAGCAAAATATTCATCAATAAAGACAGCCTAAAGGTGAATATTTGTAAAGAAATTATTTTAAAAATTAAAGCATAGGATTAGATTGCATAATGTCTTTAAAATTTACAAAAAGTAGAACCCTGTGTTCTGTATGTCTGTCTTGTAACTAAAATAATAATGTTTCTTGTTATTTTTAGTTATCCTGGATAGTTCTGGTTACACTAAAGGCTATGGATTTGTAAGATTTGGCAATGAGGATGAACAGCGTAATGCACTTTATGCTATGAATGGATATACAGGCTTAGGTACTAAACCATTAAAGATATGTACTGCAGTGCCTAAACCCAAAGGAATTGTATCTACACAAAATCCTCCTACACCAGTCACTAGTACAACAACTTATAGCAGTGGATCGGTATGAATTTTGATGTCTACGTATTGCATAGCTATTTTTTTTAACACTATATAAAGTAAAAAATTGTCTTTGTTTGTACTATTTCTTTTATTTCCAATATTTTAACTTTGAGTAGTTTGAGTAATTGAAATTTACAACTACATTTAATTAGTTTATAAATTACTATAAAATATGTTTGATTTGATTTAATCTATAATTTATAATTTTATACACAGTAGAAGTATTCCTGTATGCATGTCCTAATTGAGTGTACATACAAGATCTCCAAAGTCCACAATTTTTGTTTGTGTTTTTTATGAAATTATCATTTAATTGGAAATTAATAATACAGTTATAATTATAGGAGTACAACCATTATTATGACCCATCAGCCTATTGGCAAAATTATTCGGCTTGGTCGGGTTACTATGGGCAGGGTGACCAGAGTATGCAGACTGCGACTGTTGTAGATACACAAGCAGCTAAGGCTCAGAGTGATGAATTGGCACTTGTAGGTAAGTACAATTATTAATTACGAGATTTATGAGATTCTAGCGGGTTGCTAATTCCTCATAAATCTCATTCTTTTTGTATTTACCTTGTGTAAAGCAGCTCCGCGGCTTCGCCCGCTTGAACTACACTGTTACAATGTTTATTTAATAGTAAAGTGAAATGCATTCGATTATCTTAAAATGTAGCCCATATGTTATATGAAAATGCTATATTAATACTAAATTACATCAAACAAACTCTCTAATTTGAAATGTAACTCGAATGTATATAATACTAAGGTTCGCGTTTATTGTGGGATAAAAAGTCTACGTGTTATTCCAGATCATAATCTATCATAATAAATCTGTTTCGAACTCCATCCCAATGCCTTCAGCCGTTTTGACGTTTTGAGTAACAAACATACACAAACTTTCGCATTTATAATATTAGTGAGATAAACTGGATACACACTTAAGTTATTTTGTTTTGTATATCCTTTAAAGACTTTCGTGTCTTTAAAGGAAATGCACAAGTACGAATACAAGTCTCGGAACGACAGGTTTTTTAAGGACAAATTAATTTAGGTAATAAATGGATGGATTGTTCTTTGTGCATTATATAAATTGTCATAATACCTCTTCTTCCTATTTATATTAATACGAATGTTGACGAACATTATTAAAATATTGTAAAATTATTTTTCAGATCACAAAAAAGTGTTAGACGTTGATCAATTAAACCAGGAATTCCTGGATCCAGAACTATCGTTATGGGATTCTCTTGAAGCATCACAGTGGTTTGGCGACATTATTGAAGCTCATTAAATTATTTTAGATGTCATTATATATTAAATTTAATGTAAATAAAGTCAATTAAGTGTTCTGATATTTTTTATTTAAATATATAAAATCTCATTAAGTATTCTTGAGTTTTTATACATTTAAATTTTAAGAATTTTTAATGTTGCTTAATTAATATAAATAAATAATAAGCGAGGTCACTCATTTAATGTTACCATGACAAGTGAGTCTTTGAATTATATTTATTTATGAACATATCAACCGACGGATTTACCTAAAAATCGCTTTTTATATTAGTATTATATAATAAGTTACCAATCCCAATTCCCAAGGTTTTTGGGCAATAAGTGTTATTAATCAATATGTGCACTCTTGGAATGCAAATGTATATCACAATTTGTAGTATATCTACTTTCCTCATGGAACTCCAATACAGACTTTATTTAAAAATACTTTCGTTTTCGCGATTTTTACTCATTACAGGTGAAACACACACTAACTACAGATTATTTGCGTTTTTTATTAGGAAATATTTTTGGAAACCCCACATTTGGAACACCGTACACTGTACACAATAGTTAATGGTAAGTCTTAACTAAACTATGCAATAATATATTGCATACATAATAGTATAAAATACAATACAACTGAGTTGGGAAATAAATAAAAGCGATTTTTTTCAAGACATAATTATTCAGGTTACAAGAATATATAATAGTATATCTACATGTACACTTATCATAGTGATAACAATAAACATAATTCTCACATTTTTAGCAGTATCAATAGTTCATTTTGAAGTTCTTAGTTTGAATAAATGTAGTTGAAACTCATACGTAATGAAGAGATTCCCTAATTAATATTGTTTTTTACAAATCAGTCTTACTCTATTCATACCAGATCAATGTTAGAACATGCTTTATTAAAAACCATAAAAATGACTTCACTGTTTAAATTTATTTAAAATATAGTAAATAAATATATTATCTTACAAGCTATTACAATTTACATTTATTTATGAAGGGTTTGTTGGATATATCTACATGGGAATTCCATAAAAGTATAAATAAGTATACCATTGAAGGCGGCTGGCAGCTTCAGTTGAGAGTAAAGTTAGATTATATTTTTATTTAATAGTCTCATGGCTAATACTAATACTAGACGCATATTCATATGTATATATTAGTTTTATCGCATTTTTTTATATTTTCATATTCTTATAATAAATGTAGAGCCTAAAAAAATAGTCTTTGCACAGCGGCACTGCGTATGACAGTCACGCGGGTGCGGACGCGACGGCTGTGAGTTTCATGCCCACTCGGAGGAATTTTTTTTTTCTTTGCTTATTTTTTGTATTTATTAAGACAAAGCGACATTTTGTTCAACACGCAATGAGTCAAGACTCCGTTCACCACTTTTCGCTCGAATCCACGAAAGTAAAACATACAAGTGAGGATAAACAAAAAAATTTCATGAGAATGGTCATGTTTTGAATATTTTTTTGTGTAATAGTACTTTTTCGGAACTCTCTTTTAAATAGGAATGTATGAGCTTAATGATATAATTTAAATAAAATGTTGTCTAACAGAATTCCTATTGAGTTTTATAGTTACACTAATGGCATTCTATATTAACTGCGCCATGGTTTTTTAAAATTATCCCATACATACAAATTCTGTATAAATTGAAGAAGGGGAATATACAAGTATGGCAAATAGTTTAATTGTCTGGATCACCTTTAGGTGTCCTTCAAGAAGACTAATGGGAGTTTTAATTAAATAAATAAAAACAACCTTACTCAAAAGTATAGCTGTTGCTTATAAAGGAATATTTTAAAACACAATTCAAACATAAAACTAAAATAAAAATAACTAATCGATACAGGTAAAACAAATTAAAGCTGAGTAATAGTGTACGAGCTGTGCCTTGAACGTTTCATAGGGCTTTGCAACGCTGTAATACCACTTGGTGTGCTATTTCGGCTATCCTGACTGAAAATACTGCTCGGTGATATAATTTGAGGCGACGTGGAAGACCCCTTAGGTGTGTTTTTCTTCATATAGCCCACAACAGAATTTAAAAATGAAGCACATAAAGCCACCGGAGCCAATTGACCTGGTCCATGTGCAACATAAGTTTGAAGCATCTTCTTAGTCGGAGACATCGGATCATCTACCGTCAATACAACTAAGGACCCTTTCTCAATATTGGGCGGTATTTGAGCAGGGTTCAGAGGTTCTGGTGTCCTTAATTGCATATTCGGTGTAAGAGATTTGGCCTTTTCTATTTCTCTTGTCCTATTAACAATAGGTAGCTTTGGTGTGGTAGTAGGTGGTGGTATAATTGGCGTATTTGGTTCCGTAAATGTTTCCAGAAGATTCCGTTTCCTCTGTTTAGATTGGGAAGCGCGTTGTAATATGTCGTCGACTGTCATGGCTGTCGTATCGTTGGACACTCCGGGCATCATTGTGGATTCTAATGCTTTACCTCCTCTACCTATGGATGAGACAGTAAAAAAACTAGTTATTATGTGAAAATAAAGTTTAATTAAGAATTTTTTTTTTATTCTGATTGTTTTTTGATTATGATTTCATTATTCTTATGATCGTAATAGAAATATCTAGAATTATATTTGGGGTCTACGTAAATATGAATAAGCCTCCACTCACTTCTTCTAACACGCATATCCTTCAACGACTTCAACCGTTCCCTCTCAGCTTTCTTCTGCTCTTGCAACCTCTGCTTCTCTCTCTCCGCCTTGTGAGCGGCCGCCGCTCTCTCTTCTCTGAACTCTTCTTGTAGATTTGTCACATTCCACTGTATTGTTGCCCGTAAGGCTTTGTCCACTTGTGCTCCGTTGATTTTCTCTTCTTTTTGAACTTTATTTTGATAAAATATATATTTAAAAAGGAATTACATTTAAATTCATTAATTAACATGGGTAATATAATCTATTGGTATGATTTCGTTATATACGTAATATAAACAAATTAAATATTCGTATACAAGAAAAATTCAAAATATATGTATAAAAATTCTAGGTTTACAAGTGTAAAGTTTAGAGCGCGAAAAACGGAACTACGTATACTATAGTGCCATTGTACGGTAAGGAGAAAGTGTAAAACTACCACTAGTGTAAAATCCAAGGTACAAAAAAATAAAAAATCACCTTAAATTTCAGTTCCCGTCGAGTGCGGTCAGGAAACAGTGGCGCCATTAGCGTAAAATCCGTCCCTATAGCCGCTAAGGCGCGGTAAAAGCGAACAGTTTCCGCCGCACTCCAGTCCGCAGCGCGAGTACCACGTTTGTACTTGTAGCCAGAGGTCGCCGAACTAGCACCTTCGTATACTACTGATGACACCTGACGTTGGCTCTCTGTTTGGTTGATTACCTGGAATTTTTCATGTTTTTATTTTAAATTTGGCATATTTTGATACATAAAAGATATTATATGTACGGAAGTATATTTATTTTTTCATTTTCACGCTTTATCACGAATAGAGCAGGTTAGGCGGAGATAACCAGTGTTAAGACATTCTGGTCTTCGTTTTCGAGACATTGAGGGTTTATTAGCGGAACTCAACCCCGCGCTTTGTCTTGTCAGAGCAGTGTAATGAAAATAATATATTCGGCCCAGAGCGGATCGAGCCCGCAATCGCGATAGCCTCTTTACTTAAAATAAATATATCTAATATCACCAGTTTCCGCTGGGCACAATTCATGGGCGCAATACCGGAAGGAGTGGCGAAAATTAGTGGAGATGCAGCAGTGGACCCTAAAAGGCTGGATGGATGGATTATTATTATTTCTCACATCTCATTAACACTCGGTTAGTTAAATTAGGCATTTTTAAACAGACCTGGGAATATTATCATCGTTTAAAATCGGACCCGCTGTATGGGAAACCGCTGATAGGATTAAAACATTTGGTACTTTCGGTTTTAACGTACGGAACCTAAAATTAGTAAAGTTTAAATATCAGTGACTCACCAAGCTCTGCTCATCAAGTATAATTTCACCTTGTGGCCCTAATTTAATCTGCGGAACGGGAGCAGCGTTTTGCGGACTTTCAGGCTTTATTGATACATTTGGCTTGTTTGTTTGCTCTTGAGCTTCTTTGTCGTTAGCCTTTTTCAAATTTATTTCTTCTTCATCTGGCCTAGAATAGAACCAACCAATCATTCAGCTTTTCAGAAATAGAATCAATATACATACAATACAAATATCTAAAAAAGTTTTTAATTAAAACTTGCAATTTAAAATAATGTCTTCACTTTTTTTTATTAGTGAGTTTAAAGCTGTTAGCCCTATTGTCCTTGACAGCGACACCGGATGGGGAGGGAAGAGGGTACTCTGTCCCTGAGAAGTAGCAAGCACTATCGTGTCTGCTTGAGAGGAAACGTCGGCGGCAAGGGCGTCTCCTGCGGGACTCGAGCCTCGGCTTGCGGCCGACGAGAGGACTGGGGGAAGTTCCCTATTCTTAGCAAACCAGCCGCGACCTGAAGACGTATTGCATAGCTATTTTTTTTAACACTATATAAAGTAAAAAATTGTCTTTGTTTGTACTATTTCTTTTATTTCCAATATTTTAACTTGGAGTAGTTTGAGTAATTGAAATTTATAACTACATTTAATTAGTTTATAAATTACTATAAAATATGTTTGATTTGATTTAATCTATAATTTATAATTTTATACACAGTAGAAGTATTCCTGTATGCATGTCCTAATTGAGTGTACATACAAGATCTCCAAAGTCCACAATTTTTGTTTGTGTTTTTTATGAAATTATCATTTAATTGGAAATTAATAATACAGTTATAATTATAGGAGTACAACCATTATTATGACCCATCAGCCTATTGGCAAAATTATTCGGCTTGGTCGGGTTACTATGGGCAGGGTGACCAGAGTATGCAGACTGCGACTGTTGTAGATACACAAGCAGCTAAGGCTCAGAGTGATGAATTGGCACTTGTAGGTAAGTACAATTATTAATTACATCGAAGAAGAATGAGATTTATGAGATTCTAGCGGGTTGCTAATTCCTCATAAATCTCATTCTTTTTGTATTTACCTTGTGTAAAGCAGCTCCGCGGCTTCGCCCGCTTGAACTACACTGTTACAATGTTTATTTAATAGTAAAGTGAAATGCATTCGATTATCTTAAAATGTAGCCCATATGTTATATGAAAATGCTATATTAATACTAAATTACATCAAACAAACTCTCTAATTTGAAATGTAACTCGAATGTATATAATACTAAGGTTCGCGTTTATTGTGGGATAAAAAGTCTACGTGTTATTCCAGATCATAATCTATCATAATAAATCTGTTTCGAACTCCATCCCAATGCCTTCAGCCGTTTTGACGTTTTGAGTAACAAACATACACAAACTTTCGCATTTATAATATTAGTGAGATAAACTGGATACACACTTAAGTTATTTTGTTTTGTATATCCTTTAAAGACTTTCGTGTCTTTAAAGGAAATGCACAAGTACGAATACAAGTCTCGGAACGACAGGTTTTTTAAGGACAAATTAATTTAGGTAATAAATGGATGGATTGTTCTTTGTGCATTATATAAATTGTCATAATACCTCTTCTTCCTATTTATATTAATACGAATGTTGACGAACATTATTAAAATATTGTAAATTATTTTTCAGATCACAAAAAAGTGTTAGACGTTGATCAATTAAACCAGGAATTCCTGGATCCAGAACTATCGTTATGGGATTCTCTTGAAGCATCACAGTGGTTTGGCGACATTATTGAAGCTCATTAAATTATTTTAGATGTCATTATATATTAAATTTAATGTAAATAAAGTCAATTAAGTGTTCTGATATTTTTTATTTAAATATATAAAATCTCATTAAGTATTCTTGAGTTTTTATACATTTAAATTTTAAGAATTTTTAATGTTGCTTAATTAATATAAATAAATAATAAGCGTGGTCACTCATTTAATGTTACCATGACAAGTGAGTCTTTGAATTATATTTATTTATGAACATATCAACCGACGGATTTACCTAAAAATCGCTTTTTATATTAGTATTATATAATAAGTTACCAATCCCAATTCCCAAGGTTTTTGGGCAATAAGTGTTATTAATCAATATGTGCACTCTTGGAATGCAAATGTATATCACAATTTGTAGTATATCTACTTTCCTCATGGAACTCCAATACAGACTTTATTTAAAAATACTTTCGTTTTCGCGATTTTTACTCATTACAGGTGAAACACACACTAACTACAGATTATTTGCGTTTTTTATTAGGAAATATTTTTGGAAACCCCACATTTGGAACACCGTACACTGTACACAATAGTTAATGGTAAGTCTTAACTAAACTATGCAATAATATATTGCATACATAATAGTATAAAATACAATACAACTGAGTTGGGAAATAAATAAAAGCGATTTTTTTTCAAGACATAATTATTCAGGTTACAAGACTATATACTAGTATATCTACATGTACACTTATCATAGTGATAACAATAAACATAATTCTCACATTTTTAGCAGTATCAATAGTTCATTTTGAAGTTCTTAGTTTGAATAAATGTAGTTGAAACTCATACGTAATGAAGAGATTCCCTAATTAATATTGTTTTTTACAAATCAGTCTTACTCTATTCATACCAGATCAATGTTAGAACATGCTTTATTAAAAACCATAAAAATGACTTTTCACTGTTTAAATTTATTTAAAATATAGTAAATAAATATATTATCTTACAAGCTATTACAATTTACATTTATTTATGAAGGGTTTGTTGGATATATCTACATGGGAATTCCATAAAAGTATAAATAAGTATACCATTGAAGGCGGCTGGCAGCTTCAGTTGAGAGTAAAGTTAGATTATATTTTTATTTAATAGTCTCATGGCTAATACTAATACTAGACGCATATTCATATGTACATATTAGTTTTATCGCATTTTTTTATATTTTCATATTTTTATAATAAATGTAGAGCCTAAAAAAATAGTCTTTGCACAGCGGCACTGCGTATGACAGTCACGCGGGTGCGGACGCGACGGCTGTGAGTTTCATGCCCACTCGGAGGATTTTTTTTTTCTTTTCTTATTTTTTGTATTTATTAAGACAAAGCGACATTTTGTTCAACACGCAATGAGTCAAGACTCCGTTCACCACTTTTCGCTCGAATCCACGAAAGTAAAACATACAAGTGAGGATAAACAAAAAAATTTCATGAGAATGCTCATGTTTTGAATATTTTTTTGTGTAATAGTACTTTTTCGGAACTCTCTTTTAAATAGGAATGTGAGCTTAATGATATAATTTAAATAAAATGTTGTCTAACAGAATTCCTATTGAGTTTTATAGTTACACTAACGGCATTCTATATTAACTGCGCCATGGTTTTCTTAATAATTATCCCATATATACAAATTCTGTATAAATTGAAAAAGGGGAATATACAAGTATGGCAAATAGTTTAATTGTCTGGATCACCTTTAGGTGTCCTTCAAGAAGACTAATGGGAGTTATAATTAAATAAATAAAAACAACCTTACTCAAAAGTATAGCTGTTGCTTATAAAGGAATATTTTAAAACACAATTCAAACATAAAACTAAAATAAAAATAACTAATCGATACAGGTAAAACAAATTAAAGCTGAGTAATAGTGTACGAGCTGTGCCTTGAACGTTTCATAGGGCTTTGCAACGCTGAAATACCACTTGGTGTGCTATTTCGGCTATCCTGACTGAAAATACTGCTCGGTGATATAATTTGAGGCGACGTGGAAGACCCTTTAGGTGTGTTTTTCTTCATATAGCCCACAACAGAATTTAAAAATGAAGCACATAAAGCCACCGGAGCCAATTGACCTGGTCCATGTGCAACATAAGTTTGAAGCATCTTCTTAGTCGGAGACATCGGATCATCTACCGTCAATACAACTAAGGACCCTTTCTCAATATTGGGCGGTATTTGAGCAGGGTTCAGAGGTTCTGGTGTCCTTAATTGCATATTCGGTGTAAGAGATTTGGCCTTTTCTATTTCTCTTGTCCTATTAACAATAGGTAGCTTTGGTGTGGTAGTAGGTGGTGGTATAATTGGCGTATTTGGTTCCGTAAATGTTTCCAGAAGATTCCGTTTCCTCTGTTTAGATTGGGAAGCGCGTTGTAATATGTCGTCGACTGTCATGGCTGTCGTATCGTTGGACACTCCGGGCATCATTGTGGATTCTAATGCTTTACCTCCTCTACCTATGGATGAGACAGTAAAAAAACTAGTTATTATTGTGAAAATAAAGTTTAATTAAGAATTTTTTTTTATTCTGATTTTTTTTTGATTATGATTTCATTATTCTTATGATCGTAATAGAAATATCTAGAATTATATTTGGGGTCTACGTAAATATGATTAAGCCTCCACTCACTTCTTCTAACACGCATATCCTTCAACGACTTCAACCGTTCCCTCTCAGCTTTCTTCTGCTCTTGCAACCTCTGCTTCTCTCTCTCCGCCTTGTGAGCGGCCGCCGCTCTCTCTTCTCTGAACTCTTCTTGTAGATTTGTCACATTCCACTGTATTGTTGCCCGTAAGGCTTTGTCCACTTGTGCTCCGTTGATTTTCTCTTCTTTTTTGAACTTTATTTTGATAAAATATATATTTAAAAAGGAATTACATTTAAATTCATTAATTAACATGGGTAATATAATCTATTGGTATGATTTCGTTATATACGTAATATAAACAAATTAAATATTCGTATACAAGAAAAATTCAAAATATATGTATAAAAATTCTAGGTTTACAAGTGTAAAGTTTAGAGCGCGAAAAACGGAACTACGTATACTATAGTGCCATTGTACGGTAAGGAGAAAGTGTAAAACTACCACTAGTGTAAAATCCAAGGTACAAAAAAATAAAAAATCACCTTAAATTTCAGTTCCCGTCGAGTGCGGTCAGGAAACAGTGGCGCCATTAGCGTAAAATCCGTCCCTATAGCCGCTAAGGCGCGGTAAAAGCGAACAGTTTCCGCCGCACTCCAGTCCGCAGCGCGAGTACCACGTTTGTACTTGTAGCCAGAGGTCGCCGAACTAGCACCTTCGTATACTACTGATGACACCTGACGTTGGCTCTCTGTTTGGTTGATTACCTGGAATTTTTCATGTTTTTATTTTAAAATTGGCATATTTTGATACATAAAAGATATTATATGTACGGAAGTATATTTATTTTTTCATTTTCACGCTTTATCACGAATAGAGCAGGTTAGGCGGAGATAACCAGTGTTAAGACATTCTGGTCTCCGTTTTCGAGACATTGAGGGTTTATTAGCGGAACTCAACCCCGCGCTTTGTCTTGTCAGAGCAGTGTAATGAAAATAATACATTCGCCCCAGAGCGGATCGAGCCCGCAATCGCGATAGCCTCTTTACTTAAAATAAATATATCTAATATCACCAGTTTCCGCTGGGCACAATTCATGGGCGCAATACCGGAAGGAGTGGCGAAGATTAGTGGAGATGCAGCAGTGGACCCTAAAAGGCTGGATGGATGGATTATTATTATTTCTCACATCTCATTAACACTCGGTTAGTTAAATTAGGCATTTTTAAACAGACCTGGGAATATTATCATCGTTTAAAATCGGACCCGCTGTTAGAATTAAAACCGCTGATAGAATTAAAACATTTGGTACTTTCGGTTTTAACGTACGGAACCTAAAATTAGTAGTTTAAATATCAGTGACTCACCAAGCTCTGCTCATCAAGTATAATTTCACCTTGTGGCCCTAATTTAATCTGCGGAACGGGAGCAGCGTTTTGCGGACTTTCAGGCTTTATTGATACATTTGGCTTGTTTGTTTGCTCTTGAGCTTCTTTGTCGTTAGCCTTTTTCAAATTTATTTCTTCTTCATCTGGCCTAGAATAGAACCAACCAATCATTCAGCTTTTCAGAAATAGAATCAATATACATACAATACAAATATCTAAAAAAGGTTTTAATTAAAACTTGCAATTTAAAATAATGTCTTTACTTTTTTTTATTAGTGAGTTTAAAGCTGTTAGCCCTATTGTCCTTGACAGGGAAGAGGGTACTCTGTCCCTGAGAAGTAGCAAGCACTATCGTGTCTGCTTGAGAGGAAACGTCGGCGGCAAGGGCGTCTCCTGCGGGACTCGAGCCTCGGCTTGCGGCCGACGAGAGGGCTGGGGGAAGTTCCCTATTCTTAGCAAACCAGCCACGACCTGAAGACGCAGCTGGAGAAACTTAGACTAATCTGCAGGGACCTAGCAGTCCCTAACCGCTGGGCCCGGCCACGCCAACACCAACAACAATGTCTTAACACGTTTGTGTTTAATATAGTTTAATTCCACGAGAAACATTTACACTGTAACATCGTAAAAAGTCAGATACTGAATGAGATCATTACGCGACACAAAAGATAATATTTTATAACAAGCTTGGTCTCATATTTTATGGTAATTATTTGGTAGTGGCGTATTTATATACGCATCTTTTAACTTTATTTAAGATTTTTACAAAAATACGTGAAAAATACGTACACAATTGGGTTTGACGTTGGATTGTAGAATATCAAGTCGTACATAGTAAGAGTGTCCCTTTTCACGTTTTCTTTCTTCCATTTCTTAACATTCGTACGTCGAACTTGTCGACGATTTCCTCTAAAGAAATGTGACAATACAATTTTAAAAATAATTAAGTTATGTTACTATAAAAGTAGTTATTTATTTAATACGTATATACTTGAATATTAAAGTTATGTTACTAGTATTTAAGTTATGTTACTATAGAAGTATTTATTTATTTAATATGTATATACTCAACGTCGAGTTTCTTCTTATGAGAGCAAGGAAACGAAAATACAAATTGGTTCGGGTCGACACTCAAACCATAAATTTCCAGACAGGCAAACACTATAACCAATAGTTTGTCAGTTTCCATCTGTCTAGGACTTAGGTACAATTAACATAGTGACAAGTCATTCTATATACTTTATCTAGACAGATGGACACTGTGTTAAAAGTAAACGAGTCACGGAATCCAAAGGTTTCGGCAAACAAAATTAATTAATAATAAATTATCTTTTACCTGTGGCTTCATCTCTTTGATCAAATGAAAATATCTAAAAGAGTTGCTTATGACACGTAATGTTATATAGCCTATATTGTTCCTTGATAAATAGACTATCCAAGATTAAAGATAATTTCATTTCAAATCATTTTAGGTCAGTGGTTCCTGAGATTTGTGTGGTCAAGCAAACAAAATCTTTATTTCATATTATGATAATTGATCCACTTACCACAGGTATGCATATTACAACACATATGAAGTTAGCTTACTTATTGCTTTTCTCTTTAACTGGTGAGCCTGTTTGTGCCGCCGGAGCATTTATCTGGCTCACACTTGAACAAACGGAATCATTTCTCACATGCCTAACGTCCCTGCTGTATTAAACAATGTTAATAATAATAATTATTATTTAAATTTACATGCTTATAATTAATTTAAAAATAAATATATTTAAATACATACATATAATATTTTGATGATTTTTAAAGTTTTAATCCACACCAAGGATAGAAAAAAGATAAAAAATTGAATGCAGCATATCTTCCTACAGAGATGCTAACAACGTAATAAGTTGTATAAAGCATATAAGAACTTTGAGGTAGCGTGAGGAAGAAAGCATGGCTTAGCAGAGCGCTTGGATGGTTTCCATGAGGCGTGGGTTCAAATCTCGCTGCGTTCAAATTTTTATATGTTTTCTTTATGTATTTTTACATACATATAATTTTTTGTAACATCTTATTAAAATTGCATAGAATAGTTGTGTTTTGATTTGTATGCAGTGTATTTTGGTTACACTTTATGTTTCCCATTAGCCTATGTTTGAGACATGAAACATTGGAAAAAGATATATATATTTAATAAATTTAACTATTCTTCTTTGGAATTACATTGTTGTATTGTGTTGAAATGATTTGAAAAATAATGTATAATAAATGATAGTGAACTTTTAAAATCTTAAGATCATTATTTTACTTATAATGGAATTCTAATTTTGATATTGAATCAGTCTTTACTGTGTAGTCTTTAATTGACAACAAGTGTAGAGTACATTTAATGAGGATCTAACACCATATCGTTGTCATATGATTATTTTTTAATAATAAACAAAATTAATGATATTGAAATATAGTTGACAATAAGAAAATATGTTATTTTTGTATTAAAAGTTAAAATTATGTATTTAATATGATTTAAATAGAACAAATAGGATATAATAATTAATATTACCTATTAGACAAAGATTGTATTGTGCTTATAGATGTTTGAGAATCATGCCTTTGTCTTGATGGCAAGGAAGATAGATTATTTCTTCGACTTTCATCTTCAGATTCACTAGCACTTCCCTATGGTAAAATGTTATTAAATGTAATCATTATTCTACACAAGACTATTATATTAAAATTTTACAATATATTTACATACCTGTACACTGTTTCGTCTATGTATTCCTAATCTTGGAGCCGGTCTTAATTTTGGTCGAACTTTACTTGGAGAGGGTAGTGGTACAATAGGATCAAACAGAACTACAGCATTTTCAGATATTATTTCATTTTTTAATATATCAATTGGCTTAGGAGTGCTTGCTGGTTGTAAGGGAACTATACCATCCACTGCTTCATTATTTATAGCTTCTGCAATTGAAGAACTCAATGAGATATATGAAAATATTTTTATAAAGCTTATTTACAGATTTGTTTTAGAAAGTTAAATTATACTGGATTGTCATCATTGTATTGAATGAAAGGTAATACATTTTTAGTGTAACAAGTTTTCAAATTTATAATATACTTACCATTACTAATAACAGATTTTTGTGGGCTATTATTGTGACTAATCTTACTAATAATATTATCTGTGATTTGAAGCTCATTATTTTCATTGATTTTCTGAGCTATAGGTGTTATTGTAGACTTTTGGGAAGATGATTTTTGTAAGTCTGCATTTCTTTGAATTTTTGGTGATGGTATGGCTGGAGGGGCAAATTCTTTTCTTGGACTGTCTTTGCGAAACGGTGAAGCAAAAATATTGGGTGTATTTTTTGATGGTACAGCATTTTTGTGTGTTCTTTCAATAGAAATAGAACTTTTATCTCTTTGTATACTTTCTACTGCCGTCAGTACTGGAGTTCTGGCATGTTCAGAATTATTTGGTGTTTTAATTATTTTAGCGGGTGTAGTTTTATTAATTTTTTGTGTAGAATCAGAAGAAATTCTTACGGGTGGTGATACGAGTTCATCTTGCACAGGTGCGACATTAGATTTAGGTGTTCGCGGACTCCTCGTATTTTTCTCTGTACTTTCTTTCAACAATTTATTTTTGTTATCTGCTTCTGTATTTCTTCTTCTCGGTGGCAACGAGGTAACAGCTTTTATTCTCGCTCTTCTTGTAGACATGGTAAAGAGAAAGTTAAGACGTGGGGAGACAGTTAATATATTTAGGTTTAACTAGTACATATTTGCTAGATATATTAAAAAGTAATTATAAATTTCAATAACCACAGTAGTAAAAATTATAAGAACTTGTCAACAATCAACTCGACTACGAAGTGCGTACAAGAACAAATGTCAAATGTCAATTGTCAAATTTAGTGTTGCTAGTACCTTTAGATCTTATATATTAATCTTCTTCTTTTAATCGCGTTACACAATTCACTTCGACAAGGCCACGTTGAAAAGAAATTAATAAACTTAAAGAAACAAATACCATATATATACCAAATATATACCATATCATATATATATACCATATCATATATATCACCAAAGTATATTTATTTACCCGTATTCATTTATATCTCAGAAACGTTTTATAATTTGTCTTATTATATTTTATGTAAACAATATTATTAGATTATAATTGCTTATATAAAATAATATACTATAATAGCTAATAGCCAAATTATATCCATACCAACTTGGCAGTTTAATAAGAAATGTAGAGGATTATTAATTCTTTAATTATTAAAATATTTGATAGAATGTTTCATTAAGAATGACTAATTATTATAATTTTATTGATTGGTAAGCGTGTACCTACTGTAATTCATGTATATATACTTAACTGAAATGTAAATTTAAACTTGATAATGATCAATTCATTATTTATAATGTTGGAATTTAATTAGATTCCTTTTCAAAATATTGTGCTATTATTATCATTCTTTTTTTTACTTAATTTAATAGATGGTTTGAGCACATTGAGAGAATAAGTGATGAAATAATTGTATAAAATATATGAAGCAAGAGTCAGCGGTAAGAGACGTAGACCGACACCTCGGTTACTTTTGAGAACACATTGTCAAAGATTTTTTTGTATGAGAAAGACAAGGCATACGAGCGTTCTTGTCATCTGGTAAACGATCACCGCTGTCCATGATCCTGTGTAACAGGTGCTACAGGTGCGGTACTGGCTTTTAAGATGGAGGTAAAGGCGCTTACTGTCAGGTTTTCTCCCTTTCTCCCAACAGCCGCAGCCAAGCGGTATGTAAGGTTAAACAGAAGATCAACGGTTGAGCGACCATGGCAGAAGCTATATTGAGGGTCGTCGATTAACCGATGACCCTATAGATAAACCATAATCTGGCTGTTTATTATATTCTCCATTTCTTTAGACTCTAAAGTTTAGAGAGCAGGGAGGTGATGACGATAGGTCTGTAGTTAGCCGGATCTACCACCACCTTTCTTCGGGATAGAGTGGATCAGAGCGCTCGTAGTAAGACTAAGAGTCGGTCCTCCATCGGTCATCCAGACTCGAGTATGAGGCAATGAGAGCGCCTAGAAGGTAGACTCTTTGGCTATATGTACCAGGATGTCACGGAAAAACACGAGGATCCCCTGCATGTATGACAAAGAGGCTTATGACAGTGAATGACGGGATAAGGTAAAAATCGACCGTAGTGTTTGGTGCTTTGTTCTCTCTGGCTCCCCCGCTAGGTATAAAGCGATAAGCTATGTATGTATATATATATATTTATGTATTGATGCATATCTTTTACGAAGTGTAGAAGTAAAGAGTACGAACTCAGTATATACAGTAAAGTGTTAGCTGACACTTATTAAGGTGGCGCCACAGTAGCAAATGGAAGAATTTTGTAAATAGTTTTTTTTTGTTTTTGTGAGATTAATGCTGTTGCTGGAGGGAAGAGGGTACTCTGTCCCTGAGAAGTAGCAAGCTCTTGAGAGAAAACGTCGGCGACAACGGCGTCCCCTGCGGGACTCGAGCCTCGGCTTGCGGCCGACGAGAGGGCTGGGAGATGTTCCCAATTCTTAACAAACTAGCCGCATTCACGGCTGGAGAAACTTAGACTAATCTGCAGAGACCTAGTAGTCCCTAACTGCTGGGCCCGAGGTGGTGGGGGAGCTGACTACGCTCGGGTATGCGACGTCAAGCTATCGACTAAACCTTCCCAAGTCCTGCATACACGTCCCCTTCGTCCTGTGTCTGCCGATGAACAGGCCCAGGCCGAACTCACTCTATTTGGTCAGTGAGTCGTACACCCTCGAAATGCTACGGTCGGAACGGACGTCGCATTTCTATACCCCGGACCGCTCAGCAGCCAAGTATGAGGACGATATCTGTTAATGGCTGTCCCACCTTACAGGTATTCCCCTACCCAGCATCCCTCTAAATCCTCCGGAGTCCAAATCCTACACTATTCTACCCTCCTTCTGAGTCCCAATTATCCTATATTCTCTTGTCTCTCCGAAACCAGGCCGAATCGGAGAAGTAGCCCTTCGGGTGGCAAGCGGGGCTCTGCCGTCTGTGTCCTTCTATTTCCCTAGCTATTCATGGGAACTTTATGGAGAACAAAAAAAACATTAATTTGAACCCTTTGTCTTCCTTCAGTTTTATCCCTGGATAACATCCAAGATGGGATGAATTTTTCTGAGGCGAAGAGGACCGAGAAGGACTCTGGACCACCTGCAGTACCTTCTACATTGAAGAAGGAAGTCGTGGTCGATGGAGGAAACTCCAGCCCGCCCGATGAACCTCTCCAAGTAGAAGGCAATTGTACAGACAACAAGCGTAAGCGGTGCAGGTCGGAAGCGATTCCAGAAGCTGGTGGCAGGTGTATGGGTAGCCGTTGAGCCTTTGACATGTGCCGAAAGCCCTGGAAGGAGATTCCGATGGAGAAACCGCCCTCAGTAAAACCCCTGAAAAGGGTGAGATCGGAGGATGAATCTCCTAAGGGGCATGTACCAAAGGCCCCGAAAATCTCTGCGGCAGCTACAGGTGGTCCAAAGCTACTGAGCTGCAAAGAGATGGCAGGGCCAATGATGGGACCTCCAGAGTGGAGATCCGTAACTCGGAACCCATGACGGAGGACCAAATGTCCCTGGTTCATTGCCAGCTGATTCTGTCCATTACGAAAATGGACACAGCTGGTGACAGGCCGGAGTGTGCAGGCTTCAACCACAAGACAGGGTAGATACTGGCCAAAGGTCCCGAGAATCTCTGCGGCAGCTACAGGTGGTCCAAAGCTACTGAACTACAAAAAGATGGTAGGGCCGGATGACGGGGGACGGGGACGGGGGACGACAAGGAGGAAGAGGGAGGAAGGATTATAACTTTCTCTATTGACGAACCTTCCGCAGAGGCTCTTAAAGACCGGGACTATAAGGCCATCCTCAGTTTTAAGAAGGTGTTCTTTAAGGTCAGGAGCGAACCTGACCTTCCGTCTTCCGACCCTTCCCCTCTTGCTGTTGAGCCTAAGCCTTCGAGCAGTGGCACTCAAAAACCTCAGGGCTCTCTAGCCCAAGGTGGACGGGTGCCAAAGGTTGCGGGTGGGGCTCAGCGCAAGCACGGGAAAAGCATGACTGGAGGTGCAAAAACCCAGCACCAGAGTGCAAGAGCGCGAATTACGCCTCAAGCCGGACAGTCTGGGTTACCCACTCCAGTCATCAAACGGGGAAGTAGCCAAGGGTACTCAGGGAGCTCGGGCAAGGCTTCTGCAGGCAAATATACACCATACCGCTGCTGCAGCCGCAGTAGTGGAGTGTTGCCTTGTAGAAGGTAAAATCGACCTTGCTCTAATACAAGAGCCCTGGGTTAACAACTCAGATGTCCTGGGACTTAATACTACTGGTAAGATAATGTACAATACCGGAGGCATTAAACCCAGAGCATGTATTGTCTTTAACAAAAGCATTAAGTTTTTACCTGTTACAGAGTTATGCACTGACGACTTAGTGGCAGCGTACGTCAGTCTAAAGGGATGGAATGGGTCAAGAGTAGTGATACTCGACTCAACTACCTTCCCGGAGACAGAACCGATCCCTGGACCCGTCCATACCCGTGGTCAAATACGCCCGGAGACATCATGCTGAAGTACTTGTGGGGTGCGATGCCAACGCCCACCACACTGACTGGGGAAGCACGGATGTCAACGACAGAGGTGAGTTATTGAACAATTATCTTCTATCAAACTGTCTACAAACGCTAAACAATGGCTGTGAACCGACTTTTGTGACGAGGGTAAGACAAGAGGTACTAGATATCACTTTTGCCACTCCAAACCCTGCCAGGCGTATAACATACTGGAAGGTCAGTGATGAAAATTCGATGTCAGACCACAGACATATTTATTTCGGGCTGCACTCAGAACTTAGTACAGAGATTACAACATTCAGGGACCCTAAGCGTACTGACTGGGAAAAATTTAATAGTCACCTAGAGCGGAACTTAAAGTTAATACCGAAAAGTGTAAAAACAATAGAGAAACTTGAACTAGAGGTCGAGGCTGTCTCGGAGAGTATCGATAATGCCTTTGGTGAAAGCTGCATGCCGAGAGTCAAACACTCTAAACGCAAAGTGCCGTGGTGGAACTTTGAGCTGAAAAAGCTAAACACGCAAGTAATTCAACAGGACTACGATCACCCAAGAGTGGGACATCTACAGGAAAGCCCTAACCGAATACAGCAAAAAAATTAGGAAGGCCAAGCGGAAATCGTGGAGGAAGTTCTATGAGGAAGTAAGTAATACGAGGTGTATTACTAAGGAGCAAGACTCCACAGAATTCTTGTAAAGGCCAACACCAACCAGTTGGGACTCCTACAGAAAGCGGATGGCTCTTTTACTAAAAGTGAAAGGGAAACGCTACAATTACTGGCCAGCGTACACTTTCCTGGGGCAAATCAAACGGTGACAAACTCCCAAAAAGCCTCGAATAGAGGACTGGAGAAGAGCAGCTCTTGTCATTAGACCAGGAATAGTGAAATGGGCCATGGGCCAACTCTTTTAAACCATAAAAGACACCTGGAACATGTGGTGTCTCCGATGCTTCTGCAACACAACAGCAAAGTCTTTCAGACCCATTACCCTCTCCTCACTTCTTCTGAAAACACTGGAGAAGGTATTAGATAACCATATTAGGCAGGGGAGTCTGGTGAACAGACCCATACACACCTACTAGCATGCTTATCGTAGCGGCAGATCGACGGAAACCGCCCTACTAAATCTTGTAGACAAGATTGACAAAGCGCTGGACGATAAAGAAATAGCACTTGTTGCTTTTCTTGATGTGGAGGGAGCGTTTTAAAATACGCCTACTCAAAAATTAATTGGAGGCCTTCTTCGTAAAGAAGTGGTCCTCACTACTGTTAAATGGATACAATCCATGCTTGCGAGTAGGGTAGTAAAAATGGAACTACTCAATGATACACTTGAGCTAACCACGACAAGGGGATGCCCGTAGGGTGGAGTGCTTTCTCCACTTTTGTGGACTCTTGCAGTGGAGCTACTCAGTAGGATGGCTGGGCTCCGCTTTGACACCCAGGGATGTGGTCAAAGAGATCAAACATTTTATTATCGAGTAAAGATATCACAACGCACATCATTATCTAATATATGGATTATTGAGCATATCGTATAATTTATAAAATGCAACCAATTTATAAAATGCTCGGTGATCTAGACACAGACTATGTACTTTGCAGCGGACTCAAAACCATAATTACTGACTCAAAACCATAATTATTGTTCTTGTCATAGTAGATACAGGAATATTTGAGATCTATAAATTCATTTGATTGGGGATCGAACCCATCAACGCCATTTATTAATTAGCCCCTTTTTAAGGTAGCGGAATTTTAGAAAAACATAAAATTTCTTTCCTTAGTGTGGAATAACACTTTAAAAAATACTTAAAAAGTTATAGGATTTTATTTAAAGTAGAGGAATTAGGTTTTAAGGTGGTCACATGAAAAAATACCTATTAAAATATGACAAAAAGTAAAACAACATAAATTTTCTTCATTCTTTAATGCATTTCCTCTAATTTTTTTGACAGCGATGAGCACTTTTGGTGAAAATAGATACCAGAAATCAGTTTAATTTAACTATATATTAATTAACAGTTTCAATAAAAAAAACCTCTCGATTTATATAATAATGATTCTTTGCTTAAATTCAGCAGTTCAACTTCACAATAAAAATAGATCTCTCCTATAAAATTTATATAATTTACAAAAGCGGTAATGTTAGATAAAACAACAATAAATAAATGCCTCTGGGGATAAAACACAATATTATATTTTTTCTCTTTGTAGATAAATTGACAGATGTCACTCTGTTAAGGTCAATTGTATATAAATATCTTAAGAGTATAAAGTATCTATTGGTGTTAGTCGCCAAAACTGAGAGCTATGCTGCATTCATCTACTAGTAAGCTACTGCGTATTGGTTCGTCATTCATTAACTATATTTTGGCTAAAAAGTCAACATTTGCAAAATGATCTTTACAAATTGTCATGACACTATAAGAATTAGTTAACGATGAAACGTGCCAAAGATGCGGCGCCGGCGGCGGTCGGCTCAACGACTACTCTACTCTAACCGTAGGATATGTTACTCGTTGCGATTATCTATTTATGGCTACGAAATATTTAAAATTCATAAAGCTCTTGCAAAATTCTAACTGTTTTTGAAGAAAATTCACTAAAGACAGATAGAAACGAAGTTTCATATCAGAAAGAAGTGTAAGCGTTTTTCATGCATGTGGCTACATCTACGCCGTCAGTGGGTAGAGATGTGTGTCGAGTCATCGCCGAGCCGGCGGCGAGGCAGCGCGCTCGCAGCCCACTGCTGCTCTATCACAAAACGTAATTCGTCCGAATTTGTTACCGCTCCGGCCTACTTACTTCTACTAAATGATCACTATCGATAATAAATTATTTTCACCTACAATTAAAACAAGGTACGAAGTGTTATAGTGCATCAAAAAACGTGACGTCTAGCGTCGCGCATGCGAGATAATTGACTGGACCGCTCGAAGGAGCGCCCCCTTATCACTTCTATATAAAATGAATCACGCTAAAGGCGAATCTTTTAATAATAATCCAATATTTACATAAAGAAACGGTTCGAAGCGCTACTCATCCACCTCTACATAGGAAACCGAGACCATCCGTACATAGTCCGACGTCAGCTGTTACTTGTTAGTCTACATAAATTTAAAATTAAATAAAGCGTCCGTGTGCTGTGGTTCATATGGTTTGTCGATTGTGCGTCACTTTTGCAATGCCCAGTGCCTGCGGCCGCGTGGTGCGCAGAGAGCTGTGCGCTGCCGACCGCCACGCTTAAATATTTATAAATACGTTTAACGACTTGTCATGTATACATATGAATTTTGTAATTTAATAGATTTAAAGGAAATAAGTATTTTTGTTTTTATTCTTATTTATGTTAATTCGTTGCTATTTATAAGTATATTGAAATGAGAGCTCAAAATAACAACTATCGCGAGATAAAGTCAACAAGTATCTCGTTTGCGGGCAAAATGGGCGACGCACAGCTACGCAACGCTCTACACTTTTCTACGCTCCAAACTTTACATAATTATTAACAATTTAATTATATAATATCTTCGCCTCCGCCTCTATAAGGAACGTTATAAATAATCATCAACGTTCAAGTTGTCGCGAACGATCGGATCGCATCCGTCAACAATAGATATATTTCTTACGCCAACAAAGCATAAAATAGTGATATTTTTTACATCTCAGTCTAGTCTATATAATTATATTTTTTTCTTTAATGGCAAGGTATCTGTATAGACTCAATTACATCCTTCGATACACAACAAGTATATCTATACAATGGAATACGTCGCGTATCCGTTTCCTCACAGCGTCGATGATATAAAATTTAACCTAAATAACACAGGAGAATTAAGTATAAGATCACAAAATGAGATTCAGCGGGCGCGGTGGGCGCGCCAGCGAAGTCGCAGCTATAATACTCTACGCTAGAGGCGAGCGATTATGAATGATAAAAATGATGAAGAAAAAGAATGTGAAAAATTTCGAATGCTGAACTATTTTTGAACCTATATATTTTGTTCTTTACCCTATTCGTTTTCTTTACTGAAGGATGTTAGAATGTGGTTTTAATAATTCAATGATATTAGTCAGCCATAATCGCCCTCCATCCTACGCTACAACTAGCGAGGCGGCGCGCGCGCTCGCACTAAGCCTAGTATTGCTATCGGTCAGCCCTAGCACAGTGTACGACGTCAGGGGGCGATTCCGGCGTCCGATTTGTGAAAGGCAGCGGTGCTTGTTAAAGGCGGCTGTTGAGATTGCGTGGAGCTAAAGTCATGTTCCGATTTCGGACGAGGCAAAGCAGCCGCCACGCCTAATCCTGGCAATGCTACTCCCGCCATGCGACATGATGCTGCCTGCAACGGTTGAAGAGCTAGGCCTAGGGATCTTTCTGATAAACGCGCTACACTATCATCTGATAGACTGACGTGTTCTGCTTCGGCAGCTAAAGCATTCACAACAGCATTTATCGTATTTCCTTCTGATGTTGTGTCGTCTTCTCTATGTGCAACGAGATTTGGATTTTTGCCGATCTTATTCAGACGTTCTGCAGCAACACTTTCCATTGTTCGTCGCATTAAGGGATATTGATCCAACACTGCGTTGAAATGGTCCACGGATAAGGAGAAAAGATTACAGTATGTCTCAGCGCGGACGGATGCGACTCGCCGGGCATTCGTTAAAAGGCAAATTTCACCAAAGTAAGAACCGTCTGATAAACTGGTCGCAACTTCACCATTTGCCATAACGATATCCACAATGCCTTCTTGTATGAAATACATTTTATTTCCGATGGTGCCTTCTTTTATGATAATGTCACCTGAAATTAATTTGTTAAAAATGTAT
The DNA here is from genome assembly GCA_037127375.1 of Dione juno. NCBI lineage: Eukaryota > Metazoa > Arthropoda > Insecta > Lepidoptera > Nymphalidae > Dione > Dione juno. Next base: position 946,461 of record JAXRJS010000061.1, on the reverse strand, counting down.
GTAATCTCATATCATACATATATGAATATAAAATTATCATATTTAATATATTTACCCGGCTGGAAGACTTCATAACGCAATTTAGTAACAACATCGGAGACGAAATTGGAATCAGCATTGGCGAAAAATGGCACGGAAGCGACAAGAGATCTGCAGTTGTAGTTGATAACATCTTCTCGTAGCTTTTCACTTAATTCACCCAAGATTAATTCCTCGTCAAAGAATTTGCCTTGGTATCTGTGCTCGAAGTACTCCGTTATTCGTTGACGCATTTCGCGCGGCAACTTTCTATATGCCATATACTCCTCTACTTGTTTTACCTGTAGCATACATCACTTATTAAATATGATAATTAATTAATACATTTTTAGATATTTTCAATTTGTTAATATTGTGTACTTATAAGATGCTCCACATGAACCAGTAAATTGTTTGCTTTAAAATCTCATCCGTGCAAGTACCTTAAAAAATAAACTCAAAGCACCGATATCTAATTTTGTAAGATATGTATAATATATTATATTAGATCCCGTCGACAGTGTAGATATATGTCGCGTCGAAAGATGGATGTATTAGTAGGTACGATTATAGAGTATAGAATATTAAAACACCTATAACAATGACTTCTACGAGATTTACGAAAAGCTGTCATGAACACACATTAGTGAATTATAATCATATGTACATAATGTTGTAGTTTACACCAGTTAAAATGTGACGCGACAGTATGTGCGAATAAATGAAATGGTGAAGAAAACAATAATGCATGTAAATTTACGAAACGATCATTCTCTTCATACTCACGTCTAATTTCTGAAACAGGCAACAGTGACTATGAGATTAGTTGTTAATTAATTGTTTATGTGGATTTGAGGCTGTACGATTTGGGATTTTATTTTTATTTCACTGTTATACTATAGTTTTATGTGCTAGGTGGATTATAATATTAATAATTAATACATTTAAAAATGTATATATTTTATTAAATTTTGCAAGGTGTTGTTCATAACAGCTCATATTTTTAAAATTTATTTATATGTTTCAAATTATTTTAAGATATACATTTATTTTTATATGATCAGCATAAATGCAAATACTTTTATTCAGTATTTAATTATTTATATAAGATTTATATAATTCATTTATTACCTTTGACGTTGATAATTTATTTAGTAATATTAAAATATAAATTAACATCATTACTCACAAAGCCTCGTGTGAAGGTTCCAACTAGAATTTAACTTGTGATAGACTTAACATACATATATTTTTACCACCAAACTCACCAGATTCTCTTGATGCAATATTATATGGAAAAGCTTATTACCTTTTCACGGTATTGCCTGCGCGATGAGTCAAGACTCTGAATGAGATTTGTTGCATGTCCAAGGAAAAGTGCATAACAGGTGGCTCCCGAGATCATTGATAACATAGTAAGCCACATGTCAGTAAGTGATTGCGGTGGAAATCGGCCATATCCAATGCACAGCATATGTGACATGGCCTTGAATAGAGCCCACGAGTATTGTTCTAACCAGAAAGCTTCCTGAAAAAAAGAAATATTCAGTTTAATAATACTTATATTGTATTAAAAAACAGGACAATATTGTAAGTATTAAATAAGCATTTTGCTACTAACTTGCAATTCATTTATTGCAACCCATGAATTTGGTGGAAATCCTTGGAGCATAGGGACGAGAAACTGCAGACATCCAGACCAGTGGCCAATTAATAACATCATACAGATGAGGTTGAATATCCGCATGAACACCGATGCCATGTTGAGAAACTGAGGAAGAAAGATTCGATTAATCAACGCCGCATTAACAGGACGTATCACCTCTAAAGGAAGCCGTGCGGACTGCGCGCGACATAGACGCTCGTTCAAGCATCGCGATGATTTCTACCGATGGTTTCTTGTATCAGTGAGTAATAAAATATGAACGCGTGAGACGAGTCGTCGAGCGAGCATGCGATCGCGGGCCTACGGGCAGGGCATCCCAAGCCGCCGCGGACGCCCTGCCCGCCGCCTCGCGCGCCTCCGCCCGCGCGGCCAACGGGAGGGTCGGAAACAGAAACGCCAACGAAAGAGGAAGCGAAGCGAGCGTGTAAGGACGCCGGGCGGCGCCGGCTGCATGCTAAGCGGGCGAACGAGCACATGCGCGCCCTCGTTACCTTAAAGATCAGATTGCTTTTCGTGTCACCCTTCTTTTTTGCGACGTCGGAGCTCAGCCGTCCTCGACGTTCCGTGCGCTTTTTTTGAAGATTCTGCAAGATCTAGAAAACAAGCGAGAAACACGAGATAGTAGGAGAGCCAGGCGCGCCCGGCGAGTGCGGGCGAGGTCGGCGGTCGGAACGTCGCGGGGTGTGCGGGCGAGCGGGGCGGGGGCGGGGGCGCGTGCGGGCACTCGGGATGCACTAACACCGACGGGGACGGGCTAGGCCCCTACGTGTACACTAGGCGACTAGGCGGTAGGCGGCTAGGAGCGCGACGACATGCGGCACCTGCGAGGCGAGGTCGCGCGAGCCGCCGTCCGCGTCGCCCGGCTCGTCGCTCGGCTGCGGGGCGGGGCTCATCTGCACACAACACCGTCACTGCGTCGTCGCCACCACCCTCCCCGTACTCCACTTCTCCACTGACTACTACCGTGACAGGTTCGACCTACTCGGTGGTACTCTAATTATTCGGTACAGATTTGTGCATTATTTTTAATACGTATACTGTCTTCTATGGTTACTGAGGAGCGTACTAATGACGGATAAATAATATTTGATTCACCGTTTTATTTATGAAGGTTAATAAACTGAATAACATGTTCGAATTGGGAAAGACTAACGACACGTGAGTTTAAAATATTATTGTAAAGGATAATTGACTACGAAAATTTCGGCGTCAGCACATCTTCTAAAGGCCTTATGAAGCAGCAACATAATAAGAAAAGATAGGCAAATCAAATATCACGTTTATGAATATGGGACGGTTTGGGTCGGCAGACGCGGACGCGGCGCGGCGCGGCGCGGGCTCATAGAAAAGAGATAGAATTAGATATCTCAAGTGAGAGCGTGCTCAGGCAGAAATAAGCTTGCAGAGAAGCAGTAGAGAAGTGCAGAGCGGGACGTGGGGCTCACATACAGTGGAGGGTGGGGACAATGGTACAGTTTAGGATTACATCAAACTCCAATGACAATTCTTTAGGAATGTCTACTAACTAGATAGAAAAAATCAGATTATTTATTTAGTATTCAAATTACACTTCAAATTATCAATTATTATAAAAAAATTATAGCCAATCACAAATAACAATGAAGAGACAATTTTTAAAATAGAGTTTAACCAATATATATTGTTAATAGTGTTAGTTAATTTGGTGTTAGTTTATGTGAGCGTAATGTGTAAGAGCAGTGTTGGTGGTAGTAAGTTAGAAAATGGGCAAAACTTGGCTGCAAGTAGAAATGATGGCTTACATATACTTCCTCCCATTGTGAGACATATCGGACGAGTCTGGAAAGCCTGAGGAGTCGAACCAGCGATAAAAGTTTTGCTAACCGTAGTATCCTTAGGGCTCGGCCAGCGTGAAGAATTTGAAAACTTTCGCTAAAGTCCTGGAAACACAATCGTATTCATGTTATAGCAGTGCAGTGTGCTGCATGCATTACTGCATATGCGTAATGCCAGGTTCCTTCCTGTAAGTCTAAACTATAGATTATTAATATTTATTGCCTAACTTTATTTTACATTACAAGTGAAGACATGCATACTTGCTGAACTGATAGATTTAAAAATACATCAGCCAAAGAAAAGTGCTGAAGCATTGTACTTTACATATTATACTTATGTTTTTCTAATATAAAATTTCATGAATATATTAAATGAATTGAACAAAATTTATATTGTAATAAATGTTAGAGTAATTGATTTGTTCTTTCAAGTATGTATAAATATAATAATTATTAATTAGGTATATAAGAAAATAATAAATGTTTTGTATTCATAACAACGATTTGCCGTTATGTTATTATTTGTTGAACTATAACATAAAAATATTAGTATAAAAAGAAATATTTAAAATTAGTACAATTTGGTCGTGTTGCATATTACGGCGAGAGGGTAAAAAATAAATGTTATATATATATATATATATATATATATATATATATATATATATATATATGTGCTGACAAGTATAGATAACAAAAACAGCTAAATAAAAAATAAAAACAGCAAGAAAATGCTTTAATAAATCATGCGTTTATATAGTTAATGTAAAGGAAATACAAAATATATTTAAAGAGAAGTTAATACGTGCACAGTCGACAGCCATTCGGTGGCAATAATATATAGAAAGAGTTGTGCATAAGAAGTTCAAAGAGAAATGTGCTTTTTAAAAGGCCAAAGACTCAGAAATTATCATTACCCAATACTTATAGAAAATCACTTATAGATCCCAGCGATAAAGCGAAGAAGAATAAGAAAAGATGAGATCAGATTTATATGGGTTACAAATCGTGCAAATACTTTTGTATAATTGTGAAATTAAATAAAATAAATAAAACTGAAGACGTATCTAGAGTGCTGCAATCAAACCTTTACAGGTTTCTTAGAAACCTTTACAATACAAGATATTAAACCGAACACGATGGCGCCCCGAACGTTCTCGTGCCAGTTGTATCAATATCACAATGAGAGATAAAAAATAAAAAATAACACAAAAATAAAATTTTTGCTATAAAATAAATGAACACCCAAGCTGAAACAGAATCAAAAACATAAAACATACATTAACACTAGTAATAGGAACACGGCCAAATTGCAACGTACGTTTACCTGGTTGAAGATTAGGAAAATATAATCTAGTGGTATACTAGAGATGAGGTCAAGGAAGAACCATGTCCTCAAATAATGCTTCGCTATTAACTTCGGATCTAATATCACTTGTTCTGCATTGTCTTGTTGCATGATTCCTGAAATGTGAACGTTATATAAAGATTAGCAATTTTTTAAATTAATTAATACTTGTAAAGTGTTCCTTTTTATTTGTAAATGTTGTACAGTCGATAAATAGACTAGTCAACACAACAGTATTTTTTTGTATTCGCACCAGTATTGCTCGAGATAAGCACGTTTAGTCAAAGCATATTTTTCGGCTTCATAATATGAGTAAAGATTACAGATTATTAAGAGAATATTAGTGATAATAAGAGAATATTAGTGATAATATATAATTGACTAACCTGTTCTAAAATTAACAACGATATCTATAAGAAATATAGTATCAGATAGACAGTTGAAGGCTATCCACCGTGTGCTGAGGTCATCATTGAAGAAAGATATGGCGACTGGCAGGATAATTAGGTTGGCCACCAGTAGTAGAAGCATACATAGGTCCCAGTAGAACCTGTAATGAAAAACAAATGATTAATTGATATATGAGCTTATTTTTAACTATTTACATTTATATTGCTGTAAATAACATGATCATGCATTATGCGTAAAAAGGATATTTTGCAGACGCAGTATCACACACTTATATGGTAATTTTATATATACAGTTTAATGCATATGTATTGGTGCGACTATCGAGATTTTGCAGGGGGGTTTTGAATACAATTATTATTCTGAAGTAAATTAAAATTGACTATTAAAAACATCTACAAGAAATGAAAGGAAATCTTGTCACACATTATATGTAGAGCGGCTTTTAAAGTTCTCCAGTAAAGTAATGCCCATTTTAAAATAGATAGCAGGACACCAGATCACTCTGGGGTGGGCACGGACCACCCAGCTCCCACCATCCTACGTCCATACGGAGAATATGCTTTCTACCTTTTAAGATTGTTTACCTGACTGATTTTCTACCTTATAAGATCAATGTTTTGGCAATTACAGAATAGTTTTTTTTTAAATATATTGTTTTATAATGTTCAATTTAATTAAATTTCCAAATGTTATGTTATATAAGCTGATAGCGTTAACTACTAATCTAAAAATAGCTAAAAAAAAAGGTTAATATTAAGAATGAGCCTAATATTGTTATCCGGCCGATACATATAGCGACAGGACTATTATGCCAAATGTTTTTGTCGGTCGGCAGGCACTTTCCGCGACGTGGTTAAAATGAAGTAAATGACGGTAATTTCGCACAATAAGCCAGAAAAATGTACACAATATGTATGCTGTCAAGAGTAGGCTGTGAGTGTTCTAAATTGACATATTATTTCAACTCTTTCAAGAATGTTTTTACAACGGCACAGAATAAGTTGAAAAGTATTTTTTTAAGCAGGAAATAAATAAAATATTGTCATACATACATTAGTATAGATGATTAAAATAATAATAACTAAGATAACTTGTTAAACACACACACATATATATATATATATATATATATATATATATATATATAAATTTAAAAAAAACGCGTACATAAGTATTAAATTTAAGCATCGTGTTGTAATTGCGACCGTGAGAATTGTATAAACGTGATAATCCAACGTAATTAGAAAATACGGGGTAAGTGGTGCACGTAAATATACACTCGTAAATCAGACTTATGCAAGGCTAAAGCTCATGTCAACCACGTCAGCGGGTTTAGCGCAGTGCCTTTGTGTAGCATTTTATTCATGTTGCGTTGAAGAACTTGAATAACGAGCTACTTTAAGACTGGAAGAGCAATAATTATGTTTCGCTAGTGCCTCTATTTCTAGCTTAATTTTCTAATAAATTGGAAAACATATGCACTCTAGCTTATTCAAAAAACATTACATATGATTCAATTTTTTTGGGCACATTGTTTGATATTTATGAATTTATTGTTTCATATATTTGTAAGCCGTCATTAGATGACGATGGCAGTGTAATTTAGCGATTTATGTTATATAGCATTGTATCAAAAGTATCAGTTCCTGTTAGTCATATATTGAGAAAGTTTAATGCATATTATTATTTGAGGATTAATGCATATTATTATTAATATTTGAGGCGAGCCATTGTGAAGTGTCTGACTGTAAGGAAAGGAGGAAAGACTTCCATTTCCGAGGAATCATCCTTTTCCGAGGAAAGACTTTCCACTTCCATAAATAATTATTTACTTCCATTCCATCTTCTCTTTGGCGTTGTATGGCCAGTGGTAGACAACTCAACGCGTAATCGCTAACTCTGCTATCCGGAATAAAGCCTAAAGCTAATAAAAACTTTATTCAAAATTAATATTTACCTAGCATAATCATAGAACAGTCACAAACACTGATAACTAACTAATATATTGGTGTCAAATTAATAACAAATTTTGAACAAATTATCGTAAAACTGGAGACAACAGTTTATAGGCAAAAATATCAACATTGATATTGTTTGTTTACAAGGAGTCGGTATGGTCGTAAATCGCAATTGTATTTAATTAACCTTAATTTGGCTCAGTCTTGTGATACGTCTATATGTAAATGCGCAATTATATAAAGAAACAATGTTCATTTTTACTCTTTAATATGTATAAAATAGTAATAAAATCAGCTGGAATTAAAAAAAAAGGATAAATATGACGTTTTAATTGATATATATTAACTGTATATTAACTGATGAGAACATTTAAATTTCTCATCGGTAAATTATTTAAACTAAAATGCTAATGTTTTGAAAACATATTTGAAAAACGCTTTTCCTTTTAAAACTAAATATGCAAAGAAAAAAATATTCTTATTGCTTTTAAAATTCACAGCAATAATCATTTTAAATGGATTTTGAATTTTATTTGTATAATAGTGAAAATATAGCGGCGTTGTATATGATATATCTGATCACAGGCTATCGTGACACAGTAGGAAGGCAGGTTGGTGGTAGTGACTTCAATCCTCAATCGAATTATCTTCATTTGCTCTGGCTAGACTAAGCATGACACCTGAGATCTAGAGCTACGCAATGTCTTCAGAACAGAATATTTTAACACCATGTTCTTTCTGTTTCTCCAGCCATCCATACTCGTATATACATACATATATATCTAAATTCATAGAGCACAAGTATGATGATCTATGTTCTGTTACGACGTGGTCGCGTGTTCAGTTTAGATTCCGATATAAAGTTTTCGAATACGCTCGTTAAATTCCAAATCACAAATTTTAAGTGTATCCTCTTAGGACATTTAGAAAATTAGCTATAGCGTAATGCTAAAATTTCATGTTTGACGTTATTTAATACTATAATTTAATGTTCTATAAAATCTCCAGCTACTAGAACTATAGATAAATCGACTGGATTCAAGCGATAATGTGTCAGGATTATTATATATAAAGCTATATACAAAAAATGATAAGAAATTTATAAGGGGTAATAAGGGGAAATCTATGAACAAGATTTGTTATTTGGCAGACTACTCGTCACGTTATGAAGGATTACGTGAACATTTTTTTTATATTTAATAAATTAATGTATATGTAGAATTATGTCATAGAGAAAATTAATAAAAGCTTTTAAAGCTCATAAAAATAATTAAAAAATATAATCACTTCCCCAGAAATTTTTGCCAGTTTTATACTAAAACGTAACTATAATCAGAGTTATAACCATTAAAAGTTATGTGAATCGGTTGAACAATAAAGCTATTTCATTAATACAAACCGTTCATATTAATGAATCGAACGGTTAAATGCAAAATTCAATTCATTAAATACTACATAAATATAACTGAATGGTGATCAAGTTCAATGGGCTTTATATGGCCATTTTGCGTCATGATCATTTTTGCATTTATTTACAAAGTGGAATATACATTTTAACCTTATCCATACCCATACAACCTTAATCGCGCCACTTTAGCAATTGTGCCAGACGTTCTGTTATATAATAGTGAAGAATAGAAATATTAGCCTGTAAGTAGTTACATACTTTGGTACTATGGGTTTCAGAATGCTGCTTATACTTATACGAGCTATGAAAACAAATTTAATCAAAATAATATCAGTTTTAGTTAACAATAGCAACTTGCTCGCAGCTTCACTCGTTTGTTCGATGTTTGTGGACTTATTCTAATATAATATTGCACATTAAAGTATATTTTTTGCTTTTTTGTTCAAATAAGTTTGTCTATGAAAAAAAAAAAAGAAATATATATATATATATATATATATATATATATATATATATATATATATATATATATATATATATATATATATATATATATATATATCAAGAAAAATTATGATTATATAAGCAAAATTTTATCCGGACGGAAGGTACTTGCGGCATGGTAAACATGATTTTTCCAACGTAAATGTTGATCTCGCGGATATTTCTGGTTAAAAGGTAGCCTATGTATTGCTCTACGCCCTATTTTCCCGTTAAAATCTCATAAAAATCATCTTAGCTGTTCTGCAGATTAGCCTGGATAAACCGAAAGACAGGCAGATAGACTAATATTTTAAAAATGTTTGTATTGTAGTAACGTATAAACAACTATATAACCCCATTTTGTTTAAATACACAAACAGGTATTTCAATTTTATTCATATGTATATAGATTGTAAAATATATTTAAGAAAAATAATCAGATGATTAGCATTATTTACCGATCATCTCATGTGATTTTTTTTGTCATGTGAAGGAAATGATAAATAGCCTCCGGTTATATGTCGTCCCAATGGACAACAACGATATTATTAATACGAACCTCACAGTGAGTTTCTTTTTAATCAAAATTACGTTATGATAAAATAGGTAAATGTTGGCCCATAAACAACGATTTAGGCTTAAAATTAATTCAAGAATAGCAATGTTTGTATTTTTAAATGCTTCAGAATACTGAAAGTCCTAGTTATTTACAAATTTCAGTGCGGATCAGGAAGTTATTTGTTTATGAGTTCCACACAATCACCATCAAAGGCAAGCAAAGGAAAATACCGTAGGTGATCTACGTATATACAATTTCTAACAACAAACACTGAAGTATATATACATATATATGAATGTGCATTGATTAGCGGCGCATTGGTTTATGGTTGATTGCACAAGTCTCTAGTACTAATGTGACCCGGATATACATTGAGTGATAACACACTGGTCTGATAATTAATATATGACGATAGGTATAAATCTTGTGCGTCAATCATGTAGAAAGAAATCTTCTATAACATACCATTACGAAACAAATATTACGTTAGATATTAAACAAGTGAAAACTAGATTAAGTACCTATTGTAGGTACCTATTGTTGTTAGATACAGATTTTCTCATGAGTTTTCATTTAGATCGGGATTTAACTTAATTATAAGAGTAAAATATTGATATTCGCGATTTTTACACATTTTATCCAAAAAAACCCAGCAGATAAACTGTAAAGCTAGAAAAAATAATCAAATTACAATGTTAGCATAGTCACAATTTATAAACGTTTTATAAGTACATATTATTCCTGCATTGATTAAATTAATGACGTAGATGGTAAGGTAGCGCTGTAGCTCTCGGAAGCTTTTGTTCTTCAAAGGTCTATATCGGTTTTATTGTTATAGAGAAACTTAATTAAGCTTGTAATAAATGACTTTAGTACGTTTATATATTATTAAAGCATAATGTTTATGATTAGATAATATTAATGTAACGAAAATAACGCTCTATCGTCCCGAAATTGAGACCATAGTGGGGCAGTGTCTGACGCACTGACGCTGACGAGAACGTCGTGGGTTTGAATCCCATTCAAGGAAATGTTTTGATTAAAATTGTTTTTATGGATAGACAAAGCGCCGCGTTGATCTAGGTTATTTTAAACATGCAATGTCTCGAAACTTGAGTGGAAAGTGGAGAACACAGTGTTAGTGAGACAGAACTAATATCTTAGTAGTACAATGGCACAAACCATTTTTTTGATTTTAGATATACTATATTATTGACATATTATATTGAATTTTTATATGCTAATAAATAAAAAAATGAATTTCAACATTAAAAAGCGTTTCCTTTAGATTATCTCAAAGTAATTAAGGCGCTGAAGTACGAGTAACCTAATATTCTTTTAGTATGATTTCTTTTCTTTAACTGCACTTAAGTTAATATGCAATAAAAGTTGAACCATTAAAAACTTAACGCTGAAAAAGAAAAAAATAGGCTAGCTTGGAAAATTTTAAAGTGTATCGTCTATTGGTGGATATTTGCGGAAATCTCAACGACCCGCGCATTCAACAAATAGTGCTCCATGAGTACTTGTTCGATAAACAGAGATGAAAACTAAGCCAGCTATTTTATTGCAATTTCAAGTAGGTATTTGCTATAAGCTATTAAATTAAGCTTTAAATAAGGTCACGTACCTAATGCTTTTTGATGCATTGCAATATTTTTAATAACAAGCTATGATTAGTTAATTATTTATAAATTGTATTTTTTTTGTTTGCCGATAGGCACCGAGACACGATCTATAAAATTACAGTTTCAATATTTTTTTCATATATAAATGTAAATATCTGCAAAGAAAGAAAGAGAGAGACATTTTTCTGGTAGTTAATTAAATATGGATTGTGAAACAGGTACCGACAACTATATATATATATATCTTGATATATTTAGTGTGAAGCGGTTTCAAGATTGTTCATCACGTTAATGAATATAGCGATTATTTTAATGTCGACTGCACTTGATCTCAAGTATAAACAAACTATACGTTTACTTCCTTATGTTTTGTGATATATTCATATTTATTATATTATGTATACATAAGTATATTGTAGGTTTTACATTTAACTAGTTTTTAAGGCACATGTCGATCTTAAAGAGTGTTTTTTATAAAAAAAACCTCATTCTGAATTATCTCTTATAAGCTTGTGTTGTACATATATTTTCTAAATCTTTTGACTTTTAAATTAATAAAAAAGGTTGAATAAAAATAGTTTGGTGTGACTCTAAATTTACATATTTACAATACTTTTTTAATTATTTTAATTATACAAATGACACTTTAAAATATTATAAAATGAGAAACAAATGTTTATTAAACAAGTTTGTTATGGGAATAGCTTTAAAAGATAGAATTGTCTATGAAATAAATATGGTTTTCTCCTTATAATTACTAGGTACACTTTTTTAAGTATTTCAAATGTATTTAGAAAAAGCGCCACATTGGATCCTTTTTTCATAATTAATATACAATGTCTAGGATCTCTTTTGATTTACTACTTCCTTGTCTATGTCTGTCACTATTACTTTTCTATTATAATCTATACTAATATTAAAAAGCTGAGAAGTTTGTTTGTATATATGCGCTAATCTCAAGAAGTACTGGTTCGAATTAAACTTTATCTTCAAGTTGAATAGTCCATTTATCGAGGACATATAGGCTATATTATATTACGTTTGTTTACGTAAGTATTGTTTGGTTCGATGTTATGTACGCCAGGGTTACAAGGCTTAATTATTTCCGTTAGACTACAGGGGCAAAGCCACAGGAAAGCGAGTCAATATTCAACTTAAATGACCGTATTTACCGTTATTTATGTATTTCTTTTTGTCTATAGATTCATATATGTACATAACTAATTAACTTATAAAACAAAAAGATTATTCTTAGTTAAAATTTAATGGATAATTTATCCAAAATAAATTCAAGGTTATACAAAGAGTAAGACATAAAAACCTGAATTAATTTTAATAAAACAAATTCAAGTTTTTGTTGTAATTGGTTGTTACTATTTTTATACATGCGTCTATCAGAGCCAAATAAATTAATATTCCAGGGCAAATCATATGCTAAGTTTCATCCTGGAAAATTACATAAATTCTATGAAAACAAAATTTTCGTTAACGCAGTTAGTGTAGTTTTGTTCTAATACAAATAGCTAATAATTACAATTGTACAACTGCCTTAATATATTTATAAGCAATATAAAACATAGTATACGTTTTCGTTAATCATGTTCTGAATCAATTTGGTATATACATACATGTATGCTATATGTTATATTAATTTTGGGTCACAGGTAGTCGTACAAATGGATAACATCACGCTTCTACTTTATTTACTTGATCAATAGTACTATGTAACAAACTTTGTTTTGGCACATTTTAGAAGTAACTATAATATACACAATGGCTGTATGTCATAAGTCCTAACGCAAAAAAAAAGTAATATTCTCGCTTTATTCAGACAAAGTATGAGGTAATTAGAAAAAATGGATAAAATAAGAGATAGAAGATACGTAAACTTAAAATGCTTGTTCTTATTTAGTTATAAATTAATACTAAATGTTGTTGATGACAGTATCCGTTAGTTTAATATTCAATTCCACGTATATTGCGCCTAATGAGGTAGTTTTAAGTTATCTTGCCAAAACTTGTCATCGTTTGTCTTGTGTATTTCATACATAAAAAGGTCATAATAATCTTTTGAAGGTCAAGGGCTGGTAAGTTATGAGATGGGCTAGATAACAATGTTTATATGACGGCGGTAATTTTTTTATATACCTACTCGTAAGAATATACAATAACATTTAAAAAATAGTGTAACATATCATGAATATATAACAAGAAATCTCTCTCTATTTAATTTATACGCACAATTTTTACTTTTTAAGGCTATAAGCCTTATTAATTTATTGTTAGTCATGACTTAGAAGTAATAGCATTTATCGATATTTATATTACATTAGATTTAATTTTTTTTCATTAATTTAATATTATATTTACATTGTCAGCAGTAAAGTAATGATAGCATTCAATACTTTTCACTCGCTTCGATGGTAATGTCAAGGAGGCTAGATTGACCTTTACGAGGGCCGTCATCGCCCGCGTCCCAGTTACAATTGTTGACAAATTGCCTACTAAAAATATTCGCAACTTCCGTACCATGTTATAATTCCGGTACAATAAGCCATTCAAACAATAAAAGTAGGTTACGAGCTTGGGTTTTAGTTGTGGAAACACATGAAGATGACTGTTAAAACGTGGTACAGAGCAGGTTTTCGTCTTATTAATTGTTACGAAGCTAAACAAGAAGTAATGAATCTAGTGAATAATCACTGTCGTTTAGAGATATAGTGCTAGCTAACTGGAGAAAATGATGTGCTTTGTTTACCATGTCGAAAGTAAATGAAATGCACCACAGAGTTAAAATAAGCATAACTACCCATTCTAATATTTGTGTTAGTTATACATACCTATGAGTTCTATTCACATGTACAGTAAGATTTTTGTTACGGTTTTTGCAAACTCTAAGCCAGACGTCAATTCAGCTCTCGGTATTGTGTTGAAAATCGGAAAATCGAATTACCAATGTAAGTTTGCTTTCAGACCTTTTACATAATGGAAGAATATACGAGGTGAAATTCGAGCCCGCATAAAGAATAGTTCTGGGAAATTGTTTAACTTTGAGGATTTAATGATATTTTTATAGTTTCTTTTATTATATTAATAGTGTGTTTTCGTGTAAATGAACTAAACGAGCAAACATTAGCCCATGACTTTGTAGTGATACAGATTATAAATATTTTCATTAATTGAATTTTTATATATTATTCTTAGTCGAGAATAATTGGAATATATGTATGTATTATTTATTATTACATTATTTAAGCTACATTGTTTTTCGATGATATTATTATTACTTAGCTATCGATAGCACATATGTGATTTGTCAATTAAAGCGTCTGGTCTTATTCGAATTTTAAATTAATTAATATAAATTAAAAATTACAACCGTATACTATAACTTATATCAATATGCTATTCGGGGCGGATCAATTCACATTTTCAGACATATATAGAGCTATAAACACAAAAGCTGAGATGTGTTTCAAACATCTCCAATTAATTTCAAGGGCTAGATGAGCACCGTACGCTGATTCAAGATTTGCACATGTCCTACTTTCATAATTAGTTTTTAAGATATCAGAACATAACGGTCGATTACTTAACGTTTACAATGTATAACTATCTTCGGAATTTAAAATAAAATATTAATGCATCAACATTCATATGTTAAATGTAAAAGAGTAGGAATATTCAATTATTTTAAAATAAATATAGTAAACGAGGACCGTGTTGGCGCAGGATCCCGTCTGCGTGTAAACAAGACGGTTTGTGGATTCGATTCCCACTAGGGGAGAATGAATTATTTTCATTTTCTTCGCTCTGGTAACAAGACAAACACGTGGCATTAAGTTCCGCTACGCAACACGCAATGCCTCGAAAGGCGGAAAGCGGAGAACGGAGGGTCTTAACACTAGGTTCCTTCTGCAGTGGGATACAACGTGAAGCTTAAAATACATTTTATTTTATAATGGTTTTAAACTACTTATGGGGTGAATTGTTTGATATGTGTCTTTTATCACACTATTTATATTTCTCTTTTAGATGTATTTTATACGGCTTATGCATATATAACGCATAGTTAAAATTAAATTTCATTCACAACACATCGCACATGATATAGACAGTTCCATTTCTACTGTTGTTTTATTAGATTATACTGCGCTGCAAATATTTACTGCTCTGCAGGGAAATCATTATACTAAACCCGTTCTAGATTGGATTTCCAATATGCCACAGTATACTCATACATATGATTCTACCTATACGTAGGCAGTAGCCACGATTTGGTACACGCGTGTTGCTTTATATGAGGTTTTTGATATCCTGAAATATATTAACATTTTTCGTCAAGACCAACTTTATGTAGAGTAGTACTGGCTGGTTTAAATCTTGTTAAAGTAAAAAATAAAATCTTAATGTATTATAAATGTTCATAGAAACGTAATGTAAAATATTTAAAGGTAAAAAAAAACAATGTATCTATTCATGAAAGAAATCTCAATATTGTGAGCAAACATCAACTAATGGTTGATGTATATTGTATTTGTATAGAAATGAATGATGTTCCGCGAATGAAATATATTTGTCACTATTGACTATTGTATGAACAAAAGTGTGCAAACTACAGCTCGTGATTTAAGTAATGATCCATTGGTGATGATTTTCCTCACAGACCCCATATATATATATATATATATATATATCCTTTATACTTTACAAGCGAAAATTTACTTTGTAAATAAAAACTAACACAACCACATGAAACTTGTAAGCATATAAAATACTTAGGTACATGTTTTAAAAATATTTAGTATTTAGTAATAAATTATGTATAAATTAATAAATAAAAAAAATAACTTTGTAATTAAATTAGGTACACTTCATCTCGTTTCCATAAACGCTCAAGGTGAAAAATGCATGTCATGTATTATAACTGTATACCAACATAAGATAAATTTTTACTATACATTAATTAATCCAACAATTTCAGTCAAAATAACATAATTGGAGCGTCGGTACTGATATAACAAAATTTTTCCGCAATATGAAATTGTCCTATATTTGTATCTAAGCGCAATCAGTATATGTCGATTGAGGCTAACGTAACTAGGCCATCCCTTTTTACATATCACTATTGTAATCATAATCCAGGAGGCAATTATGTATAACATATTGAAATGAAACTCAAGTTTTTAAATTTTAACATATTTTCAGCGTTTTACATTACCCTGCACGTCAGGGTAGGTAGAGAGAAACTAACGCACATCCACATCTATATAAATGATATCTACACATCATATGCAACATAAAAATATTATTATATACAAACGTAAATAAATAGTGAAATGATACTTAGAATAAATAAATAAATTTTATTCCTTCACATTTATATAAGAGCCGGCGAAGTTAGATTGAAAAATATATTTTACGTCACATTGGGATTTTCGTGTACAGCCGATGTTTTAGATTATATTAAAAAAATGTTTTTAACATTTCTATATTACCTTTTAGTTTAAGTTTGTAGATTTAAATATTGAATTATGACATGTATGTACGAAAATAATATAAAGAATGAATGACTAAAATAAAATAAAATATTTTCCATTGAACAAAAATTCACAATTGAAATACCAACTGTCAACTTTCGTTCAATGTTAAATCATATTTGTGTTTTATCAAACTTGACTGCTAAATATCGTGTTTTTTTATATCGTCAGACACAAAGCCTTGAGACAATCTTGGTTACAGTTGCGAAAAATTATAATATACTTTACAACAATTTCGTGCTATCAAGATGTGAAAACAAGGTAAAAATTTAGAGGGCAACGTCGGCAAGTTCGAGAGATCTCAAGATGAGGGTCTACTTCAACGGGGCACCTGAACACAACCAGGGCTTTGTACTGGTTTGGTCCATTGTTCAGATATCAAGGTTGACGCCTGTGCTGAAATAATACTTCGCAAACGATGAATGGAAATCGTACGAAAAATATCAATTAGGTCACCAACATAACTTCATAACAACAGTGCACAATCTGTGTGTACGTTATAGGCATGTAATTAATTTCTTACATAAGTGTATGTATACTTTGGCTCAGGTTCGTAAATAAAGCTAGTTTAAAACATTATTCTAAAATTATCTTTTGAATATACTTAGTTTAAATAACATTATTACAGTTATATTTAAATATTTTCATAATAGCGCATTCCTACATATAGTTACAATATCAAGATTTAGCCATTCAATAAGTGCAAATCTTGGCGGTTTGATTCCTACCCGGGATTCATTCCATTCCTACTACTACTCAGAACACGATGTCTCGAAAATTGTGCGGAAAGTGCGAAAGTGTTGTGTGGAAACCTAGTGCTAAGACGCCATGTGTTAGCACTAGGTTTCCTCTATCTACTCTGCAATATGCTCGAACAAGAGTAAAGCTATTTATTAATTAAAATATTCAAATAATTTTTGGCAAGCTTTAAGTATCGTCAAAAAAATGCTTATTTAAATAAAGAAGTTTCTTTTTTATGAACGTAAAATGAAGAATATATAGGTACTAATTAGAAAAATAAAAATATATACAAATTAAATAAAAAATCACGTCAAATACATGCTAATCTCTGATCTTACAGTGACAGGTATGTCACGAGAATCGTGATCCTATATTTAACACTTGATATATGAATACGTTCCAAAAACCTTAAGGCTATCATCACGTTATTAAAGACATACCTAATTGATACTAACTTCAAGGTGGAACTTATCGTGTACTGTACCTGTTATGTAAAAAGGTATATAGATTAAGAGTTACATTAGCAAAACTTGTAATGGTTGATTCATATTTATTTATACATTGGTTATAATCGAAATTTATATCAATAAATTACCATGTGCTTAGAATCAGCCAAATAGCAAATCTGCCACTGTCGAATGAGCATCATAACCAAATACACCAGAATGGGATCCGCTACTGTACAAAATAATGTCTCGGATTTTTATGGTAAGTGAAAATCAAATCGAGATATTAAGTTCTTTTTTGAAAGTTGAAAACGAAGAGTCTTCGCATTAAGTAGATTGGCATCTATATTTATATATGCGAAGTAAGTTACGTTTAAGATAATAATTCTGCCAAAAGCGGATATTTACTATAAAAAAATTACGTATTTTCAAAAACATACTATTCCTATTGTAGCTGTGCAAGAGAAAAAATATAATGAAACCGTATTTATAAATGTAAATAATCTATTTTTGATGCACACATTTATTCTTTGACCTATTTCTTATGGAAATGTATACTCGTTCAACGAAAAATACTTTCAAGTCAGTGGGAGCATTTTTAAAGCCAACGTAGAACGGGGAATGCATAATGTACAGGTGGTCGCGGTTTTACATAACTTATCTGACTTGCCTATCAGGGCTGCCAGGTAAATCCAAATGCTCTGTCCAAATTAATATTTTTTTCTTTCAACGTATCATATAAAAAAATATCAGTTGTTGTAGTAAGAAAAAAAAACAAAATTAAAATATATTAATTATATTTAAAATATATACGTTTTAGCTCCAACAAATATAATTTCAAATAATTACAAATATCTCAATACATTTACAATTACAATAACAATATCGCATGACAACAAACATAATACTAAGTCTAAATTGTAGCGCGATTCACGTCAATTGGCAACCCTGTAACGTCGATTTACCGAACATTTCACGCTTAATTTGCAATTTACCGAAAATTTAAGAACGCCTCCGTTCCGATAAATCGATCCGTCACATTATACTTGATAATTTTTGGAACAAATGTGGATTGGCTCTTGCTTACTAGTATTTTGTAAATATATGTCTCGTTTAAGCTATTGGTTTCAGATTTAAATGAAAACAGGACCTAAATGATTTATTTTAATCTTTATGTCTTTCCTATATTTTTTGGAATATTTAAATATAAGTCATGAATTATATAACATCTTCTTCTTCCACTTAGCATTATCCCGGCCTATTGCCAGGGTCTGCTTTCCTACTTAGTCTACTCCACTTTGCACGGTCTTGAGCATCCTCAGTGGTTAGTCCATTGGCTCTCATGTCGTGCGTCACGACGTCCAGCCATCGCTTCCTTGGGCGTCCGGGGGGTCTTACTCCAGGGACAGACATCTCAAGGCATTTTCTTCCGACGTAGTTCTTAAGCCGGCGCAAAACGTGGCCATACCATCTCAGACGACGCTCTTGGAGCTTATCCGCTACGTCACGGACCCCAAGACTACCTCGAATGAATGTGTTGCGTATGCGGTCAGCCCGAGTAACGCCACACATCCACCTCAGCATCTTCATCTCCGTTACGTGAAGCTCCTGAGTGTGCCGAGATAATGCTGGCCAATTTTTGCTACCGTATAGAAGAACTGGTCAGATCATGCTCTTGTATATCAGCCCCTTGAGTTTGGGCAGTATTCTGCGATCGCAGACCACACCAGTGACCTCCCGCCATTTGGCCCAAGCAGCGCTAACCCGGGCGTGGACATCGTAGTCGATGCGTCCGGACTCGTGCATAATGGATCCAAGGTACCTGAACTTCTCCGACTTAACGGCTGGCTCAGGCCCGATGTGGATGGTGCTCGAGTCTGGGTTCCCGCAAACCATGTACTCGGTCTTTGACACATTCAGTTTAAGACCACCGTTCTCAAGCACACCCTTCCAGGCATTCACTTTACGCTCCAGCATCAGTCGGTTCTCGTCAATGAGTACTATGTCATCGGCATACATCATCAGCCATGGAGGCTGGTCCTGGATGTGAGCCGTGACAGTATCTAGCACTACATTAAACAAAAGTGGACTAAGAGCTGCGCCTTGGTGAACCCCTACTGTAATTGGGAAGGGTTTGGTATCGCCAACAGCGGTCCTAACTGTAGAAACAGAGTCGTTGTACATGTCTCTGATAGCAACATAGGATTCAGGGATCCCTTTGGATCGCAGTGCCCACCAGATACACTGACGTGGCACACAGTCAAAGGCCTTCTGCAGGTCTAAGAATGCCACATGCAGAGCTCCCCTTATTTCCCTGTGTGCCTCCATCAAAATTCTGAGGGCAAAAATGGCGTCCGTAGTGCCTGATCCTGGCTGAAATCCATATTGACACTCAGAGACAGTACACTCTCGGCGGAGCCTGAGGGCAATCACGCGCTCGAAGAGCTTCATGGTGTGACTCATAATCTTAATGCCCCTATAACTACCGCAATCTTGAACACTGCCCCTTCCTTTGTAAATAGGGGTAATAAAACTGTGCCGCCATTGATGTGGCATCGTCCCAGTGTTCAAAATGCGGTTAAAAAGATCAGTAAGCATGAGCACACCATGAGAGCCTAACGATTTCCACGCTTCGATCGGAATATCGTCAGGTCCCACCGCCTTGCCGTTCTTCATGCGTCGAAGACAATTCCGAGTTTCATCAAGGGTTATTGGAGCAATAAGTAATTATATAACATATATATAAGTAAAAGTACATAACTATGTTAGCGTACCCACCATAAGCTATTAAAACATAATCATCAATTATTTGTGCCATTCATATTTACTGTCCAAAGAACATATAATTTAACCTTTTTTTCGAAGTGATCTAGAAGGTTCTTTATAGCGTCACCGGGCGGGTACTAATTCCCACTCGGGGAGAATGAATTATTATTATTTTCTTTATTTTGGTAACAAAACAAAGCTGGGCGTTGAGCTCCACCACTCAACACGCA
This sequence comes from Dione juno, assembly GCA_037127375.1. Taxonomy (NCBI): domain Eukaryota; kingdom Metazoa; phylum Arthropoda; class Insecta; order Lepidoptera; family Nymphalidae; genus Dione; species Dione juno. Next base: position 925,445 of record JAXRJS010000061.1, on the reverse strand, counting down.
ATGGCCTGAAAGTCAAAAAGCGGGGAACAGAGTGTCTTCACACTAAGTCCCTTAAATCTACTCTGCTATGTGCTAAGGTATACAGCGTGAAGCTAAACAAAATAACTTTATTGTACATAATAATTATTTTCATCCTAACAATTTTCGTTTAAATAATTAGATAAGAAGTTTCACTTATTCTAGCTAACTAACATCAAAGCAAAAAATTACTAAATTATTATTATATATTTTGAATTGATGTTAGACCACCCGGACGACCAAGGAAGCGATGGCTGGATGTCGTGACGCAGGACATGAGAGCCTATAAATTGTCCACCAAGGATGTTAAAGACCGAGCAAAGTGGAGTAAGCTTAGTCGGAAGGCAGACCCTGGCAAACGAAGCCGGGACTAATGCCAGGCAGAAGAAGATATTTTGAATTGATGTCGAAGATATGCCTAATTTATATTCATGGCTTGATGCACTTGCATGTGCAGTGTATTTCTAGCTATAAAAATCAATAATTAAAGTATTCCTAAAAGATTTTCCATATTGGAATTTTTAGTTTTTGTGTGGAAATGAAACCAATATTTGAGTGAGTAAAATAAATACTTGCTTGTTCAATAGTTCAATACAATAACTTCTCTCATAAAGTTAATCGACCAAATGTACTTCAAGTGCTTTATTTAATCTATGTTTACGTAAGATATTATCGTTAATGTCCAAATGTTAATAACAAAGAAATACTTCTTATTCCTTTAGTTAGTTTTATTCATCATGTGTATAATGTCTATGATTCTAATAAAATATAATAATATATCTCATTCAGTCATTCAATATTCATAACATAGACCCAAAATACACAACTTGAAAACATTCAACTCATTCGATAACATTTGTATATTTCAGAATACAACAAACGAAAGAATGAATATTAAAACTGAATAAAACTGCATATTTTAGGTCGCGATTATGTATGTCATATTTCATTCAACATTGCAGGTACAAGTTTGTCACCCGGGATTAAAGGTTTGCGGTCAGATGAATGGAGACCATTCTAATAATTCTACAATTTTAATCCTCTTATTCAAGTTACAATCCATCAAGTTGTGTATAACACTGAAAACGTTTTTGAATGGCTCTTTTTACGTAATAACTGGCTTTATTCATGATCAGTTTCCACTAGTACATGGACGAAGCTTAAATTATTTTATTATAACATTTTTAAACTGCTCACAAGCTAAAGAAAGAACTTTTTTTTAGAAAAGTTTAAAAGGATTTCGATTAAAAAGAATCGCGCATTTTGGTAGCTGTTTGATGGTTTCCAAGAGCACGAGTTTGAATTTTTATACATTTCTAAATACTATTAGCCAATGCCAATAATGTTTGGCATTATTCATTTGGAGGTTTATTAAAGCTACTATTGAATATTATCTTCACATTTCATAAAAACAATTATTATATCTACAAAACAATCAGAAACTTCTTATCAAACGCGAGTAGATAGCTTTTCTTAAATAAAAAAGTTATGTTTTTATATGAAGTAGATCCAGCCTTATTGATTTGAAAAAGTTCTACAAATTGCAAAGTTTATTATTATTACTTATAGAAAGTATCTCAATCGTTTTCACATTTATTTCTTGTTGTCAAATATATCAATGTGCTCCCAAGTAGATGTTAAATCGTATATTAATCGAACAGAGATTCGATTTTCCGAATCATATTTCCTAATTTTGACACAATGGATCTGTTGTCAGATTATATAAAACTTTTTAGTTTATACAACGTATATACACGTATAATAAACATTATTATTTTTAATTCTTTTAAAATCTATATAATAGTAAGCGTTGTATTAAAAATTTTTCAGCATAAATTCCCTTAATTATAATATATATTGTTATTTGGGTAGGTTAGTGTTGTGTAAATAACTATAAATGGTAAATGTGTTTGAATTATTTTGTTTCATGACTTTTCACTGTCAACCCGCGTGCATTCATCATTTAAATGTAAATTGTTCAATGAATAAAATAATGAAATGACAAGATACTTTCATAAATGTTTTTTACTTCACAGAATGTTATAATAGCTATTGCTCTGCCATTTACTTGCTATATAAAATTTTAAATTTATAACTTTAATTGAAGCGACACATTTAAAATAATAGGATTTTTTATATTTATCTATTTTAAATAATATTAGCGTCTGAATCGCGTGCAGACATAGCAAATAGAGTTTATAAGGAAAGCATTAGATAAAGCGGGTGTAGGAAAAGGCCATTAACACGAACAATTGTTCAGACATGAAACGATTTAGTGTTTTGTAAAAGCTGATGTTTTCTAAGAATTTAGTTATATATATATATATATATATATATATATATATATATATATATATATATATATATATATATATATATATATATATATATATATATATATATATATATATATATATATATATATATTGTTTTTTTATTACAAAAACATTATGTCACTGTAGTGTTAATATAGTTTCCTTTTAGATTTTTATTATTATTTTCTGTAAAATTTAACTATATTCATCTTTTGTAGTTTTATCAATAATATAAACACATTAATATTATTATATAATTTTATTAAGTGTTAACATATTGTGAGATGGCTCACTTAATATCAAGTACAACTTCGAAGCAGATTGCTTTATCAATATTTAACTGGTTCGAGATAGAACGTGCTTACACACCATCTAGAAAGCATTAAGCTTATGACTCGTGTATGTAGGTGCAAAAGCTTGCGAATAATTTGGGTTCGATACGGTCTATTAGGTAAGGTCATTATAGGTAATTTAAGATACCAAATATGTTTTAATTATTAGATATAAAAATTAGACTTTTGAATTAATTAATGATGATTTTAGAATTAATTAATAATGATTTAGAATTAATTAAAAGACACATGAAAAGTATCTTTAAAACAATGCATTTTAACACATTTTTTTTCACATAATAGTATTTCTACTGACTACAAAGATATCGTTAAATTTTTGTTTCATTTTTACTAGTAAATTTAATAGGTAATTTAAGGTTATGTTTCGTACACATATATGAGAATATATTACTCATAAACATACATACAAACACTTACACGGGTACATGTGCACGTCTAAATATATAGAAGTTTTATTATAGGTTCTACGTGATTAAACAAAGATCTGATAATCTTACAACATAATATATTTAATTAAAACTTTCTCAATGTTGGCTATAGCGGAGTTTGGATTATCTATGAGAATACACCAACGTTTACGACACTGCGGCTCATTGGTTAAAAACAAGTATTTATTGCGAGAAACGAGAAATTATATTAATATTGTTTTTCTGTAGTTCTTGTATAATCTAAGATACTTACATACTTCCCGATAAAATTACATTTTTCAAATTAATAGAATATAGAATAACGTAATGACAGCGTTCAACTGTAAATGCAATAGTTGCAGATTCGATCTCCGCTCGGGGGAATGAATTGCCCAGACTAAAGCGGCTAAATACATACATATGTACAGCTAGTATTTAAAAGCTAGTATTTAAAGAAAAATAACAAAAAACTATTTTTCGTTTCAATTTTTTAAATTAGAAATACATACTTGCAAGTTGCATTCGACTCTATGTAATATTGCAGTATGATTGCGACAACACTTCAGCTTCATCTAACGAGCGTCGCTACGAACTTGCCTACACTTGTTCCGTTATTATAATAGTATGACTACGGTTTTGAGAGGACGGGATGGTTATAATTATTATTTCATGTTTATTGTCAAGGTCTATTGCTTTTTTATGACTTTTTTGACAAACAGTTCATACGGTTTTCGGTTTCTTTATCTTTAAAAATAAAAAAAAAAATATTTATAGAAAAGTTTCATACACATTAACCAGTCCATCCTAAAGTCACTATGTTTATGTAACCGTCTGGTTGGTGACCAGGTCTCTGATCGTATGGGGTTCCAAAATCAAATGTTTTGCTTTCCAACTTCTATATATTTTTTGTATGTAATAAAATAACATAAACTGAACGATATTTTAATATTTAAAAATGTTTGGTATATTACCTTAAATATGTGTGAATAATGTAGATAAAGTAACTCAAACCATTTTTAAGGTTTCGTATCCTATTATTAGAATTTATCTCATCTGTTCACATTATTTTTGCTTTGGCTAGCACCGAATTCAAAAATTACGGAATAACGTACGAATAATAAATAGGTCTTAATGCAAGATTATGCAATGTCTTAAAGCAAGATTTCGGAGTTGAGACATTGTTCTTTTCTTTACATCAATAATCCAATAGTACACAATTAAACTTTCATACGTCCCTATAATATTATCCTCTTATTCCTAATTATTGAAGAGTTGTCTCTTCTATCATCATCAGCTCAGCAATAGCACTAAAGATGATTATTGTTGTAACAAAATATATATGTTTTTATACGAAACACAAAGGTATTAAAATGTTAAAAATTTCCTCTATTTGCCTGAGACTCCAACATCACATCCTGACACGGTGACAATGAGATCATAGCGAAAGTATGCTCTTTCAAAAAAAAAAGAATTTTACAGTACAATTTATAAATGACTGAGAAATCGAAGTACGTACATAAAAAAAAAAGATATAGTCTCTTCTTTTTGAAGCCATTTAAAAAGAGGCATTAAGAATTTCTAAAATTGATGACTTTTATTAATACGTAAGAAGAAAAAGCTTTTATAACTTTTTTTCGTTGAAAGAAAATCTAGAAACCAGTATTTGTGGAAAAACTTGACAAATGTTATTTTGAGAATGGCCGTCCATTGTAACAGACGGTTTCATTACGTCGATTTATCAACTTGACATTAGAAGATATTCTCCAATTTTTATTGTTTGTTAATTGTTCAAATGTTAGTATTGAATTTAAATTACTTTTTCATTCCTAATTTCACGCATATTTTAAAATATATTTTATGTTTGTAGTTACTTTAGTTTTATTTCTATTAAACTTTCTTTTAAAATTGTATAGAAGTACTATCACCACGGAAAATATATGAATGTACCATGCATTAATCTTTATAGCATCCCATTTATTACTGAGGAAATGTTTCAAGAAGGCGGGTAACAAAGCTGGTATATCCAAAGACCAATACAAAGGAGGCATGCAATATTGAGTACGAAACTGCGTATAAACTGGATCGTATACAAATGTCGCTTGATATAGTTTCTTTCTCTTTTATCAGGAGAAGAATTTCCTATAGTGTTAAAGTTATATTAATAATTTAGTCTTATAGTATTATTTTAAAATTACCTTAATTTTACCTTAATTTATACAAAATTAAAAATATATTTAAAATTAATACATAATTGAAAATTTTTCTAAGATCATTAATACATCATGATGGTGTAAAATTTTATAGTTGCTACATCATGATCATGTCAACGTTTGTTATAATAGTTAAGGAAAGTTTACTTAGCATTGCTGCACACAAAAATAGGAGTATAGAATTTGCCACTGGGTATTACCGTATCCACTTTATTTAGCACAAATGATTTAAAAAAACTTATTAATAGTTAACTAAACAAAATAAATGTTTAATGGCTACAATAAGACATATATAATATATATAATATATATATAGATATATATATAGATATATATATATATATATATATATATATATATATACACATATATATATATATATATATATATATATATATAGATATATATATATATATACGTATATATATATATATATATATATATACATGTTAGTTATCTATACATGTTGCATAAAAAAGAGATCTTAGAAAATATATTATGTAGATATGAGTATAGTACTACTGAGTGATTGAGTAGCCAATTTGTACAGTTGGTATAAATAAGGAAAATCTATTCTTAATTACATTGTAAATAAAAAAATAAAACAGTAAAATAACATATATATATATATATATATATATATATATATATATATATATATATATATATATATATATATATATATATATATATATATATATATATATATATATATATATATATATATATATATAAAGTTATACTAAAGTTACACAAAATATTTAATGCACTAGTAATTATATATGTATATAATTACTAGTGCATTAAATATTTTGTGTAACTTTAACCCCGAAGCAGGCAGTAATGGTGAATAAAATACAGGGCGGTTTAAAGAGAGGTGGGGGAAATTCATGTTGCTTTTTACGATTTCGTTACGTCACTTTTTTCACACACTACTTGAAAGTTCCGCATGAAATAAAATTTAATACATTTGCAAAAACAATATATACAAATCAAAAAATATATATATGAAGGTGCCAAAGAATTAATTACTATATATATAAATTAATAGTTTAGAAGATTTTGTTTCACATGAATCAATATTGATATCAATTTTAGAAAACTGAACAGCATTATTTATAATAATAAATTGCAATGTGAAAAAAATGATACTATATGCCATAGTAACGCAGATTTAACAGGACTCTTTTGAGATTTTTTATAGATACATTATAAATAAGTTGAGTATACAGTGGGTATCGTAGTGATTAAATATATATAATTTTACATTTAATTTTTTTTTAATTCACGGTTTATGTAGCATATAGCAAAGTTACACTTATGAAGAAACAACTATTAAAGCATCGTTCTCTGCTTTCCGCTCAAACTGGAGACACGTCGTATTCCTTATTAATGAGTATTATTGGAGTAAGTACATTTTTACAAGTCCTTATAATTTATGTTTATTTTGACATTTCTCAGATATTGTAATTTACTCTGTAAAATATAATGATATCTATGCAGCTATACTAAACCAAACCTACTGTAATATACATTTTTAGTGTCCTCAGAATAAGGTTTTAAGCGTAATTATCAATGATAGGGATATTGGATAAATTTTTTGCTTAAAATAAAATTGTTTTGTTAACAATTAATAATTTACAATTTTTTTTGTTATTAATATATTTATGAAAAGGTATTGACTTATCGTAGTCAAATAAAATTTGGTAATTGTTCAATTTCACGCTTTATTCCGCGTAGTAGGAAAGGCAGAGAGGACCTCGTTTCAAGACACTCCGTTCTCCGGAGTATTTTTTTCAACAGCATACATTTACCGCTTAAAAGTAAATCAGAAATATTGGCTTAATTTTCCTAATGACGTTTGTTTGAATTATAGGTAAAATAAAATTCATAAATAACGTCTATGGGTGTAGAACAAGACTTGTCCAACAATTCACCGATCAATTAATCACCACCTCCTAATACACAAGGTAAACTTACAAGAAAAAATTATGCGATGACCTTAAGACTTATAATTTAGTATTAGCCTTATACTGCATTGTTTATTTTAAATTATTACAATATAAAAATAATGTGGTATTATTAAGCGGTTGACTCTCAAAGATAAATGTAGGTAATTGATAAATATCTAACATTGTGCAATTTAATCATATATGTTCTAGGAATTTTATAGTGAAACAGACTTATCAAGCAACGCAATTCAACACAATTCTGACGTCGCTAACTAATTGCTCCAATTTGTATCGTCATTAAGTTGATCAATAACTATATATTTACAAATATATTGATATTAATCATGGACATGCGTCATGGGACAGCGTTTGACTGTAAACGTGTTGGTTCTGGGTACAGTGTCTGCTTGGGGGATTATTTTTGTGTTGAGTCTATCATTGAACATGCAATGTGTCAAATTTGGGCGGAAGACGGAGAACTGAGCGTCTTAGCACTACGCTTTCTCTGCCTACTCTGCCATGTGTTAAAACGTTAAGCTAAAAAATAATAATTACCATATTGTATGCATAAAAGTATCCATTACATATACGTACTTACATATACGTACTTACAGTCGCATAGCTAAAGCACTAGCTGCTTCTTTGGCTATATTTATATGTGGTTTATCCTTATCTTGCGAATTAAAATAACGATTATGTGAAAACAATAATGTTGAACAAATGGACATTTTATATTATGTATTATTATATTGTGTTTTTGCGAAACGTGATTTTTATTTGAAAATATAGTATTTTTATACCTGTAGAGATAACCTGTTTGGTATCTTTTAAAAGTTTGTAGTTTCAACAAGTCCATATCAAAAATAATAATAAAAAGTTTTTGGTATATAGGTAGGTATAAATATCTGACAAAATTAAGAAATAAAATAAAACTAGAACAATGTATGTCATGGGCAAAAAATTTTATCCTTACAATAAGCGTTAATCATACATCTGTTAAATAATTGGCTATAACTACCTGTATTGCACAATATATCTATATTACTCATACATAGGTCACATGATTGCAAATGTAGAACGAGGACCGAAGCAACTTAAGCTATTTGCGTAATAAAGTGCAACCATTCCTTCCATTTCATTGAGGTTCAAAGAACCTATATTTAGTTTCGCTATCTTCAGATTTAGGTATTTAGTCTAATAAAAAAATCTGGTTTTTATATTCTCGTGTTAATGTTGTTTTTCATTTAGTTGAAATATATATATTTTTTTTAGCAATTTAGAAACTAATAATAAGAACACTTTCTCGTCTGCCAGTTTTCATGAGATTTGATTCAAATCCCGGTAAGTAAAATTGTCCTTACTATGTGCATAATAAATAAATAAAAACGTTAAAACATGCTGTATTTCAATATATATATATATATATATATATATATATATATATATATATATATATATATACATATATATATATATATATATATATATATATATATATATATATATATATATATATATATATATATATATATATATATATATATATATATATATATATATATTACTTTTTTTAATTTTGTTTTTATGTTTGAAAAGTCTTCACAACAATCTGGGTAAAACAAAAAATCTGGGTAAAGCTTGTCAGGAAATTGTTTAACCACAACCAATGCAGGAGCTTTTTAAAATATATTGTTAAATTTATGAATGTTACAATAAACAAATACATTAATTACTTTAAATTAATTAATTACTACTTTTGCTTAATATATTAATATACCTATATTAAAAGCAGTAATGAATAAAATAAAGTCACATATGTAGTTGCTGAATATTCATTCAGTTGAACACATATTGCGAAGTATGCCGATTTTATTTAGACTCGTTTTTCTGCGTACAAAACAGACGTGATATTCAGATTTCCCACTCATTTCGTTTTCTGAATCATTAAACAATGGCGATGAATAATCGATACCAGTTTGACGTTTATACAACAAGAAACCTAAACATAATTACTTTTTAATTCGATCATTTCTTTTCTCATTAAAATTATCTTTTTTTTTAAACGTAATTAGGAATTACAAACTTAATGACAAGGAATTTTATAAAAAAATCCATTTAGAATTTTAAGCAGCTTGGAAATCAAATTTATATAGTAATCTATTGAGACGTCTTGATAGATTACTAATGTTATCTGTGGCTATAATTCTTGTTTCTGTCGCAAAATGAGCATGTCAAATATTTAGAGGACATGTTTATTTTTTCTTCAACTAAAACATCGCATAGGTTGACAAACATTTCAGTTTTATATAATTCAGTACTATATAATTTTTTCTTACATCTCCTAACCCAAAGGTTGTCTGAAACAAATCGCTGATTATCGATAAGACCGCCTTTTGTGCTTTTATTGTATTAACTTTGTTTTTACTGTAATTTTTATTTCTCATATTTGCGATGTAAAACAAAATATAATACAAAATATTATAATATTCATACAATCATACGATTGAATGGTCTCAACGTGGAACCATTCTTGTCTGGTTTAAACGTAACCTCAGTAGTTAACTGTAAATCACTTCCTTGCACTAACCAGTTCTATCTTCATTCAATGTGTCCCCTTCTTAAATTACCGTTAAGGAGTCAATAAGGGATCCTTGTAGAAAAGTAGTGTATCAGCGAGGTAACAACAAGACCTTTGACATTGGTTCAAACGCTTGCTAACTGGTTATGTCATATCTTCGTTTAATAAATGGATTCCTCTCGACAACTCGGTATCACAAGGAAGCATTCTTATGATATACGTAATGCTTTTAAGTAACATTTGCATACACAAATAAATTTTACGATTTCATAAAAAAGATTATAAGTAAAAATCATTTTAAAATAAATTTAGTAACATATAACGTTAAAACATATTTTTGATGTGTGATCATATACTTATTCACATTATTTTTTATTGATATATTGAATAATGTACATCATTATATATTACATAATCAATACTTCTAGATATTAAACGTATAAGGTAGTATACGTTTCTTGTCTAATATTCAGTATATTTAATAAATTTCAACTTTATAGTAAAAAAAAGCGTCCAAATGTAAATTATGCAATACCGCATTGATTGTAAGGAATAAGGTGTATTGTGTGGCTGTTGCCGACAACGCTATTGTTCTTTCAATAAGCCACTATGGCTTGATAAGCAAACGATTAATGGTCTAGTTTCAGTTTTTGAATTTAAAATCTAGCTCAGTTTTGATTTCAGATCCATAAAGGTGTGAACTTCTTGAAAAGAAAAGTTAATTCATATACACATTTCGAAGCTTAATTTTGTTTAGAATTAATACTAATATGTATATAATATATTGCGTATATGTTCTACTGTATTTAGAACGTATTTGATTTAACACGATGATTTGTTATAGCAGGCAGTAGATTTTGAATGGAAAGGATTTTTGGAATTAAATATAGATTTATATTATATTAAATTTTAAAGTATGCAAATGTATTTAAAATAAGTTTGTTACAACAAATAAATGTTGTAAAACCAGAATCATATATTTGAAACGGAAATTGAACCTGTCCTCTCTCTCTATCTTTCTCTCTCTTAGACTATAAGCTTTTTAAAATATATAATGCTTTCTTTAGTGATTAAAAACACTCAAATTAACTTAAACAAATCGTAAAATAACTAATACAAAACTTTTTAGTTTTAAATAACGTTAATCTCATTAAAAATTGATAAGCTTATCGTGTGAAATTGATATGGTGTGATGTTAATAACGTGGTATAGATTCAATGTTAAACATTTTTTTGTTAAGTGAGTTCCGCTCCTCATAACGTTTGACCCCAGAATTTTTCGGAGAACGGGAAATGGAGAGTCATAACACTAGGTTCCCCCTGCTTATACTGCTATACGCGGGATGCAGTGTAAAGATAAAAAATTACAAAAAATAACGCTTATAAATATGCAATTTTGGGAATGGTTGTGAAGTCGTGATGAGATTTTAACATTAAGAATACACATGAGTACGTAAGTCAGACTCATCATGCTTTTGATTTTCTATGATTGTGCTATAATAATAATAATAAGCTCTTCTTTTTAAAATAATACTATTCGTAAATTATACACAGGTTGACTGTTAGACTAAATACGTTCATATTTTTAAAAATATTTGAAAATCTGTTTATTTTATATATAATATTACTTCTTACGAAAAGCTCTTGATTTTGAAACTCATCCAAAAGAGACGGATTAATGAAAGTTTGTAATACATAATTTTGTTAATAAACTAAGAATAGGCATTTTGTTAGAGGACCTCACAGTAAAAGTGGCGTTCAAAGAAAACTTTTAAGTTCAGCGATCAAAGTTTAGCCGTAGTTGTTTTCGAGTTCAAACATGAGCTTTTCTACCATACGTTAAAACTTTACTGAGAACAACTTTTCTTATATTTTTAAAAGCAATATCGAATTTTATAATATTTTAAAAACAACGATGGCATTTTATTTATTTATGTTTTCGAACGCATACTATATTTTCTACGACCTGCTTTTTAGTCTACTTTTATAATAACAAAGTGAACAAAAAAAAACAAAAGTAAAATTGCGTTTGCTATTTTTTTTAGTTTCACGCTAAATACCGCTTATGGCAGGGTGGCCGAAGGAATTTTGTGTTTTCTTTATTATTTTAATATCTATTATACTACAGGACACTTAGTCGATACTCTTTTCTCTCAATATTAATTATATTACTATTTAAAAATACAATTAATAGGTCGAACCGATCACAAGATATTCTTTATCTTTACATTAAGCAGGGTGATTTTAGGGTGACCTACTGTTAACGTTACAGCGCCTGAAAGTAAGCGCGACGGTTTTGGCTTCGATCGCCATTCGGGGAAATGAATTATTTGATTTTCCTCGCTCTGGTAAATAAAGCGCAGCGTTGAGTTCCGCTACTAACTTGAGTGTTGTGTTACAGGCCCTATTTATTTAATGTCGGCAATTTCTAGTATGTTATTTGTTTGATTATTCTTATAAATTGATATGATACAATGTCAGTCAAGAAGGAGTGTCAATGTTAATAAATAATTTCTTCCGTAAAATGTAAGTATCGTAATTATATTATGGCCTTGTTACACTGATTTCATGTTCAATATTGAATAAGTACTCCATCGCAGATCGATCGGCTGACATCTGTATCTAATCGTGATAGCGAGCTAGCCGGGCGGAAGCTGTCACCTTGGACGATAAGCTGGCAAGAGGAAATTATATTTACTTAAATAGAAACATAAGTTCACCAATTAATTTTGCTGATTTATACAGATATGTACGCTCACGGCTATATTTATGTCCTATAATATATATATATATATATATATATATATATATATATATATATATATATATATATATATATATATATATATATATATATATATATATATATATATATATATATATATATATAATATATATATATATATATATATATATATATATATATATATATATATATATATATATATATATATATATATATATATAATATATATATATATATATATATACATATGTTTCGGCGCGGTCTTTTTATCATTTAGTAAAAAGAAAATGGTATTATAAATTCAGAAGAAAGTAACTATAAGTTAATTTTACTATATTTTACTTGTTTCAAGTTACCATCAAATAAATTTGGAAAACTTTTTTATATAACTAATGATTTTAGACGTTAAAAATTATTTATTTATATTGACTGTCATTTTGAAATTTATTTCGATTGACTTTTATCATTTTCTTCAAAGATTTAAGATATTTTTCGTATGAATATTGCCGTATGACTTATATACTGTACACTGTACTTGGACTCATGTAAAAGCTCAGCTGTTACGTAGGGTTTGTCTATAAATATCTCCTATATTAACATTACATTTGTTCTCCTAAAAAAAAAATGAATCATTGAATCATGTAGAATCCACCTATCATTAGGAAGTTAGTTTTGACTCAATTTCTAGCTACACGTTTACAAAGTCGATCACAATTCAAAATATTCGGTCAACATCTTGTAAATATTTGTTGCAAAATGAAGAACCGGATTGACGTTTTTTTGTTTATGTAGCGCGGATGCCTCATGACATTGATACGTAGGAACCGTTTCTTAATCATAAATATCATTTAAAGTTTAAATACCCCTTTTTTGTAAACCGGAGTAGACATTACAAAAAAATAAATAAAATGTATGTTGTTTGTAAATATATTCTAAATTAAAGTATATCATCCAATTGAAAAGGCTAATTCTTCTTTACTTTCCCTTTTTATAAACATAGAACGCAAATGAAATCTCTCGAAACTTAAATGAAATGAATGTAAAACTAGTTACTCTTAATAGGATAATTTTCAGATAAACCATTTACAGTAGAGTGAATAAATTGAAAAGAGGCAGTTGAAATATTTAACATTTTATTCACGGAAATACATGCTGGCAATTTTCAACTAATCTTGTTCAGCCTTGGGTTTGTTAAAGCATTTTGCAAAATAATGAAGTTTATGAATTGCGAGAGAACATAAATATTTCTTGGAGAGCAATTTAAAACTTTAAAGAGAGCTCGGCATCGCCTCGTATACTGTTGTTGCCGCCGCATCACAAATTAGCTTATTATCAATGGGAATATTTCATGTTGGTTAATTACATTTTTCATAACCTTCGTAAATCTGTTGAACTAATTTCATTTTCCTTAGGCCGTATTAAAGATAATTGCAAATCTTGACTGTTATTGTTCATTTAGTATTGAAGTCTGGCACTGCGGAGAATACAATATTTCAACTGAGCTATTTATTTAACCCCGTTTTCTTTTAAAATGGTAGTTCTGGAGCTTTTATTTGACGAATTTACGACTACTGACGCTGGAAATGCACCGTACATTCATGCAATTTTAACTTTTATTGCTTACGTTAATGCTTAGGAAATGTGACTTTTTATAGAAAGGAAACTATGTTGTCTTTATAACAATGAAACAATCTTACATTGAATAAAAATTAAGAATTCCTTAGCTCCAATCAATAATTTTAATAGCAAGAAAGAAATTAATATCACTACATTAAATGTCATAAAATTGAAGAATTCTGATAGGAACATACCTGAAACTACTGCATGGATGTATGACCCAATGGCCCGCCGCCTTCTGCCTGATGCGCTCTTTCATGAGAGCTTTTTTTGATCCGAAGAGCTTCATAGCTAATTTGTTGTCGGTGGGCTGGAAGAGTGCTTGTAACTGGTTGCGAAGAAACCCCTGCTTGGCGTCGGGGGCCGGGGGCGCAGGCTCCACGGGCGTGCCGTACAAGGAAACATCGTCCAAACCACCGAAATGGACCTTGCCGGTGCCGCTGCCCTGCTTCAGCGACATATCGGCGTCGCCTGTCACAGAAATAAAAAAAACAGTATTACATGTTTGTTTTACATAATCCTCATTTTTTTTACATATCGATATTTCGTATACAATGGCTGTACAACCTGACATATCGACATATTGTCCACTCAGTGGAAAGTAAAGTAAAAAGAGTAAATTGAATTTTACAATGTACAGTGTAAAACACCCAAATGAACAAAGGGTTAGTTTAACAAATAATTACTATAGTGAAATTTGTTAAATTGAATCTGTAGATTCAAATTGTACAGAACAAAAAGCATTTAAAGTAAAATAAGAAGTTTGCGATTTGTCTCTTACAAGCACACTGACAGTAAAATGTACAAGATAACACGTGAAAGTTTACATTTGTTAGTCATAGGCGAGTTACGACGCAATACGAACGAAAGTGAGAGAACGTTCGACATTTACCAATACCACATTTTACAGTCAATCTGGATTTCTTTAGACGCAAAAAACAAGAAAAATAATTATTAATAAAAAAATGTACAAACTTATATGTGTGTAGGTACATTCATTTTTAAAATTATCTGTTTACTTTAATTTCTGTTTACGCAACTAATAGGCCACTTCAAGAGCAACGAAACATTAGTGTTTTGTACATTAAGTAACATACAATGGCTATAAGCATTAGCTCGATTGCTGAGCCGGCGAATGATACCATTACTCTAATGTAATAATAGATGAGTAGTTTCCATAGAAAAACCTAGTAGACATGAATCACGTATACTTTGGATACATTTTTTTAGGCATTAAATGGTTGATTTTAATGATTAATAAAAAAGTAAGGTGGATAAAAATTCATATTGTTCGACGTTAAAGTGTTTTCCATAGACCGTTTCACCATGGCCATTGCGTTACAATGGTGGCGCTCGGAGCAGTGTCTGGGTATTAATTATTACGAACATGTACGCTTTAGCTTTAAAATTGACATTTGCACGCTTGCTTACACTAACCTAAACCAAATTTATATACATATTTAAAATCCTTTCAACAAGTTGTTTGAACCTGTCGAAAGGATCTCTTTAAAATTTTTATATTTCTATTTTTGCTTATAAAATATGCAACAATTTCATTTATACTATATAATATTCATAAGCAACGTGATCGAGCGGAGTTAGCAACCTATATTGAAATTGAATCCATGCTACTAACAATACTGCCCAGAATGTAACATGCCGAAATCAATAGAGACTGTGTATTGAGCACAATGGCTAGTGCCCGAGGCGCGGCAATCAAGGCAAATGGTTATTGTTCTTTCCAATGTATGCGCTTGCACAGTGTTTAATATAAAACGTTTCCTGTTTATATCGTTCAATAGTACCTGTTTGGTAGCTAACGTCGCAGTTCCGGTGCAATTTTAACTTTAACAGTTTAAAAGTAAATAGCTTTGTTATTATCTACATAAAGATTAATGTTTTACTTTATAATAATGTTTTTATGCAATATAGAAACTTTAAATTACTAATGCATAGAGTAATGAATAAATTGTTATTTAAAGAACATATTTTAATAGTTATTATGATTCGTTATTTAGGTATTATAGATTATATTTTGAAATAGGTTATATATATATATATATATATATATATATATATATATATATATATATATATATATATATATATATACATATATATATATATATATATATATATATATATATATATATATATATATATATATATATATATATATATATATATATATATATATATATATATATATAAATTAGTAAAAAAAATAAAATGCTAAATCAACTTGAAGAACAATTAAAGTTGGCAACATTTAGATCCAACATAAAGTGGCATATCACAGAGTATTAATCCTCTCTCCTTAATAATACGCGGGAGATAATTCAAAGCTAAATAGTATGGACATCAAACACACATGCATTATGCTCGTATATGTGTGACGGTACGGTATTACTGAGTCCTCTCATACTTATTACAGCTGATAAAACAGACGATTAAACAATGAGCCAATAGCACTTCATTGATTCAAGTGGCGTCAACACTGAAACTCGAGATCGCCAATCAACTGTCTTCATACAATGTCATCTTAATATTACAATCGTCTTTGGAGATTTATATGAAAAGTAGAAACTATTAAATATTTGTGTTATTTTTATTAATAATATCAAATATCTATAAATATATATTTTATAGTTTTTATTTAATAAGTTAAATATATTATAGTATATATATCTAAGGAAAAAGAATTAGAATGTACATTAAAACGGTATATATTCATATCGCAAAATTGATTAAGGTGACAAATAAAAACAACGTTAAATTCGTTACGTTTTGAGTGTATATATAATTTGTAATTCTAATCCCATTTGCGTCCCATAATTTTTTTTCCCATATATTTTTATTTTATGGATATTTTTCTTAACGGAAAGGTATAATTGGCGGAAGCACAGAATCTAATCTTTTACTCCTATTACAGTAACAATGGGTGTTATTGGGCCTCTGATATCAGTAATATTATTGTAAATAAAAATATGTAGGGAACATATAAACATGGCGTGTAATCATGAAAACCAAACTTCTTTTAGGATTAAAATACTTTATATATATATATATATATATATATATATATATATATATATATATATATATATATATATATATATATATATATATATATATATATATATATATATATATATATATATATATATATATATATATATATATCTTCTTCTTCTTGGCATTAGTCCCGGCTTTTGCCAGGGTCTGCCTTCCGACTGAGCCTACTCCACTTTGCACGGTCTTTAACATCCTCAGTGGATAATTTATTGGCTCTCATGTCTTGTGTCACGACATCCAGCCATCGCTTCCTTGGGCGTCCGGGTGGTCTAACTCCAGGGACAGACATGTCAAGGCACTTCCTTCCGACATAGTTCTCAGATCGGCGCATAACATGGCCATACCATCTCAGGCGACGCTCTTGGAGC
This sequence comes from Dione juno, assembly GCA_037127375.1. Classification (NCBI taxonomy): domain Eukaryota; kingdom Metazoa; phylum Arthropoda; class Insecta; order Lepidoptera; family Nymphalidae; genus Dione; species Dione juno. Next base: position 907,807 of record JAXRJS010000061.1, on the reverse strand, counting down.
TTATCCACTACGTCACGGACCCCAAGACTACCTCGAATGAATGTGTTGCGTATGCGGTCGGACCGCGTCACGCCACACATCCATCTCAGCATCTTCATCTCCGTGACGTGAAGCTCCTGAGTGTGCCGAGATAATGTTGGCCAACATTCGCTGCCGTATATAAGAACAGGTCGGACAATGCTCTTGTATATCAGTCCCTTGAGCTTGGGCGGTATTCTGCTATCGCAGACCAAACCAGTGACCTCCCGCCATTTGGCCCAGGCAGCGTTTATACGGGCATGGATGTCGTGGTCGATGCCTCCAGACTCATGCATAACGGCTCCAAGGTACCTGAACTTCTCCGACTTAACGGCTGGCTCAGGCCCGATATGGATGGTGCTCGAGTCCGGGCTCCCACAAGCCATGTACTCGGTCTTCGACACATTCAGTTTGAGACCACCGTTTTCAAGCGCACCCTTCCAGGCGTTCACTTTACGCTCCAGCATCAGTCGGTTCTCATCGATGAGTACTATGTCATCGGCATACATCATCAGCCACGGAGGCTGGCATTGGATGTCAGCCGAGACAGTATCCAGCACTACATTGAATAAGAACGGACTAAGAGCTGAGCCCTGGTGAACCCCTACTGTAATCGGGAAGGGCTTGGTGTCGCCAACAGCGGTCCTAACCACTGAAGCGGAGTCGTTGTACATATCTCTGATAACCTCAATATAGGCTTCAGGGATCCCCTTGGATCGCAATGCCCACCAGATACACTGACGTGGCACACAGTCAAAGGCCTTCTGCAGGTCCAAAAAGGCCACATGCAGAGCTCTCCTTTTTTCCCTGTAAGCCTCCATCAAAGTTCTGAGGGCAAAAATGGCATCCATAGTGCCTGATCCTGGTTGAAACCCATACTGAGACTCAGAGACAGTACATTCTTGGCGGAGCCTGAGGCCGATCATGCGCTCGAAGAGCTTCATGGTGTGGCTCATAATCTTAATGCCCCTATAACTACCGCAATCTTGAACACTGCCCCTTCCTTTGTAAATAGGGATAATAAAGCTCTGCCGCCACTGATGTGGCATCTTTCCAGTATTCAAGATACGGTTAAACAGGTCAGTAAGTATAAGCACACCAAGAGAGCCCAACGATTTCCACGCCTCGATTGGGATGTCGTCAGGTCCTACCGCTTTTCCGTTCTTCATGCGTCGAAGACAATTACGAGTTTCGTCACGGGTTATTGGAGCAACAAGTCCGAGGTTAGGAGATAATTCAGGAGGAAGACTACAAGACTGCTGAGTGTTCAGCAGCTCCTTAAAGTAGCTTCTCCATCTCTCCTTCACAGAGGCATGACTACAAAGCAACGTGCCCCGAGAATCTCTGACGCAAAGACATTTTGTAATATCCTGCGTCGCTTTATCTCGAGCACGAGCCAGTTTATATATGAGCTTCTGCCCCTCCACAGTTTCAAGTTTATCGTACAATGGCGACAAACTTTCTCTGCGGGCTCTGGCTACAGCTCTTTTGCTGGCCCGTTTCGCTGCAATGTACTCCAGTCTGTCTTCAGGAGAGTTGGAATGCTGCCACTCTTTAAACGCAGCCTTCTTTTCCTGAATCACCCCCTGCACCTGGTCATTCCACCACCATGTCTCCCTGTCGATGACACACCCACCCTTAGTAACACCAAGAACTCGCTTGCCCGCCGCAATGATTGCCGAATGAGCTCGATCCCATGCAGTCTGAGCGGTCTCGGTGTTAGTCAGTAGATTCTGACTCTCCACCTCCGCCAAGAAGTCGGTCTGCATCGGCCCATTCAACAACCACCACTTAAGTCTAGGCTTGCGTTTCTCGGCTACTTTCTTTTTCGGGGTAACATTATAGTCCATGACAAGGAGGCGATGTTGGGCCGTCAGGCTTTCGCCGGGAATGACCTTACAGTTGGTCACCCTGCCTGTATGACACCGTCTAGTCAGCAAATAATCAATTTGAGTTGAGTGGGACCCGTTCTTATACGTTATAAGGTGCTGAGGTTTCTTCTGGAAGAAAGTGTTCACGATGGCCAGATCAGATATATATATATATATATATATATATATATATATATATATATATATATATATATATATATATATATATATATATATATATATATATATATATATATATATATATATATATATATATATATATATATATATTATCAAAAATATTTTAATCTACATCATAAATAATGTTTTAATTGATTAAATTTTAAATCATTAAATGCCATTTTATTACAAGCATCAGATGTGTCCCTCTGCACTTTAATTAAGGCAAATTCGTATACTTTAATTAACCAGTCTCGGACAGATACACCTGGGGAGGATACAGATCTAAAGAAGCGTGAAGATATTGATAAAATTAATCTTACTAATCAACTTTAATTCGATTTATATGAAAAAAGCCAATATATGAAGCATATTGCATATTATTTCAAAATTGATCATAAAAAACTAAACAGCTGTGATAAAATCACAATTTATAGCAAATCATTTTTATCGGCATTTTTATTTGATTTATGAAACTAAACAGTATCAAGGCAATACTAAGGAGAAATTAAAATTCCTTTATTATCGAGAAGAATATTGTTTGGTTATTTTCCATTCGATCAGATTAAAAACTGAAACGTGACATTAAGAAAAAAACATGCACTTAATGATATTGTTATGCCCTTATAGCATGCACGTATCGCTAGAACCTAACGCTAAGAATCGATTTATATTAGAATAAAAATTAGACGAAATATCTTTTCTATAAAAACCTTAATAATGTACCAAGTAATATAATATAAGATATACCTAATGTGTACTTATTATTGTAACATTGGTAAACTTCCTGCTGTAATATAATTGTCATACTAAACGTGATCGAATAGTGGTCATTTATATTATTCCTATTTCCTATATTTATATTAATCGGAGCAAATTAACTTATACTCTATTAAATACTTACTTACCCTTAGGCATTCTAGATTTTCCCAGTTTATATGTTCCTTTAAATGTAGCCGTGGTGATTAGTTTTTATATAGACAGGTTACACATTAACCATGCATTCCCGACATCACAAACACAGAGGGACACACAAAATTAGTTTTATCTACATACACAAATAAACAACTAACTATGTTGTGACTATATTTGGCTTCTGTTTTGGCTGCAAAGAAGTAAAATTATTGTATTGTAATTTATTTATACTAATATTAGCATGACGGTCGGTATGACGTTATCGCTTTGGGTAACGGTTAATTATAATCATAATAACTATTAATAATTAATTATTAAACCTTATAGCTCAGTGTTAGTTGGTAATATTTAAGGTTTTTTCACTAATAACATTATGAATCACAATTGTAATTTTTATTGAAAAAATTGTAATTTTTATTATTATTTTATTAAGGCCTAAATTAAAAGAAAAGAAGTAGATGAATTATTCTGGAGTGCTTAAAAATTTCAATGAAGAAAATGAGTCATGGCCTTATACTTTTTGTTAGCAATATTTTGTATGTATACCTATCTACCACCTTCTATCATTTATTATTATTAAACAATGTGAGATATCCAAGAATAAGCATCAAATACAGTAATAAAGTAGCTCGTAAACAAACATACGTCGCAATATAATTATGTACATATAGGTATATAGAAATTTTACCGAAGCATTAGGACGAAATCATAAATCATTTATCACGCTTAAAGCAGCCTGGATACAAGGCAGCAACATCCATATATACATCAATAGTACACGAGGTAATAGCATTAGCCCTCACAGTTGAGGTGCAATTTGACAAGTGCAAATTATATCTCAGAATAGACTCAAGACGTCCCAGACAATTACCAGGCAATTGAGACAAAAGGATAATGTTTGGCCGCTGTGTCAAGGCCGGCTTTATTTGTACAATTGGACATAAAAATTGATACACTATAAATTGTTTGTAATTTAATTACGGTTTTATGTATTTTAAATAGTTTTACCGGTTTCGTTATAGGATAAATACAGGAAGGAACAAGTCTTAGATTGTAATATATTGTTTAATATATCCTTTTGTTTGTTTGTTGTTGTTAACATATAGGTATTTAAAAGCAATAAAGGTTATATGTGTGGTAAATATGTGGTAATTTTTATAATCACTAACACTAATTCATAAGAAAAGTTTGCGATAAGAATAAGTTGTAATTAATAAAAAAATGACGTTGGTATGTATTACGAAATAATGTCTGGAGTTTTCCAAACGTATAACAAAAGATCGTCTCTTCATTAAAATAAACCTTAACCAGTGCAAACAATTACACAAAAATATGACATCATAGCGTACAAAAAAATGACGCATATTATTGTTTCATTATAATAACAAAAATACATTTCTAAAAACTACAAATAGTTTTTATATAATATGTATTTATTTAGAAGTGATTTACTTCCGTTTCGATTTGGTCGTAAAAAGTTGATGTAACAGTTTCTTGGGATTCTCAGAATACATTCGATTACTGGCTAGTTTCAAAGATGCATGAGCTAACACTAGTAAGAGGTGAAGGTCATCATAATATATTCCTAACCGATTGTCCGATAAACCGAAATCGAACCTATAATCTAATGTGTTTAATAAATATGACTAGAAGTATATCTTTAAATATATTATATTTAAATATTTTTTTGTGATTAGTGATGTAGTAGGTAATAGCAAGAATATTCGCTAGTGTTGTTCTTTTCTAATTTCATGTGCTTGTCATTTTCAAATAGAAAACGAGTAATTGTAATTATTTAGTTTTTTACTTTGTTTACTACAAAACAAAAAAGATATTTACATTTCCTCATTGGATTGTTGAACGTTATTTTACTTTGTATAATATGTTATATATTTATATTCGTTAAGTATTCTGCGAAACATTAGTTATTAGTGGTTGAGTAATAATATAATAATGTCTACAAAGTTGAAATTTAGACTTGCGGCATTTATGCATTCACAATCACTTGCCGAGGGGACAACAGGACATTCTACATATAAATCTCGTTCATATTGTCGTTAACGATCTAAATTAGCTCCAAGTATTATGCTTCCAGAGAGGTTCAGTTATAAATAGATGAACCAGCGGCGATATGTTTTGAAATAATATTGCGTTATACATACAAACAAAATTTCGAATGAATGATTGCATATTGACCGAGATTGGTTTACTCACTTTCGCGGCTCACCAGTCCACATGTGTACTTTCTTAACTTATGGAACAAGTAATTGGTGAATCCCTCACAACACATAATGAAAGTTTACTAGGAAATGTCAACTGTCAACGTCATTTTTTGTGATGAGATCGTCGCGTGCGGCGGGTGGGTGACCACGCGACCGGTCGTCGCACATAACGCGGTACAATTGACTACTCGCGTTAAGATACGCTACAGCGCCCCCGAAAATAATATATTATACACGGAGCTTTAGGAATCAACCATGTACCAATGCTGGCACGGCTATCCAACATGATCACTAACCATGCACTGATATTTATTCCTTTCAGACGAAAAACGATTTGATGATTCATTAATCAAAGTGCTACTGAGCTGCAATTATAATCAGTGTATAAATAGGGGAAGGTATATGGTTTTTTTAAGACATCACATAATTTTTATATCTAGTATATTGTAGTTATTGGACAATAAAAGTTAAAAAAAAAAGACAAAATATATTAAAGTAGTTATCATAAGTATCATTCAGAAAACAATGATCCATTTGATTATTGCACAAGATTATAGAAACAGATTTCAGAACAAAATTCTTACATAATAGATAATTGTAATTCAGCAAATGTTTGTTTTATAACCCAAATAGGTGACGGTCTGTTCATGTAATGACTATCTATTATAACTATTCTTACATCAATGTGAATTTCATACATTATTATAATATATAAATTTAAATTTGTTAAATTCGATAGTAAATTGTAAACTCGTTATAGGTAATTAGGGACTCTAATTTTTATCTTAATAACGATAAGTATTGTTTTTAATACATTCATTTAAAAATACATTCATATATATGTAATAATCACGCTAATTGCAGACCGTCGTGGCGAAGCAGCATAGCGTCTAACTGTAAGCGGGACAGTTGTGGGTTCGTTTCCCACTTGGGGATATGAAGTCCTTATTTACTCTCTCTGGCAAGAAGACTAAAGGCGGTGGCGTTCAATTAATGATATGCAAATATATCTATATTTTATATATCTTATAGAAAATATTACTAGACCTTTTACACATTTGTTTTATTATATTATATAACATTTCGTAATAAACAATATTTTTTTTAATTGAGAAAAATATTGTAATTTCATTAATAAAAACATCATTATTTTTATTATTAATAAATAATTAATAAAGTAATATGTGACAGCCCTAATGTAGTATTCCAATGATATTTGAAATTCTGAGAATAATTACATTTTTTATTGTTTACTTTTTGTACGTAACGGTGCGTGGGGCAGTAATAAAATAGTCCGCAAACAGATATTTATATATTAATTGATTTAACTATGTAAATAGATTTTATATTTTTAAATTATTTTCATGATCAAAATCTTACATATTATAATATAATATTTATTTCTTGTGCATAACACCAAATTGGACAGATTCAATGCTTTTAAGGTTATATCTTAATTACCTAAACAGTGGAGATGCGGTTACTCTGACTCAATGATTTATATGGGTTGGATATTATCCAGCCTACCAACTGGATATACATATGTGTGACTTAAAGAAGTAGATATATTAATATAAATTTTAGTTCGATTAAACAAGTTTATAATTGTATTACTATGCATAAAGAAATATATGTTTTGTTTTTAAATTAAATTTACATCATTAAATGTATACAAATATATAAGATATTAATATAAAAAATTTAATCACTGTCTCTATGTTTGCAATTATATTCACTTAGCTTTACTTTAACTCAATAAGTATAATTTTCAAATTGCTAATAAAAATAGATCGTTGTTGGAAGAATATGGATAATATAATAAAGCAAGTTCCATTTAGTTTCAAATGCACGCGTGTTCGCATTGTTGAGAGGGATTCCAATCTAAATCTGTATTTATAGAGGCAAAATGCGGATACGTGTAAGAGTTAAAAGCATTCGGCGTACGTTTTGGACAAATATATTCGTATGAATATTTCAGTTAACACCACTACTGACGCTTTATTAATATTAACCATGTTATTCGGTAAAGTACTCGTATTTTTTTACGACAAAATATATTTGGTTATCTATATTAACATATAACTTGACATTGACCTTAGACATCAATTAGTACTCCAATTACCTTATTTTCAAAATAATTCTAAAATAATAAAAAAAAAATAGCACAATTACGAGTATATCTAGATTTAACAAATAGTAGCTACTCATGTAAAAGCTATTGAAAATATTATCTCTAATTAATAAAAAAAAAGGAAATTGTTTATTGTATTCATAAGATTTAAGGAATGTTATTAAATCTACAAAATCAATATCAATGTTTATATTATCTTAGTATTTTAATTTAATTGAATATGACTATGATATTCAAATATCATTAGTGCAATAAGAAAAAAATTACCTAATTACATATGTTATTTTTCAGTTCCCTGTGTAGTTTTAATATTCGGGCTAATATTGAAGCCTACGCTGAAAACTCTAAACTACTTTAGCTAAAATAGGTTAAAGCTTAAAGCTTTGTCATTCTCACTAACAATTTCAAATGGTATTTGTAGAAGCAAGTCTTATTTATTGCCTTAGGACCCAATTAATTCAAGTACTTTGAAGTTAAATTCTGCCACAGTTTTAATTTTAGTAGTTGCTATAAAGTACTAACTTACTAAAGTTAGTTTGGAACAATTCAAAAAAAGAGTAATTGGATGTTCAGTGGTAGTTCATGAGTTGGTGAGTCGCTAATTACAAACGAAATTATAATACGATACAAGGTTGCTTTTATAAATTTTTCTCGCAGTTAAGTTCTTGTTCAGAAATTTGTAATGTTAATATTAATTCGGTTAATAAAAATTACATTGAAGTTTGACTAATACCTTATAGTAAGTATTGTAGTATGCCATTGACATTGACATATGGGTTAGATGCTATTGTGTAAAATGTACCTACTTGTTTCTTAGATAAATAAATAACCAATTCGTTTTGAATTAAATAGAAAGCAGGTTCATCTTCAAAATCATCTTTAGTTTAATAGTCAAATAGTCAATCATTATTTTGTTCTGCAAAAAAATGAAACTTGGATAGCTATATAATCCAGTTCACGCCTTACAGCCACGTCGTTGCTCTTGCGGAACGTCACGTTTTAAATAATAATATTTGGGATGAGAATAGCCTATGTCCAGTATTGACGTTTTAAGAAGGAAGAGATAAACAAAATTCGTTCACTACGATACATTCCGCTTGATTTTAATACATTTGTTTAATTATTATTATACATACGAATAATAATATTTAAATATAAGTACACTATTCTAATTAATATGATAATAATTTGTAATACCAGCTGCGCATATCGAATTCTCTTGGTTAGGCAAATCTGTAATCTGATAATGGATAGGTGGTCTAAACAACATATTGTGATATTAAATGAAGCAATTTAAATTGTATGAATCTCGATTATTTTTTATATTTGATTTTTATTTATATACTGTACTACCTGTCCACGGACTGTGACCGCGGACTGGTCGTCGAAAGTGTTCAAAAAGTATCTGCGATTCCGGTTTAAAGAATAATTTTGAATTTGTTTAAAAAAGAAACATCAAAATTTTTCTTTAACTTTGTAGCTTCTATTTATTTATAACGTTTTTAAGAATAAAAGTAATATACACTATAGCTACCGTATCTATAAAACTAAAATAGAAAACTAAAAGTTTTATGATAGCTAGACTAGAATATGCATTTTAGTACTTCTTCTTATGATTCGTTGATCTCGACTTGATTCGAGGATGATCCGAGGATTCGTTGAAGCCTTACGTCAAGTATCGTGTGCCTATGCACTCGTATGTAACTTTAAGCAAAAGTGAGTATTGTAAAGTGTGCAATATTTATTAATAATTTTAAAATATTCCTAGGTATCTACTAGAGGAGAATAAATTATCACTTTTTTCTAAGGCTCACGCGGGAAATAGCGTTAAGCGATATATTAAAAACAAAATAAAAAATATATATTATATTAATAAAATGTGCAATAATCGCGATAATGTCCAAAAAAAATCCTTAAAAAATGTCACTATAGCTATACCTGAAAGACAAAATGTGATTGGTGTGGACAAAAGTTGGTGGTAAGAGCGTAAATAATTCTTCCGTGTGGTCTGACTGCCAAGGCTTTTTAACCACATATTACGTAATAAATATGTTGTGATGATAGATAAACTAAGTAATTTTCTTTATTTATATCTATATCTATGAAGAAGTCTTTTCTCAATTTATTGATGAAAAAAATACACTTAGTAATTCTAATGTAGAATACTACATTAGAATTACTAAGTGTATTTTTTTTCAATTTACTTAAACACATAAGATTCACATTCATTTAATTAATAACTTAGTAATAACAAATCCATCAAGTGCGAGTCGGACTCGCGAACCGAGGGTTCCTTATAAATTTCATGATATTAGGTCATTTGATATTACAACTTATAAAAATTAACACAGACAGACATACAGACGGAAAATAAAGTGATCCTATAGGGGTTTCCATTTTTATTTTGAGGTATGGAACCTTAAAAAATATTTATCTAATTATTATACGACTTTAGTCATTAAACTAGTTGTTATATATTAATATAAAGGAGCAAATTATGTAATATTAGTTACCAAATAAAATATCAAATGTCGAGACTTCTGAGGCTGAATCGTTTGCGTTTCAAATTATACTTCAATGACTACCTTGCAGTTCAAAGAAATTCGTCTTGAACTTGAAACCAGTGTTATCGTTTCAGCAAGCTGTGTATAGTAAATTAGTTACACACGTCATTCGCACATGTTCCGATAATTTTAACGCACAAACAGTAGAACGTTGTAGGCACTTATTTTTTATTCTTAAATCTAAACTTTATTTTTTATGATCTTAGTTAACTTTTCATCTGTACTCAACTGCTCCATGTAAAGGAATAGGCAATGAGAAATTATTGACACTAACATTTTTTAAAGTGGTATCCACTATGGTGCAAATATAATGCAAAATGTTAGAAACGTATAAATATTAACTTAATAAAGTTTTTTTTAACAAAAGTGTATGCGACGTTATCTTGTGATAAGAACGACGTTGGCGTTGGCGTATGGCGATTATTTGTTGATGAGTGTTTCAGTATTCTCTGATATAAAAGAGGCGCAGGTTTGAGTCCAGTAACGTGTATTTTTTATAAGCAACCCAACGATATGTCTTTCTGTTTTGTTGTATGTATGGTGTTATGGCGAAAATCTATTACCGCCTTGTAATTAAAATTGGAGACAAATTACAATGATATATTTTATATTTATATATTCAGTGGTAAGAGAGGTAGAGGAGACCTAGGTTGACCTTCGAGAATACAGTATCCAAGATACCAAAAGACCCCCCTGGAGGGCATTTATGAAGAGGTTAATGACAGTGGAAGAGGCTAAAGAGGTATGTAAGGACCGTAGCGTTTAGCGCTCCGTTCTCGCTGGCTACCTCGCTAGAAAGGTTTGTGTATATATGTGTCAAATAATATATTTATGTACCTCTATATAATAAATATGAATTTATGTCATTATGACGTGTTATTAAATAAATCTTTTAATTTATACTATACATATCATATATATAAGAAAAATGTATCATGTTTTTATGTTATCAGAATTCATTTCTAAACTTATTAGTAATAAAACTACATTTTTATTTCAAATAATAATTAGTTAAATACGGTAATGTTATTTTGTACACAAAACGATAAGCTTATCCACCTAGACGAACGAGCTTTTCACATGACTACGTAATTAGCTTACAATAATTTTGCTTAAAGTGGTTTTTATTGATTGACATCTGCTCTGAGAGCATTAAAATTAATTGAATTATCGTGTATCAGTGATTCAATTTGGGATACCTGGCATATCAATTATTTCTCAAAGCTCTTCTATAATGTCATACAATGATTATTGGGTATTAAGATATTTATAATAATCCTTCAATGAGATTCTATTCCTTGCAGACGCGTAATTGCTTTTATCATATTTATTCATTATTGTTGAATTATTTCTGTCCGTCCGATGTGTATATGTTTTATAAGACAAAAAAGTATAAGTAAGCAAGTTAGTGTTCCACACATAAAAATTATATAAAATATTTTTGATGCATAAAGATCTTACATGTTCAGGAAAAAAAATAGCTTCCAAAAATTGGACTTTTTACAACACAAGTACAAATTTTATGTAATATATTAATAGTACCTTGTACCCTAGGGGAGGCCTACGTCCAGCAGTGGACTGACATAGGCTGATAATGATTATGATTAATAGTATTATAACTTTTTTTTGCAATAAGCAAAAAATAAATTAAGATTAAATTATAAAAATGACTAAAAATAAATTAAAAAGAAATGTTCATATAGAAGCCAAATGAAGGTGACAAGCTTAATTGAAATTAAATACAACCGATAAACATACTATAATTTATTGTAAATAAATCAATATTAAGTTCTACTTAGTAATTTACAATCATTTTGAAAGTCTTAATATTCTAATTGGCAGATTAAACTTTGGGCCAAGTTTGGAATTAGCAAGAAATTGTGATATTAAAAGCAATAATTCTCAAGTATATATATGATATTTTTCAGAATGGGCCAAAAAAATGCAATCGTCCTTTTCTTGACATCAGTTTTGAGACATTGCAAGCTATTTATTTGTTACATTTGTGGTGTACAAAATATATTACAGGTATTTAAGCCTACAACAGTCACGTACATTTAATCACATCCGAAACATGCAAGAACTCCTGACAGTTAATGACTAATTAAAAATATATATCAAATAATTACTATGATTTAATCTAGTAAAATTAGTTATTGCACTCATTTGTTAGTCGATGACTGTCGTTTGTTTACCATGTAATTAACGCTAAGCTCAACTACTTAATTTCTAAAACAACCTATATTACTAATCATGACAATCTCTAAATGTCTATATTTGGTTAATTTATTAATCCCTTTTATCGGCAAAATATTAACATATGAGCATTCATACTACTACTACTTATTCTTGATTAGCTTTTTATTTTTTTTTTAATTAAAACGGTCAAGAGGAAATGACTTTGTAATTTTGCGGCCGTGGCCTTTAGTTGTTAGGAAATTTACAGTTTTTGACCCACAAATTATTCAGAACTAGTATGTAATGAACTAATAACATAGACATGACAGTTGATTTTTAAACAAATTAAAAACTGGTTCATAAAAAATAGTGAGATTATTGTGACTCAATAAAATTCTATTACGTTGTTGGCTATGTATCGTAAATTCACAAACATGATACACACAAGTTATGCTGAGCAAGTCACGTTTTATTAAATATTTTAATAATTTTGAAAGTGTTAATCCACACTAAGGATAAAAAAAATACTTAATGAAATCTTTAGATAGTGGATATTTGTAAAAATCTCCCTACAGAGATGCTAACAACGTAATAATTTGTAAAAAGTATATAAGAAATTCGAATGAGGAAGAACGCATGCCATAGTGGTCTGAGCGGTTGGACGGTTCCCATGAGGCGCGGGCATTTATGTTTTCTTTAAAAAATATATTTTATTATTTATTAAACTTGTGTAAATCTATTGTCGAAAGTATAACATTTACGTAATAAATACTACACTGTATAGATAATTGGCAAAATCGTTAACAAAATGGAACCTTTTGAATACTTCGATTATTGTAAAATATTGAAAACGCTTTTTTCCTTAGTCCTTTCAATTGAATAGTCATTATTCGGTCTTGGCATTGTTACCGGTTGCTACATTAAATATTAAGTTGACAAGGACGACAGATCGGCGCGGAGGCGAGTAAATATTTGACGGCTTCATTTAAACGAACCTGTGCAATGGTATTGGGCTTCAGTTTTATTAGTGAGCCAGTTTTATATTGTACTTATATCGATTTTATAGGTTGTAACTGTCAAATCTGATTGAGATCCATTCATACTTAAAACTATTCGATAATATTTATAACATAACATATATTTATATACTCGTAAAAAGCTTACTAAATGATTTAAAGTAAAGTAACATTAAGTTACTGTCTTCCTGTTAAATAAGTGTAAAGTACATTCAAAACTAAGGATATGTACTAAGTGATTTTTAAACTGATCGAATTAATGATAATAATTTAAACTTATATTAAAACGAGGAATTTTATTTTTGAAAACGAAAAATAGATTTTGTTCTAATATTAGATAAATTTAAATTTTGTGTTAATATAAATAATATGAAATAATAAATAAGAGCAGAGCAAATCTTTATGTTATAATTGAACCACTTAAAAAGTTATATCCATGATAAAATTTTAATTCATATCTTAGGAGATATCACAATTAATAAACACATCGATCATGGAGACGTGGTAGCGAGTATGCCCGATATCTTTGCAAGATATTCGAAAGATTGGCCATTTAACTTTATTCTAAAGCAGCTGGTGTACATAGTACATGTGACATAATAGATATTACAATAAAGTGGTAACGTGGATCTTGATCTAAACTGAGATACGTAGTTTCCTTCTATAATGACTAACGACATATCTAAGTTATTACTTTCCTGTATTTTGTATTGGGTATATACATGTTGGGTTGGGTATATACATGTTGAACACAGATAAAAATATATTATACAGATATAAGCTATAAATTTCCTTGTGAATTCATTGTTTTACTACTTATTAGATAAAACCATTTCATATTCCATTTCATTGTAATGAAATTATTACAACAAATAAATATGATGACGTATTCAAATATAATAACAGATTAAGACTGACATAAGTCTTAATTTAACGATACAAGCGATTAACCTACACCTAAGTACCTAAGCGGTACATGACAACAACAATGTGTAAATATGTGGAAAGGAAAATTATAAAGTTATAAAATTTAATCTAAAAAATTACATAACATTACCTTTCTGATGGATTAAACATTTTTCATATTAAAATTATAATTTTAATATTTTGTCTCACAGTATGTTATATAATTTTATATGGAACGGCACCTCGTATAAACCAGTGCACTACCATACTTGGCAGACTGCCTGTCGCCACAACTAAGGCCACTATATCACAAACAAGAACCTATTCAAAATTGTATAATATGTGCATAACAAAGATTTTTTATATTTAAGTTTGTTCAACACTATTCAACGTCCAAAATTTTAAAGCCCATGAAATCCGTCGTTTATGATGGATATATTCGAGGTAACACGACGAACCAAAAATATTATATTTAATTTAATTTTAATTTTATTATTTAATTATCAACTATATCGTGTGCTTGATAGAACGAGATAGTTGTAATTTTCCTCTTGATTTATTTTTGTTATAATATAAATGTTCAGTCGATGAGGAATGTGAGATTTATTAGAGTAGTTACTACTATATAAAATAAATATGATTAATTACAATAAATTATTAAGTTATAAATTTGTTTGTAAACTTGTTTTACTGAATGCACTTCCTCATGTTCTTGTATTTGCAAGGTTGGAGATATCTTATCTGTGACAGCAAGGTGAAGGGTCGTTTGTATCAGCCGAACAATTAATTTAATGTTTATTTCAATATTGTATTAAATTTTAAGAAGAAATGTATATAAGCTCAAAGCTTGCATCTTTGGAGGGCTAATTACCCAGGTTGTATTTTCAATAACGAGTAGATCTAAATGTAAACCCACCAAGAATGTAATAGCTATATTACATTCTTGGTGGGTTTACATTTAGATTTCGTTTGAAATAGCCAAGTTAGTATAATATGCAGGGCTACACAACTATACCTTAAAGTAATGAAAAATTATAAAAACATTACTCAAATTCAATATACTGAATACCAATTTCAACAATATAGTATTGAAGAACAATTTAAATTACACTATTCATTACATTTTTTATTCATAAAATGCTCTATGACACCTATATAAAAATAATATTTTAATATACTGTAGGTAATATAATGTTATACTATATATCAATATGTATATATTGCGTTTTATAAAACTGTCAACATATTACCTATATGAACTAAAATTATTATTTTAAAAATATAAACAATCTTTATAATATCGAGAAATATTCAAGACACTAAGCAACGGCTCCACTGAGCATGCCTAATGACTTATTGAATGTTTTCAATAACCGTGACTCGGTATCGGGTACTCATCTAAGGAGGTTTTGCCCCATGTGCCACAGATTATACAAAATATAGCTTAGTGACGCTGACAACGGAACGAAATCTATCTATCATAATTCTCCACGACTGTCAACGCATTTGCAACATAATGACTTTAGATGTTTCTAATGTCTATTTGTTAAAATTAAAGAGGATGTTATGTTAGGAGTTTAGGCATCTGTAAAAATATTCTAGTAATTATATAAATGATTTAACATTTTACATTACATATAGCTCAATCATCGCTCGCTCGCTCTCGAGTTACCAAATCGATTATTGTATTTAAATAATATAAGTTGTGTTCACTCGTATACCTAAATTTAAATATAAAGAATATTATATTGATAATTGAAACCCTATTCATATTAATTTACATGTCGCGTCTCATGGGATGAATAAATTCTATCTGAGTTGGGTATAAAACTGTTTCGAAAGTTTACAAATCCTAAATAAATTCCAGAGTATATTGAACGCTCTTTGTGCATTCTTGCAGATAATATCTATTCCAAGCGTATAATAGTATTTCAGCTATTGTTACATTATAATAAAGTTCATTGACGAATTCTCGTACAAACTACAATTTCCGATCGGCTTTTGTTGATCACTTTTATACTATTATATGGGTATGTAATATTGATTGAAATAAATAATTTTCTGATATAAATAATATGTAAAGAGAACGTAGGTATATGTGTTTCCCAACGCAGGTTTGCAATTAATATAGTTTAAATAATTTAGGTAGCATTATGCTTTCTCCCTAGCGGGTTACCTTATTGTGCTTTGACTTTGCTATCGCATACTTCCTGCTACATAAAGATAGCTGTCCAAGTAGGTACTTATTGATCAATCAAGCAGACATGACGCATCCTTGTTTGATACTCGGTTCTTTACTTAAATATTAACATAATTATATACCATAATTTCTCATATATAACGTATGATAAAACAGGCTTTATATTAAAGTAGGTACATATAAAGTAAATAAATATAATAAGTATATAAAATTAAATGTGTATTTTAATATTATTATTACACAATTGATACTTTATTTAGATTTAAGGTATGTCAGACTCAGGTAGTTTTCTTATACGTGGACTGCGAACATTTTTAACATGACATCTAACTAGTACCATGTTTCGGTACCACCGAATATTCAGCTTGTTTTTGGCCGAAAACGAAGCTATGGCCGAAACCTTCGGTCGGTTACACTATTCTATCTCTGTTTATATGAAAATATTATATTATCGAATCCAATTTGAACACATTTTATATATTTTATTTATACTTAAAACATACGCACAACGCACATACATAAAAATAAACACACAAAACGTAAGAATATAACAAATAGATATAAAATGTATATGCAAAGACTTAAATCTCTTACAGACAACCTTTGGCAAATGCCAAAGGGATAGTTGATACAGTTAACACGGTTGTTGTAGCTAGTTGGCACGGTGCAAATTAAAATA
Source organism: Dione juno (assembly GCA_037127375.1). Classification (NCBI taxonomy): domain Eukaryota; kingdom Metazoa; phylum Arthropoda; class Insecta; order Lepidoptera; family Nymphalidae; genus Dione; species Dione juno. Next base: position 890,927 of record JAXRJS010000061.1, on the reverse strand, counting down.
AAAAAAGAAATAATAATAATAATATAAAAAGAAAACATGTGTAAATTTTCAAGCAAATCAGACGATAAGTCAAAAATGCGCATCACTATTTTCTAACATTGATTGATATAGGTAAAACTAATATAAACATGTTAATAAAATACGACCTTGTGATGGCAGATTACGACATACGACTTTTACTTTTACCTTTAAATAAAAAACTTATATTATAAAAACTTTGAAGATATACAACTAACTACCTACAATAAATTTGTTTTGAGGACAAGCAGCATACCCATTATATATACATAAGTAAATATTGTAAACACTATTGATGAAAAAAACGTAAATCGTATAAAATAATGAAACTCGTGTACCAGTTTAGTCTAAGGGGATTAACCGCGTTAATATAATAAATGTATAGATTTTGAATTATTGTATAGGATAGGATGCTTAAAATATGTCTATATTTGAATGTATAATAATTTAGTGGCCATGATATATTTAAGATTAAGTATTTTTAACTGGTAATGTAGCTTTAAATTATATAAGTATAATTAATTTGGTACATTATATGTGTTTTAATACTTCTATCAAAACTATTTAAGAAATAATTAAAAATGTTGAAATAGAAAAAATGAATGAAAATGTTTAGCGTGTTCCATAGATTTTATATAAATTAAGGACACCTGATGTAGAACCACAAAAAATAAGATGAACTATGAAAAATAAGAAAAATCGGTAAATCAGTTAATAAAAATCGGGTGAGAAGGATAATAAAGTCCACGCTAATGAAATTGTGGGCATCTACTAGTGTTATAATAAGGAAAAAATAAGCACAAGCTGATAAAACAAACATTAGTAGTGAATAAAATATAAAAAAAAAATCCGTGTAATCTTGAGGAAAAGTAGCAGAATTCATTTAATTCCGTTATTATGGGCAATACTGTATTCGTAAATTCTATATATGAGGAAAATGTGAAGTACTAATGGTAATGGTACTCATACTGAGATATTATCTGTAAAAAATCCATTGCACTATATTATAATACATAAAAATGATCAAGCGCGAATTGAAGAACAATTAAATTTATAATGGATAACGTAGAGAATTTATTTTTTTAAGCTCCTATGTTTACGTTGTTGACACTTAATCAACACATCTCTTTTGATTGCTTGGAAGTTGACATAGAAGCTTAAATATTTATCGTAATTATTACAAGTACATAACGTATTTAAGAGAAAAGAAAATCTTTAAACCTATAAAAACTTATACGTTTCTGAGCTCTAAGGGACTGTAGACCTTAATACTTGAAATTAATTTCAGCTTGATACCTAATTGGCTGTGATAGACAGCCCTTTCCTTTCTTGGTTTCTCCCAGTAATGGGTTTGGAGGTCAGACGGCAATCGCTCCACAAAAAACCACTTCGCCACTCATATGGACCGATCGGTCTTAGTCGGAAGGCAGACCCTGGCAAAAGCCGGGACTAATGCCAGGAAGAAGAAGAAGAAGACAGACGGCAAAGTAATCTTATAAGAGATCAGTTTTTCTTTTGTGATACGAAATACAAAAAAAATATTACGCTATTCTTTCTTATTTAAGGAATAAAATAAAATATACGTCAACGAAAAATAATATAAATACTTTTGAATATATTTCCTGTATTTATTAGAAATTTAATATACCATGCACCTATAATTATACAGATAAATAATATACATTTAGCACAAGCATAATCGTAACTCTTGAGTCGTTAAGAAAACTATTTTCTATATATTAATTTAAATAACCAATGGTCTTGTGAATACTAATGTATTAAAATATAAATTATGTATTATAGCTTATTTTATATGCACTTATTCAATTACACGTGTAATAAACAAGCGGACTATTACCGCAACCTCATCTGAATATCATACGTTATATATATATATATATATATATATATATATATATATATATATATATATATATATATATATATATATATATATATATATATATATATATATATATATATATATATATATATATATATATATATATATATCAGAGGGTGTCTAGCCAATTATCTGTCCGATATTTGGTTTCCGGCATACGGGTACGCGACCCCGGGACCTCGAGCCACCACTTTCATAACCCGATCCAATCCATGTAAGTGGTGTCCCTCCCCTATATTCCAAGTCTTTCTGCCTCTTATTCCCTTTCCTTTCTTGGTTTCTCCCAGTAATGGGTTTGGAGGTCAGATGGCAATCGCTCCACAAAAAAACCACTTCTCCACTCATATGGACCGATTGGTCTTAGTCGGAAGGCAGACCCTGGCAAAAGCCGGGACTAATGCCAGGAAGAAGAAGAAGAAGAAGATATATATATATATATATATATATATAAACTTCACGTTTTGATATTTCGAATAATAATATATACTTTATTGCACATAAGAAGAAAACAATGTTACAAATAATTACAAATATAACATATATACTCTACTATACATATTACTGAAGTTGCAATCTCTTCGAAGGATATGCAGAGTCAGTTTAACTGACCGAATCCGCAACGACGAGATAGACAGAATGGTAGGTACCAGCGACGATGTCATGGTAACAATGAAGAAGGACATGCTCTGGTGGATTGGGCACGTCGAGAGAATGAGTAATGAAAGCATTGTAAAGAAATATATGAAGTAAAAGTGAATGGTAAGAGGGGTAAGGGGAGACTTCGGTTGACCTTCGAAAACACAGTGTCGAAGATATTGGAGGAAGGTCACGTAAAAAGCATGAGGACGCCCTGGAGAGCATGTATGAAGAGGTTAATGACAATGGACGAGGGGAAAGAGGTAGCCAGGGACCGCAGCGTTTGGCACTCCGTTCTTTCGAAGAGACGAATCGGTACAAGAATTATTAACCAAACATAAGTAACGTTTGCCCATATTTTTATATAAATAAATATAAACTTGTAAATGCACATATAGGAATAAGTATAGTAGAATAAAAAATAGTCGTAATATAGCTTACTAAGTTTTATTTAAGTAATTACTTCACGTGATTTTAAATTTAGGGGATTTACTTAAATAAATTAGATCTATTCATTGCCGGGTGAATGAAGTATATTTTAAAGCAAGTTGTTTGAATTTGATACTTTATCCTTGTAAAAAAAACATTTGTACCGCATTTGTGAAAGTCTGACCGCTCGGTACCGATCCCGGTTTTTTATCACTGCCATAACAGAAACTAATGTTTTCAGAGGGTAAGCGCAGATGTGTGAAGTCTATAGCTTTTTGTGGGGGTACCATTTGGGAATATAATAATACGGCTAGTATTACAAAAATACACATCAACAAAAAGAAGAACATCTAAAAATAAAATAATTATACTTAAGCCGTCATGGCGTAATGGTAGATCATCTGTTATCTGATTGAATTGATTATTTTCATTTTCCCGCTTTGGTAGACAAAGGTGCCATTTGATGTAGCGCCACTCGACCCGCAGTGTCTTAAATTCAGACAGAAAGCCGAGAACCCAGACTCTTGTCACTGGTTCACTCTACCTGCGAGATTGCGAGACAAAGTGTGTTAATTTAAAAAAATATTAAATAAAGTTTAAGCTAAAGTATCAATTAAGTATAAACATACATATACGAGTATATATAATACTTTCGCTTAATTAATAGCAACATGTTTACAAATTCAATGAAAATAAAATTTTCTATGTTTTTATTCGAAAACATAAAAGTATCAAAGCCTTGGATGACAATTGACTGGTATGCATCATCCGCGAATGAGAAGTATTATTAAGACCACTTCACTCTCTGTGCAGATTTTAAAATTTGCCCCAATTTATTTTCTGTATTTCTCGCACAAGCTTCTAGTAGAGTAGGTACTTTAAATATTAAATCACTGCAGAGCGCTGTAATTATAAAATTGAGAACACACATCTATCATAATATGAACATATAATCCCCTATATATTAATTACGTAAATATTTAGTTTATATTAACGATATTTTAAGTTAAGTCTAAGTTATTGTGTATTTTTTCCAGCTTTACGTTGTATCTCGCATATAGCAGGTTAAGCAGTGAGAACCTTGTATCAAGACATTCCGTTATCGGCTTACCGACAGATTTCAAGACATCTCAACTCCGCACTTTGTGTTGTCTGAGTGGAAAATTTTTAAATTATTAAGTCTCCTTAGTGGGAATCGATTGCGCATTTACAGTTAGACTTGCTTCCATTTCGACATAATGGCAACAGTTGCAATAAAATATCGATAAGACTCCGACCAATATCCGACCGATATTGTTTTTTAGTTAAATAATTCATAGTTTAGACTATCTGTTATATTTAGAGTATAGTTATTATTTAAATTATATACTTGTTTTGTGGCTTTAAAAGTTTAGCTCAAAATTGTATTATTACACCTTTTTATATTGTTATCAATTAGTCGATATATAATATTGAAAGCATATTTTTAATAAAATATTATCTATTCAAAGCACACATCCCACGTAATGCGTTGAGCTATGTCTCGTTTGAAGGGATAGGTGTTAGTTTGTATATACATACTTTTTACGAAATAATTAACTTACTAAGTAAAAATAAAAACTATTTATTAAATGAAATACGAAATAAGTCTTACTCAATGAATACTCGTTTGTCGTAATTTTTTTCTTAATGAACATAGTAGTGTTGTGTAGTCCTTTATTGACAGATATACAACATCCGTTTATATATTTCATTTTAAAAATTTATATTTATTATTTTGAAAATCACTTTAAAAAAAGGTTCCCTCACATAATTTAGTCCTTAAGAGTCATGGTAAGCAAAAGTCTGAAACGGCACAGGTAAAACTAAATGTAATCTGATTGATACACGCGACATGCTTACGTTATGACCTACACAATACTAGCCTTTATAACATAAGGTGTAATATTTAATTTATGCTTTATAAATAACACGTTGGGAATTGTATAAGCCATTAACTATCTGCGTGGCTGATAGGCCGCAAATCGTTCTGGTAATAACTAAAATAACGCTAATATTTATGAAATAGATATTAGAAAATATATGGAAAAATACCATGTGTAAAGTGACTTATAGGGTTTTTTTCTGAACTGATGATGTTTGAGTTATATGAGAAACTAGAGCGAGGAAAATAAAAATAATTCATTCTCCTCGGGTAGGAATGCCACTGCGCCACGACAGTCTAAAATTTTATGAATACAGCTTAGAAAAAAAATTGATTTTACTTTTTATTTGTTAGCTTTTAAATGTCGCCAATAGGTAAACTTTTATGAAAGTATTTTGTTTCGTTATCGAAAATTTAGAGTAAAATATTCCGTAAATCAAACAATTTTATGATTATTTTAATTTATATAAAGTATGACATTTTCAATCCGGTTAAGTTTTATATATTATATGTGTATGTTCTGCAGTACGAAGCTGAAATTATTTAAATTTTTTGGCTTCGTACTGTCCCGCATATACCAGGGTAGGTAGAGAGAAACTAGTGTCGTGACAACTGTGTCCTCCTTTTTAGGGTTCCGTACCTCGAAGAAAAACCGGAACTCTTATCAGATCACTTCCCGTTGACCTGGAGTTATGAAATTTGCCAATAACTAAAAACTTATAGTGCGAACAAAGGAAAAATTCCGTGCATTATAAATTTATAGGTATTTACCAGAAAAAAAAACATTACAAATTACATATGTAGATAATTTCATACAAAATGAGTGCATACGGTCGTATTCGTCGTCGCAAATTTAAGCTTGTCGACTTTTAATAATTATATTTCATCGATCGTTGTATTGTAAAAGAAATATCAAAGCGTGTAATTTATAATTTATGTATTTTACTCAGCGTAAGCCTACTACTACCAATCACGAAATTGGTACGGAACCCTCGTTTTCGAGGACTACTTGCAATTAACCGATATTTTTTCGTCTGAATTCGACACAATGCGTGTTGGTAGAAATGGCGGAATCTATCGCCTCATATTATTGCCTTAGCAGTGATCATAATCATTGCGCTTACTACTGACTGCATTGCACCAAAATGATCTTTATAAATTTAATATGTTATATTTTTTCTTCTTATAAATTATTTATTTTAATAAAACTTATGTCGAGACTCGTATCACTTAAAGATGATTACTGATCAATTAAGTTTGCTTGAATACAGCTGATTAAATTAAATCTACAACAAATCTGTAATCTTGAGCTCATTATTTTAATTATAGTACCTAAAATTAAACAATAAGGAATTACTTTACTGTCTATGTGTTTTATCGTCTGTTGTTTTACGTGCATTCTGCTCTTGAAAAATACAAAAACAAAATTAAATTTGTGTTGTAACTATTGGTTTTAGTCAATAACTTTACTTTATAATGTATTAGGAGTATTAGGTAGCATTACATTTTTTTTAATTTTTTGAACCCTGAAAAAAATATTTTTTACGTATAGCTAGTTTTTGTATTAACCACTCTTTAGTTAAGTAAATTTGACTTTGCTCTTTAGTTTAAGTAAACTTGACATTAATATTTCATAGCGGCACGTATTTTTAACAGTGTGATTTCAAGGTTACTTAAATTAATAGCATCATAAATGCTATCTGACATAAAGCTTTACAAAATATTACATTTTTCATAATATGTTAAATATGATAAATTTAATATTTTATTTCTTGATTACTTTGATTTAAAATATTTTATTACTCATTCAATTGTTTTTAAAACACATGCTGCCACTAGTGCAGTTTCCTGTGAGAATTCGAGTTAACTTTGGCGCAAACATCAAAATCTGTACATAAACTGGACTGGACTAGAGACTGGTAATTTTTTTGCTGTGCTCTGTGCTCTTTACTAAGTTCCAATAGATCAGAATTGATTAATTGTTACAAGTAAATTATAATAAAGACATATATATTAATTATGTAAGAAAACACATAAAGTCAAAATCGACTTTTGACATATTCTCATCAAAACGTCTAAATATCCTAAGTATTATAATAACGTAATTCAAATCCAGAGAACATGTGTATTTTGTTTGAAACATTCCCAGATTCTCAGATGATGTTGGCATGACACATCCCAACTGAGATATGTCGGGTTTTATAACGTAAATAAATAAATAGAATATCTTGCCAAAATATTTAATAATAATAATAATAAAAGAATAATTGTATATTAGTAAATTATTAGTTGTAATAAAATCGATATAAAAACTTAGATGTATCTAATTTAGGTTTTTATATCGATTTTATTATTTTATCTTATTGCGTGTCCTTATAAAGGTATTTGTATATGCAGGAAAAGTACTGTACATTTTCGAACGATACACACATTTGCTTAACCGTATGATACATTACACTACACATCATACAATTAGTTTCCGTAAAGGCTCCTTGTACCTTGTTAGAAAGTGGAAACGTTCTTGGCTCAACATAAATTACGTCAGAAATTACATAATAATGTCAAACGGTATCGTAAAAACATTTACGCGGAAATAAAAATAGCGTAGAATGGTACACAATATGGTTAATATTTGAAATTAGACTTAGTTTATTTATTTACTTACAAATTATTTCAATTGCACTTCACGCTTAATCATGCGTATTGCAGAGTAACAGAGAGAACTTAGCGGTGAAACTCTCCGTTTTTTGACCGACATTTGAGATATATAACACAGTGACGGGACTCAGCGCAGCGCTTTGTCGAACCCACGACCATGTTTACAGCTACAACGCCACAATTACCTCATTTGGGTCTATTAACGTGGTATCAATAATTCCGAGTCATTAGTTATTTTAAGTGCTGGTATATGATATACAGATGTAAATCTGTTTACGTCAATATGTCTGTTTCTTAAAAGTTTTTTCTTAAACTCAATGCCAAGATCGCTGAATAACTAACCCAGTTCTCTTTATAACTTTTGATTTCCTTCAGCTAAACGGATTGTGTTAAGATATACATAGGTTGTACGTGTTGTCGTGATTTATTAGAACGGTAAAATAAACGGTAAAACTAAAAACACCATGTTAGGCAATTACAGAAAAGATGAATATTTATAAAATCTTATTTAACAATACTTTAAGATGTTAGTCACACAGCTAGAATTAATTAAATAAAAAATCATATTAAAATTGAATGTAGCAGGATTTGAATCTACACTATTTCAATAAAGTCCCTATGCTCTAATTGACTAAGTATCACACACGCACATCGTCACAGTTATTTATAATAATTTCTAGAGGAACACTTAGACAAATAAAGCTACTTCTTCTACTACTACTACTACTACTTCAAATTTCCTAATTTCAACATTTTATACCTACTTTAATACGTTAAATTGGAATTGTTAATATATTGTATTAATATTAATCTATTACCTCAACGTCAAAAAGCACTATTCAGTTCGAATGCTACACGCGTTTTGACTATGAAACTATTCCATTCAAAGTAATAAATGGAATCAATAATATAATTGTAGTGATCATCAATATTAACATTTCTCTTACAAATATTTACATTAATCTATCCGATAGCTGAATTCATAATACACTTTGTAGATAATCCTCATTACGTACGAGAACTATATCGTTCTCTAGATTTCATTGCTCTTGAAATGTAGAGATTAGTCAGTTTTTGCCAAATAGCTACTCTAACGGATGTAGATTATTTTGAAATGTACCTAGTGCGATTCATCATGATTTTTCTATAAATAATGCTTACAGTAATCTATTTTTAAATTTTATATGGATTTTTTTCGTTTTTGGATCTTTAACAATATGAGAATATTTTTTGTTATAAAAAGGAAATGCAACCGTTGTTTATCTTTTGCCGTATTCCCTGAGCAAGCCCTTTATTATAAAAAAATTAGCATCGCTGTAATTATAATGTGAACTAATATATAAAATTATAAAATCATGTCATTTTTACATAATATTAAAAAAAATGAGTTTAGAATTAGGCATAATAATTAAGATATGTATTATTTTATATATTTGTGGTTTACTTTATGCTACTAATTACCGTTTAAAAACCAGTCGACAATATTGTATATATAGTATACTATATGTTTATGCTAATAAGGTGTTTGGGTGAGTCGAACACCGCAATGAGTTGTGGCTTCCATTACGCGTTTTCGGTTTGTGATCGATTTCAATTTGCGATTCCAATATTAGACCGTATTAAAAATGACCACTCCAGCTATACTCAGAAAGGTATAAATATATATATATATATATATATATATATATATATATATATATATATATATATATAT